>JAPFRF010000003.1:28792932-29992932 GCA_029282475.1 Phrynocephalus forsythii | reverse complement strand
CATTTTGGGTGGCTCTTAGAAGGTAACTGGGCTGGGCAACCTTGGCTGCTGTCATTGGATTACTGTTGGATACATCCCATGTTCCAAGACCAGAATGATTTGTCCATCCACCATTCCAAGCAACATAAGATTCTGTGAGTAATGATCCACTTCATGAAGAAGATTTCAGATGAACTGAAATTACTGCATGCCACAATTGTCCTGGATGAAGTGCACTGAGAAAATGAAGATCACGTACGTGAGCTCCATGGCCCCTACATGAGAAATTGTACTTGGACAGTAGCAGTTCAGGAAGTGAAGATGTTCACTTATCTAGGTAGTGTGATAACCCAGAATGGAAAGGCAAAGGTGGACATAAAGTGCTTTATTGAGGAGGTGGCAGACAGTTTTCAAAAGATTAACAAGTACTGATCCTTGCCATCCATATCATTGAATATTAAGTTCTGTTTGTTTGTGACCATTGAGATCCTGACAGGTATTTATGTCAGCGAGACTTGGAAGACATCAGCAAGTACCAACAAAAGGCTTGATGTCTTCCCACAGAAGAGCCTCCACAGAATCCTGAAGATCTGATATTTTGACCACATTACCAATAATAAGGTGCTCCAAAGGAGTGCTGCATGTAAAGTTTGTAATATCATTGCACATAGAAAACTCCAACTGGGTGGCCACTATTTTATTGTGAACAATTGGATCTCTAACGTAGCAATTTGTTGGATTCCTCCCTAGCACCAAATGGCAATGAGGAAACCCTCAGTTCATCTTCTTTAAGCATGGTGATATTGTTGGCGAAAACCAAGTTGCCAACATGTCTTTGGTCAATCCAGTGGATGCCTGTCTGTGTATGTACTCTAGTTCACTATGTGACATAGTCAAGGGCTACAAAAGGTCATAGGAAGCATAGCAATAAACAGATGCAAATTGTGTAGCTGGCCTTGGAATCCCTACTAATGTTTTGCTTAAATTCACTTTAGATTTTATTTTCAATCACATTTCAGAGGAAAAGCTAGGGATATCAAAAACATTTAAAGATTATTTCTTGCTTTTATTGACATTGTTATTACATCCTTTTGATGTTTCATAACATTCTGCTGAAAGTACAGACCTCAACGGTGCCTTAAACTTCATTTGAAAGTTACCTTTGCTTTGCTTCTGATACTAGTACAAGTTAAATACTGGGTTTAAGGGTCTGGGTGTTGTGGTGGCTAAGCAGACTAAGGCTCCGAAAACTGTTGCCTGCAAAGTGGGCAGCTCGGCAGTTCGAATCCCAGGTGCCACACAGTGGAGCGAGCTCCCACTGATAACCCCAGCTCCTGCTAAGCTAGCAGTTCAAAAGCATGTACATGCAAGTAGATAAATAGGTACTGCCGTAAAAAGTGGGAAGGTTAAACATTGTTTCCTTGCAGCCATGCTGGCCACGAGGCCATGGACTTGCACAACACTGATTCTTTGGCTTGAACACCACCCCTAGAGCCGGACACAACTAGCACACAAGTGCGGGGTGAAACTTTACCTTTACCTTACAACTGTTGATTTAAGATTTTAATATACTGACAAGTCAGATAAGCCTCAACATGAAATATTCAGGAAAAAGTTGTGACTTCTGACCCATTTTTACCTTTCTCATGGGGGACAGAAATAGCAAGCTACACTTCATTGACATTATATCCAGTAAATGCCACCTTGTAATAAAATTGTCTTCTAATTATTATACTTTAAAGCAGAATTCATAGTTAGTATCCATCATATAGCTTGTGAAAATTATTATCAGCTAACAGATAACCTTTGAGTTTTGTGTTAGAATAGCTATCTTTGGTACTGTAATTTAAGTGTAATCCAAGGGATGAAAAAGTAGTGACATTTTCTTCTGATTGAACACTCTATCCTAACTTTAATTATACTGGGAATACTGATGAAATTCAAATAGTGCCAAGATGAAGGGTAGAAATCTATTTGGAAGAAGTAGACTATACCTCAGTGACACATGCTCTTTGGTTAGAGCTAGATTGGATCACAATCTTTTCTTTTCATTTCTTTTCCTTTCCTTTTCATGTGTTTAAAACCTGAATCTATTTTTAACTTGGTTACTTGAAGGACTGAGTGCCTCACCAATAAAATCAACCACCAATACCTTGCCCAGAGAGATTTTGCAAGGGACAGCCCCCCACCACCACCCGTATCCTCACAATTTTAGTTTTGTTGTCAATCTATTTACAATTATACTAAGTAGCAACTGTAATAACCAGTGACTTCTACCCATGCAATGTTTCTTTGTTTGTGTCCCGAAATATTATAAAGCTGTTCTTTATTCTTCAAGTGAGATTGGTGAAGGCACACCTGACAGAAGAATCCCAGCGTATTTGGATATTTCACAACTGTCCTAGAGTGCCACCCTCTGCTCTCAAGATGAGCACGCCAATGTTGTGTATTATCACTGTCAAGAGCTGTCCAGATCTTTGACCAAATCTTTCTTCAGTTATGGAGCCCTTCTCAGGAAATGCTGCATGTGACACTGAGACCTCATCTCAGAAGCAGGAGAAGACTGGAAGAAGCAACAAGGATTTGGTTTGTTTGTTTTTGTATTTTATGATTTTTAAATGTATTCTTGAAGGCTTTCATGTCCGGGATGGGAAAGTTTTCCAGGCTGTTTGGTCGTGTTCTGGAAGTTTTTCTTTGTGAAGTTTCACCAGAATCTGTGGCTGGCAGCTTCAGAGGGTGGGAAGCTCAGGGAACTTGGAGTTCTCTCTGTGCTCTGGGGTATATCATAGTTCCCTGAGCTCCTGGCCCTCTGAAGATGCCAGCCACAGAGTTCAGCAAAACACCAGGAAGAAAAACTCCCAGAACACAGATTTTTTTAAATGTTGTAGTACCCATGTGCTACCCTTAAAAAGATTTTCTTGTACCTTCCATGGAGCCAAGAATGTGACATATTTAATTTGCCAAATATCCTGAAGTGGCTCTTTTCCTAAGGTATTTCAGGACACTGTCAAATTGACAGGAGAAGGCTCACATTTTATTCATTTCCAGTGATCACACAAACTGAAAATGAACCAAACCAAAATAAACCTATCCACACCAAAATAGCAGATGCCCATGACAGGGGCTAGAAACGTATGGATAGGAGCTCTATGGAGGAGGCTTGTCAACAACAGCAAAGACATAATCTGATCACATTCTTTAGAAGCAAAGCAGCCTGTCCTTGCAGTGTACTAAACATTGCAGAAAACTCCTGTGTAGTATGTACATCATGTGTGGATATGGAATTTTAATTTACTTAAGCCTCAGGGCCAATTTCTAAAGTTTCCTGCAAAATACAGCCATCCCTTTTTAGTTTTTTTCTAATTTTTTTTGCTAAATTTGCTAAATTTTCATGTATGAATAGTTCTTTAGATTCCAAGGCTGTTCTCCCTAGTATACAATCTGAATTTATTTCATTGCCTAAAACTACAGATCCAAGCAATTTTGTGGTGGTCTTGTCCATTATTTAATCTAATCCAAGATTATTGCTCTTACAAGAAGACATTATTCTTATTCTTCAGATTTTTCTGATGGAACCAAGTACTGATTTAAATGTTTTTGGTCTATTATGGATTGCAAATATATATCTTTATATACAGTGATGCCTTCTATTACAAATGCCTTGAACAACAAAAAACGTGAATTACAAAAGGAAATCCACCCATATAGGGTAATTTTAAATTACAAAAAGGCAGATTTTTTTGATTAACAAAAAAAAATCAATTAATCATTTTTCAAGGCATTTGTAGGGGAGGCCTGTTCCGATCAAGCAAAGCAGGGGAAGAGCTTTGCTTGCTTTGCTGGGCTGCTGGGAAACCCCCCCCCAATGAGCTGTCAACATCAGCTGTGTAGCGGTGGTGAGTGGGGAACATTGCAACCATTTGGCTGAAGCCAGACTGGAGGGCAGGAGTGAAGCATTGCCCCCTCCCCACTACCATACATCTGATTTTGACAGCTGAACAATATGCTGCTCTGGGCATTGCAAAAGTGGTGTGCCTGGAGAGTAGATAGGCTACATATTTATATAATTATTCTGAATGTTTTCAATGTCATTACTCTCTCTCCTTCCCCATTTTCAAAAGCTGCATGCAGCAAAGTGTGTGTGTGTGTGTGTGTGTGTGTGTGTGTGTGTGTGTGTGTGTGTGTGTGTGTGTGTGTCTGTCTGTCTGTCTGTCTGTCTGTCTGTCTGTCTGTCTGTCTGTCTGTCTGTCTGTGAGTGAGTGAGTGAGTGAGTGAGTGAGTGAGTATTTAATCTCTTCCCTTGTTTGCTTTTGCCAGTTTTGACAGACATGGCCCATGTTCAGCAGCCAAAAGAAGTGGTTTCCTTAGCAACGGGATCCATGTAAAATCTCTCTGAACACCTGTTCTCTCCACTCTCATTTTGTTCAGTTAAGCATTGCAGACTTCGAAACAGGGTACCTACTTCAAGGTGTCACTCAAAGAATTCAGGTGAACAATGCCAGGAGACATGCCTGGGTCAGATGGCCAACCTAGGCACAGACACGTTTTTACAGTGATGATCATGAGATAAATCTACCAAGCCCTTACCCAACACATAGCTAGCAGTTCCATATTTACCAGACTGATACCTTAGCCATTAGGGACAGAATTTAAACCCCAGTAAAGAATAGCAGATGCTTTCAGTAAATAAAATGACAATACATTACTGTAAATAATGCTCTGTTGTCACCCTTAGGGCTTCCAGATATACATAATTTATATTTTATAAAGCATCATGACAGAAATGGGCAATGTGCTTGAATGCTTAAAAAAAGGATGGCTGTATATAAAATATATGCTAAATTCCTTAACTGGTTTGCACATAAAGCCACACCCTTAGCAATGCTTGGCATCTTTTCAAGTCACAGTCTTATAATCTGCCAAAATCAAATACAGTTCTTCAGCATCTTGTTGCAGTCCACTTCATCACAAAATGGAAGCCAAGACAGAGCTATAGCAGATGAAATCTGGCTTGGTTTCCATTCATTGTCATTGAATTGAACATTTTGTTGAGAAGGGAGAGCTAGATGGTAATGCAGCAGGTATGCACACAACCTTCCAATTCACCATGATACCAAGTGTCTCCGACAGGTCAGAGAAAGTGAAGGAAACTGGACTCTATGAAGGACTACAATGACTGCTGTGCAGGTGGCCACTGCCCTTGGCCAGGGCTGGATTGGGCCTGATAAATGCATGCCAATATTTGTTAAAGGTGAACGGTTGAGAATGGCATGGAGAGGGAAAAAACGTAATTTGTTTTCATTGCAAACTTATTCTAAAGCAATGGATGTAGCAAATAAATGACTGGAGTTAAGTTCAACAACACTGGAATGAATTTGAATGAGCAAAGTCAATTCAGTTGCTCTTGGTTTGCATTCTTCTACTTATGCATGCTGTACGTGTCTGTAAGCCTCTGAATTTGAGCAAATCTCACACCTCATTCTTTCTCTGTCTGCCCTCCATGAAAATAATGTACCTAGGAACACTTCTGAGGTATCATTTCAAGAGAGCAGACACACTCTGATTCTTTTTGTCCGCTTCAGGCATTCCAGTCAGTGATAGCAATGCCCTCAGAAACACTTGACATAAGTTCAGAGAAAATACTTCATGACAAAGAAGTCAGGAGATGAATTTTAGAAGTCGCCACCGCTACATTGCCTTTTTTCCCCTTCAAAGGTAAAAGCCTTTATGCTGTTGTTATTTTATGTCTGATTGTGTAGCATTTTTACTGTGCCTGAACACTGCACAACAGTAGCTAAGCTCTCTTGATATGAAACATGCACACTGATTTCTAGTATAAATTTAATTTAAGGTAAATACTCATTTAGCTTGCCCTTGCAGATGAGGATGAGAAATGAAATATTTGTCTCCTTGATCATTACGTTTGTGATCTTTATCGTCAGGTGCTTCTATTTCAGCCTACCTTTTGCAGGAATGTATTCCCCCTACAAAATTGAGCTGTGGAATTTTAGAGTCCTTTCTCCCTGAGTACTTAAGCGCCCATCCTTCTACACACACAGCAGTCTCAGAAGGATTGGCTGATAAGGAAGAGGCAAACAACTCATCCCTGCTTGAGATCCTTAAATGTCCATGAAAATATAGTGATTTTAATTCTAGACAATTTATTTGGCTTTCATGTAAACCGTCCAGAGTCGCTTTGGGAAATCGGAGTGGTCTAGAAATGCAAAAATAAATAAATAAATATTTCCTCTCCTATTCATCCTCCCTCCCATGGAAAGTAGGTGGCACTTGGCAACCTGCTTTTCCCACTTCAACTTGAATGTAATGCTTTTTGGTGCCTGTGACGTCACCCCCTTTCACAGACTGAGTTTTCAAAGGCACAACTGGGTTTATTTCAACATCCCACTGCTGTGCCACCAAATTGTGATGACACCTCCCTTTTACACGTGTAATTATGATGGAAATGGTAATGCTGCCACCTTTTATTCACTTGATAATGCTGCCACCTTTTAAAATTGTCGCCTCATGAATTGGGACAGACTCAGATGTAATAAAATATCGAAACAATAATGAAGTTTATTGAGAAAATAATAAATATAACAATGTCTAAGGATGGTATGTGTTGCCTTTAACACAGAATAGATTTAATCAACTCTTCCAGCCCCCTGTCTTTAATAACTAGTAAACAGTACAGCCCTCACTGCCTGACAGAACTCCCACAGAGCAGTGCTCTCTCCCAGCACTCACTCTCAAAACCTTCAACTTAACTTAACTCAGCTGAACTGCCTCAACTGACTAGGCTCCACCCTTTTTATATCATACCATTCCCCGCCCTCCTGCTGGGATTGGCTGATGATTTGTATATTCATTACTCCTGTTTCCAGGGTTTCGTCACAGTGCCGACACTGTATATTTGGTATATATTGTGCTGTCACTATATATTCATTTTTCAGCCATCTAGACTAAGAGGTAGCCATTCTCCCCAAGCAAAATGTTTGCCTTGGAAGTGCCTTGGAACCTTCTTGCTCTCTCTGGTGTCAGTATTGTAGCGAGGAGGGAGGTTGGCAGCTGCTCCTCTTTGCTAGAGATCTGATTCTTGTCTTCTTCATGCTTGAATTAGATATGGGATGTATAATATATTTTTTAAAAAAGAATTGCAATGCTACACAAATATCACTGATTGATTTAATATTTGTCCCTTCATATTTGTCAGGTCTAGAGGCCCTGACAGATATGAAAGGGTGAATATTTCCTCTTTTTATTCATTCCTTTGTTTTTTAAGACAACCTGTAGTTTTCTAAAAGAAAAAAAGAGAACCACACCCCCCCTCAAAGCTCCCCTGCCTCCTCCAAAACACCCCACCCCCCTCTACCCCGCATCACCTCCCTACCTTAGCTGAATCAGGTCCAGGAATCCAGACCACCACCACTGTGGCTGCAGTGTCATCCATCTTGGAAAATATGGCCACCCAGTTCCCCATAGGTCCTATTGGAAACCAAACTGCCTTTTTCCAAGATGGTAGATGCAGCTTCACTGAGGGTAAAGAGAAGCCACTGTTGCTGTCCCTGTTTTAAATAGTGAGTTCACGACACCAGGAGATAAATCAGCATGACTTTATTCCACAAGTCACAGACAGTCAGATAAAAGCATAAACACATATGCACATTTATACAGAAGCTATAAATAGATGCAGCCCCTCCCTCTGGCCAATTATCTGCAACGGGCCCACAAGCAATTAGCAAACGCCTCACCGCAATGTTATCCGTATCTCACCACATAACACCCTGAAAAAGGTGACCTGCTTTACCTTTTCCAAGATGGCAGCTGTGGTGGCAAAAGCAGCCTGAACTCCTGCGTCCCCTTCAGCTAGGGTAGGAAGGTAGTGGAAGGTGATAAGAGATCTTTGGTGGTGGGGCTTTGTAGGGCATAGGGGCTCTTTCTAAAAAGACAGCCATGAGACTTTTTAAAAAAAATTAAACCAACAAACCTTGACAAATCACAACACATGACAAACTGACATTTTGTTCGTTCATCCCCATCTCAACTTGGAAAACGTTTAGATTGTTATCCTAAATACCTTCCTCACAGAAGGGCACAGCAGGCAATATTCTGAGACAGGTGATTGGCCAGCCTATACCTGTCCAATATCAATTGTGTTTGGTAATATTCCCTTGAGTTCGGCATATAAGACATAGTTACCAGCAGCTGAACCTATCACTGTGTTGTAGTGTTCTTTGGTGTATGTTGAGGGACTTATTGGTTGTGATCACAGAGGAAAGTTCAAGTGGTCTTCCTTTTCACTTGGGTGCCGAGTGTCCAAGATGTTGCTCTTCCAACTGACTGTTATCCCTTTAATGTCTGATGAGTGCTTTGTGGCTTCTGCATTTATTGCAATTTTTCATCAAAAAAGAAGTGTGTGTGCCTGCCTATGCCAAGAGTCCTGCTGGTGTTCTTGCAACAGGCTGTTAACATCAACTATATCTTTCTTCTTCCTGTTGGAACTGCTAGCAGAGATGGGCTGATTGCCTGTTTCTTAATAGCTAGCTCTTCTGTGCTTGCTGTGTGTTTCAACAGGAAGCAGATTTTTGGCACATTAGGGAGAGATTGAATAATGGGGGCAAAGTGCACTGTCTAGCTCTCCGCTAGAAGTAAGGAATCATTTGTGATCTTGAAATTCTAATGAAGTTTATTTTCAGAATAAAAGATCCAAAATCATATCCCCATTTGACCATGGAAGCTGGTCAAACTTTTGTGTTATGAGACGAAAGACTAGGTTAGGTGATACCTTTATAGGTCACTATTAAAATAAAATTAAAAATGCAAGCTGAGCTTTCAATAGCATGCTATCTTTATCAAAGCACTGCACCAAAATACATTCTTCGCAGAGGATGTAGTGTGCCAGGCATTGAGATTAGACATGGGCACGACCAGAAAAAATGATGTTTTGAGTTTTCGTTTGTCGGAACGGGTCCGTTTCAGGTCATTTCCGTTTGTCGTGAAATTTTTCAAAAACTTATCGTTTCCGTTTGTCGTTTGTCGTTTCCACCGAGATTTAGCGTGGTTTGACTTCCCAGAGCATAGGGGCATCCCACAATCAGGGCCGGCGCTAGGTGTTTTTGTGCCCTAGGCGGGGGGCGGGGCGGGGGCAGGTGAGCCGGCAGGCGGTGGCCATGGGCGGGCGAATGGGGGGTGGCGGCGTGGGCCGCAGGCGGGTGGAGGTGCGGGCGGACGGGCGGGTGGGCAGTTAGGATATCACTTAGGATAGAGGTTCTGTTCTTGGCTTGCACCCCAAATGTGTGTGTGTGTGCAAGCAAATTGAGTTGGGAAAATAGAAAATAAATGGTAGTATATAATATATTTTTTAAAATAAATCCACACCTCCCACTCCCAGTCGAACCTCCCCCTTTATCCAATATCAGAAAAAAATCCTCACAAACTGCCAGAGAAGAAATAAAGAATGAACTGCTATTCCCTTCAGCAGACAAAGCTGCAGGGAATCAAATAAATTATTTTCTAAATTCAATTCCCTCCCTGCCTGCCTAACTTAAATCCTAAAGCCTCCAGCCTCCCTCCTCAATCTCGATCGGATCACACCAGCAGCCAGCCCTCCTCCCTCAATCACATCCATACACCCGACTGCGATTTCTGGAAGGTGCCTCGGCTTTTTATGCCCTCCGAGACATCCAGAAGTGTCAGTCAAAAACCTGGCGATGCCATTGGTGGAATGGTTCAAACAATTTACATGGTCCCATCCCATGCCCAGCCCAAATGGGCAGGTCTAAAAAAATAAAAAATAAAATAAAATAAAATAAAATCAATACGACGTTTTGTTGCTATAAAAACCCACTGCTGCTACTATTAAAATTCAGGCATTTAAAATAAATAAATTTCACATGTTTCTGTGGTGATTTGGTGTGTTTTTTGACCATGATTTCAAAAGAAAAATTGCGGTCGCCATTTTGGATCCCCCACCACCACATGGCATGGCGAGACGATGAGGATGACCCCCCCAGCCTGGTGCAAGCAGCCCAGGACAGGAGAAGAGGGGGGAAGGCCGGGGACCCCCAAGAAACCACCCCTCTGGTACGTGGCAAAGCCTCAGACAGGCATATTTTCACCTGCTTTTTTGGCTGGGAGTCGGGTTTTTTTTTTAAAAAAAACTTTAAAAAACTTTTCTGTGCTTCGCATTGCGCGATCGTCGTGATGCCACAAACGGAAATGAAAAACCCGACCAAATTTTTCTTTTTTCGGTTCAAGTTCGAGTTCTGATGGCTTAATTATCGTTACCGTTTCCGTTACGTAATGGAAACAATAACTGAAAACGGAAACAACAATTTCGCCGAGTCGTGCCCATGTCTAATTAAGATTCTTCATGGCCCGATGTTATCAGGCAGTAACATGTGTTGTGGTCTGGGGTTGGGAATTTGATTATATTGCCTTTAATGTGTGTTTCTTTTATTTTGAGTTTCATTGTGATGATTATTTCTCTTCCTTATTTGTACTGTTTATTTCTGAGGAATCTATGAGAATGTGATAATAAATGTAACTTCAAAGTACTTTTAGTGCCACTATAGGTCTGTGAGTGATTATTTTTTCTTTCTCATGTACTTTTGCTATTGCCTATTTTTTGAATGAATGATTGTCCTTGCTTTTTTCTTTTTTTCTTTTTGACTAGTTTTGGGAGCTTTGTAGAGTTTAAGTTGCTCTAACACTAGGAAAGAGAAAGAACCCAAACATTTGGATGTTTTCAGGCTTATCAAGAATTGCCTTGTAGAATGCTGATTTGTGCTGCCCATAATAATAACTTTTATAAAATTCTACAGGACCAAAAGTGCTCATCTTCAGTCCTGGAACCATGTCATGTGCTACTGGGCCATTCTCTGGGAGATATCATAGATCCCTGCTAAAATTCTGTGAGCTGATTTTTAACATCCCTGTCTCTTCCTAGCTGGTCCATACCCTCCTCATGCTGAGAGGAGAACGTCCAAAGAAAGCTCCTACAGCAGTGGTGGCCAAACTTTGGCCCTCCAGATGTTTTGAACCACAACTCACAGAACTCCAAGCCTCTATTGCCAATGACAAAGGACTGTGGGAGCTGTGGTCCCAAACATCTGGAGGGCCAAAGTTGGGCCACAACTGTCCTACAGTGTTTACTTGGAATGTGAGAAGAAGCAGTTGTGCATTCAATAATGTTATTAAAGCAAGGTTGCAAATCACATAATTCTCCTTCACAGATCTTTTTTTTTTTTTTTTGCCACCACCCCCTTACAAGTGGTATCAGGCCTTTAAATGCCTGGTTTCTACCATTTAAAAAAAACAGCTGATAACAATGACTGTGGAGGCATTTAACAGAGTGTTTCTTGTTATTCTTGTGGCCTCCTTTAGCACAGGCAAGAAAACTTGCCATACATCAAACTGTATGTATGTGAAAAAAATGCATTACAGTATCCACTGGGTATTGGTTCCAGGCCTTCCTGTGGATAATGAAAACCCTGGATAAGACAGAATGCATGCCCGCCCACCCCCAAACCGCTGTTTCCTAACAGTAGCTTGCTTTACGACTGCTGTTTTGAGACAGTAGCTTGCATTATGGCCTCTGTTGGTGACAGTAGCTTGTTTTACAGAAGCTATTTGTGACAATAGCTTGCTTTAGAGCTTGCTTTGTGGCTGCTGATTTTTTTTTCCTCTGCCAACCGTGGATAATGAATCAGTGGATATGGGGGTCCTACTGTACTCATATAGAAAAGAGAGGCATCACCAGGCTCAGGAGAACACAATATTTTCAACAGTAGTGATTGAAGAGGAGGAAGAGGAGAAAATAGTGAACTTGTTTATATAATGTACAATATGCTTTCATCAGTGGTGAAAATGTGTACAAAATGTGTGGTTTGGTAGTAATGCATGGATAATTGGATGCATCATGGCACATCTGTAGAGAAAATGAATAAACATCTCTACATAGGCAGTGAAAATGAAGTCTCCTTACCAGAAAGAAATAATCAGTGGGACAGGAAGGGAGATGGAATTTAATCACCACAAAATTGAGGCAAAGTATTTTTCACATCCCTAACAGAAAGCAAATGAAAAATGATGCACCAAATACTTGCAGGTGTGTTCTGTTGATGGTCAACACAGGATGGATAATTTCTGCATGCACAATGAATTCTATGCTGTAGGTATGTCAGCTGGTAGCATCCTTTTCTTTCCAACACAGCTGTTCCAATTTATACCCTTAATGTAGGCAGGTACATTTCTGACAGACTGTGATCATCATGCCATGAATGACAGAACACAGCCCTTTAAAATTCCTGAATGACATGGTTCCACACATTAATTCCGTCCACATGTCAGGAGCCCTCACATGTTTGTTGCTTCAATTTCCAGGCTCAAAAAGCTTCAAAATCTACCAAATGAAGAATATTATGGTTGTTCGGCCACAATTCTGTATATAGTTCTTCACAGTTAATTATCATCAAAATCCACAGGAGTCTCCTAGGCTTCTTAAGTTGTTCCTAAGGGAGAATTGCTTATTAGGAGGCAGCTTAGGGGAAAAGTCCAAAGAATGAATATAAGAAAACATAAATGTTTCAGCTAAGAGATATTTATTTATTTATTTATTTATTTATTTATTTATTTATTTATTTATTTATTTAGAGTATTTTTACCCAGCCTTTCTCCTTGGAAAAGGACCCAAGGCAGCTTACAAGGGACAATATACAGTCCAACACAATTAATACATATTCAAGTTTAAGAACAGGGAATTGAGGGTTATCTTACAGCAATAGAATGCAACATTTAATCTAAATGCAAGCAGTTAAGAAAAGAGTCTAAATTCCATGTAATCATGTACTGTAGACCATCTAAACGTTATGAGGGATGGGAAGTACCAATTAATAACATAGTGCCAATGCAATCACACAAGGAGAGATATAAATACAAAGTGATGTTAAAACCAGACCTGGATTTTGTTTCTGACAAAATGTTATTTCACCCAAAAGACAGATAAATTAAAAAATTGTGATTCCAAGGGCAGTCACAGAGCATGGATGAATCTGCATAAGGTCTGAAAGACAAATGTCATTGATAATGATAATACCTGGAAATGCAGCAGCAGCAGCAGCAGCAGCAGCAGCAACAACAACAACAACAACAACAACAACAACAACAACAACAACAACAACAACAACAACAAATCAGATGCTGATACAGCTAAGAAGCTAAGCCTTTGGTCTCACTAACCTATGCACTCCTCTCTGAGCATTGGAAAGGGAAGATGCTCAGCTGGGGTCACAAGGCAGGCTTCAAAAGAATAAGGCCTGCCTGATGTACCAATTTATTATTACCACATTGGTGATGTCATTCCTTCCTTCCCATCTGGCTTCAGAGATTATTTTCTTCCAAGGCTTTGCTGGATAGAGTCTATCATTTTGTGCACTGCACAGAAATGTGCAACAGACAAGCAAAACAAGTCTCACAAATGCATCCAGTCTCTACAGGTGATGGTGGTGGTGATAATTTGGCATCTCATGGTGACAAAAATTAGAACCCTAATGTTTGCGCAAACATAGAACTTGAAATTTAGATAGACAGGCAGAAGGAGAAAATATAACCCCCCCTTTGCAAGGGGAGTGTGCATCAGTGACTCTGTGTGTGTGTGTGTGTGTGTGTGTGTGTGTGTGTGTGTGTGTGTGTGTGTGTGTGTGTGTGCACTAACCTAGGATTCTTAGGTCAAACAATATCTGCACTCCTAGAATTGCCGCTCCGTGGATGGGACTCCGCCCACGGGGCGTACTTGCCTGCCTCCCCGGATGGAGAGACAGGCAGGACGCATGGAGCGTCCAGAGGGGAGGGGGGAGGAGCGCCCCTTAAAAGGGGCGGCTCCAACCCCCTCCCACATCCTGTTGGTTTGAGCGTTCCCTGCCCGCCCACCCTTTATAGGACCAGTGTGAGATCTACTGGTCGCCTTCGGGGGCTGGATAGGAATTTTTGACCCGCACTCTAAATTGGCCTCAGAGAGCGGGGATTTTTCGCCTATCCCACACTGGTACCTGGGCTGTAGGGTAGTCCCCGGAATTCGGTCACACTGGCGGCGGAAGCGGTTTCAGGCAGCGGTGAGTAGCTTAAACATCTGTCACCAGATACCCGATAGCCAAGGTCCTGCCGATCGAGAGGTCACAGGGCCTGCTTGGGGTAAAGCTGGACGCCTCCCTGCGCAGGGGATAACCCAGCCTTAAGCTATAAGACGCAGGGAGGGCTAATATCAGGCCGGCCTGAGTGGCGTTGTCGTTCGACCGCGCCATCCAGGGGTCAAACTCGCCCCATGCTGCCTGGTTGGAGGGGCCTGTAATGACCCCGGTGTTCCAACCATGAACGCTGAAGCCAGGCCCTCTCCTCTTATGGTTGTTGTCGTTGAAAGTTGTGTTTAATAAAGTGTGGCCCAGTTTCACCCCACATTACTGCCTCGTCTCGTTATTCCGGGTGGGTGGGCAATACACAGGTGATTCGTACTTCACTACTTGTTAATGAATCATATGTTTGTAAATTTTGTTTACATGACATGAGCAGGGTCCCTTCAGTTAATTTTGCAGGAGACTTCTGTAATTATGAAAACTTTTCATAGTTCTGGTGTATTGTGTATTTTGGTATTCATACCTGTAACATATTGTGAACTGCTGCCTTCAATTTGCAATATGTCATTATATAGCTTTTCTCTCTCTCTTTTTTCATTTTTGTGCTAAATAGTACAGAACAACCAACCACATCCAATACAATGAGACTGCATTTTAGGGATACTTAGCCCAGACAGTGCTGATGACAGTTTCACAATGCAGATTTAAATCATAGATTGCACTGTATGTATATTATTATCTCCAAATGACTAAATTGCACATCATGTTCCCTCTGAAAAGAACAGATCTCTCTCTCCCTCTCTCTGCACTGCAATATAGATTTGAATCACTGTTGCACTCAAGCACTAGTTAAATTGCAATAGGTTGTACATTGATTTGCAGTTACTAGTCACTCACCAGCACCACCACAACAAATCCTTTCTGGCTGATCTAATAATAATAGACTCAAGTCTTTGTGCACATTCAGAAAACTTACTTACAACAACTAAAATGCTATATTCACATCACAAGGGGTAAATCATGGATAGTCTTAACACTGCTCATTCAATTATGCTTTATCAATAGGTCTAGAAATCACTGTCTCTTTGGTGATGGGTTATGCTTAAGCATTAGTGCCCTCAAAACCTGTAAACAGCAACCAAAGAAACATAAGATTCACTCCTGACTTAGATGGTCTTCAGGCAAGCTTTTCATAAATGATGGGCACTACCTGTTACGTGTCTTTTATATGAATCTATATAACATAAACTTTGTGAATATTGTGAATATTGTGAATAAACTATGAATATTGAATACTTATTGCCACTCTCCTTTGGGGATTTCCTCCTCCTTTAATTTCCTTCATATGCCCCTCTAAATTTCATCTGAACAATTACTTTACATTACTACCCTGTATTAGAGATGGGCAGGAAACAAAAAAAAATGGTTTTGTTTTTCATTTTTTGTTTCATTACAGAATGAAACAAAATACAAAGTGCCCTTTTTTAAAAAAGAAATGAAACAAAATGGAAATATTCACTTCATTCCTTTTCATTTTTGTTTATTACTTATTTTGACAAGCACCAATTGCACTTGTCAAAATATATAATAATTTTAAAAAGTGCCCCATGGGCCAGCTGGTCGGCACTAGGCTAAAAAAAAAGATGTTGATCAGTGGGGCTGGTCGGCTGTAAAAAAACACATTAAAATGAAACAAAATGAAAAATGGAATGAATTTTTTTAAACAAAATTGATTCATTCCAAATGAAACAAATAAAAAAAACATGAAACAAAACACCATTTTGGCGTTTCGTGTCCATTTCTACCCTGTATTCCTTTGGTGCCTCTCTCACTTCTTATTTGTATCAAAATCCTATTAATTACACTTGGAGGCATAATCTAAATGGTTTAAATATCAGTTGCCAAACTGATACAGTAATAGCTTAGTTTAGGAGTACAGTACCTTGGCTTAAGAGCATTTTGCAAGATAAGCAAACACTTATTTAAAAAAAAAATAAAGTAAATTTTATTATAAAACCAATCACCAACACCCCAGAAAAAAAACAGTGACCCCCAGGCATCCGATACATTGGATATACATTAATAATAAAACAAAATTCAAATTAACAATATGTACAATTCTATATAAATTAACAATTAACAATCCTCAAGGTTTACTTAGCTTTTAACATTTTAATTACACCAAATTGGTCAAAGATACTCATATAATTCAGTAGCTTCTCAAACCATTCCTCCTCTTTCTCATTGACCTTAAACCCTTTCATTCTGCGTATCTTCATACTTAGGTATTCTAAAATTATAATATTATTTAATTTTTTCCTTCCTTGGTTCACCGCTAGCTCTTCTGCATTTTTCCAATTACTTACTGTGACCTTTCTGGCTGCAATTACCATCAGGTTTACCCATTTACATTCCTCTTTTGTTTTTAACTCTTTGCTACCCAGGCTAATGAGAACCATTAATTTAGATATTTCCACTTTCCTTCCCACAATTTTCAATATTTCTCTACCAATCTGTATCCAAAAATTATTAACTAGAGGACAATCCCACCACATATGACTGTATGTTCCCATTACTCCACACCTCCTCCAGCATTTTTTGCTTCCTAACTTTGTAATATGATACAACCTTACTGGTGTGTAATACCATTTTTGTATCAGCTTCAACCCCTGCTCCTGGATTATCCTAGAGGTCGTAAAAAAGGGTGGTTGCTGAAAGGTTCTCTCCCAATCTTCATCTAAAATTTGTTCCTGAATATCTAGCTCCCAATATTCTTTTAAGCTTTCCTTTAGTGATTTTCCCATATTTAATAAAACCTTGTACAATTCTGAAACTATTTTGGTCCTATCTATCCTGTATCCTTTCACTAATTCCTCGAAGGGTGTAATAATTCTTTTACCACAATTTTTAACTTCTTTCTCCTTCAACAAGGAGGATATTTGGTTTTTTGTTATTTTTGTAACCAATTAATCTTATTCCAAATTCCACTTTCCTCTTCCATCATATTTTCTGTTTCCCAAATTTTATCCATATTCTGGATTGAAATCTCCTTTAATTTATCCCCTACCTCTTTTGGGATGAGCTTCCTTAATGGGGCAAATTTATCAATACTTTATTTTTGTAAGTGGAGAGAGGTCAGGAAAAAGCTTTTCCCCCCACTTCTCCCATACCCAAAGAGGCCCCGTAAATGTTGATATTTTTTCATCTTTTCTTTTCTTTATCCTCCTTTCGAAGATTCTATACCAAACACTTCTATATTTTGTGTTAATTAACAAGCAGTCTTGCAATACAAGCACCGGAGGAGGTCACATGATCCCAAGTGAGCCAATGGTCTCTCTCTCTCTCTCTCTCTCTCTCTCTCTCTCTCTCTCTCTCTCTCTCTCTCTCTCTCTCTCTCTCTCAATCTCTGCTGGATTTTGAATGATTGTCTGGAACATTCCATCTCAGAGAGCCTCCAAAGCAGATGGAGGAGAGAGGAAGGGAAATTTTCAAAGGGGAGTGCAGGTTAGGGTTTTATTTTGTTTTATACAGGTATTTATATTTTTATTTAAAAAGCTAAGCAAAGTGTTGGCCTTATATACCACCCCATAATGCTTAAAGCACACTCTGGGCAGTTTACAATTCAATTATGTAGGCTACACATTGCATAATTTAATTTGTTATAATTATACATTTAATTTGTTTTCAACAGCCTTTCTTATTTTTCAAACAATTTCTAGTAATGAGGCAGCTAGTCAAGTGTGTATAGGGCTACAAATTGCACTTTATTATTGCACATTAAAATCACAGAGTAAAATCCAGTTGTTAATCCAAGGCAGAGCAGATTCCACAGCCAGGTACCTAAACAATGGTGGGGACTGGAATTTTAGCCAACTTCTTTTGTGAGTTTTGGCATTTTGTGTGTACAGCATGTGGTCTATGAATAATCTGAGTTGCATTATATTTTATGGAGAAATTTTCTTTGATATAAGAATGTTTTGTACACTGTTACTGTTATTCTATGATAAATACAAGTACTGATGTTTTAACTAGTAGCAAGGCATTGTTGTGAATTATGCAGCTGACTTATGCTGGCAAATGTAAGTATCAGGTTTTTGGCTAATATTGCTATTGCTGGCTTTGTTAAGAGCAGAAAACCAGAATTCTTTGGGGATCTATTTCAGATCATCTGAGATTTATCAGCCCCTTACTTAGATAGTGAGGTCCTCTAACCATTTGAAATCTATGTGCATGAATGTAAACTATTATTGAGAAGAATCTTGTCACACAAAATAATGGTACTATGATGCTCTCTCCAGAAAAAGACATGAAAGGAATTTTCAAAATCACGCTAAGATATTGCACTAAATTAGATGCATGACAGTGTCCCACACCAATATAAGGAAATGCTAATATAAAACATGGGCTGAAAAACATCCATTGATTTATTGGTGTGATTAAACGACTAATTCATTCATCTAAGACTTTAAAATGTGACGGTATAATTGGTTTTTAATTGGAGCCTCTGGAAGGATATTAAACCCTGATGGCATTGTTATAAAAATTATTCATATCTTGAATCTGTGAGTGCATTTCAAATAATGTGAGAAAATGTGATCTCTCTGTTTCATTATCCCAATCACACTGAGCCCTCCATTGCTCTTATCAACAATTTGGACAATATAGATTTTTTTTTTAAATCTTACATTGTTCATGGCATTCTACAAAAACAGGAACAAAATTCCCCCTGTATCATCTATCATCGTCTAGTGATACGGATTACGGATGGGCACCTTATGAAAAATGACACACTGTTTCATCATTTTGTAAGTTTACAAAACATTATGAAATTAAACAAAACAGCAAACATTATGTCATCAAGAAATGAAATGAAACACCATTTTTGTTTTGGAAATGAAATGATTCATCCTAGTGGTGAGAGGCCTCTTGATTCAGCCATCTTAACAACAGGAGGTTTATTTTTTAACTGATTTGTTTTACTTCCTTCCATCCTCATGCCTCAGCTGTTGAACTAAGCTTATCTCTGATCTTGATCTGCCTGCATCTAGCCATTAGCTGAGTTCTGCTGCTGCTCAATGTGTCTGGGCTGCAGACATGGCAGTTTTAGGACCACTTTCCCTTCCCTGTGCTGGCTGTGCCTATGTTTGCAAATTGATTTATTAAACTGATTGTTTTCCTTTCCTTATTAAGTAGGACTGTGGAGGTAATTTGTTTTATGTTTTCCTTCCTTCCCTCCCTGCCAATCACCTCTTGAGCATCTCATTGATTTCTCCATGCAGCAGCTAGCCATTAGTTACCTACTTGTTTACAGAGGGTTCTTTGTTTGAAAGCAAATTGATTGGAAGGTTTAAGGAGGGTCTTTGATTTAGGGCACTGAGCTCCCTGTTAAATAAAAAAGGAAAGCTCCCCATTATTTATAGCCTTATGAATAATTTTGTTTCATTTTGTTTTGTGATGAAAATTCTTTTTAAAAATCCATTATTAATGAAATAAAACAAAATGAAGATTGAAATGAAACAAAACACTATGTTTCTGTTTAGTGCCCATCTCTAATACAGATGTGCAAGCAGATGTGCAAGAGTATTGAGCAAAATGAATATTCTTGCACAAATATGAGTATGCTTCTCAATATTCATGTTTTATTGTTCACAGAACTTTGTTCACCTGCCTTTCTTTTTCACTTAGGTTCACGATTAGGCTCAATGACTTGAATGTTACAGAAAGAATAATTACTCTGAAATACACAAATTACATCTTTGGACCACCTGAGTAATATTACACCTTTTCATAATTAATAATGAACCTCTCTCTCTCTCTCTCTCTCTCTCTCTCTCTGGTTATTATTGGTACAGCTGATTCCTCAGCATACATGTTGCCTCCCCCCCCCAAAAAAAGAGCAACAATTATGTAGTGAGGAGGCAGCTCCTTGTATCATGTAGTTTCAGGGGTCAAGGAAAGAATAAGTATATGTTCCCTCTTATCCCTCCTTCTCTATCAAACAGGCCCAGGAAGTTGGTTCCCAGTCCCAAGAAAGTAGACTGCATTGGACATAATGGAATTTAATGCTGGGGAAACCAACACATGGAAAAGTGGACTGCACACCAAGGAAAACTATAATTCAACTGTGTCCATATATTACACAACTAGATTGTGTTCAGATTACAGAAATAAATCATAGCAAATCAAAAGGTAGTATTCATACATAGGAAGCTAAATTGAAAGATTGATGGAAGACAAATCCTATATATTCATAAAAGTACTCTCTCTCTCTCTCTCTCTCTCTCTCTCTCTCTCTCTCTGTGTGTGTGTGTGTGTGTGTGTGTGTGTGTGTGTGTGTGTGTGTGCTCATGCTTAACAGAGAGAGAGAGAGAGAGAGAGAGAGAGAGAGAGAGAGAGAGAGAGAGAGAGAGATTCTTTTAAAAATACAGAGGTTCCCCTCTCCGTCTCACTAATTTACTGCTGTTCAGAAAACCTATTTGGTAATTGGGACCATTTATTTCCTTGAGACAATCTCTGGTAATATGAAAGTTTCTATACTTAATCTAATTGATTCCTCTACTCCATCTTTTCATGCATCTAATGTCAGGGAACAGAAATGTTGGCTAAGGACCTGATCCAAAGGTTGCTATAGTAAATTGGAGACAGAATCCAATAGGCTGGGTGGTATTGCCTCTTACATTTCATTTAATATGGTACATTACATTCCCTTTAGGAAATTAAGGCTGTGATCCACAAACCATTCACTTCAATTAGGTTTGCTTTTAGCACAGCATTTTGGGAATTGGTCCATAAATCAACAGAATTAGGCTTCTTCCCCTTTTAGGTGAAGTGATCTGTTTAAAGTATAACTGTCTCCTGACTGCAGTATTTTTAATAATTAATCACCCTATATTTAAGCAATTAATTGGTTTATTAATCAGTTAAATTTAAATAAGCTTGGGTATCACCAAAACACCAGTTGACTTACATATTTTAGTTCACTGAAGGGTATATTCTTAAAAGGGCTTTCAAAAGAAGACCTTTTTAAAACAACATAGAGAGAAATGTGAACCTACCTTTACTTCCCTTTACTTCTCTATTTGTCATCATAGTCACTAAATGTCTCTGGATGGCAGCAGCAGAAGCATCAATGAGATCTGAACAATAGTAGAAGTGCCTCACCTAAGTTTTTGAGAATGAGACCTTGCCCTGATCATCAGCTGTACCTGAGCAGAAAGGTCATTTGTTGAAAGTCTGCACTTAATTTCCTTCATTTCTAGAGTTCTGTAACAGGTACATCCTTACAGGTACCTGTAACAGGTACATTTACAAGTGTGGGTTCCATGGAAAATATATATTTTCTCTTCCCTGTGATGTGGCTATTAAGGTATGCTAGAGAAAGAAGAAAACTGGCATCTACAGACCAACTGCAGCTGCTTCTCATACACTGTTATGTAAATTTGGATAAGAGAAGGATCTCCTTCAGAGTTAGTTACAGTCTGATCCAGAGGAGAATATTAGGGGCAATAAGCTTTGTCTCTGGTATAAACAGAGCAATATCAATCACTGGATTAGGTATTTTCAGTCATGGAGTCATAGTTTTTTGGCAGCTGGGGGTTGAAACACAGCTATTGCACTTTACAAAGTAGGCTGTGGGGTACGAAGGAGACATTCATTGAGGTCCTTAACCTACAAGAGAGAAGACATCCAAAATGTGCCCCTAGCTTTCATGAAAGTTCTTTGGAAAATAAAGAAAAAATGGCAGCACTATTCAGATATTTTACTTATAGTTTCTGTAGGAATGCCTGCAATGTCCACATGTGATACCTTCTGAAGCAGGCACTAAAATAACACTGGTGGATGTGAGTGTCATCATTAAACTGTGTGACCCAGAATCTATAATTGACATGACTACTGCAGAAAGTGGCTATGTTATAGGACAGGTAAGGAAACCACTGGCTATCTCTAAGGCACATTTAGACATGACTGATTTACTTCCACTAGATGTCACCATATAAATATTCCTGAAAATTTCCACTGGAAACAAACCATGTTTGAGGTAGGTGGGGAGCAGACAAAACAAATGGGATATACTTTTAGTTCACACTGAGGGAACATGATTTTATTAAGCATAGAAGAGTGACTGAACTGATTGTCCATAGTTTAGGAATTAAACAGACCCATGCCCAACACCAAAATGAAAAAATATATTATTTGTCACAAGGACAAAGGATCTGAGATACCTAGGTCTCCTGCGGCACCTTAAAGACTAACAGCTATGTTTTAATGTGAGCATTCATGGATCAAGTCCACCTCCTCAGACACCAAGTTAGAAGGACCGTGGTTGTGCAGTAGACACAAGTTGCCAATAGTGTGGCATTTCACACTTCATAAAATCCTCTCATTGATATTCAGTTATTTTCCTTGGAAGCTTTGTTCTGTAAAAAGGAACAATGGTTAGTGTGTAAAGGAACTCCAGCCCACAGATAATGACAGTAGACAACAACATAATCTTTGTGGCATTACACATACGGGAATGGGTTAAGAATCCTTGATGTTATCATTGAAACTTGTTCTGTTAAAAATAGCACTGATAGTATGGAAAGTAAAAATTGCAACATATTTTATAGTATTTTACATTTCATAATGGCTTAAGAACCCTGACTAGACATGGGCATGGAGCGGCGAAATCTTCATTTCCGTTTCCGTTTTTTTCATTTCCGGAAGTAACGGAAACGGTAATGGTAATTAAGCCATTACAACTTGAACTTGAACCAAAAAAAGAAAAAATTGGTCGGGTTTTTCATTTCCGTTTGTGGCATTGCGGCGATCGCGTGATGCGAAGCACAGAAAAAGTTTTTAAAAGTTTTTTTTAAAAAACCCGACTCCTGGCTGAAAAAGCAGGTGAAAATATGCCTGACTGAGGCTTTACCACCTACCAGAGGGGTGGTTTCGGGGGGGTTCCCCGCCTTCCCCCCTCCTCTCCTGTCCTGGGCTGCTTGCACCAGGCTGGGGGGGGTCATCCTCGTCGTCTCGCCATGCCATGAGGTGGGGGGTCCAAAATGGCGACCACAATTTTTCTTTTGAAATCGTGGTCAAAAAACACACCAAATCACCACAGAAACATGTGAAATTTATTTATTTTAAATGCCTGAATTTTAATAGTAGCAGCAGTGGGTTTTTTATAGCAGTAAAATATCACATTTATTTTATTTTATTTTATTTTATTTTATTTTAATTTTTTTAGACCTGCCCATTTGGGCTGGGCATGGGATGGGACCATGCAAATTTTTTGAACAATTCCACCAATGGCATGGCCAGGTTTTGACTGACACTTCTGGATGTCTCTGAGGGTATAAAAAGCCGAGGCACCTTCCAGAAATCGCAGTCGGGTCTTGGATGTGTTTGAGGGAGGACTGTGGCTGCTTCTGGCTATCCGATCGAGATTAAGGAGGGAGGCCTGGGTGGAGGCTTTATGCTTTTAAGTTAGGCAGGGAGGGAGGGAATTGATTTTTAGAAAATAATTTCTTTGATAACCTGCAGCTTTGTCTGGTGAAGGGAAGCAGTTAGAGTTTTTTATTTGTTCTCTTCTCTGGCTGTTTGTGAGGAGACGATTTTTCTGATATTGGATAAAGGGGGAGGGTCAACTGGGGGTGGGAGGTGTGGATTTATTTTAAAATATATTATATACTACCATTTATTTTCTATTTTCCCAACTTCAGTTTGCTTGCACACACACACATTTGGGGTGCAAGCCAAGAACAGAACCTCTATCCTGAGTGGAGAATATTTTACAATATTATTTATTTAGTATACTAATTACTTACTTCATTGTTTGTTTTTAAACTTGTGTTGTGTGTGCACTTGAACACACAGACACATCAGCCTTACAATATTATTGATTCATTACTCCAGCTCATTGTTTGTTTGTTTACATACATACACTTGTGTTTTGTGTGCACTTGAACACACAGGTTGGCCCATTCCACTTCAGTGGAACAAGTTGAATTCAGAACTTGAATTTAGAAAACCAGTTTTATTTCATTCCCTAACTACAACTACTAAACTATATTGTTACATTTACACCCCAAAAATATATCTTTCTTGGGAGGCATAGTACCACTACTGCCTTTTTTCACTTCAGGCTTATTTTTGAGCAGTGGCTGAAGGCACCTGTCCAGCTGCTGCTGCTGCTGCTGATACCAGCCTTACTACAATATTATTGATTCATTTCTCCAGCTCACTGTTTGTTTGTTTACATGCATACATACACTTGTGTTGTTGTGTGTGCACTTGAACACACAGGCAGGCCCATTCCACTTCAGTGGAACAAGTTGAATTCAGAACTTGAATTTAGAAAACCAGTTTTATTTCATTCCCTGACTGCAACTACTAAACTATATTGTATTTATATTTACACCCCAAAATATCTTTCTTGGGAGGCATACTACCACTACTGCCTTTTTTCAATTCAGGCTTATTTTTAGGCTGTGGCTGAAGACACCTGTCCAGTTGTACAAATTCCAGTGACACACCATCAGTTCAATTACGGGCTGGGAGAGCATAATTTGCTTGCACACGCCCACCCACAATTTGGGGGGTGCAAGAAACTGAACCTCCTCCAAAAGGGGACAATATAAATCTTTTACAATATTATTGATTCATTACTCCAGTTCATTGTTTGTTTGCTTTCATACATACACTTGTTGTGTTGTATGTGCACTTGCACACACAGGCAGGCACATTCCATTTCAGGGGATCAAGTTGAATTAGAATTTAGAAAACTGTTTTAATTTTATTCTCTGAATGTGCCTGGCCTGCATGCACTGCAGTTTTGATGACTGATTGCTGAAGAAGGGAAGAAGAGTTTTCTTCTGGACTTCTGGTCTTGATTTAATAATTTCATTTCATTTATTTTCAAATACTACCGTACCATTTCCTTCCTAAGTTTTACAGCCTGACCTGAGAGCAAGAAGAGACACTTTTATATTTCATTTCATTCATTCATTTAGCTGCGCTACACCATTCTTAGTTGTTGCCTTGATAACTACTGAACTATATTTTATTTACACACCAATATCTTTTTGGGGAGGCATCTCAGAGTACCCCTACTCTCTTTTCACTTCAGGCTTATTTTTAGTTTCATTTATTTTCTAATACTACCATTTGCTTCCTAAGTTTTCCTCCATTTCAGTGGATCAAGTTGAAATCAGAATTTAGAAAATTATATCAAGGGCCAGAAGGGCAACATTGAAAGCTTGTCAAAAAGAACACAGTGTGAGAGGAAGCTTGTGGGTCAAAAGGATAAGTTTATTAGAATAGTTTGTTTACTTAACACAAATATAATAAGAAAATATATTTCTATAACTCTGAGAAATAAAAAAATGAGGAGGGTTGGCAGAGCCAGAGGGAAGGGCAGGGGGACCCCCACTAAAATAAATAGGGGCACATTTCTGAAGGAAGGCACAGGAATTAGTGCAGATAGTGATATTGCTGCCACTCCCACTCCAAGCAGCAGCTGCACAACCAGCACCACCGGACCATCTTCTTTCACTGAGGGAAGCATGGATGGCTGCATGCGATCCCCATCTCCAAGGTCTCACACTCACACACACCCTTGTATCGGGAGGAAGACGAGTACTCAGAATCGGAAAGCTCTGTTCATCTGCATCTGTCAGATTCTGAGGACCTGTTGGCAGGAACAGACGAAAGGCATGGTTCAGGCAGTGATGGAAGGAGCAGCCCTATTTCCACCCAGGACCAGAGTACCACCAGTGACAGCAGCAGTCAATTGTCCCAGCAGGGCACAAGCCACACCACCACCAGCACAGCAGCGGCAGGCAGTACCAGAGGGGGCAGTACTTTCCATAAGCCTTGCGGCTCTCTCTGGGAGCATTTTGATAACAGCCCAGAAGACTTGAGGCTTGCGGAGTGCAAGAAATGCAGGGTGGTTGTGCGCAGGGGGAATGACCCCAAACACCTCTCCTCAAGTGCCTTGCATAGCCACCTCATGCGAAGGCACCCTGGGACTCTGCCTGGGGCAGTGTCAGGCCCTGGTTCCTCGGGGAGAAAGAGGGGGGAAGCAGGAATGGGGAAGGAGGACTCCAGAGACAGCTCCACTGAGCGTGGGAAGAGGCAGCCCACTCTGCAGGAAGTGGTGCCACTGTGTGGGAGTTTTGTCAGCCAACGTAATAGGGCCAAGGCACAGGAGACCACCACTCATGTGGTTGGTGAAATGGTAGCCATGAACGGGTTGCCCCTCTCCTTTGTGGAGTCATCGGGCTTCAGGCACCTGATGAAGCACGTGACTCCATGGTACGAGCCTCCATCCCGGCATACCTTCAGCAGGTGGGTGATTCCCTCCCTTTTTGAGTCCATCAGGGACATGGTCCAGGCCCTGCTGCAGGCGGCCAGAGAAAGGAAGATCCACTTGACTTCCGACCTCTGGACCGGTGGGCACCATGGATACCTCTCTCTGACAGCTCATTGGTGGCAACCGAATGAGGTCCTTGACACTAGGGCATCCCAAGAAGAGCTGCAGGTGGAGCCACAAGGGAGCACCCCAAGAGGGTACAGCGTGGTGCTTCTCCAGGCACAAAGCATGGAGGACAGTGCCAAAGGCATCCACATTTCTGAGGTCCTCAAGACAGCACTGCGAGAGTGGGGATTGGCAACCGAAGGGCAGGTCAATCGCGGATTTGTGGTCACTGACGCAGGCCATAACATGATCAACGCGGTTGAAAGGACAGGGTTCCAGGGCATCGTGTGCGCAGCACACAATCTGCATCTAGTGGTGGGCAATGCCATTGGTCTGGGTGCACCGAAGGACTCCTGGTGTGAGGGGACCCTGCAGACCAATGCCTTGCTGGACAAGTGCAGGAAAATAGTCGGGCACTTCTCATGTAGCGTCAAGGCATCCAGGATGATGTGTGAGATGCAGGCAGAGATGGGCCGACCAGAGCACGTCCTGATCCAGGACATAACCACCCGGTGGAACTCCACCCACGAAATGGTCAAGCGCCTGGTGGAGCAGAGGCAAGTGGTGGAATACGTCATGTCAACCACCCCCATCCTGCCTGAGGGAAGGGTGTTGGACATTGGGGCTACCGAGTGGCTCACTCTCTCCCAGATGGTGGGTATGCTGCAGCCTTTTGAGGAGACCACCCACGTCCTCAGCAACTACAACGCCAGCCTGGGCGACGTACTCCCCCTCATACATGCCCTTCGCCAACGCCTAGAGGCCAGTATCTGGGAAGAAGCCGATCTTCTCCCAAAGAGCAGGGCCTTGGCAGACAGGCTGCTGACTGGCATAGATACCCGCCTTAGCCCACTGAGGAGGGAAAAGGTGTACCAGATGGCATGCCTGTGCGATCATCACGTCAAGGGTTCCTTGGCGGGGAGCCCTGCCAACCTGAACTCCTGGAAGACGGAGCTATGCCGTCAAGTGCGCAGGGCTGCCTCAAATCAGGCCCAGGCATTCCCGAGGGCGCCCTAAAGTCAGAGCGATGCAGAAAAGGAATCCTCACAAGGGTCCTCTTCCTCTTCTACTGCAGGAGTGTACACCCAGAGACCAGGTTCCGGACCAGCAGCCAACTACCTGGCCTCTACCCTAGCCATGGCAGTCTCCTCCTCAGTGAAGGCAAGGGAGGAAGAAGAACCGGACCCCGCTCTGACCATGGTGAGGGAGTACATGGCTGAGCCCCTCCAACCCCTCACCTTGGACCTACTCCACTACTGTGCCAGAAAGGCAGACATCTGGCCCGCTCTTTTGACTCTGGCATTGGACCTCTTGTCCATCACACCCACCAGTGTCCAGAGTGAGCGTGTCTTCTCCCACATGGGAGATGTTCTGAGGCCGCGCCGCTCTCGTCTGGACCTGGAAACCGCGGAAAGGTTGACTTTCATCCGCTTTAACCTTTCCACGTTGGGATTACCCCAACGCTCCACGACCTAGGCCCACAGTCATTCTTCCACCGGTTCTGTCCAAACAGGCCTCCCTTGCTCTAACATGCACTACCAGAGCAACACTTATGCCTGCCTGCCTGCAATTATGCCTGCCTCCCAGCTTGGCTTCCTCCCTGGAAGCCCAAGTTACTGCCAGCCAGCCAGCCTGCCTGCCTGCCTACCAGCCTACCTGCCTGTCTGGCCCTGTGCCTACCTGCCTGCTTGCCTGCCTTCCTGTCTTCCTGTCTGTCTGCCTTCCTGCATTCCCACTCAATTCGAAGGGTTTGATTATTGCCCAATTTTTCTAGGCCTTGCCTGGCTCCAAACCAGGGAGTACCACTCAATTTGTCATTTGAATGGAATCATACTGTATCTGTAGGCCCACTTTTTCTAGCCCTTGCCTGGCTCAAAACCAGGGAGGACCACTCAATGTGTCATTTGAAGGGAATCATACTATATCTGTAGGCCCAATTTCTCTATCCCTTGCCTGGCTTCAAACCCGGGAGGACCACTCAATGTGTCATTTGGAAGGGTCTGTGTAGGCCCAATTTTTCTAGCCCTTGCCTGGCTCTGAACCAGGGAGGACCACTCAATGTTTATAATTTTGAACCGGACAAGACTGTTGGGGTTGCAGCCGAGCAACTTCCCCTAACCCTAACCCTAAATCATTTTAACCAGTGCCTGTATGCCTCCCATCCTAACATTCCACCAGCGCAACACAGTTATGCCTGGCTGTCTGCTCTGTCTATATGACTGCCTGCCTGAATGCTTCGCCTGCCTGCCTGCCTTCCACCTTTGTCTGCCTGAATGCACGTAATTCCGCTGCATGTATGGATATAATAAGGGCTACATAATTAGCCCTGTTTTTATAGGGCTTCCCTGGTCTTTATAGCAGCCCAGGAATATTTATTCTAGGGTCAGTGTAGGCCCAATATTTCCCCATTGGCCATGGCTGGTCTGAGTGTAGTACACCCCAATACCTGCCTTCCTTGATGCGTTCCTCCCTTCCCTGGCATTTTGGAGCCACTCTGCTTACTAAGTGGTCAGGATGCACTTTACAACAACCTACCTCAAAGACTGATTAGCAGCGGCCTAGCTCTCCTTACAGCCTTAAAGAAATAGCCCTGTTCTCCTGCATCCACTCTGTCTCCTAGGTTGACGAAACTCGGTCTCCTGGGGTGGAGAAACTCTGCCTCCAAAGGCAGAAACAATCCTCCCTTCTGGCACTTTGGCTTTGTGCCTTCCCTAGCCTGGGTGGGTGCCCTGCAAGCCTGCCTTCCTACCTGTAAGCCAGACTGCCTGCTTCCCTGCCTGGCTGGCTGCCTGCCCACCCCTCTGCCTACCTGCCTGCCTGTCAGGCTCCCAGTACTCCCGGCTTGGAGGAGGCCTTCCAGGTGCTTCTCCTTCAGCCTATCAGGGGTTCAGTGCTTCAAGTTCAGCCTCTGAGCCGACATGCGCCCTGTTGGCCACTCTCCTCGACTTCCCCAGGCAGCAACCCCGGCTGCCCCCACCTCTAGGCGAAAAATCACTTGAGGAGACCAACATTAACAGGCACAGTCATCATCAACTACTTTGTTTAGAACTGGGGTACTCTGCCCTCCAACATGGGGGGGGTTAACTCCCATCGGGTACAGTCCAGGTTGGGAAATCCCTTTGCAGAAGGAGGGGAGATTCCTTCCAACTAGCATTCCGGCTTCAAAAGGCGGAAGAAACAATCCCTCCATAACATTTGCACTCTGGCTTCATGGCTTTCCTGGGTGGACTTGTGTCTCCACTGGGCAGGCAAAACTCTGGCCTAGTGGCCTCCAAAACTCTGGTTTCATGGCTTTCCTTGGTGGACTGTGTCTCCACTGGGCAGGCAAAACTCTGGCCTAGTGGCCTCCAAAACTCTGGCTTTGTGGCTTTCCTGGGTAGACTGTGTCTCCACTGGGCAGGCAAAACTCTGGCCTAGTGGCCTCCAAAACTCTGGCTTCGTGGCTTTCCTGGGTGGACTGTGTCTCCACTGGACAGGCAAAACTCTGGCCTAGTGGCCTCCAAAACTCTGGCTTCGTGGCCTTCCTGGGTGGACTACTGGACTGTGTCTCCACTGTGCAGTCAAAAATCTGGCTTGGTGGCCTCCAAAGTAGGTGGCTGAAATAATCCCTCCCCATTGTTCCCTGCCGTTCTGGCTTCGTGGCTTTGCTGCGTGTCTGCGTGGACTCTGTCTCCGCTGGGTTGGTGGAACTGGTGTCCTGGGTAGTCAAAACTGGCCTCCAAAGTAGGCGGCTGAAAGAATCCCTCCCCGTTGTTCCCTGCTGTTCTGGCTTCGTGGCTGTGCCGCGTGCATGTGTGGACTCTGTCTCCACTGGGTTGGTGGAACTGGTCTCCTGGATTTGAAAACTGGCCTCCAAAGTAGGTGGCTGGAAGAATCCCTCCCCGTTGTTCCCCGCCATTCTGGCTTCGTGGCTTTGCCGCGTGTGTGCGTGGACTCTGTCTCCGCTGGGTTGGTGGAACTGGTGTCCTGGGTAGTCAAAACTGGCCTCCAAAGTAGGCGGCTGAAAGAATCCCTCCCCGTTGTTCCCTGCTGTTCTGGCTTCGTGGCTGTGCCGCGTGCATGTGTGGACTCTGTCTCCACTGGGTTGGTGGAACTGGTCTCCTGGATTTGAAAACTGGCCTCCAAAGTAGGTGGCTGGAAGAATCCCTCCCCGTTGTTCCCCGCCATTCTGGCTTCGTGGCTTTGCCGCGTGTGTGCGTGGACTCTGTCTCCGCTGGGTTGGTGGAACTGGTGTCCTGGGTAGTCAAAACTGGCCTCCAAAGTAGGCGGCTGAAAGAATCCCTCCCCGTTGTTCCCTGCTGTTCTGGCTTCGTGGCTGTGCCGCGTGCATGTGTGGACTCTGTCTCCACTGGGTTGGTGGAACTGGTCTCCTGGATTTGAAAACTGGCCTCCAAAGTAGGTGGCTGGAAGAATCCCTCCCCGTTGTTCCCCGCCATTCTGGCTTCGTGGCTTTGCCGCGTGTGTGCGTGGACTCTGTCTCCGCTGGGTTGGTGGAACTGGTGTCCTGGGTAGTCAAAACTGGCCTCCAAAGTAGGCGGCTGAAAGAATCCCTCCCCGTTGTTCCCTGCTGTTCTGGCTTCGTGGCTGTGCCGCGTGCATGTGTGGACTCTGTCTCCACTGGGTTGGTGGAACTGGTCTCCTGGATTTGAAAACTGGCCTCCAAAGTAGGTGGCTGGAAGAATCCCTCCCCGAACTTCCCCACCGTTCTGGCTTCGTGGCTTTGCTGCGTGGACTGTCACAAATCGGGCTCAGCTGCCTGCACCCCAACAATTCAAGGCAGCAGGTCCAACCCCACCACCTGTCCTGCCTGCTGTCTGAATGGCTGCCTTTGCCAATCAGTTCTATAAAAACCAGTGGTCCCTTTGGCTGGCATTCCCGGGGGGGGGCTTTTCCTCCCAGGTGGCCCTTCTTGCAAGTAGGGCCCAAATGAAAACAGTTACAGGGTTAGGGTTAGGGTTAGGGTTAGGGTTAGGGTTAGGGTTAGGGTTAGGGTTAGGGTTAGGGTTAGGCTACTTCCAGCGACACGGCAGGGAAGCCGGGCGGGGTGGAGAGCAGCGGAGGGTCTCTGCCCTGGAGATGGGCCTCGAGATGCGCAACCTGGTCGTGGTCAATGAGAGAGAAGGTCTACTCTGCTCGCTCCATGAGCTAACCAGTCTCCTCGGGATACTCCAACTGGCGATGATTCCCCGAGAAACTGAGGGACGCTCATCTGGATGAGTGTGTGTGGGGAAAGCATCTGAATCTCTGACCGCTAGTTGACCAGGGTGGCATTTGCTTGGCTTTACAAGGAGTGTCATGGGGAGGGGACATTGAGAGGAATAGACCCTCATCCAGATTTGTGGAGGAATGGAATACTGTGTCTCCTGCCTCTGAGAGGTGGAGGGGAAATGGGATGGATAAAGGCTTCAAAACAAAACAAAACAAAAAGTATAACAGGCAGCCAGACCAAGTAGGGTGGCCGGTTCAGTCAGCGTTGACCAAGAGAAAAAAAAAGAATATTGCGTTCTGCCCACTTTTTTGCAAATCACAAACTTTTGTCTTCTTTGTTTTATGCTTATATATACCTGCACAGACTGACATGGCTACAATTTCAAAAACTATAGCTCTGTAGGATATAATTCTAGGGTCATATCTTAAATGTTCCCTGCACTACTTCCTTGCAGAGTACAGTAATAAGATCTACTGTATCAAATGAACATTTCTGCTAAGAAAAACTATCTCACATAATCTCAAAGCCACTTTTTTCAGCAACCAAAGGCACCTCTTTTAAACATGCCCTCATGGGCAGCTGGACACCCCCCCCTGAAGTGGCAGTTTCCTGGAACCAGCTCTGGGGCTTCTCTCTCTCTCTCTCTCTCTCTCTCTCTCTCTCTCTCTCTCTCTCTCTCTCTCTTGTGATAGCTAGGGAGGTGCTTTTTTAAACAAAGCAGGGAAGGTGGCAATTCAGAAAGCTGCTTCTTATCTATGAACGTGTCAGGCGAGAGTAACCAATAAAATGAGAGGGAGAGGGGGAGAGAGGGAGGGGGAAGGGGAGAGAGGGAGAGAGCAAATGAGAAGGGGGAGAGAGAGAGAGCAAATCAGGGAGAGCAAACAAGGAGGGAGAGAGAAGGAAGGTAGGAGGAGTGTGTTGTGTGTGTGTCTGAGAGAGGGGGGAAAATGAGGAAGCAGATGTTTTTCTCTGAGCTCACCTCCCATCCAAAACTTTCCTTCCCTCTTGCTGCCAGCGGACATGAGAACTTCCGAAATGCTGTTTCGGTCACATGATCGCGTGAGGGAGAAAAGCACTTTATTTTAAGAACTACATCTTCCAGCTCATGAGATAGAGCTCTTTGTCAGATCAATGGATGGTGTCTATATGGTGTAATATAGTTCAGTTTTGTTGTGAGTGCTCACAAGAATGTTGTTCCATATATCAACTTATTTATTAGGAAAACTGAAAGCAAATAGAAAATTGCCTTTTTTTAAAAAAAAATATGATAATCTGTATTAGTCCTGTGTAGTTTACAAACTGCAAAGATTTTACTGGTTAAACTGGTAATAGAAAAGAAACTAAGAATAGTCTTCAGCTAAGAATCTTATAAATCTTAGGTTGCTCCAATGTAACACATATATTCTTAATAGTGATCTGAAATGATATGGCCAAGCCACCAGATAATCTGAAAAGAGTCAAGGAAGCACACCTCAATAGTCATATTCAACAGTGTTGGTCCTCCCTTTACAACAAATGCATCATATGTTCTATTTCACATCCAGTATACAGCGGTGCCTTGTATAAAGGAATTAATTCTTTCCAAATGAAAGTATGTTAAGCAAATTTTCCTTTATACAAATTTCCCATAGGAATGCATTGAAAACATAATGATCCCATTTTTATATTGTACAGATTTGCCCCATAGGCGATTATGTTAAGCAATATCCCCTATCCAGAATTTTTTATGTTGTACAAATTTTATGTTATACAAACCATTTGTTATACAAGGGTCTACTGTACTCTGAATTCAGATATGAGCCATACCAGAAAGCATACTAATTTTTTCTAGAAGATATGCCCCTTCAAGGGGTGAAAAACCTAGCACTTAGTTTCCCTCACCTCTATATTTTGTACTTCCATCTGGTTTGTTGTGTGATTTCAAACTGGAATATAATACGGACTTTATTTGAAAATCTGGTTGCATGAGCTTATATCTCTGAGGAGGTTTCATTGTCAGAAAGAAAGAAAAAAGAAGTACCCATCCCCAAGGAGAGACATTTGTCTTACGGTCTAATTAGATCCTAAAACTCATTTAGATATTTTTTAAAAAGAAGTGGATGAGAGATGCTACAGAAGTAAGTTCAAGCACACAAGCCAAATGACTTCTTAGCTGTCAAAAGCCACTATAGAATAAGATCAAGTGAAAAGCTTATGGAGCTACCCACCTCTAGAGTACAAATATATGATAAAGATATGATACAGAATTCTGTAATTTTAATACTGATCATTCTCTGGGCGTTTATACACGACCCCTAAACTCCAGGGCAAATGGCTCCCAGCTCCGGAGATTAAAAATGTTTACCCACCAGCTCCGGAGTTAACAGGAAATTAAGTGTGACCCCGCCCACTTTAGCGCGTCCCAGCCCAGCTTTCAGGTACCTGCTTTTGGGATGTGACAAATATTTGATCCGGTGTAAGGATAGCGAGTGCGGGGCTCTCCTGGCTTCTGTTTGTTCTTTTTTTTGCGCCCCACCCCTTTAAGAGATCTGAATGCTGCCGGGAACAAAATGGAGGTAAACCGGCATTCTTTTCTTTCTTTTTTTCTCCCTCCCTCACGCAGCCAGCAACCAGGAAGTGCGGAGGGGGGTGGGGACAGAGGAAGAGCGACGAACCCCTAAGATCTCTGGTCCGAATTTAAGTGGCCAGCGGATCTTAGGGGTCGTGTAAAAAGGCCCTTTGATAGATAAGAGATATTTTTAAGAAACAAAAAGGGGTTTATTAATCCATCCATCTAATGAAAATTATTTTATTAACAAATCAATGGCTTATCATGTGGTACAAATTGAAACCAAGTAAAATATGATGTAAAGAATTCTGAGTTACCAATATAAATGGGTATTGATATTTTTGAACTGTGAAAACTACTCAGCCAATCTCAGCACTCTTAATCTTTCAGTGGCTTATTCATCCACTGCAGTCATCCACTAAATATTACTAAAAATGAACCACACAAAGAGAGCATATATAAATCAGAATGCCCGTTAAATCCATTAGTTTAATATTTTCTCATCAATATCATCCTAATGTTTGGTGTCATTTCCAAGAATGCATGTGTTGCTGATTGGAGATACCAGGAAATATCTCCTGGAAACCATAGATTCTCCCTAGAGAATTTTGACATCATCTAAAGGCCTCTAATAGCTCTCTAATGTTGAATAGTGGAATGTGTAATTGATCTGCCTCTATGGAAAATTACACCAACAGTATTGGACACAGTGTCCCACATACTACTGTTTTCAAAAGTATACATTAATGTAAGTATTAGTGCATATTTTATGCCACTTAAACATATTGTGCTGCAAACATGAATCTGTCAAAATCATGCCCTTAAAAAAGTGATATGAGAGCAAATAATCATTCTGTTCCCATCACAAATAGCAAGATATTTTATTTTTGGTTGTGCTTTAAACCAATGGAGTATCATCACAGATAGGTTTTGAAATTTCTAAGAGTTGAAGTTTTCGTGCCATTTTCAATGAAAAATAGCTAAGGGATGTTTGCATTTTTCTGTTTCCCATGTGACAATTGATCCTAATTCAAGTTATTCTGACAGGACTTTGACATATAGTTGGGGAAACAGTTTATCAATGTCTGTCTCCTCATTCCCTGATAGTAGACTTGGTGACCCAACCAAAATCTGTCAGGCAGATCCAGTCATTTGAGGGGAAATTGGCTTTCACTACTGGGGTCCCTTCTAGTAGTGGCATTCTACAGCATGTTTCATCGGGAGGGGGTCCAATTCAGTTCATTGGGCATTAGGTTTTATGAGGCATGCATAGAACCAGACCCATAATCTCTGACCTTCTCCCCTCAAAAACAAACCAGATGTGAGGGACTTTTGAACATTGTCTTCTGCTTTTGAAAGAACATCTTGAAGTGGTATGAAGGTGAGTTTATATGAAATAAGTCAAAATTTAAACAAATAAGTTTTGTGTTTGTTTGTTTTTTCCTTGCTGGAAGTTCAGTTTTAAAAATATGAGTTGCATAAACTGACGCATGGTGTCTCATTATGTTTGCTTTTGAAAAGTATTTCATGAAACTCCTTTTGAATTCAATAAATAGCTGGATAAATGCACTTGTCATTCTGCAAAAATACATGCTTCTCTTCACTATAGGAGGTCTCCGCCACAGTGCTAGTCAGCGGCAGGGAATTTTTGCAGTCCCAGCCCAGGACTTTGGCACAAAAAGCACAAACAAGTGACCCAGGAAAATCCCAGGTCTCCAACCCTTTAATAAGGCTGGCTGCAGCTTACCTCACCCTCTTTCGAGTCTGTGAGATGCTCGAAAGGGTTGCTGTCGTTGCAATGCTTTGGTTTCACTTTTGCAGTGTGGGTGAGCCTCATCCTTCCCTCTTGCCAGATCAAGTGATAGCCATCTAATTTTCTTCAAGTGTTTTAATTTTTTTAATCTAACTGTTTGTTTAATTATTTAGTGTACTACTTGGATTTCATGAGGGGGTGGGGCATGCTTTGGCACATTCATGGGGGCTCTCCTCCTGTGGGCAGTTAATTTTACAGAGCTGCTCCAGCGCCACTTGAATTTCCTTGATGTGTTTTAATTTGTTAATTTTATGGTTGGGAGTGTGTGGGGGTCGTGTGCAGTTGCAAGCGTTTGGGGGACCTGTAAAGTTCATTCCAGTTATTATTTATAGCTATTTAGATAATAAGTTTGGCACATTCCTTAGGTTTTTACTATTGGGGCTGACTTTGTGCAGAGTCGTCCTAGTGCCTAGAACAGCCATGTCCAAACTTTGGCCCTCCAGATGTTTTGGACCACAACTCCCACAGTCCTTTGTCATTGGCGATCTAAGCTTAGAATTCTGGGAGTTGTGGTCCAAAACATCAGGAGGGCTGAAGTTTGGACATGCCTGGCCTAGAAACGTATTGGTTGGATTTATACTGCAGGAGTCTCTAGTTAAAATTTTTTTTTGAACATCGATTGGGATTGGGGGGGTGCCCATTGGTCTACCACCCTCCCATTGTGCAGGCTCAATTTTGCTGAGCTTCCCCACTGCCAGTTGGGCTCTTAATTAATTTGTTTTGTATGTTAGTTGCTTTTGTTACTGAACCAAGTTTCTTAAGGGAACAAGCAAGTTTGATTTATTTTATTTCACTTAACTCGGGGAAGATAATTCGATTCACTTTAGTATTAATAACTACTTATAGAATATTAATATTTAGATTATTGTTTGAATAAAATAGTAATAATAATAAATAATAAATAATTGATAATTGATAATTAATATATAGTAAATAATTGGGACATTTATTATATAATCTACAATAAATAATTATTGTTAAACAATATATAATAATTGATAATTCATAATTCATATTAAAATTGTGCAGCTCATAACTGATATTGCTAATTAATATAATAAATATATAATAATATACATTAATAATTCATTGTTCATAAATACATATTTCCCTTGAATATTTGGGGCAGTTGCCCTGTGAGAATAATTTTGTGTGTGCAATAGGGATTCACCTTACATATTCCTGGGACAGCTGTAAAATTTAAGTGAGTTGCAGTGTCTTGTTACTACTTGGTCCTATTTTAGGACTACCACTGGTTCCTAGCAATTAATAAAGCTTTTAAGGAAGCAATTAATAAAGCAAATAAGAGAAAGTACTTTTTCACCCAGAGGATCTCTGGGCTGTGGAACTCCCTGCCAGAAGAAGTGGTGACAGCTGTCAGCCTTGGAAAGGCTTTAAGAAAGGATTGGACAAGTTCATGGAGAACAAGGGTATCAGTGGCTATCATTATGGATGCCTAAGGATAACCTCTGGGTTGGAGAGATAGGCAGGATATCACTTAATACATTTACAGGGAATCTTAAGCAGGTGAAGACATCTGCTTGGAAGTATCCTGAAGCTAATGGTGAGCCACTCTGTGAGACAGAATGCTGGACTGGATGGGCTATGGCCTGTTCCAGCAAGGCTGTTCTTATGTTCTTATGTTTTGGGAGGGCTGCATAATGGCTGTTGCTTCGAATTGTAATGCAGCTTGATTATTGGGTGCCTGAGCTGTTTTTTTAGTGCTTGGGCACCCTCTTTTGTTCAAAGTTTGTAAACTGCCCAATAGTTTTCTGGTGTGGTTTTTTTCACAGTTTCACTTTTGGATTTTGCAGGCTAAGCCTCTGTAACCTTCTGATGGCTCCAAAAAGGATGTGACACTTCCAAGGGCAAGCAGCAGCCTGTTAAAAGGTGTGCCCCAGCTAGGCCTCCACCAGTCATATCTTCCAGATCTTATTCAGATGAATGGCTGGAATACAATTTGATTATGAAAAAATTGAATAGATTGGAGCAAGGATGTGCCCAGGCAGCAGGGATGCAGGAATCCTTTGAGCCACATAGAGCTTACAGGCTCTACGTGGCTCGAAGGATTCCTTTTTCAGCACAATAATTCAGAGCCCTTAACCTGTTTTCAAATTTGGAAGCTGACATCAATGGCACTCGATAAGATTAGAATGCAGTCACTCTTTCAGAATTGGAGCAGCATCCACTGCTGCGAGTATGAGGCATTTGACTCGAGATAGTCAAAGTGTGGGGAGATGGGCTTCTGTGATATTCAAAGGATATGCACAGCCATTACCAAAATGTTACGGTGGCCAGTTTTGACTATGCTTTGTCTTGCAGGTCCATGTTGCCAGGCATGACTTCATGGGGTCATTTGCGGCCACAGTTATGTTTTCTTGGCAGCCAAAAATGCATGGCATTCAGCTTGGAGTTGGAACCTAGGCTTGGGTGAGCATGCGTTGCTCAAGTGGAAAGTCCTGCGAAGCCTGGCATGGGATGGATTTTCAGATCTGAGTTATATAGGGCCAATGGGGTGCATCCCTCAGACCTTGGCTTGGAGATCTTCTTGAGGGATCTGCATGGAGGCCTCCATGCTGAACTTGTCAGCTTGTTGGGGAACAAGGGGGTTATGCTATAACCCCTTTGCTGTGCTAGGTAGTGCAATGTGTTGGCTAGGTGAGTTTCAGGATTTTTGGCTCAGTAAGGGCACGGGGTAGCCTGATAATAAATATTTAGAGTTCAGGCTAAGTTGAGTTAGATATTAACATCACATTCTCTTTAAGTAGTTATGGATGCCTTGAAAAAATTTCCCCCGGTTTTGGAAATGGTGCTAAATAAGGATAACAGCACATCCCAGGTAGAAACGGCCCACCTATTCATAGAATTTTGCCATTACCCAAAGCATGACTGAAAGAGCTGAGTGAGGGTCTTCATGGCCCTTCACATGTTTCCTCCTCATGAGGACAGGATTCATGCTTGTTGACAAAAACACTGTTATCTGGTTCACTGTTTCTCAGATTTCAATTAATTATGAAGGAGTAAGGTTAGCTATTTAAAGATTCTAGAGCTAAGCTATTGTGACAAATCTTGCTTCAAGACTGACTGTGCTTGAGTCTTTGCTGCTTCATGACAGGCCTTGATCTACCCTACTATCAGTTTCAATAAATAAGATGGCTTCTACCCATATCCTGCACCTCACTGCCTGAGACACAGACAGATGTGAGGGATTTAGAAAACTATTCTGTTCTTTCAAGGTAAAAATGAGAGCTTATTTAACATCCATCTTGAGAATGGCAGGCCTAGGAGTGTTATGAAAGCTAGGAGATAGCAGGAGTACAAAAATAAAATGACTTAGGGAAGATTTCACACACACAGCAGGGAAGTAAAAGAGATGTAAAACAATCCCAGACTTATGAAAGCAGGTTAAGTGGAGGATATAATGCAAGTGCCCCTGAACTGGTGAGCTGTTGGACTGAAGCAACCTCCACTGCTTTAGTGCTTCGTAAGATGAGAGGAAGAAATAGACTGAAACCACCTTAAGAACATTAATTCTAGTTGAACAAAAGGCAGCCATTTTTGTATCCTTGAACAAATACATCTGTTCTATGATGAAAGTTGGAATAAAGGGCAACCGGATACCCTCTGTTGCCATCTTCCTTTCAGTTGTCAGGTGCCCCACAGATATAAAACATACAGGAGACCTTCTGTGGGCTCTCACACTCCACACCTGCAGAGCATATACAGTAAGTCTGAAATATGCAACTATCTTGTTTTGAGACTCTTCTGTCACTATATTAAGAAGTTAAGCACACCACGAGGGGGTCTGACTGTGAACCAGAACAGAAAATAGCTCCTTAGAATTAAAACTTAAAATAAAACAAAAAAATACAATTCTCAATATTTTTTTAGAAGAGGCATTTCAGAAGTATGGTACAAATGCCACAAAGTAGAGTTGAAAGTGGTACTTAGGCGCCCTCACATATTTAAACATCTATGTGATTATTCAAAAACACATACATACATACATACATACATACATACATACATACATACATACATACATACATACATACATACATACATACATACATACATACAAAATACACTCCAGTTTATGAAGTTGGGATATTGTGCTTCTCTGTTATTCAAAACACCAGGAAATAGTCTGACATTGCTCAATAATATTGTGCCCATGTTGCCAGCAGGAAAAAGAATGCTTTACTTTGCACAGCAAAGGGCAGCTTGAAAATTGACAACACCAATGGCAGCAGCCCAAATGAACTTTGGCAGACATTCTCACAATAGTTTTTACCCTGTCACAATATGCAAGAAATATAGCCCAAATCAGGATTATATGAGTTGCATAAAGATCCTTATAAGTTGATGTTTGAAGAATAGTTTCTAGTCACTATTCAAATATGTTGTGGCCCCCAAGGGGATCATATGGCCCCTATTGAGAACGCCTGGTGAACAGAATGCTCTCTTCTCTTCACTCCCATTCAAAAAGAGGCAACCATTGGGGAAAATCACAGATGTCTTCTTTTTCCTCAGTTGACCACTTCTCATTCAAACACAAAGCAATTGTCAGGGCTGGTCTTCAACAGGTTCTTTAGGTAACTATTGCCTGTGGAACAAAGCAATCTAAATATGTAGTGGAAACCCGTCTTTAAGATCAAGACAGATATGTGCACTGAAGTATTTTTCTCTACATCTGGCAGTGGATTGTTAAACTAATGTGATTTATATCTATCTATTTATTTATTTAAAATGTTTTTACCCCACCTTTCTTCTTGAAAGGACCCAAGGCGGCTTATAACATTGAAGGTCAATATACAAAGTTTGAGACTATGAGTGTAGAACAGTTATCAAGAACATTAAAGACAACATTTCAATGCTAAGAACAAAGTTTTTGAGGAGGCATCTTAAATCAAGAAGGCAATATTAAAGCAAAGAATGATAAGCAAACAAATAGAGAGAACTTGTCACTCTGGGAGGTGGAATAGCACAAGTGGTCACATAACAGGTAGTCAGTCACTCAGGAAAAGGTCTTTGCCTGCTTGTGGAAAGACAGCAAGTATACAATGGCAGCGAAGTTCAATTGATTTAAATGATGATGATGATGATGATGATGATGATGATGATGATGATGATGATGATGATGATGATGATGATGATGATGTGTATAACATTTTTTCGTTTCTGTTACCGTTTGTCGTTTCCGTTATGTAACGAAATGACAAACAAAAATTGTGATGAAACTGCAACGAAATGAACAGAACCACGAAAATTGTGGTTGTTACGTTTTGTTTCCGTTAATGGCGATGTGCACTGAAATGAGCTGTTTTAAATGTTAAAAAATGCCCTGGACATCCGTAAAAACACAGCGATAATTATTTATATTGTCTGATAATATCTACCGGGGGGTTGGGGTCCTTAAAACGTTTGTTTTTGTCTTCTCCCATCGTGATGCGTTTTTCTTTTCTCTTTAAAATGGATGTCACCACCAGCCACAAAATGGAGGCAAGCCATGTGATGGGATCATGTTCAACCAATAGCATGCCCAGGTTGCAGACTGGCCGGGCAGGTCTGGCAGACCCAGAGGGCATAAAAAGCTCTGGCAGCCCCCATCCTCCTTGCAGTCTCTGGTGGGAGTTAGGGTGGGATTGCTGTCTCTGCGACTCTAGCTTTAGTCCTGCAGCCTCCCTCTGTGCATGCGTGCTGCGTACCTCTCCGTGAGTACCCTCCCCTGCCCCGCAGTGCAGTCACTCTGCGGCTGCCTTGCACCCTGGGCAACGCCCGCCGCTGCCTTTGCACCCTCCCTGCATACCTAGTGTATACTGTGTCTCTGCCAGCATCCATTTTTTTAGTGTTTTCCCTCTGGTCTGGGGCGTTGGAGGATGCCTGCACACGGAAATGCTTTAAAAATCGCGCAAAAAGTGGGTAGAAACGACAAACGAAAAAACAAAAAACGGTAACAAAATTTTTCAAAAAATTCCCGACAAACGAAAACGAACCAAAACAGACCTCTCAACGACAAACGAAAAACCAAAACACCAATTTTCTGTTTCATGCCCATCTCTACTCTGGAAGATGAAACTGACAGAAAGAAAGAAAGAAAGAAAATGAATTTTAAGCTGTGAGGCAGTCAATTGCACAGAGGGAGCTATGTGGTGGTGGGAGGTGAAGGGCTAGACTCAGTCCCCATCAACAAAAGGAGGGAGGGATGGGGTATTTTGTGGTGGTGGTGGTGGCGGCTTCATTTTTAAAGACAAAACAAAAATAATTTGTCAGGTTTTTGGTTCCAGGGAGGGGGAATTTTGCTTCTTGGTTTGTCAACCTTAAGAAACCACGAACCATGACAAACCATCATTTTGGCAGCCCATTCCCATTTCTAATGGCTATTTTGTTCACTCCATCAATTGGGAAGCACCCAAGGTATTTTCTGCACACTGAGTCTTGTCATTTTATAAGAAATTCTAACTTCTATGAAAGTAGCTTATTCTTCTTTTCAGATCATGACTCAAGAAAATAACACAAAATTTAACACGATAATTGTGGCATTTTGAGTCTTGCACTTCAGTGTCTGTTTTTTTTTTTTTTGAGTGATCGAACACATGTTCACAACGCTACATTTGCATGCCAAGGTGGCTACATTTGAGAACACCCTCAGGAGTACTCAGATTCTTCCACATCCTTAGATTGTTAATTAACCGAAAGATGCTGGGTGTACCTTGGCCCTCCAATATGAGATCACCCCAGCAGCCCTCAAACCCAGCCGCAATTTGGAACTAATTACATTGTACAACATGGCACAGCAGCAAGTGTGGCTCAGCATGCCATAGTACTGAACAGGTCTAAAAACTGTCACCTGCTGCCATTCACTAATCCCTTATACTGCAAGATTAAAGGTCCCTGTTAGAACCACAAATGCTTCAAGATGTTTAGTAATATAAAATGAAATGAAAACATATTTTTTCCAGTGGAAAGAGAAACAGAACAGCTCTATTTTGTATGGTTCCATTATTCACAGATTATAACTATTGGGGAGGGGGTGGGAAATCACAGAGAAAACACCCTCAGAACAGCTGTCAAGTCTAATTTATTCATCTCCAGTATTCTTGTGGAGCAGAGGCCTAGCAGGTGGCTGCAAAGGAGTTTGAATCTAAAAGGAAATCACATGTATCAAATCATATAATTGGCCTCGCTACATATTTTGTGATTATTTTATTATTGAGAATACAAAAAAAATATGCATAATGGCTGGGTAGAAATGAATCCTCACATTCAGTTAGAATAATTATCTTTAATTAGCCAGGGCTGCAAATGTAAAAGATAATATATGCCTGGGGAAGGGAGGGGGAGCCTGCCTTTTCTGCTTTGATATTCTCAATGGAATAGATTTCGTAGACTGCAATGGTGTGATAAGGGGGTGGGGCAAGAAAAGCACACCAGTCTAGGTGAAGACCCAACCGGTACTACATGTGGTGCAACTTGTGATACTTACATCTGAAAAAGAGCAAAAAGCAAAACAAAGTGTTCTGCTTCTATACCGGCTCATAGCACTTAAAGCACACTCTGGGGTGTTTTTTACACTTTTATTATGAAGGCTACACATTGCCCCAATACCGTATGAGTAGAAGGGGCTATTACTCTCCAACTATCAGTTTCTCTGTTCATTCTAAACTTGGCTGCAGCGCTTACAGTAGTAGTTGGGAGATAAATACTGTGGCAAGCTGTCTGCATTGTCACACAAACCATCTAAGAGTGTTTTTGACATAAATGAACAATCAGGAGCCATTAACTTTACATAAACCTTGCTCAATTGTTGATATGGGTCAGAATGTCTGCCTACATTTTGACTCTCCTTATGGAAAGCAATTATGGAGAGTGTCACGATGGGCATTTGCTTTCTCACAGGCAGTAGTTTAGGCCAAGAAATACAGTCACACAGAGCTTCTTAACTAGGGATGGGCACGACATGGAAAAAACTGTGTTTTGGTTTGTTTTGTTTCGTGCCCACCCTACTTTGTTTCATTTTGTTTCTTACAAATTTTTTAATTCGTACAAAACGAAACACTTACAAAATGATTCATTAGGTCCCGGCTCTCCTCCTCCTCCTTCTGGGCTCTCCTTCCTTGGCAACCATGGCAGGTGGCAGAGGCTTTTCTCTGGCCCCGGCCCTGCTTGCCTTCTCCGGCCAGAGCTTCTCCCTGTGCTTCTGAGGGGGCAGAGGGAGCGCCCTGCTTGCTCCACCCCTCCCACCCAGTGCCGCTTCTTCAGCCATCCACCCACGCGGCAGCACCCATCCCTATTCATAGCCGAGTCAGAATTTGAACACATGCTTCCTACTTTCTACTTCAATACTTTTCAAAGCACTTTTTTTTTCCTGACCACATGGGGTTGCATAGAAGACTGTCAAACATTTGACAGACCACAATATATGGCTGATGATTTGCAAAGTGTAGATTCCTTTGCAGGCATAACCATGCTGCATGTTTATACAGTGCTGAATCATGGTCCAACCCAAAGGGCAGAGCTAACTTCTTTTTGCAGGAGCAAGGGGCGGAGTTTTAGCTTTAAATAGCTGCTACCAGCAGTCTCTCAGTCCTTTTCTGGCAGAGCAGCAGAGAGGAAGGAGCTGGTCAGAGGAGCACACGGCCAAAGGGCAGAGCTAACTTCTTTTTTTGCAGGAGCAAGGGGCGGAATTTTAGCTTTAAATAGCTGCTACCAGCAGTCTCTCAGTCCTTTTCTGGCAGAGCAGCAGAGAGGAAGGAGCTGGTCAGAGGAGCACACGGCCAAAGGGCAGAGCTAACTTCTTTTTGCAGGAGCAAGGGGCGGAGTTTTAGCTTTAAATAGCTGCTACCAGCAGTCTCTCAGTCCTTTTCTGGCAGAGCAGCAGAGAGGAAGGAGCTGGTCAGAGGAGCACACGGCCAAAGGGCAGAGCTAACTTCTTCTTTTTGCAGGAGCAAGGGGCGGAGTTTTAGCTTTAAATAGCTGCTACCAGCAGCACGCGCCTTACGGCGCGTACAAACTAAAAAAAAAAAATTCTGGGCTTAATTGAGTTCCCAAGCCAAGCAACTCCTCAGGAGGTCCTACACTTCCTGACGTGCTTGCAGTTGGAGTAGAGGTGCTTTAGCGGCCCCTACACTGTTAGATTTTGACTAAACAATAAAAGAAGTAAAGAGTCTTACTAGATTAAAAAAAAGTGCAAGTTTACATTTTTGAGACCTTGAATACATTTTATTGTAATCGTTAAAATGGAGTTGGAGGGAGCAGCTGTAGTTACCTGCAGTACTTGTGCCATGTTTGTTATCTTGACAGAGCGTGTGCAGAACTACATCTGCTGCAAGTGCAAGCTGGTAGCGCTATTGGAAGAGAAGGTCCAGCAGCTAGAGGCTCGCATAGTGGACCAGCAACATATTAAGGAGCTTGAACAGTTCCTGGACAGAGCGGAAGAGACTGTCCAGGTCCAAGAAGAGACAGGGCACACTTCAGAGGAGGAAGTCACTCCCCCAACTCAGGAGGTGGATGGGTGGAGGAATGTGACTCAAAGGAGTAGAAGGCCAAGGCATCGCTCAGAGAGTCTCATCTTGCACAATCAATTTGAAGCTCTTTCCCTCAGCACACCTCATGAGGCACACATAGAGGAAGAAGTGGTTCCACCGGAGGATCTCTCCCTCATCACTATTGATGAGATACAAGATCAGGTACATGTTGATGAGCAGGCTGCAGGAGAGAAGCTCATTGTGCTAGGGGATTCTATCATTAGAAATACGGAGGGGTGGATTTGTGAGGAGCATGATAACCGGATGGTCACTTGCCTGCCGGGTGCAAAGGTTGCTGACATCACCAGAAATATAGATAGCTTGTTAGAGAGAACTGGGAAGGAGCCAGTGGTCATGGTACACGTCGGTACCAATGATGTCGGGAAGGCCAAGCGGTCAGTCTTGGAAGCCAAATTCAGGTTGCTAGGTAGAAGATTGAAGTCCCGGGCTTCCAAGGTAGCATTTTCAGAAGTGCTACCTGTTCCTCGTGCATGTCCCGCCAGGCAGGCAGAACTCAGAAGCCTCAATGCGTGGATGAGGCGATGGTGTCGAGAGGAGGGCTTTAGATTTGTCAGGAACTGGAGAACATTTTGGGACAAGCCAAACCTGTTCAGGAGGGATGGGTTGCACTTGAATCATGATGGGACCAGACTGCTGGCACTCAACCTCAAAAAGGCAGCAGAGCAGCTTTTAAACTGATAACTGGGGGAAAGCCGACAGGAGCTGTGTGGCATCCGGTTTGAACACCTCATCCTCGGGAATGAGGTTGGAGAGGGTAGAGAATCACATAGAGATGACATAGCAAGTATTAACACTGGCAGAATAGCGGAATGTGACAGTTCGTCTACTGAAAATAAAAGCTGTGGGGGGAGAAGAACAAGGCAGCAGCTGTTGTGGGACCCACTGTACAAGTGCTTCTACGCCAATGCTCGAAGCCTCCGAGCAAAGATGGGAGAACTTGAACATCTGGCAGCTAGGGATAACATTGATATAATAGCCATAACAGAAACCTGGTGGAATGTGGAGAACCAGTGGGACACAGCAATCCCAGGCTATAAACTCTATAGAAGGGATAGAGAGGGGCGGGTTGGAGGAGTAGTGGCCATCTATGTCAAAGAAGGCATAAAATCCAGCATAATGGAGATTGACAGAGGGTCTGACTCCACCATAGAATCACTGTGGGTTAAACTACCAGGTCCAAAGAGTGATGTGACAGTTGGAGTATTCTATCGTCCACCAGATCAAAAACTTGAGGGGGAACTTGAAATGAGGAGAGAAATCATGGAGGTGGCTAAGAGGGATAGGATAGTAATCATGGGGGACTTTAATTATCCCCACATTGACTGGACCAATGCGAGCTCTGGGCAAGAAAGAGAAACTGGGTTTCTCGACTTGCTGAATGACTGTGCCTTAGAGCAACTTGTCATGGAGCCCACCCGAGAACAGGCAACTCTAGATCTAATATTGTGTGATACTCAGGCCCTCGTTAGGGATGTGAATGTTACTGAGCCTCTGGGGAACAGTGACCATGCTGCAATTACCTTTGCCATGCATGTCGGAGGAAGAGTGTCAACCAAATCAGACATAAAAACCCTTGATTTTTGAAGGGCAAACTTCCCTCAGATGAGGAAACTAGTTAGAGAGAAACTGAAGGGGAGGGTTAGAAGAATCCAATCTCTTCAGAGTGCATGGAGCCTGTTTAAAACAACAATAATAGAGGCCCAGCACAAGTGCATACCACAAAGAAAGAAGAGCTCATTTAAGTCCAAGAGGACACCAGCATGGTTAACGAGTGGAGTTAGAGAGGCTCTAAAGCACAAGGAGAGGTTCTTCTGTAAATGGAAATCCTCCCCAAACGAGGAAAATAAAAAGGAACACAAACTCTGGCAAAAGAAATGTAAAAAGATGATAAGGGAGGCAAAGAAAGACTTTGAGGAACGCATGGCTAGCAATATAAAGGATAATAATAAAAGCTTCTTTAAATATGTTAGAAGTAGAAAACCTGCCAGAGAACCAATTGGGCCTCTGGATGGTGAGGGAGGAAAAGGGGAGGTTAAGGAGGACTTGGACATTGCAGAGAAATTGAATGAGTTCTTTGCGTCTGTCTTCACGACAGAGGACCCTGAGCGGATTCCGCTGCCTGAGCCGCCCCTCTTGACTAAAGAATTAAATCAAATACAGGTTAAAAGAGAGGAGGTTTTAGGACTAATTGATAAATTGAGGATTAACAAGTCACCGGGCCCAGATGGCATCCACCCAAGGGTTATTAGGGAACTGAGAAATGAAATTGCAGATCTCTTAACGGTTATATGCAACTTGTCTGTTAAAACGGCCACAGTGCCGGAGGACTGGAGGATAGCAGATGTCACACCAATTTTTAAAAAAGGAAGGAGGGGGGACCCAGGAAACTACAGGCCGGTTAGCCTTACATCTGTCCCAGGGAAGATGGTGGAAGGCCTCATCCAAGAGAAAATCTTAAAACACATAAAAGAACAAACCTTGCTGAGAGAAAATCAGCATGGCTTCTGTAAGGGTAAATCTTGTCTTACAAACCTTTTAGAATTTTTTGGAAAGGTCAACAGGCACGTGGATTTGGGTGAACTGGTGGATATAGTCTATCTGGATTTTCAAAAGGCTTTTGACACAGTCCCTCACCAAAGGCTGCTGAGAAAATTGCATAGTCAGGGGATAAGAGGGCAGGTCCTCTTATGGGTTGAAAACTGGTTGAGATCCCAGAAACAAAGAGTAGGTGTCAATGGGAAATTTTCACAATGGAGAGAAGTGAAAAGCGGTGTGCCCCAGGGTTCGGTCCTGGGACCGGTGCTTTTCATTCTGTTCATAAATGACCTGGAGGCAGGGATAAACAGTGAGGTGGCCAAGTTTGCAGATGACACAAAACTTTTCCGTGTGGTAAAAACCAGAGAAGATTGTGAAGAGCTCCAGAAGGATCTCTCCAAACTGGGGGAGTGGGCTGAGAAATGGCAAATGCGTTTTAATGTAACCAAATGTAAAGTAATGCATATTGGGGCAAAAAATCCAAACTTCATCTATCAACTCATGGGCTCTGAGTTATCTGTGACGGATCAGGAAAGAGATCTTGGTGTGTTGGTGGACAGCTCCATGAAGGTGTCTCCCCATTGTGTGGCAGCAGTGAAGAAGGCCAATTCCATGCTAGGGATTATCAAAAAGGGGATTGAAAATAAAACAGCCAACATTATAATGCCGTTATACAAAACAATAGTAAGGCCCCACCTGGAGTATTGTGTACAATTCTGGTCACCGCATCTCAAGAAAGACATAGTGGAACTGGAAAAGGTGCAGAAGAGAGCGACTAAAATGATTACTGGGCTGGGGCACCTCCCTTATGAAGAAAGGCTAAAACAATTGGGCCTCTTTAGTCTGGAAAAAAGGCGCTTGAGGGGGGATATGATTGAGACATACAAAATAATGCAGGGTATGAGTAAAGTGGATAGAGGGAAGCTCTTCTCCCTCTCTCAAAATACCAGAACTAGGGGACATACACTCAAATTGAGTGCTGGGAGAGTAAGAACTGACAAAAGAAAATATTTTTTCACCCAGCGCGTTGTAAGTCTATGGAACTCCCTGCCACAGGATGTGGTGATGGCATCTGGCCTGGATGCCTTCAAAAGGGGATTGGACAGATTCCTAGAGGAAAAGTCCATCACGGGTTACAAACCATGATGGAGATGTGTAATCTCTAGGCTTTAAACCAGGGTACTTCAAGGGACAGTTGCAGGGGAGTGGTATCAGGAGACAGATATCTAGTCTCATGCACTCCCAAACGCATCTGGTGGGGCCGCTGTGAGATACAGGAAGCTGGACTAGATGGGCCTTTGGCCTGATCCAGCATGGCTCTTCTTATGTTCTTATGTTCTTATTTTCTAAATTCTGAAAGTCCTAAGGACCAAAATACTAAATAAAGCCCTAACCATTTGGGACAAAACAGAAAAAGAGAAAGAAAAACTGAACCCAAAAAAACTTAGACACATCTCGGTGTGATGGAAATAAGTAATGGTAAAGCAATTGATGTAGGGTGCAACATAGCATGTGCATTACATGAATACAGAAATCTGCCTGCTAACAAATTAGGTGAACTTGCAGGACCAAATCAGGGAAATGCTTCATCCTAAAATGATGAAGTCAAGCATCTCCACGCAATCTCACCTGGACCAAAAGGCATAAGGCCATCTCAGTATGGCCTATATTGACTGGCTTCAGATCGGAATCTTTCTTCAGCATGCCAGAGACTGAACCTGACACCTTTAGCAAGCAGGAAAGTCGGTCTTCCTGTAGGCTGTGACCCTTACCCAACAGGAGGTCCAGTATCTCCATGGTGCTGTCAAGAGTTCAGGTCAAAACTAGCTCTTGTCAAAGTGTAACACAAAGAGTTTCAATTGGCACGTTGCCTAAACAACACTTTGAAGTACATTTTGAAGTTTTTACTCAGCCAAACCATCTCATGGGAAGCCAAAGGAAACTACATTTTTTTTTACCATTTTTTACATTATTTTCCCTACAGCAACATTCAAACTAAGTATGAAATTTATCTTTAAGGCACCTGTATTTTTAGTAACTCTGAGACAAAGAAAGGGTGTTTCCACCATAAGAGTATTTTACACCGTATTAATTAGGTAGTATTGAGCAGATTTGTGGTATATATGAGATGATACAGACTAAGGAGTAATTGTCACCTCCTCCATCCCATGCCTTTCCCTTAATTTAAAACATCCAATTGCCATTGCAGCAAGAAACATAAATGTCCCCACCAGCTTATTTCATTTATTGGATAAATGGCATCTCTTCAAAACTTCAATAGTGTTTGGCACTAGTTACAGGAGACAGGAAAATGAGTACTAGCAGACCTCGCCATCGACTCACATTGATATAGTGACATTTTCTGTCTGATACATTATTAAAATAAATTAAAGGTAACCACCCACTCTCAGCACACAATAAGGCTATTATCTTCATGACCTCAGCAACAACAGACTAGACAGCAGTACTGGGCACAAAAATATAGCCATTTAACAACAAGCCTAAAGTTAGCTTAGAAAACAAATCAAAACAAAAACCCATGAAACAGCCGAGTGCCGTGCCAATGTCCCATTAGAGCTGTCAGATCAATGCAAGAAATGAAAAGACTCTCAGCATCCAATCCACTGAAAGAGACTTAAAGCTGACCTGCTGAGGATTGATCTCGTCTATAATAGAAACTCCACTCCCTTTCGCTTGCCTCTTTTTAAAACAAAGAAGAGGGGGGGGGCTACAAAATGCACATCTAGTGAAACTGTACAGTGTTGCTGCCCCCAAAATCATATTTTTTGGAATATAAGTTCCAATGAAAATGTAAACCAAGAATGATCTTGACCAGTAGTTCTCAATCTTGAGTCACACCAGTGTTCTTCAACTGCAACTCCCAGAAACCCTGGCCAGCACAGCTGGTGGCAAAGGCGTCTGGGAACTGCAGTCCAAGAACACCGGGGTGACTCAAGATTGAGAACCACTGATCTTGTGTGCGTGTGTGTTGTGTCGTTGCAGTCGTGACCGACTCTACGTGACTCCATGTCCATGGAGTTTTCTTGGCAGGAGTACTGGAGTGGCTTGCCAGTTCCTACTCCAGGCGCCTACAGATGTGCTTAGGGGATCTAGATCTAGGAGATATAGACCTTCATTTAGACATGGGGACAAATTGATTCAGCCAGAAGTGGAAAAAAAGGTTGGCACAACTCCTCAGGTGCCATGCATGTGCTCACGGGGCTTGGTTTCCAGTTCCTGATCTTCCTTGTTGCTCTTCTCTAAACTTGTTCCAGTTTATTGGCATCCTTCTTAAAGTGTAGTGTCCAGAAATGAAGACAATACTGTACTCTAGATGAGGCCTACCCCGTGATGAAAAGAGAATTAGTACCTCATGTGATTTAGAGACCGTGGTTTTGTTAATTCGTCCTAAAATAGCATTGGCCTCTTTTTCTTTTCTTTTCTTTTCTTTCTTTTCTTTTCTTTTCTTTTCTTTTCTTTTCTTTTCTTTTCTTTTCTTTTCTTTCTTTCTTTCTTTCTTTCTTTCTTTCTTTCTTTCTTTCTTTCTTTCTTTCTTTCTTTTGCAGCCACATCACACAGTTGGCTCATATTTAGTTATTGGTCTAAAGCAAAGCAAAATGTTCTGCTTATATACCACCCCATAGTGCTTAAAGCACTATCTGGGTGGTTTACAATTTATTTGTGCAGGGTACACATTGCCCCCCACCCCACCCCCCACCCCCAGTGAGCTGGGTACGAATTTGACCAACCTCAGAAGGATAGAAGGCTGAGTCAGCTCTGAGCCAGCTACCTGGGATTGAACCCCAGGTTGTGAGCACAGTTAGAGCTGCCAGGGCTGATTACCGGGGCCTAGGAGGGGGGTAAAAAAGGGGCTTACGGGGCTTTCGGGGGTGTTGAAGAGTCCGAGCGACTTGAAGCGCCCGAGCGGCTCGATGCATTTGGGCGGTTTGAAGCGTCCGACCAGCCGAAAGCGGGCGGCTTTACATCTACCACTAAACGTGAGATTCCACCACCGGCCCGGCCCGCTGAACCACCGAACCGCCGAGGACCGAGTCCCGCTGAGCGTCCCTTCCCCTCCTGCGCTACCTCCTACATTTTGTACCCGGCTCCTTTGTTGGACCACCGGCTTGTGCCATGAGGGTGTCCTGGAGTGTGTTGTGGCTCGCCCTCCTTGGCTGTTTTCGAGGACCCGAGGATCTGCGGTCCATGGCCCCCTTCTTTGTCTCCCTCCCGGGACTGCAGCGTGCTGGAGCCGTGACTGTCTGCTGTCCGCCGGGGGCCTTCCCATCCATCTGGCTCCCGGCGGACCTGTTTTCCTCCTTGCGGACTCCTTGGAGGGATGGAGGAGTGCAGCCGTGGGGTACGAGTGGCGAGCGGCCGCCCTACTCGATCGCTGTGTCGGTGGCTCTTTCCCCCGCCGCGCCTGTCGGTTTTTCGATCTGCTGCTCCTGGAGCTCGGGCGGTGGTTCGACCGCCGGCGACTTGCTGGCCGGTCCGGCCACCGGCATTGGCCAGTGACCGGTTCGGGAGCTTGGGCGGTGGTTCGGCCGCCCCTGATCCATTGGACTGGGCTATTCGGGCGGCGGCTAGGCCGCCGGCGCCCTGCTGGTCGGGACGGCTGCCGGCATCGGCTAGTGGCCAGCTCGGGAGCTCGGGCGGCGGTTCGGCCGCCGGTGATCCATTGGACTGGGCTGTTCGGGCGGCGGTTCGGCCGCTGCCGTTCTGCTGGTTCTTTTCTTGGAGCGTACCATCTGCTCCCTGCCATTAGCGGATGGCTGGTCGGTTGCGGGTGTACGAAGCGGCCGCCGCCCGCCACTGGGACTCGAGTGGCCATCTGGTCATCGGTATTTCCTGCTCTCCTCCGGTCCTGGGCTCTGTGCAGAGATCTTTTCCATCGATGGCGGACTTGTGTCTCGTTTCGCCATTTCTCTGCTTCTTAGAGACTCCTCGCCCATGGAGGATAGGGTCGGGGGTCGGGAGGGGGGAACTCAATGCGGTTGCTTTCCATCTTTTTCACGCTCCCCCCTCCCCTATTCCATCTTTAATATCCCTGTACCCTAACTTCTGGCCCCAGGGGGGTTTTCCCCCTCTATGTCTGCCTTTTGCCCCCCCGTTTCCCCCCCTCCCTCTTTCCCCCGTCGTTCTCCATCTGCGCCCTGGCTATGCTGCCCTTTATTTTATTTTATTTTATTTTATTTTGTCTAGCTTTTTTATTTTTTACTTTGCTATTGTTGTTCTGTTTTATTTGCTATACTATTTTGTTTGGTTTGTTTAATTTGCTAGTTCAGGATTTTGTTAGGCTCTGCCAGGCTGTAGCTAATAGATGTGTCCTTGGCACTAATTAGCTCAGCCTTGGATCACCTGGCTACTTCTCTCCCAGGTGTGTTACATCTCCCCCGGCAGCAGTTATCTATGTTTTGTTAATTTCTGTATCATTATCTGTAATTTGCTTGCTTTGAGTTTAGTTTATTCTGAGTTTAGCTTGAGTTGTTGTATTTTATTTGTTAATTTTTTTTCCCTCCCCGCTAGGTCACCATGTTGGCAGGGGCTCACATACCAACCGTGTTGGGCCGTGGACGATACGCTCGGAGTCAGGGGGTTAGTCAGTTAAGAAGAACTAGGGTCAGGCATCTTGTGCCTGTCCCGCGTTCTGACCCCCTGACTCACTGCCACGTGCCTGGGAGCCATTCCACCAGTGCCTCCAACCTGTCCTGCCTCCTTCTTAATGCCAGGTCGGTCCATAACAAGACCGCTGTCATTTTTGATACCATCACTGACGGCAGGGCCGACCTGGCCTGTATCACGGAGACCTGGGTGGGCTCAGAGGGGGGGGCTTCCCTTACCCAGCTGTGCCCTCCTGGGTTCCTGGTTCATGGAGTGGGCAGGTTGGAGGGCCAGAAGGGGGGAGGAGTCGCCATTGTATATAGGGAATCGCTTCAAGTGACCAGGGCCTCGACACTGGTGACTCCGGGGTTAGAATGCCTCCACCTGTTGGTAGGGCAGCGGGATAGATTTGGCATTGTGCTGGGCTACCGTGCTCCCCGCAACCCAGCACAATCCCTGCCAGAGCTCGCGGAGTTCATCGCCGCTGCACTGTTGAAGTCCCCCCGGCTTTTGGTCGTCGGGGACTTCAACGTGCATGCTGGCGGTGAGCTCACCGGCGCAGCTCTGGAATTCATGGAATCCATGATGTCCATGAGCCTATCCCAGCATGTTGTTTGTCCCACCCACAGGAGTGGGCATACCCTGGATCTGGTATTTACCTCCACGTCGGGGGATTCTCATCTGGAGGTGCGGGACATTGTTCCCACACCTGTGTCATGGTCAGATCATTACCTGTTGTCTTTTTCCCTGTCAATGGCGGCCCCTCCTCGCGGGGACCAACGGCCCCTTGTGTGGGCCCACCCCCGAAGGCTTCTCGATCCGGCTCGGTTCCGGGAAGCCTTCGGTGAGCTTTCTGGTGGTCTGGCTGACGATTCGGCCGAGGCCTTGGCCAACCAATGGTTTGAGTCAGCTGCCGATGCCGTCGACCGAATCGCCCCCAAGCGTCTCCTCCGTGGCAGAGCTCGAACTTCGCCGTGGTTCACGGCGGAGCTAAGAGCGATGAAGCAGGAACGGAGGAGACTGGAGAGCATCTGGAGACAGAGCCGGACGGAGAATAATAAGACTGCTGTTGTGATCCAGACTAGGCGCTACTCGCGAGCGATCAGGGAGGCTAGAAGATCTTATTACTCCCTGAGAATTGGTGAGGCCTCGAACCGCCAGGCAGAACTCTTCCGGGTGGTTCGGGACCTCACCAATCCTAGTCTGGCTAGGCCTCCTCCTACTGATTTCAGTAGTGAGAATTTCGCAGTCTTTTTTAGATCCAAAATAGAGGCCATCCGTGCCGACTTTGACTCCAGTAACACTAGCCCCCCCTCGCCATCCCCAGCTCCTTCACCCCCCCGCTCTTCTCAACTGGTTGAGTTTGGGCCTGTCTCTCCTTTGGATGCCTCCAGGGCTATTGCCCATTGCCGTCCCGCGACCACCCCCTTCGACCCTTGCCCATCTTGGCTCATCAAATCCGCCGGAGGGAGCATGCCCGAGTGGGCCGCTGCCATCGCCACCGCCTCCTTCAGCGAGGGGGTCTTCCCCCTCTCGTCTGAAGGAGACGGTGATTAAGCCCATTTTGAAAAAACCGGGATTGGCGTCGGATCAATTGTCCAACTACCGACCGATTGCCAATGTTCCCTTCATGGGCAAGGTCATCGAGAGGGTGGCCGCGGTGCGGATTCAATCATTCTTGGAGGAACAGCGGTGCCTTGATCCTTGCCAGTCTGGCTTCAGGCCTGGCCGGGGTACCGAGACAGCTCTGGTCGCGCTGCAAGATGACCTAATCCAGGCGGCCGACAGGGGTTGCTCTACCCTGTTGGTTCTCCTGGATTTATCAGCGGCCTTCGATACCGTCGACCACGGTATCTTACTGGACCGGCTCCTGGAGGTAGGGATCGGGGGCAATGTTCTCAGTTGGCTCCGGTCCTTCCTTCAGGGTCGGCCCCAGTATGTGCAGCATGGTGGAGAGTTGTCGGCCCCGTGGACACTCCCTTGTGGGGTTCCGCAGGGCTCGTCTCTCTCCCCCATGCTGTTTAACATCTATGTAAGGCCGCTGGCAGGGGTCATCAGGAGATTTGGGCTGCGTTGTCATCAGTACGCTGATGACACGCAGCTCTATCTCTGTTTTTCCACCTCTGCAGTGGAAGCTGTCCGGTCCCTCAACCAGTGTCTGGAGGCGGTCATGGCTTGGACCAGGGCCAACAGGCTCAAACTCAACCCTGGGAAGACCGAGGTGATGTTCTTCGGGAGCTCCCCGTCCGGGTATGGGGGCCCCCTCCCCAGCTTGGAGGGTGTTTCCCTCCAATTGGCGGAGAGGGTCCGGAATCTGGGTGTGATCCTGGACCCTGCCTTGTCCCTGGATGCCCAGGTGGCGGCTGTGGCCAGGTCCGCATTTTATCATCTTCGCCAGATCGCCCAGATTCGCCCCTACCTAGACGGGGATTCCCTGAGGACAGTGGTCCAGGCGCTGGTGATCTCGAGGCTGGACTACTGTAATGCTCTCTACATGGGGTTGCCCTTGACTCTCGTCCGGCGACTGCAGCGGGTGCAAAATGCAGCGGCCAGACTGGTGGCGGGTGCGCGTCGTTACGACCGCATCACCCCGGTTCTGGCCCGGCTGCATTGGCTACCCGTTGCCTCCCAGATCAGATTCAAGGTCCTGGTTTTAGTTTATAAAACCCTCCATGGCTTGGGCCCGGACTACCTGGCGGAGCGGATCGCCCAGCGGTCAACATCGGCCCGACCGGTTCGGCAGTCGCGGGCGCACTCGCTTCAGGTTCCATCTCTCCGAGAAGCCAGGCGGTCCCGCACCCGGAACTGGGCTTTCTCGGTGGCTGCTCCATCTATATGGAACAGCCTCCCTAGCGAAGTGCACTCTGCAGAGACCCTGCTGGCCTTTCGTAAAGCGGTGAAGACCATTCTATTCCGCGAGGCCTTTGGTGACCTAGCTTAACCCTTTTTTTTTTCCCTCGCCATCGATAATCAGGACATTCTGATATAGCAGCGGTGAGGCTTGAACTAAAGGGTGCGCCCCTGCTGCAGTTCTTTTATTTGCTCTTATTGATTCATGTTTATTTGTTGATTATGTCTTTTGTGTTTACTGTATTAATTATGTGTATTATGATTTGTTTGCTATGTTCGCCGCCCAGAGTTCCTGTTGGGAAGATGGGCGGGATATAAATTCAATAATAAATAAATAAATAAATAAATAGTAGTTTAAGCCCTGTGCCACAAGGCTCCTGTCTATAAATAATTCCAATATCTTTCTCTGTCAGAGTTTTACACACCTAAGTACCCCTTGCCTTGGAACTGTGCATTTTGCATTTTCCTAAGTGTAGAAATTCCCCCTTATCCCTGTTGAATTTCATTCTGTTGTTTTCAGCTGAGTCCTCAAGCCTATCAAGAACGTTTTGAATTTTATTCGTGTCTTACATTGGTTCTTCTTACATTTGTATTGTTATTATTATTAGTCTTCTATGAGTAACTTCAAGTGTGAAGTATTAAATGTCCATACATGCTGTAATTCAGTGTTCAGATAGAAAACATGATTTAAGAGCATCAACCAGAAAGGAAACACCAAATTTATTTGATTTATATTGCACCTTCTATCAAATGAGCTCCCCATAGTGCCCATGGATCTGCTTCTGCCAATATCATCTTGACAACAACCCTATGAAGCTGGTACATGACTGGCCACAAAGTTAATAGGTGAGTTCTACAGATGAATGGAAATCTTTGTCCAGTCTCCTGAGTCGTAATCCAAACCTGGAATCATGTATACTATTTTGGCTATTTTCAAGAACTCAAAACAAATAGCATAAACAGAAATTCTTACATTAAAGCAAAGGAAATGTAAGCCTTTGGTGAGCCATTAGGAAAGTTGCATATGGTGAAACAAAAGAAGAATTTGCCAGTGGAGATGGGCAAAGAAACTGAGGCCCACTCAGAGTCAGAGCCTGGAGGAGTTAGGCCAGGAAAGCTGGGGTGCTGCCTCTGAGTGGCCAATTGCAGGAGGAGATGGGGCTCGGGACCGTGGAACACCTATTGAACCAACCAATGAACCAGCATGAACCACCAAACTGGTGATTTGTGCCCACCTCTAGAATTGTATCGGGCAAGGACTATATAGACCCTGTAAGGAAAGTGGACTTTATTTAAAATTAGTTTTCTTACTTGAGGGTAATTGCATAATAAAGCTTATCTAATTTAACCAACCCACAGCAAACCTTTCACTTACTATTATAAAGGATTGGGTTAATTCCAAAGGTAAGATGAATTGGTTGTGTCAATAGTACCTTTTTCAGGACTTTCAATGACTATACTAATTCAGCCTTTCTCAACCTAGACCACTCCTGCACTTACGCAAGCAGCCGCTTCTTATTTTGGATTGCTTTTTCTCCTCCCGTGGTCACGTGGTTGTTATAACGATTCTGCTGTTCACACTTAAGTGGGTAGCTAGCAATCGGCTTTCCAGTTCTCACTTTATTGAACCGCTTTAAAACTTGGTATGCCAATGTGTTTCTCTTCAACCAAGAAAATGAAATTAAGTGACAACAAGCTGAAACTTTTGCATAACAAAGTTGGTAAATGTCCTGGCATGGCGGTATGATTCTGCTTTCTGTGTTTTCTGAAAGCAAAAAGGCTAAGAATAGGGGGCAAGGGGGGAAGTGACGTAGGGCCTTTTCACACGACCCCTAAGATCCGCTGGCCACTTAAATTCGGACCAGAGATCTTAGGGGTTCGTTGCTCTTGCTGTGTTCCCACCCCTCAGCACTTCCTTGCTCCTGTCTGCGTGAGGGGTGGGAGAAAAAAAGAGAGGAAAAATGCATCTCACCTCCGAAGCCACCCAGCTTCCTGATTCCTTCTCTTCCTGATTCCGCCCAGCTTCCTGGTTCCTTCTCTTAAAGGGGCAGCAGGCAAAAAAAAAAAAAAAAAACAGATGCGAGGAGAGCCGACACTCACTCCCTTAAAACCGCATCAGGGATTGTCACCACGGGAGAGCAGGTACACAAAAAGTGTGCTGGGTCGCGCTTAGGTGGGCAGGGTCGCACTTAATTTTCTGCAAACTCCGGAGCTGGTGGGAAAACATTTTTAAGCTCCGGAGCTTGCAGCCATTTGCCGCGGAGTTTAGGGGTCGTGTATAAACACCCTTAGTGTGTCCGCAAATTCAACCAAATTGCTTAAAAGGGAGATGCAGGAAGCAATTTAAAAACACACCACCCCCAGTGGCCTTCACGAGAAAAGGTGCCACAGTGGCCAAAATGGGCGTGGTCGAGAGGGTTCTTCAGATAAATCATTTTGAAAACCGGACAATGATTTTTAAGACACCTTGGTTTTAAAGAAAAGGTGTTTTAAATCAGAAGAGCAGTAGCGGTCTCTCTAGTTCCTTCCTCCTTGGCAAAGACTTCATTGGGGAATTTTCAATTCCATCCCACTTAGAAATGTGAGAAGATGATTAATGAATCTGACAGGAGGTAGAGGAAATGTACTTTCCAGCAGCCTATGGAGAAATAAGAAAAAATACTAGATATATAATCCCTGGAAGAAAATATTCTCAACATCTAGATTAGGATATAGATTCTTCAGTATCATTAACACACACACACATATACACGAAAAGCCAACAATAACACATTCACATATTGCCTTCTTGGATTCCACCCCCCCCTTATTATGAAACTGTTGTTTGGAATCCTACTTAGCATTAATGCATGCTGAAGTGCAGTCATGGAAATCAGCTGCATTTATCCAGAACAGCTTCCACTGTTGTTCTTGCATGCATGAAGATATCTATCCATTAGCATTGGGGGAGGGGGTAAACATATGTATGTTAAACCAGTGCTGTATCTCAAGCAGAAGCAAAGGAGAGGATGGATCAGGAAATAAGGAAATGGCTTCAAGCAACAGATTTTATGGAAGAAAAAAGCACTAAAGTTCCTCCCTAACCTGTCAGCATTTTTACTGCCAATTTATGCAACAAAACTGATGAGTCAGGATGTAGGATGAGTGGATCCAAGCAGAGTTTGGCGGGTGGTAAAAAGAAGGGCTTTTACCCAATGCCCGATTTATAACTCAGTCTAGATTCCTCATTCAAATCTTTTTGGTTGTTCTCTGTCAATTGCTGGTATAGATCTAAATCATGAAGCTATGCAACTCCTAACAAAATGAAAAATTGTCCTTGCACTTCAAGGCACTGCTAAGACTACAGAAATTTCATTTGTAGTTTCTCCTCTTAGGAGCATGTTGCTAAAGGAAAGAGGGACTCACAAACAATTCTTATGAGATGGACCAGTCCATGAAACCAGGCAAGTTCGTGAGCCCTTGTTTAAAGAGCTATTTCTAATTCATAAAGCCAGGACTGCACAGGTTTTATTGTATGCAGGATGAAGTTGGAAGGTGAAGCATCTTCAAAGTGAATTGCTGATCAAAACAAGGAGTGGTGTGCACAAGAAATGACAAATGAGGGCACTTGAAAATTACATGGCAGAGTACATGATATGCCAATACAACTATGTTTTCAGGATCAACCAAAGCATTTTGAGCAGTAGTCATTTTTCTACAAAAGTACAATAATATTAAACAGCCTCCAGTTAAATCAATCCTAAGTTCCATTTCAAAGGGGACAAATTATTCACGTGTTTAACTTTCCCATGGAAACGTGTGATTGTTAGATTAGTTACATCAAAGAAAATAGGTGAGTGGTAACTCTTTTCATTGTTCTTTTCACCATTTACTTTCTTGTAATTATTATGATGAGTTAAACTGCACACTTTGTTAATTTCATGAGTGCAACTAAGAGGCATTTTGTCTTTTTGCTTTCTAATAGGCTTCTGGGGATGAGATCCAGACTAAACCCATTGTATGCCAGCAGAAGGGTTTTGTGGGGTGAAACCCTTTCTGAAAACAAGGAAATACATTTCTCTTCAGGCAAGCTTTCCCTGAATGATCGACTACCTATTGTGTGACTTTTACATGAATCTACCATACATGATCACATAGACTTTGTGTGTATAGACTTTGTGATTGCATTAATGTAATGTTGTCGGTTAATGCTGTAAGATGTCCCTCAATTCCCTGCTCTCAATGCTTAAATATGTCTTAATTGTATTGGACTGTATATTGTCCCTCATTACTGTAAGCCACCTTGAGTCCTTTCTCAAGGAGAAAGGTGGGGTAAAAACACTCTAAAATAAGAATAATAATTACCTCATTCTGAATTCATCTCCTTCATGTGAGTGCCAATTAAAAGAAAAAAACAAATTAAAATAGTGCTCAGTATCTTGTTGGTATCTTAGCCTGACACAAGTTGCATGTACCCTGAAATTGTAAATTGAACTCTTTAATTAGACTCAATTAGAATTATTTCCCCCCCCCTCAGGGGACTCCCTTTGGAAATAACTCAGCCCCCTGACCCCCAAAACTTTATAATATTTTTTTTTGGGGGGGGGGGCTTACAGGGAAGAGATTGAGGAAGCTCCCCAGTCATTTTGGTGCCTATAGGACCCAGGAGAGCACAAGTTCCTGTGCCGGGAGACTCACTCCAACAACATCTGCCACCCCCACACCTTTTGGGTGAGAGCTAGAAGGGGCTGCTTGCAGCTTTTCCCTGTGGGTACTGTTTGGCTTTGGAGTCCCTGCCGTCTCCTCAGGGCCAGGACCCTGGGACTTGGCTGCCTGGACTCCCCACACCTCCCTGCATAACATCTGCCACCTGGCCCAGGGAGGAAAGGGCTTGAAAAGGCCGGGCTGCCAGGGACTCTCGGACCAGCGTTCCTGTGTCGGGAGACTCCAACAACATCTGCCACCCCCACGCCTTTTGGGTGAGAGCCAGAAGGGGCTGCTTGCAGCTTTTCCCTGTGGGTGCTGTTTGGCTTTGGAGTCCCTGCCGTCTCCTCAGGACCAGCACCCTGGGACTCGGCTGCCTGGACTCCCCACACCTCCCTGCTTAACACCTGCCACCTGGCCCAGGGAGGAAAGGGTTTGAAAAGGCCGGGCTGCCAGGGACTCTCGGACCAGCGTTCCTGTGCCGGGAGACTCCAACAACATCTGCCACCCCCACGCCTTTTCAGTGAGAGCCAGAAGGGGCTGCTTGCAGCTTTTCCTTGTGGGTGCTGTTTGGCCTTGGAGTCCCTGCTGCCATCAAGTATAAGAGATAGGACCCACAATAGAACAGGAAAGGGGGAGGGCAATGGATGGGGCTGCCATTGGAATTGTGCTGGGTAGGGGAAGGTATGGTGGTAGGAGTGGAACATGCCCGCCTAGGAGAAGAGAGTTTAGATACCTTACATCTATCCCCTCTTCTGGTTCCACCCCTAGCCAGAAGGAATCAGGTGACCATATCAGTGAGCCCACAAGCCACACGGTGCTGTTGTTGAATGTCAGGTCGGTGCAAAATAAGACCACCCTCATCCATGATGTCATTCTGGATGAGGGTGCCGACTTGGCATGTATTACCGAGACCTGGGTGGGAGAGGAGGGTGGTGTTCCCCTCTCCCAGCTAGGCCCGCCTGGGTACTCGGTCCAGCACCAGTGTCGCTTGAAGGGTCGGGGAGGGGGAGTTGCTATAGTCTATTGGAGTTCTATCTCCTTGACCAGACTTCCTGTCCCCTTGGGAGGAGGCCTGGAGGGCCTTTACTGTGTGTTGGGCTCAAGAGACAGATTGGGGATTCTGCTGGTGTACCGCCTACCCTGCTGCGTAACAACAGTCGCCCTACCTGAGCTGACGGAGGTTGTCTCGGACCTGGTGTTGCGGATCCGCAGGCTGTTGGTACTGGGGGACCTCAACATCCATGCTGAGGCAGCCTTGAATGGGGCAGCTCAGGACTTCATGGCCGCCATGACAACCATGGGGCTGTCTCAATATGTCAACGGCCCAACGCATGAGAAGGGCCATACTTTAGACCTGGTCTTCTCAACAGGATTGGAGGATGGTGGTCTGGATGTGGAGGGGTTGGTTCTAATTCCATTGTCATGGTCAGACCACTTTCTGGTCCAGTTTAGGCTATTAGCTTCTTCTACCCTCTGCAAGGGTGGGGGATCTATTCAGATGATCCGCCCTCGGAGACTAATGGATCCAGATGGTTTCCTGAAAGTTCTGGGGGATTATCCATCTTATATGGTCGGCGCTCCTGTCGAAACTCAGGTCACCCTGTGGAATAGGGAAATGTCCCGGGCTGTTGACACGATTGCACCTAAGCGCTCTCTCCCCTTACGCAGAGCCCAGACAGCTCCTTGGTATACATCTGAGCTGCGGGCAATGAAGCAGGAGGGGAGACGGCTGGAGCACAAGTGGAGAAAATATCACTGTGAGTCCGATCGAACATGGCTTAGAGCCCATTATCGGGCCTATTCCGTGGCGATACGGTTTGCAAAAAGGCAATATTTCACAAACCGTATTGCTTCTTCAGAGTGCCGTCCAGCAGAGCTGTTTCGGGTGGTCCGGGACCTTCTTCAACCGAGAAATACGATGGAGGTTCTGGACCACTCAGCAGCCCGCTGTGACGAGTTTGCTGTCCACTTTGAGGAAAAAATCGCTCAGATTCGCAGGGAATTGGACTCCACTATTGGTGCAGAATCAAGGGATGTGTCCAGTGTGCCGTGCTTAGGTCCAGTATTATTGGATGAGTTTCAATTATTGAGACCCGAGGATGTGGACAGGGTGCTTGGATCTGTCCGTGCTACCACTACGCCACTCGACCCTTGCCCTTCTTGGCTAATTGAAAGATTTGCCAGGGGAGTTCGCACCTGGGTCCAGGAAGCTGTAAACGCCTCATTAAGAGAGGGAGTGGTCCCTGCTGCCTTAAAAGAGGCAGTAATTAGGCCACTCCTTTAAAAACCTAACCTGGACCCAGGGCTGGTGGTTAACTACCGTCCAGTAGCGAACCTCCCTTATTTGGGCAAGGTGTTGGAGCGGGTGGTGGCCGGGCAACTCCAGGCACTGCTGGATGAAACGGATTTTCTGGATCCATTTCAATCTGGTTTCAGGCCGGGTTTTGGTACAGAGACTGCCTTGGTTGCCCTGTATGATGACCTCTGCCGGGAGAGAGACAGGGGGAGTGCAATCCTGTTGATATTCCTGGACCTCTCAGCGGCTTTCGACACCATCGACCATGGTGTCCTTCTGGATAGGCTGGCCAGGTTGGGAGTCGGAGGCACCGCTTTGCGGTGGTTCCATTCCTTCCTGGCTGACCGTGTCCAGAAGGTGGTGCTGGGGGACAGTTGCTCTGCCCCGTGGCATTTATGTCATGGGGTTCCTCAGGGTTCTATACTGTCTCCCATGCTGTTCAACATCTACATGGAACCACTGGGAGAGGTCATCAGGAGGTTTGGGCTGAGGACTCAGCAATATGCTGATGATACTCAGCTCTACCTCTCGTTTTCCACCAATCCAGGTGAGGCGGTTTCTGTGCTGAACTCGTATCTGGGCCAGATAATGGACTGGATGAGGGTTAACAAATTGAAACTCAATCCAGACAAGACAGAAGTGCTGTTAGTGGGTGCTTCGCCAGACAGGTTAGAGGGCCACTTCCCTGTTCTGGACGGGGTTGCACTCCCCCTAAAAGACAGGGTCCGCAGCTTGGGGGTGCTCCTGGACCCCGGTCTAACTCTGGAAGCCCAGGTGGACTCGGTGGCCAGGGGTGCCTTTCTCCAGCTGCGGAAATTATATCAGCTATGCCCCTACCTGGATGAACGGAGCCTGATAACAGTTACACATGCACTGGTAACATCCCGTATTGATTACTGCAATGCGCTCTACATGGGGCTGCCTTTGAAGACGGTTCGGCGATTACAACTGGTTCAGAATCGTGCGGTGCGGCTAGTAAGTGGTGGAACCGCTAGGGATCACATCACACCGATTCTACGTAGCCTACATTGGTTACCAGTTGCTGCCCGAGCCCAATTCAAAGTGCTTGTTTTGACATATAAAGCCCTAAATGGCTTAGGACCTGGATACCTGAAGGACCGCCTCCTTCCATATGAACCTACCCGGCAATTAAGATCAAGCCAGGGGGCCCTCTTGAAAGAGCCATCCCTCAAGGAGGTAAGAGGGATGGCTTGCAGACACAGGGCCTTCTCGGCAGCTGCCCCCAAGCTATGGAATGCCCTCCCAAGTGAGATCCGCCTGGTGCCAACACTGATGACATTTTGGCGCCAGGTAAAAACCTTCCTGTTCCAGAAGTTTTTTAATTGATACAATTTAGATTGTGGGTCTTCTGATGGCAATTTTAGTGTGATGTTTTAATTATTTATTGTTGTTTGATGTTTTTAACTGTTTTAATTCCTGATTGTAAGCCGCCCAGAGACCTTTGGGTAGTGGGCGGCATATAAGTTGTAAAAATAAATAAATAAAATAAATAAAGTGTTTCATTTCATTTCATTTCATTTTGTAACAAAACTACTTTAAAAATTCATTACAAACAAAACTACTAAAGAAACGAAATGAAACGAAACACTATATTTCTCTTTTGTGCTCATCTCTAGTTATGATTGAAACAGAATGGTTTTATTTGCAAGAAAAACAGAGGGGAAAATGAGAGCAAGGTATCATTCCCTTCAGACATATTGACTGAATATTTCATTGCAGCTAGAAAATATCCTGGCTTAAATTTTGTTTGCCATATTTAATTTTTATTTATCAATTATGCAGATATCATTATTTAATTATTAATTGACAAATAATTATTTAATTGTTTTATTGACATTTTAATGTTTTAACTGTTTTAATACTTTTTGATTGTAAGCTGCCCAGAGACCTTTTGGGTAGTGGACGGTATATAAGCTGTAAAAATAAATAAATAAATAAATAAATAAATAAATGTAAAAGCAAGTGGCAGTCCAATGTGACACACCCTGCTTAACCTTCCACCATATCAGCTGTTATTTTATTTCACTGCTTATGTAATTTTATCATCCAGAATTACCCTGCCCATAGGGTTACTGACTATATTCTGGATATTTTAGGAGTAATATTTAAAGAAAATAACTTTGCTCATTGTTGCTTTCCTATTAAGGACAGATATATCAATTTCCTATGCTCAATTTAGCAGTTCATATATATATAGAGAGGGAGAATTCATTCTTTTAGAAGAACATTATAATATTCTTACAGTTTGAAATCAATCTGTTCATAGACTTTAGAATTACAGTCATCTTAAGGCCAATAACAACAAGAAGCAGAAACTACTAATAATTTACAATATACCCCATTTCTATTTATGTAACCCCTACCTTCCTTCAAGCAGTACCCGACTAAGCTCCCAGAAGCCTAATGAAGATTCTAAAAAGCTTTGTGTTTTGAAAAATCATTGATTCATAGAGTTATATAGATGTTGAATGGTCCCCAAGGGTGACCAAGTGAGCCCCCTTACAAAACAGGAAATACAGTAAGGAGAAGTTAGAACTTGGACAATTTCACTTTTAGAGCACAGTTCCCTTCAACCACAAAGCCGAAATTTCTCTGTCTTTGAGCGTTTATACACGACCCCTAAGCTCCGCTGCAAATGGCTCCCAGCTCCGGAGCTTAAAAATGTTTCCCCACCAGCTCTGGAGCTAACAGAAAATTAAGTGTGACTCAGCGCATCTTTCAAGTACCTGCTCTGGGAGAGTGAAAAATTTTGATGCGGAGAGTGCCGGGCTCTCCTCGCTTCTTTTTGTTGTTGTTGTTGTTTTGCCTCCCGCCCCTTTAAGAGGAACCAGGAAGTGACGGGGGGTCGGTGCAACTTCCACTGGCACTCCGGAGGTAAGAGTGCATTCTTTTCTCCCTTTTTTTCTCCCTCCCCTCACGCAGACAGAACAAGGAAGTGCGGAGGGGGTGGGAACGCAGGGAGAGCGACAAACCCTCAAGATCTCTGGTCCGAATTTAAGGGACCAGCGGATCTTAGGGGTCGTGTAAAAAGGCCCATAGTTCCTTCCTCTGCACTATTTTAGGAGGCAGATTTGCAAATAAATTTCGGTTGTTCCCCAAGCAGCCAGGACTAAATGTTCCCACAACTGCAGTGTTGACCAGGAGTCATTTTTTGTTTAATTAATTTTGTTTGCTTTTTTTGGGGGGGGGTACAAGGTCTATGAAGTCCGCTCAACCTGCAGATGGCTTTAATTCACAGTCTAATTGTATGGAAAGGCTTTGTTGGCCGAAAGAGGAACTGCATGTTTTACCTTATATCTCCAGGTTACAAGGGCTAGAGACTTGAAAACAAAACAAAACAAAAACAAATTAAAATACAAGTGAACAGATGAGCTAAATAGCTACCGGGTGGCATCTCTGAAATCCAGATAAAAGCTAGTCTTCTTTGTTTAAATAGAATTTAATTAGTAAAACTTTTGATCTTCCCTTTCGGTATAGAACATCTTAGATCTTTGTCCTTCTTAGAGTACCTCAAGGCTGGTGTACTTTATTTTGATCATTCCTCTCACATTGACTGAATGCTATTAATTTTCCATCAGTGTAATGTTGTGTACTCATTTCAACACCTTGTTCATGCTTTTATTAGACCTCTTCAGTTCTCTTCAGAAAGGTTAGATGCTCCTCAAAGGTGAATGTTCCTTGTGACAGATTCATCTAAAACCTTAAGGTAAAAATCTCCTTGCAAACAGCCTCCTTCTTCTCCTACTTAGCAGTTCAGTAGAAATGCAGCTACCTGTATGACTCGTAACAATTTTTGACTCACCAGACTAAATATTGTCCACACCCTATGGACAGCGACCTACTGGGTTTCAAGAAACTTTTGGTTTTTGCAGCCTGCTTGAAAAAGGAAAAAGCAGTTTTCAAACTCTTGACAGGTTCAGCATAGGTGCCCCAAGTTGTGTGGGTGTGTTAGAAAATAATAATCAGATATGAGGCAAGTTTGAAATGTGGATCCTTTCACAGGAAACACGGCCCTCCTAATTACACAGAGGAAGAAGAGTGATGTGGGAATATGGTTGGAGCTGAGTTACCAAGAATCCATGAAAAGAATGGATTTAGCTGGTCAACACATCTTGCTTTATTGGCAGTTACCTTAAACATTTTTTTTTTTTACAAAACAGTGCCTCTATGAGGAACTGGAAGTGGAATTAGAATTAGAATTAGTGTACATGGGGCATCACATCTGGACTCACTGAACGCTGTTGGTTCTTTTTCCTAGATCCACAAAAACACTGAGTTTGCCACTGTGGCATACAAAAGATCTGTAGTGGGCACCATGTGCAGACTTTTTCAGTTGATAGAATTTGGGGCTTTGTTTTAAAGGCTTCGCAACCCTAATTGAAAAGTGAGGCATGCACTGAGGAAACATAAGTGTTTTCTCAGAGCATGTAAGGAACTTCTCAATGAAAGTAACCCTCTTAGGCAAAATCATTCAGTTGTAACAGACCACAACAGGCTCAAACTACAAAAGGGTGATTAGAAGGTTCTGTAGAGCTCTGGGGCCTTGTTTGAGTGTCATATTTTTGATTTTGACTTTGTCCCAGAAAACCCAGGCACATCTGGGGAGGCAACTGGCAGGCATGAGCAAGGGGTAATCAATGAACCCTACTTTTAGGCAGAGTAAGGTGGCAGATTTTGAGTACTATGAAAAGACTGAAAATATTTAAACAATATATTTATTGTTATGATAATTTGACTGCAAAAGGGTTGGAGGGTGGTGGGTATATGATTTTTTTTTTGTCTCGGCTGCTGTGTCACCTAGCCTTCAATACCATTTAAACGAGGCTTTGGGGTGGTATTTTAGGAGTACAGTTGGCTGCTCTGTCTCACCCAACAAAAGATCTTGGGCCAGCCCTGGCAACCATTGCAAAAAAAAAAAAATCTAACTAGTAGAGTTAGTGCTGATGCCTGCAAGCCCAATTACCTGTATGCTTAGAGTTTGCTGTATGATAGCTTTCCTTTGCTGCTATGGAAGATGATGGTGCTCAAGCAGAAGACTGTATTAACATGGTCAATTTAGGCAATCAGGAGGTGATTCAGAGTGCAGCACAATTAATATCTTTCATATATAAGCCATTTGGAATTTACTGCAACTAACTCCAAGGTTAAGCATACAGATATGTTGTACTCCTCTTCAAATCTAAAGGCATGAGGGATTTGGAAGCCTAATTGCATTTTAAAGTCAAATATGCATAGATTTACCATAGTGTCAATGCTGGGTCATACTCAGTTAAGCATAACGTTATCTGCCCTAAATATATCTAAAGCTAAAATCTCAAAATCAAGTGTGTTGGTTTTTTGTGAGTTTTTTGTTTGTTTTCATACATTACTTCATTAAGCTGCAGTTTTCTGCCAAAAAGTTGAAACAACCCAAATGCAGTTATAAAATGGAAGATACTTGGCTCAGTAATCCTACATATAAGAAGGATATTTGGATTGTTGTAGGTCACAAGCTGAATATCAGACAACACTGCAATGAGGCTGCAAAAAGAATAAACACCGTTTTAGGCTGCATTAAAAATATAGTCAAATCCTATGAAGTATTAGTTCCCTATATTTAATACCAGATTGGTGCCATCTAGAGCAGTGGTTCTCAAACTTTTTTTTTTTTTTTTGCCACAGCACCCTTGTTGACCTAAAAAACTTTTTGCAGCCCAGCTACCCTTAAAGCGGTTTGAATACTTAGGAAACAAAGAAAAAATTGCAAATTTAATGGTCAGTTGTCTTTAATGTGATGAATGAAATTGTTGGGATGATTTTTTTTTCATTATTTCCTTTATGTTTATGGTAAGCTTAGTTAATTAAATATTATTAGAGATTGGCACAAAATGAATTTTTAATTTTAATTTTGTTATCTGTTATTTGTTTCATTACGGAACAAAATGATGCGCACAAGTAAAAATTAAATATATATATGCTCGCAGCACCTCAGGGTGCCCCGGCACCTAGTTTAAAAACCGCTGATCTAGAGTACTGTGTTCAATTCTGGTCACTGTGCTTTAAATAGGATGCTGACAGACTGGAACAAGCTATGAGGAAAGGCAGAAAGAGCCAGGCATGTGCGGCTATGAGAAAAGAAGATTGAGCTGAGGTAGGATAGCACTTGTCAAATACTGGAAAGGCAGTCATACAGAGGAGGGGCAGGGTATGTTCTCAACCATCCCAGGGTGAAGAACACATATAATGGGTTTAAATTACAGGAAACCAGATTTAGGCTCAATGTCAGCAAAAAAGTCTAAACACTTAGAGCACTACAGCAATGGAACCAATTGCCTCAGGAGGTGGTCAGCACTCCAACACTCGAGACTTTCAAGTGAAGGGTGGGCTGAATGGGCTTGTTCACTCCATTGTTCTGTGATTCTGTGATTCTATAAAGTTATAATTAGCGCCATGTACTGATAAATAAGCAACTGATGCTGGAAGACTGATTATGCTCACTTTATAGTATATATATTTAAAATGCTGTTAAACACAAGCATTACTTTGTTTTCAAGATGTACACACTCCTTGTGTTATTTCTTTATCAATATCACCCTGGGAGGCAGTTCATCGTTGTATTAGTTTAGCAAAAGGATTGGAAAGAACCATTGTGACAGGCTGTATAATCTTTTCAGACTGTAGAAGTATCTGGGTATTGATTGGTTTTAGTTAATTTCTACAGCGCATCTCCCCGTTAGGACAATATTGAAAAAAGGCTAGTTTACCTCAAACCTATTAAAATTGTATTGAGAACTTGCAGTAATTTCCCTGTGCCTGAGCAGATGAACTCAATACATATGAGCCATTTTTTAAAAAAATCAATTAGGGTTGATTTGTTTTCCAGACATACTGCAGTAATCTCCTGCTACTGGCAGCCATAGAAGCTGAAATGAAATTAAAGAGAAGGGGGGAACTGTTTAAACAGCATTCTTGAAATACTTGATGAAACTGACTCAGAATATAGTCCCTGAGTTACTATACATTTATTTTCAATAACACATTGTTTGGTCATCTCAGTCAATATATGTATGAAGCAGCTACATGAAGTGAAGTCTCATTATCTAACCTATGTTTGCTTTTTATGCAAAAACAATTCTTCAGTATGATGGGATGAAGCATCACCTCTCCCCAAGCTTACTTGATATGTCTTTCATTCACCTCATCCCAAGTTGCCGTACCAGGTTGAAAGAAAGAGGCGACACACATGCAGATTGGGTTAAAATAAGGGCCACAACTTTATTAACTACAGTAAAGAATTTTAAATTAATTATCACTGAACTGTAACTTTAGGAGGGCCTGAAATGTAGCGCACCATTTAAATGGTAACAATAAATTGATTAGGTCCCATTACTCTACCAATTTCCTGCGGCCCGTTAAACTGCCGCAGTGAGGATGCCAACAAGATCTTTTCGGCATCAACGCTTGATTAAAGTTTGGCAGCCCTCCTAGGGGATTGGGTTCTTATTATTATTTGTTCCCTAACTAAAACCTATTGGGTTATTAATTGAGGGCTGCCGAAGACCTGAAGATGTAATTTAAATTCGGGACCTAAATGATTAACTTTTATGCGCTGCCCGCCAGTTGTGACCAGGGTTATTACCTACAACCCTCACCGCCAACATGTGAATGGTGGGATGGGCAAAAAAGCACCACTACTCAAGGCCAATTAGAGTAATGGTCAAAAATTCCCATCCGGCCCCGAAGCGACCAGCAAAGCATCACCAGCACATAATAAACAGTGGCGGGAGGGTGGGGAAACCGGCGATTGCGGAGGCAGGCTATGGCGAGCGCGCCAGGGACTTATAAAGGGCGCGCTCCCCGCCCGTAGGCTACGCCACTAGCGTAGCCAATAGCCGCCTCCCTCAACCGGCCGGCAAAGACGCCCCAGCTCGGCACAAGGCCGGGCAGGGCAGCCATAGTCCCCAAAAGAACAACCTAACCTTTTGCTTTCATTTCAGATTGATGGGATCTGCTTTAATAATACAAGCAAGGATGGTTCCTCATCCTGCACTGGTAGGGTGAGATGCCTCTTGCTGAACTCAGGGACTACAAGGGAGAGGCCAAGCTTGGTCTCATCATGATGAAAGTTCAGCATTGTGTCTTAATTGAATAGGTTAGATAATGAGAATTCCCCTCACACAGCATTTAATAGCTGAAACATGGTTTGAAGACTGAGTTTTAACTCTTGAAAGGGACAAGTCAGATTCATAAAGCTTGGTTCGCAAGGGGCTGGTGGCCAACAGCTATATTCAAGATTAATCACTGCATAAATTCAGATGATATAGTAAACTGGCTAATAAAAACATCAACATTAAAGCTTCTAAACTCCTTGCCCCTGTGCCAGAGAGCAGCAAATGGTGCTGGGCAGGTTTTCATTAGGCTAAATGTTGTTTTCCTATTGCAACTAAACAAGCCTCACCTGCAGTTACAGTCAATATTAAAAATAAGCAAGCATAAGAAAATGAAGAACAGCAAATCTCTATGATCTTATGAGATGTGTGGGTGGTTCCCCTAACTGGCATGTTCTGAAACTCACTCTCATTCACACACACACACACACATATATATATATAATGGAAAAGAACAAATTGAATCAACTGTGTCAGCCAAATTCATTGTAAAAAAGACTTAAAAGTACTTCAGAACTTGAGAAGGCAGCATTAACTCCCTCATGTTTATCCTATTTGTTCCATGGGAAGAAAGAGTAATCAGGAGGCATCTAAAACATTATCTCTGGGAGAATCGATCACTTGCGATGAAAGCCGGGAAAAGGTTTGTTGAGCTCCCAAAGATCTGTCATATGTAGACTTGAAAGAAAACCTTTTATGATTAGCCATGAGTTACGACTGTATCTTCTAGGGGTTGTGAGCAGCAGCCTAACTTTATAACACTACTATTCAGAAAATATTTTCACTCTTTTCCCACATTTTACATTTCCACCCAGCGGCAAACAAAATGTCAAATTCTTTTCTAAAATCTGGTAATAATTTGATCTCAAAAACATTATTTGAACTTCCCCATACTAAAACACTTGACATATTTAATACTATTTTAGAAAGAATTACTCTGGGTAATTCTGAAGATAATTCTGAAGATAATTTAGAAACACAGGCTTTCACTGTTTAAATCAGTGTCACTGTTTCTATATATACCTATTGTCAGGGAGGCAATGGGGCAGCGGGAAGGGAGCAGGCAGGCATCACAGGCATCACATTTTGCTAAAACAAGATAGTGCTGAGTGGGGAGAAGTCTGGCACATTGCCCCCCCCCAGCCCGGAAAAAGAATCAGACCAATGGCATTGGGTTAAACAGGGCCACAACTTTATTAACTTATTAAATCAACTATTGAAGAACAGGGAGCCTGTGTAGTGAATAGGTTGGAACTGGGACTCCTTCTGAGTTCCCATTCCAGATTGCCTGAGTGAGATCCCTGTTAGAAGTGTGCTGCCCACCTGTTCAGCATGCCTCAAACAAATATAGGTATGAATACCTCAGGGCAGCCCTCTGCCACCTGCCATTTTCTTTTTCATCCTCAATATTGGCCATGTGTCCTATTTACTGCAAGAGGGCTACCATGCACCAAATGGATGCTTCTGGGATCATCACAGCCTAATAACTTATTCACTACCTGCCGGTTGTGACCGATGGATGTGGGAAGCCTAACCCCAATGTAGGTTGAAGGCAGGATGGGCGAAAACACACAGCACCCCCAGAGCCAATCAAGGGTGCTGCCAAAAATTCCCATCCGGCCCCAAAGCGACCAGCTACTCTTGTCCTCAACCTGGGGTGGGAGGGTGGGGTTGCTGCAGAGCCGGGGGAAAGAGGAGGAGTTCCGGGAGGGCCAGCCTTAAGTATACTGCTGCCAACCCTCCCAAGATGACCCCCCCGGCAATGCCCTGCATCATCCTCCCACGCAGGGAGGCAAAGAACCCCCTCAACTGGACTTCAACGGTAGTAGGTAACCTTGTTTTGCTTCAGCCAATATATACATAGTCACACCTGTTCCATGAACCAGCCAGGTTCATCATTTTTCCTGGTTTGCGATTCAATTTGTATCCATCTCTGTTCTTATTGATCAACAAGACTTCGGATGCCTCACAGTCAGACTGGTGACCAGACATGGCCATTGCAGAACTCTGAAAGGTGAGAGGTCTGAAAGGGATCCTTTCCAAATTCTTAATTTAACTTTCATGCCAGTGAAAAGATCTTACAGCTGTATTACTCTTTCCACCATCTCCCACAGTCCAACCTGGGACGCCCTGTGCTCTCAGACAGCACCCAGCACGTCTGTTACCTTTGTCTATCATAACAGTGCTTCCTCGCTTCATGCATCCTCAGAAAATTTATCAACACATTACGCTCCACACCACAGCTTACTTTTAAGCCTCCTGAACAAAAGCTTTGATCTCTGAAGAGCATTAAGCCTGAGGGTGCCATGTTACAGATCCATAATGAGGGCAAAGGTCTTTCAAAAAAGAAGGTTTGATTTCACTTGAAAGAGCATCATCACAATTGAAAGAAGAAACTTTAAAAAGTGTATTTTAAAAACATGTGTTGTGGCTTCATTTGATAGCTAATTATGGTTGTAGCAAACTCACCGACACAAGCCCTTTCCCCTTTTGCTTTGTATGTACATAAAGCTATAAATGATTGAGGGATTCAGGCTTTCACAAGTAATGCAAAGAACTGACTGATCCAAAACCCTACATACTACAATAAAGAGCAAAAGTTACTTACCCAGTGGGCTTTGCATACATTGATATGCTGAAGCCATCCATAGTTGAGCACCATCCTACCAGATGCAGGGGAGTGGTATCAGGAGACAGATATCTAGTCTCATGCGCTCCCAAACGTATCTGGTGGGGCCGCTGTGAGATACAGGAAGCTGGACTAGATGGGCCTTTGGCCTGATCCAGCATGGTTCTTCTTATGTTCTTATGTTCTTACTGCTGCATTATAGATGGATTCAGCATGCCAATAAATTCATGCTTCTGAAAATTAACTTTCCAAGCAAGTGTTCTGAGTGCTTTGAATGAACACACTCAAATTAACATGCACCAAAAATAGATCAAATTGCCCATCAAGCCCATTTAATTGTTTGTAACAACTGTCATTCAGCTCCTAAAACCGGTAAGATGACCTAGGTATTCATAGCAAAATAATCACAGGAGGCAGACAACATAAAAAGGGAGACCTGCTACCTGAATAGTCACCCTTCTAATTCTTTCCTGTTATGAGGCTCCTACTCACTACCTTCAGATTTGGAGGCTATTCACTAGCTATTGTATAGAGACCTGGCTGAAATGAATGTAGGATACAGATATTGCCATTATAGCTTCTCATGTGCATATTTAAATACTGTGCATGAAGGATTTTCAAATGGTTTTCCCTGTGGCTACAATGCACCCAGTGGCTATCTGAATCATACGCTAATAATACAGATAGTCCTATTCACAGTGAGAGTCAGCGAGAAAATAAAACCTCTTAACAGACCCAACCTCTGATAGAAAGCTTATGCAGAAATGAAAGAAGCAAAGTGGACCAGATATGTAATTGCAAAACTTTTCTTTATAAGCAGCCCCCTTTTCCCCTTTAATTTCATGGATGGTTGGAATTTTCCATCTGAAAATATATCCAGCCCTCCATGAAATTTACTTGTCTATAAAATGTCTGCTCCTGTTAACTTGGACAAATAGGTCCTCACAAGGCTTTGGGTACATATAATTAAACAAAAGTAATGTAGGTTGCTGTGAGTGTCACAGAGTTTGACCTCTGATGAGATGGCTGTGCTAAATGTGCCTCACATTAACTTAAAGAGTAACTGAGTCACTTAACTATTTGTCTCGTGGATTCATGATCATTTTTAACTTCTGCCTTCGTAAAAAGCAGGATATGGTCTTGGATCATCATACTGACTCTCAATACCAAACCCCTAGCAGCCAAGAATTCCTGAAAAGCAAGACAGATACATGGCTGGTACGTTATGACCGTCAAGGGGTGCAAATCAGCCAGTGTTGATTCCACATGGGACAGATTTGAAACCCACGCATATCCACCTAGCTAACTTTTTCTCAGACCCATTTGAGAACACATTGCTACAAAGGAAAAATTAAATACAATTCATTAGTTCGGTCTTCGTGACAAGGCTGAAACTTGGGAAGTTATATGGGGCATCACTAGATGGCTGGGAATTTCAGTCACTAAAATGATTTTCTTCAGGAAATTAATTTTTAATTGCAAATTGATGTGAAAGTGATGTGGTTGTGACATCTTTCACACACACACACACACACACACACACACACACACACACACACACAGAGAGAGAGAGAGAGAGAGAGAGAGAGAGAGAGAGGGAGGAGAGAGAGATTGCTGGGGTTCATTATTAATTGTGAAAAAGTGTAATATTACTCAGGTCAAGGAGTTTCAAAGATGTAATTTCAGGTACTCTAAAATAATTCCAGAGTAATTATTGTCTTTCTGTAACAATCAAGCCATTGTGCTAAACTGAGTGCCAGTTTCAACTAGGTAAATTTAAGAGTGTACATTGGAAGTAAAAAACAAGTAAAAGTTCCCCCCGCACATGCGTGCTAATCATGTCCGACTCTAGGGGCAGTGCTCATCTCTGTTTTTAAGCCAAAGAGCCAGTGTTGTGCAAGTCCATGGCCACGTGGCCAGCATGGCTGAATGCATTTCTGCACATGGAACACTGTTTTCCTTTTACAGTGGTACCTATTTATCTACTTGCATTTACATGCTTTCGAATTTATAGGTTGGCTGGAGCTGGGGTTAACAGCAGGAGCTCCCTCCACTGCATGGCACCTGGGATTTGAACCACCGAGCTGCCGACTTTTTGCAAATATTCTGAAGGTGTGAGGCGTTGTTTGCCGTGAGTTTTAAGGTTACAGTTTAAAGCTTATTTTCAGAGCTTTTCAAAAACAACAGCTGCATTAAATGAAACCAAGGAATTCTGAAGAGGAGACTTTATCTTCATAGGGCCTTTTTACACGACCCCTAAGATCCGCTGGCCACTTAAATTCGGACCAGATATCTTAGGGGTTCCTCGCTCTTCCTCTGTCCCCACCCCCCTCTGCACTTCCTGGTTGCTGGCTGCCTGAGGGAGGGAGAAAAAAGAAAGAAAAGAATGCCGGTTTACCTCCGTTTTGTTCCCGGCAGCATTCAGATCTCTTAAAAGGGCGGGGCGCAAAAAAATAACAAACAGAAGCCAGGAGAGCCCCGCACTCACTATCCTTACACCGGATCAAATATTTGTCACATCCAAAAAGCAGGTACAAGAAAACTGCTCTGGGTCGCGCTAAAGTGGGCGGGGTCGCACTTAATTGTCTGCAAAGTCCGGAGCTGGTGGGTAAACATTTTTAAGGTCCGGACCTTGCAGCCATTTGCGGCGGAGCTTCGGGGTCGTGTATAAACGCCCTAAGGAGGAAGATAAGGAGGAAGACTTGGCAGAATGCCCTAATCCTCAAGGACAACAGACAGTAGCAAGCATGGCTGGCCATAAATATGAATACTCCTATGCCATTTATTCATCTTTCTGACATTAATTACCTTTCTTGGTCAATGAAAATGATTTTTTTTATTTCTCAAGGTTTATTTGAAATTATAGAAAATGCTCCTGATCCTGAACAAATGTATGAAGAAGAGAAAGTTATAGATCTGAAAGCTATGGCAACAATAATTTTTGGTCTGGGAGACTCACAGTCAGTTTATGTCAGAGGAAAGAGATGAATGCAGCTTGTTGGCAAGCTTTAAGTGATGTTTACTTAAGAGACAACACCAGTTCTAAATTGTCTGATGCAGCAGCTTTTTAGAACAAGGCTAAAGGAGGGTGATTCTGTTAAAAATCATGTCAGAGCTATGACAGATATTTTGTAGATGCTGGAACAAGTTGGTGTGGAACATAATGAAGATAAATGTCTGGTTATTCTCTCTAGTCTAAACTCAACCTTTGACTCACTAGTAATGGGGATGGGAAGCTATGGAAAGTGAAGATTTAACTCTTTCATATGTTACTTCCAAATTATTTCAAGAGGACCAGAGCAGAGTTGAAAATAATTTGAGTTAAGTGTCTGCGTCTAAACAGCAAAGCTCAGATAATATTCAGGTTGTCAGGAGATGTTTCCATTGTGGGAGTTTCCAACATCTGAAAAGAAATTGTGATAAATTTCAGGAGGTTGTAAAAGGTCTAAAATGTAAGGAATTCAAAACCAAGAAGAAAAAGGGAGGTTTCCAAGCATCTGTAATTAAAGTACAATGTGGTAAATGTTTTTTCTGGCATTGATCAGTATTTAAGCAATTCAGGGGCTTCTATTCATTGTATTAAAGATAAGAAAATGTTTTCTAAACTAACACAGTTTGATTCACAGAGTGTTTTCTTGACAGACAGAACTGACACTGAAATTAGAGGGGAAGTTACTTTATTTTTCAAGCCTTTGAATTGTTTGTTTGAAAAAGCTTTGTATGTACCTTCTCTAAAATGGAATTTAATAAGTGTGTCTAACTTGTTGAAACAAGATTTTGAAGTTGTGTTTTCAAATGATATGTGTAAAATCATGAAAGTTGGCAACACAGTTGCAACAGGAATTGTTAAGGATGCATGCATGAATGAATGTATACAAGGAGCACATTCATGGTGAAATTCCTGACCTATGTGCAAATTTTTCAGATATGAAATAGAGATTGCAATTGTACATGTTTTCAAACATATATGTGAATATCACAGTCCCGTTCCTTTCCTATGCGATTAACTATGTGATTCATATTGAAGAACTCATTCTCAATAGGGATATGACATGCTTTTTTAAAAAAAAAAATCTTTGCTCTTGGGTATTATCTCTCTTCCATGCTGAAAATGCTTACCAATACTTCTCACTGTGCTTCTGAGATTTTCTAGATTCCTGCAGAAATGAGGTCCCATTTTCATTGAAGAAAATACCAAAATGTGCACAACTTTATGTTCTTTGCAGTGAATCTTGCAGAGGTATTATTATACTCCTTCAGCCCATTCCAGGTGAATCTTTTATAGGAAACATGACATTCTACATAGGAATTGTAATAATAACAAAAAGTGGAAGAAAATGAATTAATTATTATTATGGTATCTGTGGCAAGGCTGATATTTGCAAACAGTGAACAACTTAACATGGTGCAATGGTATAAAGAAATGTGGTATGTGGCTATTAATGATAAGCTGCCTGTGAAACCAAGATCAAAAAAGGAATTTTTAATGCAAACCATTTAAAAGAAATATGGAATTTATTTTTGGTACATGTGTTGGAGAAAGAGAGAGGTTATACTCCTGGAGATGAATCGCAATATTTCTGGAGAGAAACAGAGCAGTTACAAAACATAAAGTAAAATAAATATGCAAACTAATCATTAAGGTAGTGGGGAACATGGAATTGAAAATATATGTTATAATGGTGTTTCTTTTTAAAATTATTTTTAAGTTGTCATGTCAGCGATGCTTTGTTTATTTGTTGTAAACTTTAAAAAGAAAAAGACAGGAACTGTATTAACCTTGCCGAGTTTTGCATGACCATGAAATTTCCAAGAAATCCTGTGAGAATTCTCTCAAGATTTCTCAGTGGGAAGATCCTATTGAAAGGAATCTTACTGAATGGAACAAAGGGGAGGGGGTTTAAAGAATTTTCTTGCTTTCCTGCCAGGAGCCAGAGGTCATGATTTTTCATATCCTTATCAATGAAACAGACTGTCTCCATGAGTTGGTATAGCTTGCTACATGTCCATCAAGCTCCATCAAATTTCTCACCATCAGGGTGGTGTTAGGACAACATGTATGTATTTGTCATTGAGATTTCTGTTCACTGTGCAAAAGGCTGCAAAGTAAAACTACTCTAGTGCCATTTCTCTCTGTGAAACAAGGTGAGCACGTTCTATGATTCTATGTGTGCATGTACACACACATGTCCATACACACAAACAGACATAGTAAGCACAGATGGACTATTTGAGCGCTCAGAGTTTTTAAAAACCGTGAAGTGATTCAGCAGCTCATAATTTAGCTGCACAAACTATGCAGTTCACTCAGTTTTAGAGATGGGCACGAAATGGATTTTTTCATTTCAGTTTTCATTTCGTTTCAGAACAAAACGAAAAACAAACTGATTTTAAAAGAAAAATGGAACAAAATGAACTGGAAATTTTCTGTTCATTCAGCTTCATTTTTTTTCTTAAAAGACTACACTGTCTCTTGCTCCCGCTTGCCTGATTTTTTTTTTAGGGGGGGGGGAGGCACAGGGTTTTAAAACTGTCATTGATCCACTGAAGCAAGCAATGGTTGCAGCCATCACCACTTGCTTCAGTGGCTCAAAGACAGCTTAAAAACCCCCACGCCATTCCCCCAATGTGCCCAATTGGGAGGGAAGGCGCAGGATTTTTAAACTGTGTTTGAGCCAGCCTAATCTCTGAAGGCAACTTATTCCAAAGTGCTGGGGTGGCTACCAAGAAGGCCTGATTACAAGTGGAAACCCTATGGGCCTCCCTCGGAGTGGCCAACCAAAGTGAAAAGGTGAACAAAGCTCTGGTCGATTGGGATGAAGCTGACCTTTGGGAGATCCACTCTGCCAGATAGTCAGGTCCCAAGCCATAGAATTTGGATTACTGAGTTACAGTATAGCTGAGCCAATAAGGTTGCCTTCAGGGCATTTCTCCTCAAACTGCTAAATTTATTCATGCTCTTCCTCTGACTTTGCTCTTGTCTAGCTTTCCCATCCTTAAAATCAGATTTTATTGTGTGCTGCTGTCACTAGCTGTTGCTTCCTTGCGCAGTAGGGAAGAAATATCCCTGGGTTACTAATCATCCTGCTGCTGTTCAACTTTTTTTCTTTTCACCTCTCTGAGCTTTGTCAGATGTGAGAGCATTTAGGGGTGGGAGGTTGTTGTAAGTGGATTTGTTTTTGTTTTGCTGTTTGTTGTGTTGCGATGGGATCAGTGCATTCAATTTGTCCCCATTCTTCAGACTGGGTATATTGTGAAGAGGGTAGTGAAAGACAGTGAATATGGTGAGTTATACATCAGGTGAAAAACATATTTAGACCTGCCACTGAAGGTGAAGAAGGACTGGCACAGGTTTGAATATCTCCAAGGAGATATGAGCACCCCACAATTCAGTTGAAAGTTTTCAGTTGCACCCCTTTTATAAGGATCACTTGCTGTCAAGTCAATTCTGACTTATGGGAACCCTTTCCAGGTAGAGAATGCTCAGAACTGGCTTATACTTCCCCCTCTTATGCCGATGTCCTGAGATGGTGCGGTTTGTCCAAAAGGCACACTGGAGAAACAAACTCTCAACCTCTATCTCGGCAGCCAGATACCTAAACCCACTGAGCCATCATTCACTGTATTTCATACTGAATAGCATCCTTTATGTATACTTTCAGGAGAGTCACATGGTCTCAACTTTGGAGCTTGGAGCAGTAGATTTGTCTGAATTTTAAACCTGACCTATGGATTTAATCACACAATTTATGTTGGCTGCTATCCTACTGTGTTTTTATGGCAAGCTGGTTTAGTTTATCCTACTCACCAAATTGTTTTGCAAGCCCCTTGATTAAAAATTGTGGGCTGTTTAAACCTATTAACTCTGTTCTGACCTTTCCTTCTTCTGACTCTCTCTCAACTTTGCCATTTCCTCCTGTGGATTTTATAATCATGTGCAAACTTCACAATACACTTCTCCACAACTATTTGTCAAACTGGCTGAGCATTCAAAGCCTACAACTGAAAAGTTGAGGTAGACATTCCTATTCTTTTCTTTAGCTGTCTTCCGCTCCACAGGGTAAGGGAGCTATTTATATGTAAGAGGTGTCATTTTTTTAAAAAAAAAGGCACTCAAGGAAACTGGAAGTCCTATTTGGAGATTACATTTGAAATCAAAGTGCTATAGGCATTTTCTGCCATTGTTCTAACTATGGGAAATATTTTCATTCTGATAATAGACTGGCCACACATTGTGCTGAAAGTTGGCTCCAGCTGATTTGATTTTTCAAAAGAAAAGCAGAAAAGCAGAAAAGCAATAATGTAGTGTGAAAATAAATGTTAAAACAATAATTTCTCTACGTCTTTTCAAAATATTCAACTCTTTGCTACGCACCACTTCCAGAAGAGGAGGAGAGTTGATGCTTATTTGAAGAAAGTTTTCTAAAGCCAAGGAGGAGCTTTGCATAAATAAATGGAGGTGCGGGGGAGCAGATCTACTCCCAAAATGCCAAATATAAACAGTTATTGTGTCTGCAAGTACTGCCTTTTCTTCGTTTCCCCTCCAGGGAAACTTACCCCATTAGGGACCCCTTTATCTATAGGAATTCAACTTGATAAGTTGGAGCACTGATCAAGTTGTGCCACCATGGTGCAGCCGGCACAGGAAATCCCCAAATAAGTGGCATTCTTGAAGATTTATTATTTTCCTCTGAATCTAGAGAAAAAATGGGAGGTTCACTGTCCATCACTACCCACATTGCTTTCATGTAAGATTCTTCTATTTTATTTTCACACTTCTGTGTTATAATAAAGAAGTACTATGCCTCATCCAAAGAAGCAGGTAATTTAAAAGGCCTTGATAAGAAATGTTCTTCAATTGCCTGTGTTCCCAGTTCATTAAGAAAAAGGGAAAATATCCAAGTTAAAAATTGGGCAGCCTTAAGCAAACTTACTTGTATCAAGTATTTGAGTTGGAAATACATGCTTGGACATTTCTCTAAAAGAAGCCCTCAAGTGCTTTTCCTTTTCATTAAAAAGTGAACTTCTAAAGGCTGAACTGAACTTTTCACCACTCCTACTATAAATGAAGAGGATGTTATTTCATAGCACATCATTTCAGTCATACATGCCATATCCAGATGGACCATTGACCACTCAGAGTGAATTGGATCATTATTTGGGTGTTTTTTTGACCCCTTAACATGATTTGCTCAAACTCTCACTAGAATTTAAAATGACAAAACTGAAGCTGAATCTATCCTGCTTAGGATATATCATAAGGAAACAAGACTTACTGAAAAAGAAAATAATGCAAGTTAAAGTTGAAGGCAATAGTGGGGAAAAGAAAGACTTAATCTTACTAGAGCACACTTATTAATTCACAAATTTAACCACATGTGGTTAGTTACTCTTTCTCTCTATATCAGTGCTCCAAATGTTGAGTCTCCAGATGTTCTTGGAATAAAATTCCCAGAAGCCTTCACCACTATCTGTGTAACTCAGGATTTCTGAGAGTTGTAGTCCAAGAACATTGGGAGACCCAAGGCTGAGAACCACTGCTTTATATAAGTGCTTCTAACTAAGGATTGTGTTTAGTTCAAACCCTTGCAAATTGTATTCCAGTTGGAAATCCACGGAGCTACACGAATAGAGGCTACAGATACATCCTTGCTATTCATAGGTAAAACTATGACAGCTGAACTTATGTAAATATGCCAGTAATTTGCACTGGCCAGATTTCTCTTGATGAGGTGCTGCGACATATCTAAGTTGGTCAACTGGATATATGACGAGGCACACAACAGAGACAAGCTCAGCACTGTTCCAGTGCTGGATAGCTCAGTGGCTTTGGCATCTGATTTCAGAGCCAGAGGTTGGGAGTTTGATTCCCTACCATGCTTCCCTGGACTGGGTACTAGCTGGTCACTTGGCAAAGATCCTCTGCCACACACTCCAAAATGCCCCCTTTACCCCAAGCTAATTAAGTCCCCGGAGGATGTGTGTCTCAGTGCCAGTGGGATTCTTCTGATCCTAGCTTCAACCTGTCTTAATTTCCAAGACAGACGTTTAACTTGGTTCTACACTTTGAAATACTGCATGCCAATCTTGCAAGGCTGGACATGACAAAATATCCCAAACTATCAGCACAGCCTTTCTAATTTACCATACCTTGGTAAATTATTGAAGGCTTCACTTTAAAAAATAGAAAAGTTATAAGATGCAAAATAATGGTTTGCAGATTAAAACAATGCAAAAACAAGGAAAAGCATATTTATCTTAATATTTTGAGCAGACTATGAATCTATTTTCCCCAAATAATAAACCTAGCTAAGGATTCTAAGTAAACATTTCCTTAAGGGCTACAAAACCTGTAGCTCCAAATCTATATTCTAATTCTAATCAAGAAGATTCTCTCGACTATTTTCAAAGCATGTAATTTTCAGCTGGATCCTTTGTCACCACCCATCTTCCAAAATGTTATCCAATCAACATTCAGCACTGTTCCTCTTCCCAGAAAATGTCTCCCTCTGCCCCTCCCATCAGTTCCCATGAGAAGTTCTGCCATGCTGGAATGTGTTTGGTTTTCCTTCAGCCAGTTTGGTCTGATTCTGCAACTCTGGTGATAAGAACTACCTGTGTTAACTTTGGGACAAAGTATTACATAACCCACCCAGTTATTTTACAGTCCCTCCCAGCTCTGCAGTGCTAAGATTTCTATTCTCAATTCATCAACTGAAACAACAACAGCAAATTAGGCAGACTTATTTAAACACCAATAGGAATCTGGCCACTCTTTATTATGAAGTGTAAACTGCTTCTGCGGTGAAGCTTTTTTGAGTTAAAATAACTGGCTTTGTTTATAGACTAATAATGGTATTTAATGCTATGGCTGAGCATGTTATTATTTTCCCACTGATCCATATAGGGATCACTTCTGACAAAGTTATAAAGGAACTTCAGACTCTGCAATTACTGTTGGATAAAGAAAAAAGAGGAATAAAAACTAACAAGAAACATGCAACTACCCCAGGGAAAAACAAGGACAATGGATTTGGAAAAGCAATATTGAAAAGTAGAACAGATGGGAATGTAGGCTTACAGAAAATTGAAGAAGTAAAAGTCACCCATATAGGATGTCAATCTTATTTGCTGTTCCATTGCCTGTTTTTAGACTGTTCCCCATTCTTTCAAATGATAAATATATTCTGGTGATGTTGCTATCAAACCCAAGCCATCACACTGATGCTTTTTTTTTGTTTTTTTGTCTCCATATATAATTAGAACAGCTGGAGACAAATGGCTACACATCATCTCTGAAGTGGCACTTCAATTGTCACAAATCTACCCAGGAGGATGCATGAATCGTATAGGCATTATGCGTTATTAGTCTCCAAGAGCTACTGAAATGTATGGTGTTGCAGCAACAGGAGGCAGACTCCGGGGAAATCTAAGCAAGCTCAAGTCCCGTGGACATGAGTAGAAATTCATTGCAATGGCAAGGGTTTCAGTTCTATTGATTAAGTGACTTTTCTGTGCCTTGCACCCAAACAGTTAGTTAACATCCTTGAAATAGAGATGGGAACAGTATATAGCTAGCCCAAGTGATAATCCACTAGAAATGATAGCCAACAACTATCCATGTGGAGAAAGGTTGGGCTTGTAAGAGAGCATACCTGGCAACTAACTAGGCATATGCATGGTTTCTGTGAATGGTGCAAAACCAGACTTATTCAGAGGCACTGGTGTAACTAGGGAGGGCTGGAAGAGTGCATTTGCCCTGGGCTGTGCAATCTGGGGGTGACTGGAGGGGTAGCTGGAGGAGGAAGCCATGGACCATCACGCCAGTAGTCCTCCTTTTGCCCCACTAAGGCTTGGCAATCCTTAGTCAGGAGAAATGAGGAGAGGGAAGCAGGCAATGCTTTTTTTCTCCAAGCAGCACCTCTGTCGATTGCTCCCCCCACCTCCATCCCTCCACCTCCACTAAGGCTTGGTGATCATTAGCCTGCGGAAAGGAGGAGAGGGAAGCATGCAACGGAGGTGCTGCTTGAAAAAAAACCCATTGCCTGCTTCCCTCTCCTCCTTTCTCTGGGCTAATGATCACCAAACTTTAGCTGGGGAAAAGGAGGAGGGGGAAGGATGATATGGAGGTGATGCTTGAAAAAAATGCCTGCTTGGTTCTATCCACAAGCTGTGCAGTTTGCACTGGAGAGTCTTGTCCAGGAGACCCCCAAAGAGTGTATGAGAAAGAGGGACCTTTGGCCCCCTCCCCCACTGTTCCCCAAGGATCAAGCAACCCTTGCTCAGTGGGTGACGCACAGTTGGGGGCAGGAGGGCGTGCAAAAATGACTTTGTCCCTGGGCGCTCCAAATGCTAGCTACACCTCTGATCAGAGGTAATTGTTTTATTTGAGAGTGACTAAAGGACAGAGCAAGAAGCTTCTCTTTACTCTTGAAACTGAGTAGTAGCTCAACAGATTCTTCACAAACTATTCTGTATTTGTCGTGTTAGAAAGATGATCAGCAGTTTGAGGAAAAGGAGAACTCTAAAGTTGTTTGAGCTGGAGGAGGAAGCAAGTGACAGTAAAACCCTCCAATGAAGTCTGAGATCCCTCTGGGCACTCAAGCAACTGAGAGTTCAGATGAGCAGCTGATTCACCAGCTATTTTGTTGAACTATAGTGTGAAATGAATGAACTATAGTGTGAAAGGCCAGTCTTCCTTTCACCCTCTTCCACCTGTCTGACCCTGTTCCCCTAGTCATTTTTCTTCTCTCTGTCTTTTTAAATAAGTTGTTGGTGATATTTATTGGCATAGCAACTGAAATAAGAATCCCTCAAATTAAGTTTTTGATCATTAAAATGAGGGCAGAAACTCTACCTATGAAGTACAAATCTAAGTCCATGTTATAATGCTTTCCTGACTACAGTATCTCATAAAGTCTAAAAACATTTGACAACAGCTTAAGCCTAATGTTAGAATCTGGTTGAAATTTTGGCACTCTTATGCACTGGTTTCAAAATCAGTTACCCAATGAACACACTGGCAAAGACTGCACCTTTCTTGTTTGATTACCATTGCACTGAAGATGTTTCAGCATGAGTCTGGCTCCTATCATGCAGTTTAGGATGGTTCATGGACTGAAGCGCTAATACAAGAATAACTGGATCTACAGCTGTGAAATGATGTCATTCACACCACTTTAATGGATTCGCTTGATAGCTTTAGACAATCATGTGAGTGTCTCTGTGTGTGTTCTGTGCTGGCAATCTGGAGCCTACTTATAGTGACCCTAATGGGGCTTTCAAGGTAAGTGAGATATTTAAGGTTTTACCAGTTCCATTCCCCCAGTCCGTTCCCACAGTTAAATAGGAATTTAAACCCTGCTCTCCAGAGTCCTTATCTATCACTCTGTCCACTACAGCACACTGGCAATTACTTAGGGAAGAAAATGTCAGTATGGATGGTGCAACTGAAGATGGCTTGCCTTTTCTGTTAGTGGACAGCTGCAGTAACACTTTGTCATGATTATCATATGTGTTTATTGATTTTTATTTTATTTTATTGAGTTGCAGATAGAGTCATTCACTTGTACTGGTACAATTTCTAAATATTGGGGTAAAGCATGTTTTGAAAAAGAACACTGCAGGTCTTCTGTGTATGTGCATCATACAGCCCACAGGCAACCGGTGAATATTACATGTACTGCGAATTGAAAGCATTGGTAAATTGACTTGATCACTCACTGGTTGTGCCAGATGAAATGTTAGAATTTGGATCCACTAATAGTTTAAATCTAATGCTCCAGTAATGTTGGCTTATCTTTTCTGGAATGTACCCACATGTGAAAATAATCAATCAGGTGTTTGTGAATTATTTGCACGGGGTTGTTTGTTTGTTTACAGTGTGTTTGAAAATTTGCTTTTCCAAATATTGCAACCAGCCATGTGTTGTTTATATTGTTCTACAGTTTGAAATAATAATAGTCGTAGAACTGCAGAGCTGGAAGGGACCCAATGGGTCACTAAGTCTAGTCCTTGTCAAGGAGACACTGTGGAGATTTGAAATCCCAACATCTGGCTCTCCAGCCAAATACCTAAATCACTGACCTATCCAGGAGTTCTATGTGCTGATTTTGACTTCTGGCATCCCTTCTCAGTTGTTTCTAGATATCGGTACCTTCAAGCCTGGCGTAGTCCGGTGTGGGGGATCTTTGCCCCCCACTCAAAGAGGCTCTTCAAAGTGGTGGTGGCATCCATAAGGGACTGCCCCAACCTGCACCAGGTCTTTGCCCCAGCACTGCAGAGACCCCACCCTCCCGACCACAGTTTGATGAGATTAGCTGGTTGCTTCAGGGCTGAATGGGAATTTTTGACTGCCACCCTGCCCATCCCATTATCAACCAAAAAAGGTTGTCATTTAGTTTTTGGTTGCAACAGCGGGTAGTGCATAGTTTAATAGAGTCAGTTGAGATCCCAGTTTGGCATCCAATTGGTGCTTGGTAGCCGTCTGGCCATAAACAGGATGTTTTGGAACACCGACGAAGGAAGGAGATAAAATTAGGCTTAGTAATTGGCCAAGGGCAGCCCTGATGTATTTAGACCTTTAATGGGGATCTCACTGAGGGCCATCTTGGATTAGGACCTCTTAGTGATTTAAGGATCCCAACCTATTGCACTACGTAGGCTCCCATATCTCTGCATAATTTTAATAAGAGTTGAATAAAGTTGTGGCCCTTGTTTAACCCAAAAGCAGTTGTCTTACCTCTTTATTTTGGGCTGGGGGGGGTCAAAGATATTTGAAAATAATTGGCATTAGTTGTCTGGTGGGTTTTTTGACCAACTCTCTTACTTTACTAAGTCTATTTTTCTCCCTTGGTTGTTGTTTACTTGGTACTCCTCTGAGGAATAGATTTGGCCATCAGCAGCTGAACCTAGTGAAACAGCATGATTCCAGATATAGGTAATCTTTTCTGAGCTGATCAGATGGGCTACTCATCACGATCCAATTCACCATATTTGATTAGAATGTGCATCTCTGTGCTTGTTCGGAAATTATTTATCTCTCTTCAAGGAACAAATCGAAGGAAGAGGAGCCACAGAATGATAAGAGAGGAGGAGAGAATTGTGCACTTTCTTGTCTTAGTTTGTGCCCTAAACACAGAAACATGAGCAGAGCCATTTCCAATATTAGGCAGAGTGAGACAACTGCCTCTTTTGATAAAGTTTTGAGGGGCGTGGAAAAGACAGAGCAATTGTCTTTCATATGACTTTCACTGTGCCTTCTGGGCTGAATTACTGTCTCCAGGAGGTGCATCGTATTTTAATTTGTAAGTGTTGAAATGACATTCAAGTACCAGTATAGTCAGTCCCCTTTTACCAAAAGCATGGGGAAGTTCCCTCACTATCTCCCAAAAGGCCCAGCTACATTATATGGAATCGAAGCAAGATACACAGAAAAGACAGACAAGAGGCAAGATTCAAGAACCCAAACCACAAAGGAATTGGGAAGTTGACACTTGACAAGCATGTGAAGATTATATATACTGTAATCACCTGAAAGACTGAAGCCAGGATTTCACTGGCGTATATACTTAGTCAATGTTCCCCAATCACATCGACTTGGCTTCAGTATTCAATGAAATGTCAAAGCATTTCTGAGCAAATATGAACTGGAAAGTCACTAGCTTCAATGAAAGGCAAAGACAGATTTCCTGTGGTTGAAACCTGTTTGCAAAGGACCGATAAAGAACTACTTTGCTAGCTGTGTGATTTATCATCCTTACTGAAGTGTACAAGGGCTGGTGGTTTCTCAAAGGGTAGCTGAGCTTCTCAGCATTCATGAATTACTTTGGAATTCCTAAGCTTCACAGCTAAGATTCTACAGGAAAACAAAGCAATCTTTAGTTATAGTTCCCTCCTCAGACTTGCAAAAGGGCAAAGGGGCTAAAGGTGTAATTGGCATTTTTAACAAGCTTGTTTTTGGGATAAAATAAGCAATTTTCAAAGCTGGACTCCTATGCTGGATGCTAGTTACATTTTTGAGGGGCGTGGAAAAGGGAGGGAAGAGATATATCTGTGCAAATGCTATTTCTTCCCTTTGAGCTCACACCTAATTTTGTTCCTTTGGGTAGATTAGTCTCAGACCAGAGGTGTATGTCTTGCTTTTCCTTAGTATTTTGGACTGTAAGCACTTGGAGGGCAAGGAACTGTCTGTTTTCTCCTGTGCATGCTCAGTGCCAATGGTGGACTTTATACAGTCACCCCCCTGCCATTTTGCTGTTCAGGTACTGCGGTCCCACTATATTGTGGGATTGCAGTACCTGGAGGGGCGGCGGGGAGCGATCCAATCACTCCCTGCTGCCCTCCAGGCCCCCTCGGGGAAACCTCAGAGCTGCGGGGGGGGGCAGGGAGCGACCCGATTGCTCCCCTCTGCCCACCGTCCCTTCTGGGAGGCCTCATGGGGGCCACATGGGGGGCGACAGGGAGTAATCTGAGCGCTCCCCGCCACCCCGCCACCCCTCTGATCGCCCCCACCCCCACCCGACCCGCTTCCGCATATCGCAGATTTTCATGTATCACGGGTCGGGTGGGTCCCTAACCACCACAATAGGTGGGGGGTTACTGTATAGACCCCAGGCCACAGCTGACTACACCCAGTGCCCCCAGTGCAGTCCTCTGCACCTCTGCCCCCAAGTCCAAACACTCATTCCAAAATTATTATTTTCATTCTTTGATAATTGATTAAAAGTTACTTTGTTGCCTTCTAGGAGCATGGGCTGGAAATTTTGCCATGTTTTGGGAGGCCGAGCACCCTCACCTCATTTCTCTGAAAGGAAAATGTTTTTGTAATGGCAACACAGTCGTGTTCTCCAAAAGAGAAAACTGGGGAGCAGACAAACATCATGCAAGGGAATGTGATTTGCAAGAACAAAAAGAGACAAAGTTGTTAGCTAGAGAAATAATTGAGTAACAAAACATTACAGGACAATTTTGAGCAGACATGCTTTGCAGATGTTTTAAGGAGTGGTAAATACCCTTTCCCACCTATATTCGCTCAATAGTTGACATACTGCGAAGAATTCTTTTTTACATCCACATTTTCTAGAAATGAATTTTCTAATTCATTTGCAAGCCCTTTGCACCTCTAGACCGGAAATAATTAGTCAACACAAATGAATGGAGTTTAACATGCACCTTTATTGAACACTTCAAATGAATTGAGGAGGCCTGCCATAGTGCAAGTAAGGCTATGGCCTTGACCATCTTGATCTCAAGATCAAAATCACGCTGGCGAGTTCCTCCTGAAAATGTGCTAATTTTCTTATTCTGCACATTTTCCAACTAAGGGAGACTCGATCCCCCAAGGCAGCCATAGAGAACTTTAGTGCAGATGATTATCTTATTAATTTTTACTAAGCTTAACCTACACACGATGGTATTTAATCACAAGGCTGCACTGTCCCCTTACTGGGACTGTATCATGGAACTCAGCTAAACCAGACACTTTGCATTACCTGCCGAGGCAAAGGGGCTAAGAATTATGCTCCTTGCCCCCCTCCAGGCCAAACATTATGGCCTGGAGGGGCCCTTGCAAATCCTTCAAACTTATCTCCAGACCCTGTCCTGAGAACTGAATACCATCAGCCCGGTAGAGCTCTGAATGGTGTATTGATATTACTGGGTGGGGACTGACCAACCCCAAAACCTTGCTGCATAGCCCCGCTTCATTCACGGTTAACACGCCTACAGGAATGCTCAATATGTTGAAGCTCCCTGGCTCCATGCCAGACCAAATGAGGGATAATTGTGGACCATGCCACCCGAGTGCCCAGGCATTTCTGCTTAGACTTCCTCAAGTCAGCCATGACTTGGAGGATCAAAAACTTGCCCGGCACTCGTGTCAGCTCATTGCTGCCCAGGTGGACTAGCAAGACATCCAAACGTGCTTTACCAGCTCACTGGGAAACCAGAGCTGAGAAGCTGTCCCATATCATGCCTTTCAGGCCTCGCCAATCGACCAATGCATGCTTGCCCATTCCCAGGCACTGACTCCAAGCTAAGTGCTGTGCATATTTGACCACCCAGGAAACGCAGCTGCAGCCACAGATGACCACTCGGAGTTGCTCCCTGCCACAAAGACCTGAAAGACAAAGCACAGTAAAACCCGGCCGACCTATTACTTAGGTAGTGGCCACACATAAATTGTAAATTTAGCACAAGCCCCAATGTCTAACACACTGAATATCAGTATCAGAGTCACCCCAAACTGCTGCTGTGTATGCAGCTCCAATGCGAAGTGAACAACTACAAAATCAACAATTATTCATCCAAATTTATCAAGTGCACTAGACATAATTTTCCAAATTGCAATCAGATGAAGGGGTCTGCATTTCATTGATGAAAAAGGAACCATCATTCAGACCCTTGAGCTATGCAAGCACTAAGGATTACCATAGGGGGGATGGCCACCCTACTGCTGTTGTTCAATCTGACCATAGTTCCTTTGCAACTGATCAATCTTAGAGTGACACAAATGAATCACAAATTGGTCTTGGTGCAACATCACCTCCCCTAATTGCAGGCCTTTTAGGCCAATCATGTATCGAGCTGACCACCAGCTTACTAATACGGATTGCCTCAAAGCAGGCTTCCGTAGTAGCCACACCAAACAGTTTAACCTCACAAAATTGTCCCTACATTACTGTGCCCCAAATTATGTTTAAATGTAAGCATAGCCCAGGGCTTATGGGAGCCCAACCATCTAGCACATTTCCCTCCCTTTGGATTCTGAACTCATTAGTTGGGTGCAGGAAGAAAACCCTGCTTTAGCATAAAAGGCAAGGGCAGAAAGCTTGCTTTAGATTGACCTAGGGGCTAAACCTATTAAATCATAAAATACAGCATTAGAGATGGGCACGACTAGGGAAAATGATGTTTTCGAGTTGTCGTGTGTCGGAGGCAGTCCGTTTCGGCTCGTTTCCGTTTTTTGCAAAATTTCGCAAAAATTAGTTGGTTCGTTTTTTTGTTTTTTCGTTGTCGTTAGTACTGGTTGGGGGGGTAGCGGGCTCCTGGAGGGAGCTGCAGGAGTCAGCCAGAGCCACAAGTGACGGACTGGCAGACTCTTTGCACCCGCTGTGTCTCACTTACTTGCATGTAGTGCAATGCAAGTAGATCTGGCTTAGGGTTAAGACAGGTTAGCGCAGGGGCTAGGGTTAGGCTAGTTACGGGTGAGGTTAGGGTGAGTATTGGGGTGCACCTCTGGGTGCCTCTCTGACCCACTTAGAAGGACAGTGTACTGGCGTATGGGTTAGGCTTAGGCTTAGGGTTCGGGTTTGGGCTACGATTAGTGGGCTGTTTATGCCCGATTGGCACATCCCAGAAGTCTCTGTGGTCAACCTGGCCAAGTGGCCATGCGATTGGTGGAAAATTTGCATGGTCCACTCCCATGGGCGAGCCCATCATTGCAAATGTGCAGGAGTAATAAAATAAAATAAAATAAAATAAAATCAACGGAGACTTTTTTTTTTTGCAAGAAAAACCCACTGCTGCTACTGTAAAAATCCAAGCATTTAAAATAGCTAATTTTCGCATGTTTCTGTGGTGCTTTGGTGTGGTTTTGGGCAACGATTTCAAAAAAAATATTGCGGTCGCCATTTTGGATCCCCCGCACTGCATGGCAAATGGATGCGCCCTCCCAGCCTGGTACAGTCAGCAAAACCTGGCCATGCGATTGGTGGTGTGGCTCCAAAACTTTGCATGGTCCACTCCCATGGGCAAGCCCATCATTGCGAATGCGCAGGTGTAAAAAGATAAAATAAAATAAAATAAAATAAAATCAACTGAGACTTTTTTTTGCAAGAAAAACCCACTGCTGCTACTGTAAAAATTCAAGCATTTAAAATAGCTAATTTTCGCATGTTTCTGTGGTGCTTTGGTGGGGTTTTGGGCAACGATTTCAAAAAAAACATTGCAGTCACCATTTTAGATCCCCCACACTGCATGGCAAATGGATGCACCCTCCCAGCCTGGTACCAGCAGGGCAGCAGTAGCAATAGCCAAGGAGAGGGGGGCGGGGAACCCCCCCCCAAATAAAACACCCTTCTGGCCTGGTAGGTGCCCTCAGACAGTTTTCGCCTACTTTTAGGGCCGGGAATCGGTTTTTTTTAACTTTTAAAAACTTTTTTTCTATGCCGTTTGGCATTGCGCGATCGCCGCAATGCAAGTAACGAACACGACAAATCAGACCAAATTGTTCGTTCATCGGTTCGAGCTCAAATTCTGGCGGAGTAATTCCCGTTACCGTTTCCGTAGAGTAACGGATACGAGTAACGGAAACGGAAACGGGAATACCGCTAAGTCATGCCCATCTCTATACAGCATATTGCCCAATTTGAACCACCAAAGCCAGCCATGTTGCCCATCGTTCCACCACACAGAATGGCAGATATTCAGAACAAGCTGCTGCAGATGCATGGTTAATATTAGATGCCAGGGCCCAAACTCAGTGCTCCAATGGATTCCGCCCTCCAAGGTTCCATACCTGGTTGGGAGAGCTTCAAATTCCTCCCGTACATGGGTGCCAACAATCTGAAACGATCAAACTATTACCGAGCTAAGACAACAGCAATCTGGTTTTGTACCCCAGGTATATGTTGGCATTGAAAACTGTATTGGATTTCAAGCAGTGAAGCGTAAATGCCCTAACTAGCTTCATAACACTATCAGACCTGAGTAATAAAGAATTGATGATATCCACCCTGCTAGGTTGTTACTAGTGACTTGGCCCACAAGTGAGCCCACAGCCGTAACAACCCACAATTTGAAATAACTCCGAAATTGTCAAATCATTTGTCAGGCCAGGTTCCCTCCCCACTCTGGGCCACTGGCCAACACCCAACCTGTCTTGAAAATATACCAAGGCTCTGTGGACCTGGGGTATCTGTATGTAACAGCAACTCAGCACTTAGGAATAATTCCGCCTTCAAAATTGATACCCCCTTCAAGTCAGCTCAAACAATCACCAAATTTCCAAATCATTTTTTCCTTTTTCCCCACCGATATGCTTTATTTGTTATGTTTTTTTTAAAAGACCCACCATCTCCTCACAGAAACATCTAAGGAATGCCCTGTCTGGTGCTATACCCAACAAGGAAAGGTAAAGTGGCCAACTAAATATTGAAGGTCCTTAAGCATAACTTTCCTCCTTTCTTTCATGAAACCTACATAATCCCTGAAATCACTTAACTTGTGAGCAGGCAAATGGCTGGCCTGCACCATTGTGTCCAATTCTATACATAAGGGGGCACCCCGTGGTAAGCCCTTCAGGTTTTACCAACTAGGTGAATACCCAGATCCTCTGCTAATTAAATAATGACTCATAAGTTGCCGGCACTTGGAAGTGCCTGGCCTACCACATACCCAAATTACTTAAATAATGTACCCCATATTAGCTCTCACCTTCATCTTCAATGCCCACTCTAAACATGTGCTAGAACACCCAAAGTTTGCACAAGGTATTGTGCAACCAAAAGGCCTAGCTCAGTCCTTATAACAATCATATTCAAACCAAAACTAATTTTAAATTTGTTGCACCATCAAGGGACTCTGCTAACCCACCATAGGTATTCTATAGTCAGACATAAAACATTACATAATGGGGGGGTGTTGTCAGCAGCCTATGAAGATGGCTGCATAGAAGATCAGCTCTGCTCAAAGCCCTGAGACAAAGTGTGGATATTGCCAAAAACACCATAAGCTGTATAGATATGGGGAGGCAAAAAAAGAAGAAGAAGAAGACATCAAAAGAAACCCCTTTGGAAGTCACTATCTCTTCAGTTGAGGAGGATCAGAGAAGTCTGACTGGGTCATCAGTGTCAGAGGCTGAGACTGAAGCGATGGGTAAAACAAAGGGGAGAGGGCGAGAGAAAGCATAAAAAGACAATGTTGAAATGAGACAATTAATGAAACAATTTAGGAGGGATTTACAGAATGATATGAAGAGGGCAATCACACTTCTAGAACAAACTTTGTTAGAAGTTAAAGCAAATATTACTCAAATACAACAAACCGCTGATGCCACATTGGAAATGGCAGGAGAGATGCAAACTAAAAATAAAGAACTGGAAAATGAGATACAGCAGTTAAGAAATAAAGTTACTGACCAGGAAAACAGACAGACACGTTATAACATTTATTTGAGATTTTTTAAGGAGTCTGAGTCTGAGAGGATAACTCAAAACAAATAGTGTTAAAATGGATGCAAGAACTTTGTCCTAATGTCAGGATTACAGATAAGGACCTGGACATTGTCCACTGCATGGGGAAACAAATGAAAATGTGGAGAAGAGACATAATAGTGAATACTTCAAATAAATACAACAAAGATGAAAGCAACAAAGACGAATGCTTTTCGAGCATTGAATAAGTTAAGTGAGCTGCAGTATGAAGGGGGAAAGGTGGAAACCTATCTTTGCCTCAGAGACATTAGAAAAACATAAACAATGGAGGCAATACGCACAAACTCTTCAGGATAGGAAAGTACACTATAGATGGGGCTTGCCTTTTAAGCTATGCGGGATGGATGGGAGAAAGCTGAGATTGGTATCTACTGTGGAACAATTGCAACGTCTTTTTGAGGAGCTGAACATTCCCCTTCTGAAAGAGCAGTCTTCGAATGTGGATAAAGGTGAAAAAGAACAACGAGACAGAATACAACTGCATTCAAATGAAAGAGACAAATAAAAAAAAAACTTTGACTGCACAGCTGTACCTTCAAGGACACAAGAGGCTTATCTGGAACTGAAGATGATAGACAGCCACCAGCAGACAGCAAATAAGGACTCTTGTATGCAGTTAAGTAATTTACCAAATGGAACAAGCTTACCTTTTAATAATATACAGGTGAAATTTAACTTCTTTAGTTTTGTTTTTTTTAATACATGTAATCGTTCATGCTTAGATGATGAAGGTGAGAAATAATATAATACAAAAATGCAACTACCAATAGAAGATAATAAGTATGTACACTTAAAAGATAGTATGATAGTATGATATAAAAGGAAATGAAATCTTTAAAGGATAAGTTTACAGTCACTTTTAAGTTGTTATATTGTGATCATTATAGAATAACTTGGGCAAGAACGGACCATGAGACAGGGGTGTTCTCTCTTTAAGGGACATTAAGTTCCCTGGCTCCTCACATACCCACAGGGCACATATCTAGTATGTGCTGGAGACCTGTTCTCTTTGCTCTTTGCTGGGAATAGGGGAGTTTGAGGGAAGGTGGGAGGGTACAGGGGAAATGGGAAAGCAGGAAGACAAGAACAAAAGGAGAAACAATTAGACAATTTTGTTTAGCAAAAGGTGTGATGACAGGACAAACATGATACATAAGAAATGTGTTAAAATAATTTTTAGAAAGATGTTTAAGAAGACAGCTTACAACATTTATGATTGTAATATTGGATAATCTTAATATAATTTCTTACAATACAAATGATTTAGTGTCACAAGTCAAAAGATAAAAGGTTATCAAGACTATTCAAAAGCTTGGGGCAGATGTATTGCTGCTACAGGAGACTCACCAGAAGAAGGATAAAAAAGAGATACTTAAACATTCAATGTTATGTGATCAATTTTTTTTCAAATGGAACAAACAAATCCCGAGGAGTTGCAATAATTTTCATGAGAAATTCAAAATTTGAAGTGATAGATCAAATGAGACACCCTGATGGCAGATATATCATAGTGAAGGGGAAAATGGAAAATAACTTATTAAGCATAGGTTCTAATTAATTGGCTAGAAATCTAACAAAAATAATTATGAATGAAACATTGCTATTATTTTCATTATTGACTGGGATAAATGAGATACTGGCTAATAAAGAACTAATTGTGAACCTGATAGGGACAGCAAGGTGTGAGAATGCTAAAAGTGGGAGAAACCCACAGGATCTTTTGTTACAGACATTTATGAATAGGACACGGCAAACAGTGCGGATGGAGAAATTGACTAGTAAAATTAGAATATATAAAGAAGAAATAAAGTATGGTCATTTCATGGAAACCTGCAAACCTTTACTAAAATATATGAATGACTTAATTGAGAAGAAACATGGTTTAGGAATTAATTTAGATTGTTGGTCTCTTATTTTTTTAGGATGGAAATGGGAGATTGAATGTAACCCCAGTTAAAACATGTAAATAGCAGGTGCCTAAAATGGTTAATTAATTAATAAGTAAGATTACAGCGTATGTCACTATGTTATATTAATGTTTCTCTTGTCTTTTGTCTTTTTACTTTTGTTCATAAAATGTAAAAATTGGGGAAAAAAACATTCCGTCATATACCTAGCCACATGCTGAACTGGGAAGCTGCATAGCCACACCTGAAGGAGCTGTACTTTAATCGGGCTAGATCACACATAAACTTTTTATATTAATTCATGTACTGGCTCAAGGATAAAGCTCAATGAGGCTGCCCCGGACAACTGTCTTAGCCCAACATCCTTCTATGGCGGATTTTCTTTTTATCTTGTTCTTCCAGCTTTTAGAATGTTGATAGGATCAGCTGCCCTATTAAGTAACACCAAAGCATCTACAAACTCACCCTTCCATATCCTTTCCACCATAGCCAGCAAAAGGTGATCACCACGTGGAGGGCTTGATCTCAATCCAGGAATTATTTATATTATTATTTATTTTTATATTTTTATACCGCCTGTCTTCCCAGGGAACTCCGGGCGGTTAACAATGGGATTAAAACAACAATACAACACAAGATAAAGGCAATACAATAAGTGTGGTGGGGACACTTAGCTAGCAACTGAAGTGGCATTTGAATCAATTGTATTGGCAGGGAGCCCTACCACTGCTGCCAGTATGGGCAGCCCCTGTTGTGGGTCAGACACTCCCCCTACCTGTGTAGTCCATCCAACTTGGCCCTGAAATACAGTGGCTGTTGGTGGGGAGCAGCAACGATTGGATCGACAGGGACACTTAATCTGCTGCTAGGAGAGGAAGCCACTATTGCTCATGGAGTAGCAGCCGGTGAACTAACTGAACCCTGTGGCCATGTGTCACCTGTAGTAGCAACATGGGCTGCAATCATGCATTTACCTGTCTGCAGCAAATAAGGGCGCTTTTACATGACCCCTAAGATCCGCTGGCCACTTAAATTCGGACCAGAGATCTTAGGGGCTTGTCGCTCTTCCTGTGTCCCCACCCTGGCTGCTGGCTGTGTGAGGGGAGGGAGAAAAAAAAGGAAGAAAAGATTGTGGCTCACCTCCGTTCTGCCTCCATTCTTGCCGCGGCAACATTCCTGTCTCTGTAAAGTAGCTCTTAAAGGGGTGGGAGCCAAAAAAATAATAATAATAATAATAATAATAATAATAATAATAATAATAATAATAATAATAATAATAATAATAATAATAATAATAATAATAATAATAATAACAACACCATCCTACCAAGCATTCTTATTAAAAAGCTGGCTGATTTGGACCTTTCTTCTACCATCTGTGATTGGATCAAGGACTTTCTAAGGGACCGCTCACAAACAGTGAGGGTTGGGCCTTTCACATCTACTTCCCTGAAGCTTAGCACCGGCTCCCCACAGGGCTGTGTGCTTAGTCCCTTCCTGTATTCACTGTACACATATGATTGTGTATCATCTGATCCATCTACTGTGATTATTAAGTTCGCAGACGATACCACCATAATGGGTCTTATTACAGGGGGTGATGAATCACCGTACAGGAATGAGGTCCAAAAATTATCCACATGGTGCCTAGAAAACAACTTGCATCTAAATATTACCAAGACAAAGGAGATGGTGCTGGACTTCCGGAGGAAGAGAGAGGAACTAGCCCCATTGTACATCCAGGGGGGTTGTGTGGAGCGAGTTTCTTCCTTTAAATTTCTGGGAGTTTACCTCAGTGAGGATCTATCCTGGGGAATTAATACAACCAAAGTAGTCAGGAAGGCCCAGCAGAGACTGCATTTCCTTAGGGTCTTGCGTAAGAACAAAGTGAAGCAACAACTGATTATCTCCTTCTACCGGTCCACAGTTGAAAGCATCCTCACATATTGCATTACCGTTTGGTATGCTGGATTGACAGCTGCTGACAGGAAGACACTACAGAGGGTGGTAAGCACAGCTCAGTATATCATGGGCTGTCCCCTGAGTGCACTGGACGACATCGCTAGGGATTGTTGCCTCAGGAGGGTTGGAAAAATTCTTAAGGATGACTCACACCCCGGTCAGCAATTTTTTACCTTGTTACCATCAGGCAGAAGATATCGTAGTATAGCCTGCCGTACCAACAGACTGAAGAACAGTTTTTATCCATGGGCTGTCAGACTGCTGAATGGGAAATAATCCCAGGACAAGTACAGAAGAACTGACCTGTGGGCTGGCGCATTCTGTGTCAAGTACACAGGGTGCAATAAGACTGAGTGATTGCCAGTGAGATGGGGGCACGATGGTGGTGGGGGTGGGCATGGGAGACTCAGCTAATTTCATTGTGCACATGTTGTACATTGACAATAAAGGTATTATTATTATTATTATTATTATTATTATTATTATTATTATTATTATTATTATTATTATTATTATTATTATTATTATTATTAAGAGGGATACTAAACAGACAATTAATTAATTGAGGGAATAAAGAACAAAGAAAGCCCAAAGGCTCTCACCCGCAGCATTCCAATGCGGCCATATGGTGAAAGTGAGCCAGATGAGCCGCAGACTCCTTCCCTGCCTGCAAAGGCTTGGAAAATAGGTCAAGGGAGCAGCATTGAGCCTTTTTTTTAATGCTTCAAGACCCGGGAATTCCTGGGTCACATGGGTGCCATTTTGCGCTACTGCTGCAGGTCAGGACTGCAAAGCGTCCCAACGGCGGATGCAGCTGCAGCCGAGATTCCATTATCCTACAGCATGTGAATTAAACCAGAAGGTTGCAAAAAAAAAAGAAGAAGAAGAAGAAGAAGAAGAAGATGACTATGGGTCCTGTTCTGGCCAAGACTTTTGGCAGTCATGCCAGGCAGACTGCAGCAGCCCAAGTGTGTGTATTTTACAAATGACAGGCAAGCTGTTATTAAAACCTCTGTGAGGCTAGTAAGCAAATACATTTTTTACAATTAACTGTTTGGATCAAATCCTGGATAGTTTAATTCTGAAGCAGCAATCCAGGCAATTAAACTTGCAAACCCCAAAGCAATTGCTTCATTTTCTTCGAAGCCAGTGTAATGATGTATTCGGATTACGACCTCTCTAGATTGTATTTCTTGTGTGTATTTCATTCCTGCCACAATTTACTCGTCTATAAAGGGGGAATGCCGCAGTGCTTGTAGAACTGCCCAAGAATATCACCTTAAAGGCAAGAGTGTTTCATTTAGCTTAAGCACATGAAGTTAAAACTCCTAAATACCATCTTCACATCAGTGTCCTCTATTTTCTCCATCATCTGCTCTTGCCCTACAGTTCTTCCTATCACATTGCTTGGTTTTCTCCACCATCATTCTAATGTAGTTAATGCCAGTGTATCAGAGAAGCCAAGCAAATGTCTACAGTCATTGGGGCTATCTAAACAATCTAATTATTAGTGATTAATGGGAGATTTGGGAAAATGGATTCTGAGATATAACCAATCCATTTTAATTATGAAAACTGTCCAGATGTCTGTGTTTCTAGTTCCTAGCCTTTTGGACAAACAAACAAATACATATATAAACAAGGATGTAACCCTAATTCTAGGGAACTAGATTTGAGATGTAACCAATGTGGTATCCATGCTAATTTTGCATTTAATATGTTTGTTGTTTCAGACGTCTTTAGAAGTAAGAAGGAAACAAGCAAGCAAACAAGCAGGGCTTTGGGGCAGCCAATTTCAAGATGAAATCTGTCTTGATGTTTGGGCTGGAAACCAGTAATATCCATGCTAAGTTTTTTGTAGTTAACTTTTCTTTTTCTAGACTCAACCACCCATGAACAACTGGGGCTGTGGAGGAAGTGATTTTGAAATGCAACCATTCAACCTGGGAAATAAATGGTATTCATGCAAAATGTTGGGTTTCGAGCTCTTCCACTTTTGGATATCTTTCACAATTTGGATACATATAACTTTATATGGACAGATTTTTCAGACACACTGAGCTTCAGCAGCAGTTCATTCAAATATTAGGAGGAGAGAAATGTGAAATGTAATAGAAATGCCAAAGGTCCAGCATAGTGATGATTAAAGCTTGTTAATAACTTGGGGAGTGGATGACAGAAAATGTTAATTAAGAGTTTTCAAACCTTCAAACTTGAGTATCCACACAGAAGTGGGTGAAACCGAAGGGGAGGGAGAGGAACACTAAGTCAAAATGAAAGAGAATGGTCCATAAATATATACAGTTGTTGCGGCACTGAAATTTGATTTTTTTAATTCAGTAGGATGATCATATATGTATTTCCAATTGAAGCCAAACAAGTTGGGGAGTGGTGTAGCCATCACAAAAACCAAATACAAAACTGGAACAGGTGATACCTTTAGGCTACTATAAAAATAACAAAAATGTTGCTAATAATTTGGGGGCAAAATCCCCTTCCTCAGAGCAGTGCCGATAGGTTATAACATGGCAAAATATGGATTTGCCAGGAGTTATTTTTTAGATGTAAGGTACTTGGCAAGATGGAAAAAAGCCAGGCAGTTTTCTTAGTTGAGGCTCAGAGATTGGATGTTTTAGGCTGCATCTGGATTGAAAGGAGGGAGGTGTTTTAATTGCCCCAGTCCTTCCAAAGACATGTCATGGCGCACATACACACATTTACACCTCTCCTCAATGTGGCTTTATTGAGACCAATGGCCCCTGGCTTGCCAGCGAAGGGTGGTGGTGGTGGTGCAGAAGCCCATGCATTTTTGGGGGGGACTGGGATAAAATTTGGAAAAGTCCAGTGAGTGTAGCCAATTGGATCAAAAAAAAGGGGGGGGGGAGATTACCTAGTGTCACAGTCTTTTCATGTCTCCATTGTTGGTCCATTTGCCTCTTCCTTGGTACGTGTGTGTGTGTGGGGGGTTCATTCCTGGTATCTCAGTATTTCCAATTGATGCTAAACAACTATCCAAATATATGTATTGCATCAGTTCCATGATCAACCTTGAATTCCTGAAATTCCTGAGATTAGTAGTAAATCCTATTTACTGTTGGGCTTTTTTTGTCCAAGTGAGGAAAATTGTACCTAAATTGTACACTAACTGGTAACGGACAGACTCTAAAAATGATGGGAAAAAGAACTCTGAAGTACAGAGGGAACAATTCCCTGCTACTGAGTTGACTGGCAGCAACCTCAATCCAGAAAGACCCTTCCCAACTAAAATCTCAAAGGCATCATACAGGATTGCAATATTTCCAATTAAAATGAGAGAATATGGCCCATAAGTATATGCAGTTGGTACAGCACATAAATTTGATTTTTAATGCTAGGAGTCCTTTATCGATGGTGGATTGATTCCATGTTGTGCCTTGAATGCCTGAAACCACCAATAATAGTGAACCTATATACCAGATACTAGAAGGCAGGACAAAGGCTATAAGGCCTACTCCCCTGTATGCTGTATGCAGAGATGAAATAAATTTCAGATAACTGATCACACAGGTACAGATTCCACACATACATATCCTGCAGATATGAGGGTGTTATCATAATAGGGAAAATGGGGTTTTATATCTTTAAATAAACTATAGACCATAAAATAGCATGGCTATCCCTTTGGATGTTTCTACATTTTAAAAACATGCATGGATTGAATACTTTATTATTATTATTATTATTATTATTATTATTATTATTATTATTATTATTATTATTATTATTATTATTATTATTATTATTAAGAAAATTGTACATTTGCAATGGAATTCCTGATGTGTCCTTGAAGAGCAGGGAAGGGGAGGTATAAACAATAGACTATGTTGTACTGTGGCTGAAGTGGATTTTGAAGCAGGAGTCAATCCAGCCACATTCACTAGATCAGAAACTCACTGAGAAATGACAATAGGCAAGGACATTGATCATTGTGGCTAAGAAAATACCAAGTAGAACTATTACTTGGATAGCTATCAAAATATATTGGAAGGCAATTTAAAGGATTTGGAGATTGTAGGCAGAGCACTATTACAAAATGCAATAGATGTGGAGCTGAGAGAGAGTCTTACCCTGAAATATAGATACAAACTAAGCTGCAGTGCTTGCAAGCGATGTCACCTTTGAAATATGAAATCCCAGTATCCTGAAAGCATCTTAAAAGTCGGATTTGCTTGGGTCCTCTTTACTTCGAAGCCACAGGGCTTACTATCAAGAAAAAAAGTTCCTAGCAAGCACTTGTAGAAGGGTGACGTCTGCAATTCTGTGCCCCAAGATTGAAAATGCATTCCTTAGCAAAGAATACCTAATGTATAGGTCTCAAACAATAACACTAGTCCTTTCTGAAAATTTGCTTTCATTGGATTCAAGCTGAATCTATAGCCCTGAACACAAGAAACATGTTTGTTGAAAGAAATTAGTGAGTCTGTTGAGGCTTGTTTGTCAGTTTTCTGTTTGATCTGTGAAACACTTTATTTCTTCTCTTACTAATGTCTCAGAGAAACATAATGAGACTGTAAGTGCCCATTAATGAGAAAATGGGGTGAAATAATTTGGGGGAAATATGAAGTTAATCCTGTTCTGTGAATCTATGTACTTCTGATGTGCAGCTAGAGGAATTTAATTAAATTCAACACTGTAACAGTATCTCTTCTTTGGCATATTTAATAGCAGGAGTGCCACTGCAGTATGATCCTTTCAGAACCCCTCTCACAACACCAGCAGTCTTAAACCATGTGGGAAAGATACATAATGTGGCTCCTTCTTGTACCAATATTGCTCAAGTTTGTAGAAGAGTGATTTTTTTCCTGTAGGAAGGATTTCTGTTGAAGGCTTTCCCCTCATGGCCCAGGGTTGCAACTGCTTCATCATAGTAGAAAAAAGAGCCATGTTGTAATTGAATCTAGCTAACATTATAACTCTTGTTACAAGGCTCTCCCTTATTATAAAGATGTTGTTATTCTCGACCTCCAAGATTAATAGGGCAAAAAGAGTTCATTGGGGAATAGTATGTAGACATTGTTAACACTTTATCTATGAATTGGAAAGCTGCCAGCTATCCTTCACCTGTAGATCCATGGAAAGGTTGGCTTTAGAATCTTCCAGAGCATTTGAAGTATGCTCAGGTGTCCCTTGGGCAATGGTGTGCAGCTGGCATATCCTTCAGTTTCAGAAGCATTGCACTGGAACAATACCAAACTCACCCACTTCATGTATGCTGACCCCCTGTACAACAGCTGAAGTTCAGGAAAAGTTTCTGAACACATCTCGAGTTCGGACTAGAGATGGGCATGACCAGAAAATTTTTTTTCGAGTTGTCGTTTTTCAGGACGGGTCTGTTTTGGGTCGTTTCTGTTTTTCACGAAATTTTTAAAAAATTTGTCGTTTCGTCGTGTCATTTGTCGTTACCGCCGCCACGATTTCGCGCGATTTGATGTCCCAGCGAGTGGCATCCCGCCGGCGCTAGGTGTTTTTGCGCCCTAGGCGGCAGGCGGGGGGGCATGGGCGGGCGGCGGCGGCAGGGGGGAGGGGCGGGTGCGCGGGCATGCGGGCGGCAGGCGCGGGTCACGCAATGACCCAGAGCAGGCAGAAAACACTTTAAACTGACTTGCTGCACAAGACTGCATCGAATAAAGCAATTGCAATTTTTGCAAACAAAGTGGGCAGTGTACCCACAGCACAGCTGCAGGCAGGGTATGAAAGGACCTTGGCTTGCCACCAAGCAAATGAAATTTTTAAAATAAATCCACACCTCCCCTCCCACTCAAACCTCCCCCCCTTTGAAGCACTATCAGAAAAGAAATCCTAACAAACTGCAGGAGAATAAAAAAGAATAAACTGCGTTGCTATTCCCCACAGCAGACAGAGAATGAAAGGAATTATTATTATTTCCTAAAAATTCAATTGAATCAATTCCCTCCCTGCCTGCCTAACTGAAATCTAAAGGCTCTGCGAAATTGAAACTAGTCTAGCACAGCAGCCAGCTACACACAGCCCTCTCCCACCCACATCCAAGCCCGGACTGCGACTCTTCTGGGAGTGCCTCGGCTTTTTATGCCCTCTTGCACATCCAGAAGTGTGAGTCAAAACCTGGCCATGCGATTGGTAGAATGGGTCCAAAAAATTGCATGGTCCCATCCCATGGCCAGCCCATCATTGTGCAGGTGTAAAAAAAATAAAAATAAAAATAAAAAAAATAAAATCAGTGCAACCTTTTTCTGCTATAAAAAACCCACTGCTGCTACTGTAAAAATTCAAGCATTTAAAATAGCTAATTTTCACATGTTTCTGTGGTGCTTTGGTGGTTTTTTGGACCACGATTTCAAAAAAAATATTGCGGACGCCATTTTGGATCCCCCCGCACCGCATGGCAAATGGAGACGACGAGACTGATGCCCCCTCCCAGCCCGGTACCGGGAGCCCAGGACAGGAGGGGGAGGCTGGGGACCCCCCCCCAGAAACCACCCCTCTGGTAGGTGCCCTCATGCAGGCATATTTTCGCCTGCTTTTTTGGCTGGGAATCGGTTATTTTTTAAATTTTTAAAACTTTTTTTCTGTGCCGCTTGGCATCGCGCGATCGCCACGCGATGCCAGGAATGACAACGACAAATCAGACCCAATTTTTCTTTTTTCGGTTCGAGTTCGAGTTCTGACAGCTTAATTTTCGTTACCGTTTCTGTTACGTAACGGAAACGATATCCGAAAACGGAAATGACAATTTTGCCAAGTCGTGCCAATGTCTAGTTTGGACCAACTTTCTAGTCAAAAACTGTCTGATTCTCTTGACATTTTAATTGTTTTTTGTTTTGTTTTTGCCTATAGTTCACGTGTCCATGATTATGAATTGTGCAATACTCTAATATGAATAAAAGAAATCTTCAGAACCTCTATCGTCATCTTCTTCTTCAGTTAGGACCACACATCAAAGATGTTATTTTCATCTTTTCTCACAGAAACCTGGGTGGGCGAGGGAGGGGGAGCTTCTCTTGCACTGCTTCATCCCCAGGGTTACTGTGTTCAGCATCTGGGCAGGTCAGAGCGGCGGGGGTCATTGTGTATAGGGAATCTCTTTATGTCAGCAGATCTGCGATGTTGGTGAGTCCAGGGTTAGAATGTCTTCACCTTGTGGTGGGCCAGAGGGACAGGTTTGGGATTGTGCTTGTGTACCGTGCTCCCTGCAACCCTGCACACTCCCTTCCAGAGCTCTCCGAGTTCATCTTGGCAGTGCTTTTGAGCCCCCCCCCCGCCTGCTGGTGGTCAGGGACTTCAATGTGCATGTCGAGTCTAGGCTGTCGGGAGTAGCTCCGGAGTTCATGGAGTTCATAGCCTCCATGAACCTGTCCCAGATTGTCATCGGTCCCACTCACAAGGGAGGACATACCTTGGACCTGGTTTTTGCCTCCACGCCTGTGGGCTTTGATCTGGGGGTCGGGAAGTTGTGCGCCTGACCTGTGTCATGGTCAGATCATTATCTGCTGACTTTTTCCCTTTCAGTCGCCGCCCTGCCCTGCAGGGAGCTGGGCACTTCCATCTGGGCCCGCCCCCGAAGGCTCCTGGACCCGGCACGTTTTTTGGAGTCCTTTGGGGGTTTACCGGACGGTCTGGTTGATGATCCAGCTGACTCCCTGGTTGATAGGTGGTACGAGGATGTTGCCGGGGTAGTTGACTGGATCACCCCCAAGCACCTTATCCAATGCTGAGCCTGCTCTTCTCCGTGGTTTACCACAGAGTTGCGGGCGATGAAGCAAGAGCGGAGGAGGCTAGAGAGCAAATGGCAGAAGGCTCGGATGGTTTTGAATTGGGCTGCGGTCAAGGCGTCGACCGGTCGCTATATTTGGGCGATCAGGGACGCAAGGAGAATTTTTGCCTCCCTGAGAATTGGTGCGGCCTCGAACCGTTAAGCTGAATTGTTCCGGGTGGCTCGAGACCTCACCAATCCTGGTCCGCCAGGGCCTCCTCCTAGTGATTTCACTAGTGAGTCATTTGCAGCCTTTTTAAAATCCCAAATAGAGGCCATCCGTACCAAGCTGGATGCCAGTTGCATGGATCTGTCCTCGGCTGTGGCCAGTGCCTCACTGCCTGGGTCGCCCCGGTTTGTTGAGTTGGGCCTGTTACACCAGCAGATGCCTCCAGGGCCCTGGGACATTGCAGACCTGCGGCCTCTCCATTCGACCCTTGCCCTTCTTGGCTGATCAAGACCGCCGGAGGAAGCATGCCAGAATGGGTCTCTCTAATTGCCTCCACATCCTTCAGAGATGGGATTTTTCCCAGTCAACTGAAGGAGACGGTGGTGAAGCCCATTATCAAAAGACCTGGCCTGGCTGTAGACAATATGTCCAATTATCATCCTATAGCAAATGTTCCCTTCATGGGCAAGGTGATCGAGCAGGTTGCTGCCCTGCGTCTCCAGTCATTCATGGAGGAGAACCATGACTTGGATCCTTTCCAATCTGGGTTTAGGCTGTATCACGGGACTGAGACGGCCCTGGTCGCTCTGCATGATGATCTGTTGAGGAGGGCCAACAGGGGTTGCTCTACCCTGCTGGTCCTTCTTGACCTGTCAGCAGCTTTTGATACCGTCGACCACGGTATCCTCCTGAAGCGGCTCTCGGAGGTGGGGATCGGGGGTCTGGCCTTTGGCTGGCTCCATTCCTTCCTTGAGGGCCGCACCCAGCGTGTGAGCTTGGGGGGGTGATTTGTCATTCCCCTGGACACTCTCTTGTGGGGTGCCACAGGGGTCGGCTCTCTCCCAAATGCTCTTTAATATCTACATGAAGCCACTGGCTGAGATCATCTGTAGTTTTGGAGCTTGCTGTCATCAGTACACTGATGACACGCAGCTCTATCTCTCCCGTTCCACCTCTGCAGTGGAGGCCGTCCAGACCCTTGATTGCTGCCTGGCTGCAGTTTTGGATAGGACCAGGGCTCACAGACTCAGGCTCAACCCTGGAAAGACAGAGGTTTTGTTCTTTGGGGGTGGCCCGGATGGGTACAGTGGCCCTCTTCCCAGTCTGGGTGGGTCCACCCTCCAGCTGGCGCAAAGAGTGAGGAGTCTGGGCATCGTCCTGGATCCGGACTTGTCACTGGAATTCCAGGTGGCAGCTGTGACCAGGTCGGCCTTTTACCATCTTAGGCTTATGGCCCAGAATTGCCCGTACCTTGGTGGGTACTCCCTGAGGACAGTGGTGCAGGCACTGGTTATATCGAGGATAGATTACTGCAACACTTTCTACATGGGGCTCCCCTTGAACCTTGTTCGGCGACTGCAGCGGGTCCAGAATGCGGCAGCCAGGTTGGTGGTTGGTGCACGCAGGTTTGACCGCATCACCCCCATCCTGGCTCGCCTGCACTGGTTGCCCGTTGCCTTCCGAATAAGGTTCAAGGTGTTGGTTTTGGTTTACAAAACCCTCCATGGCTTGGCCCCTGACTATCTGGCAGAGCGTATTTCCCGACGATTAGATCTGGCCCGACTCACCCGATCCTCTATGGTCCTCTTGCTCTGGGTCGCCACCCCGAAGGAGGCCTGCAAGGTGACCACTCGCAAACGGGCCTTCTCGGTGTGTCTGGCCCCACAATTTAGAATTCTTTCCCGAGCGAGATACGGCAGGCATCTTTGTTGGCATCCTTTAGAAAAGCACTGAAGAGCTGGCTATTTAGGGATGCCTTCGGTAATTGCTAGGGGAGTACCAGTGTTTTTGGTTTTTCCCCCCCTGCCTCTTGCCAATATCGTTTTTTTTTTTTTTTTTGTTATGGATGCTATTGTTTTTAATTTTGTGTAAACCACTCAGAGTTCCCGCAGGGAAATGGGTGCGGTATACAAGTATGAAAATAAATAAATAAATAAATAAATCTCTTGGACATTTTCAGAAATGCAACCTGAAGGCTTATGTCTGTGAAGATTCTCAGTCACCCAGGTGAGTTTATCTGGTAGTTGAGTCATAGCTACTGGATTTCTTTTTGAGAGATAGAAACGTTTCGCTGCTCATCCAAACAACTTCATCAGTCTGAATACAGCTAGTGCGAGTCCTCCATTTTATAGTCAGTCAGCTTTGACCTCTTGTCACCTTGGTCTGAATTAGGCTCATAAGATGAACAATGGCCTGAATAGGCTCATTAGGGAGACAATAGTATCCATAGCCTTAAGATGAACAATGGCCTAAGGTGCTGAAACCTATCAAGAATGGGTCGTTAGCTATGGCCTTGGTGGTGAAGGCTTTTTTATTTGTCTGGGTACTTTGGAAAGCACACCCTGATAAGTAGCAGATAGACTATGCCTGAGGCCGCCACCTCTGTTGAGGGAGGGGGTTTTGATGCTCACATGAATGGCTTCCCTTACTCCTCTCTCAAACCATCTATCTTCTTTGTCTAATATGTGTACATCCTCATCTTTGAAAGAGTGCCCTTTGTCCTTCAAATGGAAACCTGAAGGCTTCTTCAAGCCCAGACTTTTCTCCTAACAGCTATGATGTCGTTGCTGCAGTGCAATGATTGTTTAACCTGCAGATCTTTATGCAAGGGAAAAAAATTTAAAGGTGTGGCACTCAGAAAAAGATCATGCATGTTCCTTGCAATCCCAGCCCCACAATAAAGAGACAGCACAAAATTGTTGGAGGTTAAATTGGGCCACAAGTTTATTAAAGCCTTCAAAAATGTTAACTAAAATGGGGGTGGGGGGAACCGTAGTGCAAGTGAACCTGTGATAAAACCCAATTAGTCATAATTATTGGCAATTAATGATGAGTTCATACTTTATCCCCAGATGTTGTACTTAGCCAATTTTCACTGACAGGGATTCATTCCACATGGGGCAGCCAAAAAAACTTTATAACCACCTGATATCTTATTACAACTCACCTAATGCTAACTTGAACTGTTAACCTGAACTTGAGAACTGAGCCTGGGCAATTAAGCCCCATCATGTGGGGTGCGATTTCACGCAATTTGTGCGTGGCGGGCTTGCCAAGAGTTCTGCGCTCGTACAAGCCTCCGCAAGACACATTCTAAGATAACCTTCTAGTTTAGCAGAGAGAAGTCCAACCTTGGCTGGGTGTTCACAAGAGGGGCCTTTAAAGGTGTTAATTGCTTCTACTGTATATCAATCAAGTCTTGGAAATAAGCAGATGTTGCAGCTCTTAACTAGTATTGACCTGCCTAGGTAACAGCTCCTAAGGAATTTCTGTGGTAAATTCTATGTTGCCATATTACAGATTACCACTTTTCTGTGGCTACACTGCTGCACATTAAACATCTGTACAGTCTTAATATAATACCTGGCCAGCTTTCTCAGCCCTTTCAGTACAGTGTTTGAGAGATATACAGCTTATGCTATATGCTACAAAAGAGTTATAGAATGCAAGCATATATTAAGATGTGTCCCAGAAATAGGTTCCCACACATTTACAGTGCTCTAAAACCATAGCAAATATTTTGCCTTAGTTTTCATTATTCAACTTTCAGTTATATTTTCTGTGGAAGAATAAACACTATTTTCTCTCTCCCCTCTCTTTCACTGCATGCAGAGTTCTAGTTCTCTTGTCTCTCAAAAAATCCTGTTTAATTGCAGTTTGCTTACTCATCTGTTCTTTGGTGTAACTGTCAGTCTTAATTTGCTTTAATTGATTAGTGCTGACTCTCCTAATAGAGAATCACTTAACTGTGAGTAACCGGGAGAAACTTACTGTGGTGAGATGAAGCAACAAGAGAAAATACAGGAGGCAAGTGAGTGTTGTTGTTCAACGTATGCATTCCCTCCCCCAGGGAGGAGCTAAAATGCAGTGGTGCTTCATGAAAATCAATAACTGTTTGATGAAATGAAACAGATGCTAGTTAGCTAAGAATACAACAGTACTGAGTGGAAATGCTAATTCAATTTAGTTTGTAAGTCCAAACAAGCTTCCAGTAAAACAACTCTTCATAGTCAGTAGGAATGAACTTCCAAGTAAACATGGTTAGCATTAGGCTATTCGTGTTATGACCCTAACTCCAATTTAATTTTAATTCAGTTATGCAGGGTAGCCAAATGGTACATAGGCTCTGGCCCACATAACATTTTCAGTTGGCTCTCCTAGCAGTAATGAAATGCCAATCTAAATCAAATGTCAGCTACTGTTTCCCTCTGGGAAGACAGATTCTTTTCAAAAGACCTGCATATGACAAAGGAAGAGATTCTGCATCTCTCCACATAGCATATTTGGGAAGGGTGAGGGGCTTGGCAGAATTGTGTCTTGACCTCCTTTGAGTGGTAACAATCAGTGAAATGAATTTACTTCACTAATAAATTACAGGACTTGAATGTAATTGGAACAATATTTAATTCAACACACTTTTAGGATGAAGTTTAAGTCCCTAGTTTTGCCATATAATAATGTCTGTAGTGGTGGCACACTTTTCCCTCACATATCCAATTCTCTACACAGAAATGTCACCTCACCTCATATGAAGGTGGTTTGGTCTCCAGGATACAATTATTGGCATGCTTCAAGCAATTTTGCCTGTCTGGAAGCTGGCTGGTCAACTGCCCTTCATATTCTAGAGCATGAAACTTCACAAGTGTGGCCTAGTCCCATTGCTGTGACTCTTGACATCCATTGCCAATTAATTTCCATGACTGTGGTAGATTCACTGACAAGGGCAGACCTTCTTGTGAGATTTCAAGGTCTTTCTGCTGGAGGTCAAGCCATGAGCATCAATCATATAATACATTTTCTTGACGTTGTCACACATCCTACCCAATAAAAAGGCAGAAGTGCTTGCCTATTACCATCTAGAAGGGAAACAAGCCTTTTCTTTTTTTCACTTTTTAAGGTTGGGCACTTAAGTTGAACTTTCATTTCCTTGCCATGGTAAAACTTGGATGGTGGAGGATTTATATAATCTTTCAATTTATATAATGAAATGCTTTACTTCCCAAAACATGTTGTAGCCACTGGCATCACTGAGACATGTTTCTATCCTTAGAAATACAAGTATTATGGTGTTTAAAGGGTCACAGCTACTAAGGCTGTCCCACATCAACTTTGTACCACATCAAAGTAAAATGTGTATTTTATTTTGTTGCAGTCACATGGTACAAAACACGGTAAATGCACCCCATGGATGCATTTTAATGTTCCATACCTTATGTGACCCCATATACAGGGTCCACATCAAAGTTTCATTTTTAATCTGTCGGTATACCAATATATTGACTTTCGACCATGCAGGCAATCACCACCCTTGCCTTCTCCTTTTATAAAAAAAGCCATGGTACAATTTAAAGGCATCCTCATCTCCCTTGACCTCCATCCTTCTTGTCCTTCACAGTGCCCGTGGCTCTGCATGGGAGCCAGAAGACCTCACCAAGCTGCGGAGCTGGCAGCCAGAGCACACAAATGGGCATAGGGTTGCGAGTTCTTGCTTGCTCTCTCCAGCAAGGTTTTAACCAATAAATTCAAGGGCTAACAATAGGAGGAGGAGGAGGAGGAGGAGGAGGAGGAGGAGGAGGAGGAGGAGAGGAAACAGACTTTGCTTTCAGGGGGTTCAAAGCTGGCTGTTTTTTTGTGATTGCCTGTCATTGGACAGCCAAGGAGGGGTCCTGCAGGAAGAGGCTGCTAGAGACGCAGTGGCGGCAGCTTCTAGCTTGATCCCCTCCCCTAAAATCCTTGGCTCCTGTACCTCTGACTCTGCCCTGGGCTTCCCTCCTCCTTCTCATCCTCATCCTCGTCCTCCTCCTCTGATACACCATAGAAAGTACTTCAAAAATATTCAGAGGAAGACACTAAAGAGGAAGGGAAATGGTTTTACTTTGGATTTATCAATTTCCCATGGGCTTGTGTTCTGGTTGAAAATCCACTCCAGAACAGCAACAAGGATTTCACCACCCAAGACCAGGTACTTGTAAAATGTGCTGAATTGTGCTTTGGGGGGGGAGTGATCACACTTTATTTTTCTTAAAGTGCAATGGATGTGGGGGAACAATTATAAAATCCGCATCACAAAGCACTTTTTAGAGCATCAAAGTGGACGTGGGATAAGGGCCTAAGAGGTCAGCATTGTAGCATTAACCACAATCCCTTTTACTTGAATGTTAATCTATTCCATTCTCATCTCAACTAAACTGGAGAAGAATCATCCATGTACAGTGGTACCTCTACTTATAAGTTTAATCCATTCTGAATGCATGCTCATAAGTCAAGCAACTCATTAAGTAGAGCAGTTGTATCTTTTTTAAAAAACATAAATAAATAAATAAATAAATAAATAAATAAATAAATAAATAAATGTAAGTAGAGCAGACCACATTTAAAATTATAACTTCCAAATAAACTAACGTGGATAACTGAGAATGTTCACAGACATTTTGTAAGATTGTAGTGGTTTAATAAAAGTATCCCCCATTCTTGTTTTCAGTTTGTTGCTCTGAATTTCAGCCTTAAAAATAATTTTGCAGCATACTTTTCCATGAAATGTTTTTTTTTAAAAAAAGAAAACTAAGGGCCTTTTCACACGACCCCTAAGATCTGCTGGCCCCTTAAATTCGGACCAAAGATCTTAGGGGTTCATTGCTCTTCCTTCCTCCCCACCAGAGAAAGAGAGGAAAAAATGCAGCTTACCTGGAGGAGCTTCCCGGAGCTCCATTTCTCTTCCGTTTCTCTTCTGCTTGCTTTTTTTCCTCCCACCTCTTCTCTTAAAGGGGCGGGAGGCAAAAAAACACAAGCAGAAGCCAGGAGAGCCCCGCACTGACCAGATTAAATCCGGACCTGGGGATTTTCACCCACCTCAAGCAGGTACAAGAAAGTGCAGCTGGGTTGCGCTTAGGTGGGCGGGGTCGCACTTAATTTCCTGCAAACTCCGGAGCTGGTGGGAAAACACTTGTAAGGTCCGGAGTTTGCAGCCATTTGCTGCGGAGTTTAGGGGTCGTGTATAAAGGCCCTAAAACACCTGTCTACCAGAACTAAATATAAAGTAAGCTAACCGAATATAGGCTAATCTAAGTAAAATATGCCTTTTATTTTACTTTTGCTTTGCTTTTCAAACAGTCAAAGGTGGAAACACATATTTTCACACTGTACTAGCACACATGCAATTTTAAAATGAGGGGAGAAAACAGACATCTGCTTTACAAAATTTTGCATATTAAGGAGATGAAGAATAGCAAGGCTTTTGGCTTCAAAAAGCTATTGAAATAATAATCATAATTTTGTTTTCATTCACCCTCTTTAAAGCTGAACTTAAAGCCACAAGCTGGCTCTCAGACGCTGAGTAGATCTGAATACATAAAATGCTGTCACTCCAAGGCATGACATTATTTTCCAGTCTTTTACTTAAGCACAGGCACCCCATTTGATCTGAAGAGAATACATTCTATAAGTGGTTATTTGAAATTCAGCCTTTAAAAAAAACACACAAGTGAACTGTTGCATATTGTAAAGAGAAACTTCAAGTTTCTACTATATATCTTTAATTACAAATCTCAGTATTTGGGATGAGGGCTTCTGGAGTCTAAAATGGGAACATTAGGAAGAAACAATAAAAATTAGCTCTTCTTTTTTTTTAAAGGCACTTTTTAAAACCTTCGGTGAGCTGACTGTGTTGCAATTTGGCAAACTGACTGACATACATCATTCAGGCCAATGTTTGCCAACTGGGAGCCATGATCCCCAAGGGTGTGTGTCTGTGTGCCCAAAAGTGTTTTCTGGGTGGTGTGTGTGTGGGGTGTAACATGTTGCTTTATAGCTCTTTTCAAGTAATTTCTTCCTTGAACTTTGGAATGGGATATTAAACTTAATGAGCATGTGTATGCACGAGCAACAGGCCCTTTGAGGAAGAAGCCTCCACTTTCCGTGAATGGAAGACTGGAACTATTTATTTACAAAATCGAGAGAGAGAGAGAGAGAGATGCCAGCATAAAAATATAATTCTTGCTACTTCAGCAACAAAGGGATTTTTAAAAAAACAATCTCTAAAGGACAAACAAGTAAAGAAGACTGATTCATGGTGTTGCTTTTTAAAAAAATAAAACACAAATTAACCAAAATTGTCCTTTCTAACAAATTTGTTGTGACCATATTTGGTCTTAAAATTGGTCCAACAAATGGCCAAGAACTTGTTTCGAGAAGACCTAAGGTGACACAGGGACACATTAGTCAAGAACTAAGGGGTACCATGTGTCATGTAGGCTATATAAATATATATTAGTAGCTGAATGTCCCAGCCTGGGGAGGGACTGTTGGGTTAATTGGACTACAAAAACTATAATATTCCATCCTGGCAGATCTACCTACCTTGCAGGCATCTTAAAAACACTTCAGTGTGATGCATCTGGTGGAAACCTTAAAATATAAGAGTCTGAGTCTTAGCCAAGCCAAACTCCAGCCAAGCAAACTAATTCTTCCCCAGTATTAGTTGGGAGCTTTCTTCTTGAGAAGAGAGTTTGGACAGAGTGTCACCTACCTAAGCTTCACAGCTTTTTGAAGGAAAAAGAAGTGTGTAGAATCTAAGCCCGAACGGGAGCTACAAGTGATTGGGGGACTGGTGGTCTTTCTAAAAGGTGACATTTTGGAAAAACAACAATTACCAATCACTTAATTCCTTGTAACTCCTGTAACCCATTTCCTTTTCCTTCTGGCAAATGGTGGTTACAGAGGGAGATTTTCCAGGCTGCAGGTTTGAGTACCAAAACCCCTCAGCAAAGATGGATGTTTTTTTTTTGGTGGAGGAGTTACTGCAAGATTCCAGGAGCTGTACATTTTAAAAAGTATACAAACTCCATACCTAATTTTCAAGTTGTGAAGGAATCCTGCTCTCAAGGCAAAAGCAAAAGAACTCTCTTTTTTTGTTTCTTGGAGTCTCTATTTATTTGTTAAATCTTTCTGCAAATCAGTGGCCTTTCACTTTGAAAGACAAAGCACAGCTCACACACAACAATGCTATAGGTGTTGTCATTTTATAGACTGGGTGATTTTTGGTCAAGTGTCAACGTGCAATATTTAATTTTGCTTTGTATGCACAAACCAAATTGTTCTCATTTTTATTATTTTGAAAAAAAGTTGCTTGACATTCTTACCTTGCAGGGCAAGAATGACAATTTTTCAGATCCTTGTCTTCACATGACAGGATAGGAAAGAAATGAGGATGTATATCCTTTTTGCAGATCATTGGTTCCAGTTTTGAGTGACTTTTATAGATATGTTGACATATAATTTCAGAATATCTGAATGACCTGTTTCAGCCTGCCAAGATGACTGACAAAGTCACCTCCTGCAGACTTGGATACATCTTTTGAAGATGAGTTTGCCATTTATCTATGATAGGACTATTGGAATTTCTTGACAGGACACTTTTGGGTCCATATCAATATGATTTTGACCTACTCAAAGAGCAGCAACACACAAGCCCAAATCTATTCTAAAATAATATTACACACTTAGTTTAAAATCATGTATTTTGATTATAATTATTTTTTTAAAGCAGATGGAAGTAAATCCAGATGAAAAAAAAATTCGGGGGGGCAGTTTAAATGTCATATCACATAGCAATATAGCCATGGTACAATGTTCCTATCCTGACACCACCCACACAGAGATGAATGCTAGGATGCATAAAGAGGAGGTCTTTAATTTATAAGAACACACAGTGTCGATGAGACAAGGCTGCATGATATAGACCTTGATCCTGGTTGTCAGTGATTACTGGAAAACTAATTCAAGAGGATCAGAATTTGTCAATGAACAGCTGAAGGAGGGAAATGAATGTTTTAGCAAATCAATATGTCTCATTTATTATGACAAGCATACTACAGTGTGAATTATTTATAAAACACATTTCTAGGAAACATCCATTCCTGCACATAAGATGCACTTATCGCTCCCAAGATGTATATATAACAAGAGAGCAATAAGATGCCACCTTATTCTTTATTTAACATACAGGGCTGCTGTCAATAGAGGGGAAACATTGATATTGCCATGCAGTTCCATTCCTTGAAAACCAGAACACTATCTTTTAAAAATATGTTCTAAAATATATTAATTTCTATTTTTAGATGTTCCTGTGGTAAATACTTCCCTTAAGAAAATTCACATCCTTGGCATCTTTGACTTCCACAATTTAAGATAAGGGATGTGTTTTTTATTTTAAATTAATTCTGTTGGCAATAGCTTAAAACATGTGGGTTTTAGCATGCTGCTAGATGACAAGGAAGGTGAACCAATGAACTACCATGAAATTCTTGGATATTCTTTCCTGGACAAGTTTTAGAACAGAGGTCAGTGTGTATGATTGTCCTTCCAGGAAGATGCAAAGTGAAACAGGAAGACATGTGGAAAGTTGGTGTTCAGGTGTAACTAGTGTAGACAAAATGTACATATGTGCAGCATATGAACATTCTATTAATTTGCTGCTAATGATGTGTAATATAGGAATAAGATAAAAGTTGGTTAAAATCTATGTGTATGTGTGCCCAATGCATTAACTGCGCATCTGCTCCTCTTATCCAGTGGGTCTGTGTTTGGTCTCTGCAACCAGCCATTATCTGGAAATGAGTAATAATAACTATAGTTTAACCCGGTAATAAAATTCAAAATCAGCTTGGAGGGTAGTTTATTTTCTGCATAGCAAACAACAGTGCTAAGCAAAGTGGCCCAACTCACTGTTTGTGAAGGACTGCTTAATCATGCAGAGAACTCCCACAGGTCAAGTGTTAATTCTCTTAACTATTATGTCATGTAAGTGAGTTGTCCCATTTCAGCATCCTGGTGAAGGACAATGGTATTCTGTTCCAGCTAAGATCCTGTGCTGAAAGTGATAACTTAAGGAATAGCATAACCACAATAAATCTGCTTTGAAAGGACAGACCCTTGATTAAAAGCTCCTGTTATTGTGAGGACTGGAATTTTTTTAAAAAAAACTGTTCAAGAATATTGAGAAAAGAGATTGATGTAATGCATCACTTTTAACATGCAAACATGATTCAAAACTGTCAGCCTAGCTTAGTAGCAGCCATGTGAAGATCAAGAATATTTGCTTCCATTTTCAACAAACTCAGGTTTCTCATCCTAGCTAAATGGGGAATGAATTAGTTGATGTTAGCTTTCATTCATTAAAAGTAGTCAATAAACCACTAACTTTAAGCTGGGTTGTTTCAGTGCATTGCTACTGAAACTAACCACAGTTTGCCAGGTTTAGTCATAATAGCAAAACTGATATACTGTAGTTTATGAACTTATGACCTTCTTTTTACAGGTGGTCCAGTTGAGTACATGAGCCTGAGCCTGAACACGTAACACTAGAACTGTGGTGTAAACCAAGGGCGGGCAAAGTACAGCCCTTACCATCTTGTTGGACTGGAATTGACAGCATGCATAAGCAAGACTTACACAGTCAGTCTGATGGGTGTTTCAGTCCAGTAACATTGCAAGGGCTGTATTTTGCCCATCTGTGCCTGATGGAGAAAGCTTCTCTTCCTTTCCTCCTTCACGTTTGGTCATATCCTCTGCATGCCAGTTTGCATAGTTCCAAACTTTGTCATCACCCTCAGGTTGAAACCAGCACTCCGTAGCTCACCCAGTAACTGCCTAGACCAATGTTGGTGAACCTATGGCATGGGTGCCAAAGGTGGCACTCGGAGCCCTTTCTGTGGGCAACTGACATTGCCCCTTCACAGCCACCTGTCTTCAGGTTAAATTGTTATATCGGCACTTTGCGAAAAAATAGTGGGTTTGAATCACAGTTTGGGCACTCGGTCTCTAAAAGGTTTGCCATCACTGGCCTAGACCCTCAGTCTCTAATTCGGCTGCAGCACCACTAATTTCAGATTTAGAGAAGGGGAGGGGAGATAAAAGACCACATGTTTCCTGTATTTCCATTTCAAGACTGAATCAAAGAGGATCATACCGTTTAAAAGGCCCCTCACAAAGTCCCTTCCCCATGGCTGCCTTAAGTAGGTGATGAAATAAAAGGTTGGGGGGGGGGGATAAAAATGAACACCCAGTTGTGTAGATGGATACTGCCTAGCCAGAATCACTTCTTTCCTGCATATACCATTCAGTCTGCGGCACAGCTTTGCTATTTACATTTCCCTATTAATGGAAATGATGTTTCCCCAGACAACCAAGAAGACACAAATGATGGTGCAAACTTGGATCAAGACTGAGTTGGATTGTTTCCAGAAGAATGCAGGGCGGGCAAGGTGAAAGGCTTTGTGCTCTTTTTTAGGCATGGAGACACTTGGAAAATCAATACACATATTCGCTCAGACCATTCACGTGCTTTGAGATCATAATGGGTAGCCATGTGTACAACTCGAACCATGGTAACTGTCATCCCCCTCCACTGGACTGAGTTTGGGTTAATTTAAAGCAAAGCCAAACAAAAGGAAACAAACAAACAAACAAAACAGTAACAAGCAGGAGAGAACATGGAGCTATTGATATGTGCTTCCTTATTGCATAGGATTCTCCTTTCTGATCCAGGAACCATGGCTTTACCCATGAGACCTATAAAATAAATAAGAGGCAGACAGAAAAAATAAATAAAAGGTGGGCAGACAAGCAGAAAGGCAGACATGTACTATCAATCAGCTGTCTGGACAGTCTCCCTTTGTCCTGGTTTCTCACCAAACTAGTTTGAGAGACATTCACTATTCATGACTTCCAGATACACATACTGCATACCATATGAGTAGCCTTGGATCAGAGTAACATTCTTAAACAGCTAGTGACAACAAAACCTGTACTGAGATATTTCAAATCATACATGTCTATGACTGAAGTTTTAAAGGTATTTTTTGAGAACACGGTGACTTACAAAATACTTGATGATGTCAATTAACTCTGTGTGTATGTGTCGGCCACTAGAGAGTGATGACTTTCATAAATAGCTGCTGTTCCACCACATCATCATCAGCTTTTAAGGCATCATTGTTGTGTTTGTGTTTATTTTTGCTTTTGTTTTTCTTGTAGATATGTAACAATAATTAATGACATTACAACTTGCTTCTATCCTTCATTTCACTTAGGATTTTTCATTTTAAAGGCTTCTAGAGAGGAATGAAAAAAAATATGGAGCAAAATACTTTCCTATCAATCTCACAATGGCAAAGAAAAGTATTTGTGTGTGCATGTATGTTTGTATATGTGGGTATGAATGCACATTGTGCATATATATGTATAGTGTATATATGTATAGATGTCCATGTACAACCATTATGACATTTGCAATGTGGTGTATCTGAAAATAAAACATGCAATTTATGTTTCCATAGCAGTCCAGAAAAATATATTCATATCAGAGGCCATACTGAATACAAAAGAACAGAATATTACTTGTAAATAAGGGTGAGAGATATAGGCTTAAACCCTCTTGCTTAGCATATTAAGTAGCACTACAGTTGGACCATTCAATCAGTGGAGCTTTAGTGAGTCAACTTTTCTGTAGGTTTCATTGATTCAAAAGGACTACTCTGCTCTACTTGCAATTAAAAATGCTAAAGCATGTTGCAATTAGATCAGGATCACAGGAATCAATGGGATGTATAAAAGAGTTGACCCATCAAACATGCACTGATTTAGCAGGTCTACTCTACTACCGCTTGTCGCACAAAGCAAAACGATTTAAGTCATATTTTTACAAATTTCATTAGAGATTCCAGATTTTGGTGTCATCTGTGATTGTAAATTAGAGCTGGGAGTACCTAATAAATCATAGAATTCTCAAGTCTTTGCAACTACAGTAGTACCTTGTATAAATGAATTAATTTGTTCCAAATAAAGTTAAGCAAATTTTCCTTTATACAAATTTCCCATAGGAATGCACTGAAAATAGAGTAATCCCTAATTGTGACCATTTTTATGTTGTACGGATTCGCCCCATAGGAGATTCTGAGAAGCAAATTTCCCCTGTCTTCAGAATTTTTATGTTGTACAGATTTTATGTTATACAAGCCGCTTGTTATACGAGGGTCCACTGTACTGAGTTAGCTTTGAGATTGTAAGAACATAACTGTCCCCTTTGGCCATTCTGAGTATGAATCCCCTATGAGTACTGTTGGCCCCGTCTGCTTGACCAATGCCCTGACCTCCCAGTGAATGTGAAAGTCTGAAAGGAGATTGTAATGCTTAACATGAATGTGGTTACATTTCTTCTCATGCAGTTCTCACAATGCCCCCTTGCTGTTACTTGATTTGGCAATTCTGAAGTTAATCGTGCTAAGCTGTCCATACCTACAGCCTCCCTTCAGACCTCTCAGTGGTGGTTTGTAGAGCTTTCCCACAAATAAAAGGGTCAAAATTCCTGACCTAGGCTAACGTTTTTAACCGATCTATATCCCACATCAGACCATTTCAACAGAAGATAAAAATTTGTAATATACTCAGGGCTAGGTATTTGACAGGTTGGAAAACAGTAAATTTTTCATTCTTATTGATTTAGCATGTCTTGATATGAAGAGCTACTTCAATGAGAAATTGTTAAAGCCCTGTGAGATTCTTCTCTTCCATTCCAAACAGAGAGAGACCAAGAACTATTTCTTTATCTTCCTCTCTTTATGATTTGTAAAACACATCTCTAGTGTCCTTATTTTAGGAGCTACAGGGTGGGATCTTAATTCCCCACTGCTGTATCTCCTGAGAGAAGAGCCATTGCGTATGTGGCCCAGGCCAAGCAGCACCGTCCCAGGATGGCCCCATAAGAAGGAAATGGTAAGCCAAGCCTGTGTATTTTGTACCAAGAATGCCCTTGAAAGGCTCACCCTATGTCAAAATTTAATGGAAGGCAATCATTATAATTATATTACTGTCCTTTACCTCCGAGAAGCAAAGTTTGTGTACATGCCTGCATACACGGCAACACACCCGCACCGGTATTGCTGACATCCTAGTTTGAGGTTCCTAGGGCCTTTTCACACGATCCCTAAAATCCTCAGCAAATGGCTCCCAGATCCGGAGCGTAAAATTGTTTCCCCACCAGCTCCGGAGTTTACAAAAAATTAAGTGCGACCACGCCCACCTAAGCGCGTCCCAGCGCAGTTTTCAAGTACCTGCTCTCCGGGGGTGAAAAATTCCTGATGCAGATGTAACGTAGTGAGTGCTGGTCTCTCCTCGCTTCTGTTTGTTGTTTTGTTGCCCCCCGCCCCTTTAAGGGATACTTGAGAGGCTGGAATGCTGCCGGGAGCAGAGCCGGCATTCTTTTCTTCCATTTTTCTCCCTCCCCTCACGCAGACAGCAGTCAGGAGTGCGGAGAGGGTGGGAACACAGGAACAGCGACAAACCCCCAAGATCTCTGGTCTGAATTTAAGTGGCCAGCGGATCTTAGGGGTCGTGTGAAAAGGCCCCTAGTCACCCTATTTAGCAGTCATCCAATGTCAGGGTGGCTCTCAGAACTCACGCAATGCCCTCACTGAGACAGGATTTGTATAACATTTGTCAGTTTTGCCCCACATTTGGCCACATTTTGTGCAATACAGCACTTTCAGCAAGGCAAACACTCTGTAGAAAGTGGTAAGGAAATTCCCACTGAATTTCTCTTCTCTGAGGAGAAGAATGTTTCATTTCCACATGCTGGTATGTGAATCTGAGGCAAGAGATGATTTCTTTCCTCACTCTTTGATATTTATTAGCGGTCACTCTGTGTCCTGTGGCTTTGGTGCACACAGATGATGCATGAAATAATGAGATGAGAGGCAAGTTTTGGGTTTAAATTGGGCCACAATTTATTAATTGTAACTTTAACTCTAACTATTGACTTTTAGCCTACAAGAGGACCTGTAACGTAGCGGAAGGGTCATAAACCTATTGACAATAATAAGAAATGCTCCTACACGGCTTCAGGGAGATTCCTAGATGGAGGGGAAGGGAGCCACCCAAAAGATGAGCCCCCTTTATCCTCCCATCTTCTCATAAGCCAAAAGCAGTCCTCCTTTCCTTCCTGCCATTGAATTAACTCTAAATCTATTCTATGCTATTCTACTGTTTGTTACTTTATGTTAAAATGAGGGCTGCCTAGCATCATATAGGTGCAAACAGAGATGGGGCATACATGATTCATCTACCATTTGCGTTACCCACCAGTTTTGACTGGTTTAATGTTATGAGAACTATAACCTGCCACGTGTTGAAGATAATGGGATGGGTGAAAACACACTGTTACTCAATGGTCAATATGAGTAACAGCCAAAAATTCCCAATCAACCTCTAAGAGACCAGCTAATATCATCTTCAAATTAGGGTTGGAGGGTGGGGGCAGTGGTTGTAGAGGCAAGAGGCTGGGAAGGAGTGGGTACAGGCTTAACTAAGATCACTCGCCCTCACCCCCAGCCTTCGAAAGGGCGCACAATCTTGCTGCCTCTTCATGCCGGGAGGCAAAGAAGCCCAGCCCAGCCAGCGAACACCTCACGGAGCCTCCAACCTCACAATTTATTTAGTTGTTGAATGTTCATGAACATTCCAACTTATCTGAAGTTAACTAAGTCTAGGGACCAGTTGGAGATGCTGGTGGGAAGAGTAAAAAGGACTGGAGGACACCTCTCTTGTCACAATGCTATTTCACTGTTAGACTTTATGAAGTGTGTGTATCTCTGTGTGTGCCTGGTAACTTTAAGCTGGCAGCAGAGCTGAATAATGTAACAAGTTTTGATCACTGGTGCTCTCGGCATTCTGATTTGCATGGCATTTTTATATGGAGTTCAGACAGCAAAGTTATTTGAAGGTAACATCGCATAGTGAAATATTTAGAGAGACCTGTTCATTTGAAGATGAAAACTTCGGAGGGCCTGTATTTACATATATACTGTGCTCTGAAAGCTTTGAAGGGAAATGTTCTTAATGTGTTTGAGATGTAAATATCTTTCTCACTAAATGGCTTAGTTATGCCCTCTTCCTCTCTCTCTGCTAATACCAGAAGATCAATTTGGCTTTCATCCTGAAACAGTAATGTCATTAGTGACATAGAAACAAGTTTGCTTCCAGTTAGGAAGCTGGATGAGACTCATCTGTATCTGCTGTCAAAGGACATCAGGGGAACTTCTAAATCCAAGCAAACAAATATATTCTCACAATGGTGCTATTAATCTACCTAGGAGAGATAGCCAAAGTCCTAGGGAAAAACACTTAGAAAGGAAACCAAAGTTCTCCAGTAAATTCTTGACACTAAAACTATAAAGGCTCTTGGTGGCATAAGTTCTGTTAGACCTTATAGGTATGAGATTCAGTCACACTAACATCTATGGCCAAAGGCTTATTGACTTGTTTGGAGCATAACTGCACATTGCCCTAAGCAGATCCGATATTGCCTGATCTTGGAAGCTAAGCAGTGTCAGGCCTGGCTAGTACTTGGATGGATGACCACCAGGGAATACCAGGTGTTGCAGGCACCTGGAGTAGGAACTGGCAAGCCACTCCAGTATTCTTGCCAAGAAAACTCCATGGACATGAGATCACGAAGAGTTGCTCTCTACTGTAATGACACAACAACAAAAACAACAACAAAGCATAACTCCCTTCTCTTCTCTTCCCTTATTGGCAGACATACATTTGGGGGGGGGGGCTGAAGATTTAACTGTTAAGGGGGCCCTTTCACAACCTGCAATGAGATCTGGGTAACCACTGGTATCCTCTTCATTGGGGATGTTCCATAATGTATTATTTTTAAAAAATAAATAAATGGACTAGAGTTATTTCTAGGGGCCCTTTGGGATTAGGGGTCCAGAAGCGTAGGCTTCATTTGTTTCATAATAGGTCCTCCCCCACCTTCCCTTTAACTCTAAGATGGGACCAAAGCCTGCATCTCTTTGTTTTCTTATTCTCCCTGATTTGGCCTCATGACAGTGGAAGTATGAAAGCTCTGTATGCTTGTAATAACAGTTACCACTAACAGCTACTATAAGAGACTGTCTTCTAAATTTATTTTCTAGCTCTCCTCTTGCTCCTGTGTTCAGAGCAAGGGCAGATCCACATGTGCATTTCTCAATACAGCAATATGTGACCTCATTTGGACTTCTTTGCTTCATTCTGCTCTCTAGATGGGCCGCTCTGATCCCCATTCATTGGGGGAAGGGCGCATTTGCCGCCCCAGTCCCGGACTTTGGGCGTGAAAACTTCGCGCCCATCCGGGACTTTTTGCCTGGGGACAGGAGTCTATAAGTAGGCTCCCGCCCCCTCCCAAGACTGTCTGTTCTGAAGTTCCTCAGCCCCGCCCTCCCCCCTTTGGTCTGAGAAAGAGATTAGCTGGTCGCCTTTTGGGGCTGGATGGGAATTTTTGGTGGCTACTCATTGGCCGGGAATAGCCACGCGTTTTCGCCCATTCCATTCTCCTCACCTCGGGGATGGGCTTCTTTCCTGTTGATCACTAACTTGGCAGGTAGTGCAACTGGTTACCGAATTCAGGTAAAGCTCTAATTAGGCAGCCCATTCGGAGATATACAGCCCTCGAATTCAGTCGATCACCATTGGCTATGTCATCAGACAATGATTGTTGGAATATGAATTGAGGCATCTTGAGGGCTGTGCCGGGCTTCCAGATTCGCCCATCCTATCACGATGCTCGACAGGTCGGCGGCTGCTCACCTGGGTGAATTTACCTGTATATCGAGCTTGTTGGCTGAAGTATTGCATCCCATCTCGTTACCAGTTTGCACTACGGCTCGGGTCCCCTTCACAGGTCCTGACTAACCCAGTTAATGAGTTGATAAGTTATAAATAAAGTTGTGGCCCATTGTACCCAAAAGCTGAAGTTGTCTCGCCTCTTTATTTACGGGCTTGGGGGGGCAATGGCTACTCCCCCACTTTCTCTTCTCTACCACAAGAAAAGCAATGGAGCCAAGGGTGGGGGCAAAGCCGTGAGACTTCATTGGTTTTTTCCCCCTTCCTTGTTCCTGAAGAAAAGGCAAAGTACAGCATAAGAATGTATTGCCAAGAGCACAAAACAAAAAGAATGCTGGAAATTGGTCTTCTCAAATGTCTGCGAGAACTCTTTGAACTGATAGCTGCTACAGGAAGAGACAGCTTCTGAGTTTCTTCGCCTTATCCAGTTGCGTTTAAACTATTTAGAACTCTTATACATTGCAGGGAGCATGTAGAACAGGCATGTCCAAGGTCTGGCCCAGGAGCCAAATGCAGCCCAATTTAAAATTTTGAGTGGCCCTCAGCCTCTTCTTCCTCCCGGTTCAGGCTGTCACTCATCCCCGCTACCCTGCCCTTCCCTTTGCTGGCTAGAGACATCAGTTTGCAGTTTTATGATTTGCCTGTCCTCGTTGTTTCCATCCAACCCCTCAGCCACCCACCCTGCCTACCTGATCCTGGCTCCATTGTTCCAGCGTGTTCCCCACCTCCTTGTGAGGGAGGGCAGCATATGCAAGCCGTAGTGCATCTTGGGTGCATGTGGGCTGATTCCTGGGCTGTGCAACAGCCCCTGGGCCCCTTGAAACCGGAGCATTTACGGCTGTTGCAGGTGCCCACAGACCACACCTTCCCCCACTTCAGGCTGAGTGGTAGGCCCCCACACATTTTCACTTCACCAAATCTGGCCCTCGTTGCAAAAAGTTTGGACACCCCTGATGTAGAGGACCCCCTGAATCACTTTAATCAAGGAAACATTTATGTCAGAAATATTGAATGGGGCAGACTGGCATATACCTCTCAACATGCAAGAGTAAATTTTGCCTTTTATTGGACATAAAACAATTTGCAAGCCTTTACGGATGAAATCCACTTCCCCGGGCCCTAAACTCATCCCCATTAATGAAGGGTCCAAATTTCAGGAATTTGGTGTTACACATCTGGCAGAGATGTCCAGCTCTTCTTGTGAATCTGGGCCTCTTATTCAAAATGTGTACATTATGTATGCTTTAAATAACAGTTGACTAGGGGAGACGTGATGGCTCTTTGGCCATATTTACAGCAGAAATCCTCTCTGAAGCAATGTGTGACACAGCTTGAATGATGTCATCAACCACATCTGGTGGTGGAATTTAAATCATTCCACAACTAGGGAGTTTATTTATTTATTTATTTATTTATTTATTTATTTATTTATTTATTTATTTATTTATTTACACTTCTGACACAGCTGTAGCATGGCCAGGGATGGTGGCATCAACCATCTAAACTGCACCACTGTGGGTTGAGCAACAAGATTTCATCCAGAGTGTGGGTTTAGTGGACCTTGCTCTGAAAGTCTGTCTTAAGAATCTGCTTTTCTTGTGGCAGGTACAGTCTGACTAAATACCAGGAAAATAGCTAAATTTCTGGAACCCTGCAAAGAGTGCAGAAGATACCTAGTGTGCAAAATAAATAAATCTTTCTTGCTTTAATTCAAGATAGCATTTCCTTGTAGCTGGGAGAAATCATACTAGTGGGTGTCTAATAGTCATGTCACTATCAGGGCAGCTAAAATAAAATCATTTATTAGAGTTAGCCAATGAGAAGCTTTGCATTGCCCCCCCCCCCAAAAAAAAAACAATTTAGCCTACTTTAAATTAAAATTATGATGGATCCAGGTTCTATGATAAGAACTTAGTACCCACATAGTCCCTCCAAAACATGTTATCTTAAGAGTTACCATTGCATGCCCCACTGTTCACCTCTTTCTGGGTAATGTATTACCTGAAGTGCCTTGTGATTAATGCCTAATTTTTTAAGTTTAGGATGAAGGTGAGACTCAGTACTAAAACAATTTCCCCGGTTTGTGGTGGTGAACCATGGAGTGAAGAGTTTTGTTTTGAGTTTGGATCTCCCTTTCCTGAAATGGGGAAAGCTGCTGCTTCCTTGCCTTTTCGCTCTCCCTTACTTAAAAAACTCTGAAAAGGCTTGCCACAAGTCCAGATCCACTTGAAGGCACATGATGATAATGCTTAAGACTATTGAATTCTTCCCCCTCCCAGTCACTGGCTTACCAGCAGCTGGACTTCTCGGATCATACAGCTTTTTAAACTCCTGCTCTGCCATTTTCCTAGTGTTACCTTAATCATCTTATGTGACATAGCTGGTTTTCCTGATCTTATTTCTCTGCTTAGTAGGTTGGTCTGATTCCTGGGCTTGGATGGGCATTAGATATATATTTGCCTGCTCCTCTCAGAGAGGATACAGACATTTGGGGAGTGCCTGCTAGCACAGTCCACGTGTGCTTTCTGGATGAATGAACAAATATGCCCTTATAAGACAGACCCACCCTCATTTTGTTGGTTTGGTTTTCAAAAATATGACATATATAGCTGAGCTTCCACAAAGCAGTTTCAAGCACTGTTATAAAAAAAATGCAAAGTAAAAATGGGTATTCTCCCTTGTGTGTGTGTGTGTGTGTGTGTGTGTGTGTGTGTGTGTGTGTGTGTGTGTGTGTGTGTGCGTGCGTGCGTGTGCTCACAAATGCTCACTAGCAGTTGCAAGTAAATAAAATGAGCACTTGGTCTTCACTAAAAATATTAAAGAAATTTCACTGTTTAACGTATGTAGAAAAAAATAAACTCACAGTGTTTTGACGTGTTTGTGCTCTATACATGAATTTGTTTTTGACTCTGTTATGTTAGTAGAACATCCCTAAATGTGACAGACATAATTACTTCAATAGACAACTAACTCATTTAACAGCTAAACCTATCAGCTCTATCTGACAAAACTATATCCTATCACATATTTGACCCTATTAGCTATCATCTATCACATATCTAACACTGTCTGACAAAACTATATCCTAGCATATAGTTTTCCCTTTCTGACTAAACTATCACATAGTTGTCCCTTTCTGACACACTCCTAACTGCCACTTGCTTTATATATATATCTGGCTGACACCAGACAGATTAATCAGAAGTGTTGCTCTATGCAAATATCACATCACAGTTCTTCCTATAAACACATATAATTATCCATAGCCAATTCCGTGTTGTGCTGTACAGCCGCATCTTCCAAGACGTTCTACCCCAGTGGTGGCAAACCTTTGGCACTCCAGATGTTTTAGCCCACAACTCCCACAGCCCTTTGTCATTGGCAATACGGGCTTGGAATTCTGGGAGTTGTGGTCCAAAACATCTGGAATGCGGAAGGTTTGCCACCTCTGGGCTACCCTCCTCTTGGAGCTGAATGGCCCTTCCACCTCCCTGTCAGTCCAGTGAAAAAGTAGTTGGCCATTTCAAGCTTGAAGAGCAATTTTGGGCTCTTCTCACCTAATTAGTGTATTGAACAAATATTGGGCAGGACATTTTTGCCTATCCTGTCCTGACCGTGAACAGGGCACACTGTATATGGACAGATCAGGTCTAAGCTCATAGTTAAATAGGCCACACTGTGAGATAATGAGGACTGGGAAGTAGGAACTAATGAATTCCCATGTGGCACCTGAGGGGGTGCTACTGCAGCCAACATCTTGGTTCTGCAGATGTCAAGATTCAGTTGCTGGAATGGGGTGGGGGAGTGCATGGATGACAAGCCCTGGGCGATGCCCACCTAAGGTTATGAGGATTGGCAGTCGGGGAGGTGACCTGAGCATTAGCTAGCCAAGAACAGACTGTCTTTGGAAGAACATGAACCCAAGGCTTGGGTCTGGCCCACTGATGGCAGGGTGGAAGGGCTGGAAGATATCCCTGAGTCCTGGCCTCAGTAGCCACACAACAAAAAGTCCTTTTGCAAGAGGTAAGACATTACAAGTCACTATTTAAGAAAGTTGTGGTCATGGTTAAACCCATTCCCAGTGTCTTGTTTCCTTATTTCAAAGATGGGGCAGGCAAAGTCTATCCTTTTGGGCTTGGGGTGAATGAACTCGAGAGGGTTATTCCTTCATCCAGTAATAATCGTTCTTGATTTTCTTAAGTCTGTGAAGATTCTTAGTCATCCAGGTGAGGTTATTCAGAAGAAGAGTCATGGCAACTGGACTTCTTTGCTTGTGAGATCGAAAAGTTTCATTACTGCTATGAAGAGAAAACATCTTGTTACAGGAAATTTCTTTGAACTTCTTTGATTTGTTTTAGATTGTTTGTAGATGTTAAAAATTCCAGTTCTGTATTGGTTATTGGTTTCTTAATGCTTTTAGCTGCTGCTTCTCCCTCTCTGTTTTAATTGGCATATTGGTGTTTTAGTTTATTAGGTTTCTTTTAAGAGAGATGAGGGGCTTTAAACTGCTTCAGAAAAAGGGGGAAATTTGGTATATTTTTGAAAATAAATATATATCCATAGTTCTACATAGTATAAATAAATGCATTATACCTTGCTTTTTAGAACTCTCAGAAGTAGCAGAACATATTGGAATGTTAATAGAATATTAATGGTGCTTGTACTTGTCCAAGAAACTATAAACAATATGATATAATTATTAAGTTCCTTTTAGCCTTTTGGTGTCAGGTTCCAAAAACTTGAGACTGCAGTGTAGAATGATCTAGGAAGAAATTCTCTCTTTTAAGCTTAATGGTATCAAAGAATAGGGAATATATAGCTATGATCCAAAGAAGTTATGAGAGCCCCCTGAAAAGGACATATATGAAAAACTATCTAGGTACAGGGATGGACTCTGTTGCCTTTTATTCTTGCAATTTGCCCTGCAGAAGAGCCAAGCCACAATTCAAACTCAAGGACATTTCTGCATATAAAATTAAGAGCCAAATCTACTTCCTTTAGATGAGCTGGCAATCACTGCCAAGACATGCATTTCCAAAGTTCTAAAGGCAAGTGGGGTTGACTGCCTGCAGTTATATAGTCGCACAAGCTTTATAGCCTTTGCCGCTATTAATCAAAGGATTTGGACTAAATATCCTGCTGTGAGGCTCTTCTTCTTTAAGTGGGTCTCCTAAATCACAGCTGTAATGCATTGCTTTAATTTTTATAGTCAGACAAAGCTGGTAATTGTCATTCATGCCTTCCTGGCCTTCTGGTGCACTTTCCCTAGTATTCTTTGTAGAAAACGATTCACAGAAGCTGCAGAGACTGCAAAAATGGTTGCCCTCAGTTCATCTACCCAACTGTGGATTTGTTATACATTTTTCCTTTGTTTCAGAACCTGCAACAGGTTATTACTACCATCTATTCCTCCCAGAAAGGGGGGCCATGAACAACCAGTTGTATACTGGTAACATACCACAGAACAAGAAGAAGAAGAAGAAGAAGAAGAAGAAGAAGAAGAAGAAGAAGAAGAAGAAGAAGAAGAAGAAGAAGAAGAAGAAGAAGAAGAAGAAGAAGAAAAGGAAGGGAAGCTGCCTCACAAAAGACATACATCTGTTAACATTGGCTGTTGATAACTAGAGATCCCTCCTGACACTGGTGAAAATGAAGAGCCACGGTGCTTGCAACTATTGGAATATGGCCTAAAGAGTGACTAAGCAACTTGGATGAGTAGTGAAATGTTTTGATCTCACAAGAAGAGAAGTCCGGTTAGGAAAAGAAGTCCAGTTGCCATGACTCAACTTCCGGAAGGCCCAACAGTGAAATCTATCAGATCTTTAGTGCCCGCATTCCTATGTGTACTGTGATGTTCACGTTAAGAATGAGGTTTCAGCCTGGATTGTAATAGGCTGTATCTGGTGATAGCTGTTCTTATGGACCACTGTCCCTATGGTCACTAAATGAACATTTCAGGCAGCTGCAGGGGATTACTGTGATCCCACATGTGGAATGTTAATATTTACTTTTCTCATTTCTATTTGCAAAAACAAGAAACTGTCCCCTATCCTTAATTTTGTGCGAGACTGGTATATTTGATGTTCTCAAAAATATTTGCACTTGCAAGATGAACTTTAGCATAAATAATGCAATATTCAGTTTTTTAAATAAACAAATAAACCCCACTCTGGTTTAAGAATATTGGATATTGTCCTTTTGTACCCATGATTCAACAAACCCGGAAATGACCCAATACTGCAGCACAATATTGTGCTTATGTTGCTAGGAGGGAAAAGGATATCAAGGGTTGGATTTGCTGGGTGAGAATGACAAGGGTATTGGTTGCCTCACTAAGTAAAAAATTAACATGCAGTTGGGAGGAGGAAAAGGTACAGCAATCATGACAACTAGTAAGAGGACATACGGAAAAGGGGGGGGGGGCTAAGAAAGGGCAAGGCCAGAAGAAGGGAAAGTGGCCTGCAAAGCATAGAGCCCCTGTATTGTCTTCTCCTGCCAGGTCCTCCTCAGATGAGGAGTAGTGGCCTGACTATAGGACAGTTTTAGTGAAATTTAGCTGAGGTGAAGACAGAGCTGCCATGCACTACCCTTGAAAACTTGTGGGGTTGAGCTGGTCAATGTGAAACAGTGCAGTAGGCTAGCAGAAGTCAAGCTGCAGAAATTATGTAAGCAACTAAGGAATGTTCTTTACAGCATGAAAGACACCTTACAGGAGCTGCAGGAACTAGTTGAGCTCCCCAGTTTCACCGACAAGTTGGCCATCCCTGACAGGGCCTTTCTTAGGTGGCTCTGTGACACCATAGTGGTCTTCAAGAAGCAGATCTTAATGGTAGGAATTGAACAATGACTTGAGGGTTTGGTTGAGGTTTCTAGAGAGCTTTAATGGGGTTTCATTTGGAGGGAGGAATGTGTTTAAGTGTTGAAGTTTGGAATGAGGAAGTTTGTTTAAGTGCACTCTGATGCTGCTGAGGCTTCAGGATATGGGATTTACTTTAGGGGGGCCTGGTGCACAGGGGTCTGTCCTGCTGAATGGCTGGGTACAGTTCAGGGTTAGGATGCATTAATCATTCACACAGGGGAGTCAATAGGGAGGTGTGTTGTGCTGTGGTGCAATATCTGGTTTTGGTAATGGGCTACCCAGGGATCAGTCTGGCCAAGCCGGAATTGTACCACTCAGACAGTTTAGTTTTATCAGACGAGGGTATGGATATATTCTTGATGGACATTTAGAGGGGCTTGCAGGACGAGGTCCAGAGTTTGTTGGCCTGGGCCATTACAAGGCTAGGCCCAGAGCTGTGGCAGTAATGCGGAAAATTGTAAGGTAGTTGGTGAGTCAGATTCGAACATCTCTTCTGGCTCATTCAACCTGGCGGTGTTGTGGATCCAGAGGTTACAGCACCGGGGGAAGGATGTGCTTGGGGGCTACCCTGGGTCATTAGGCACCAATAGCACACCTGGGGGACATGGGGAGGGGTAATGGAATTTGTTGGCTGGGATTGCCATGTACAGGGACAGGGCACCCTCAGGGTTGTGACTCACCCTAAAATGTTGCCAGTTGGAAGGATCCCGGGAGACCCCAAAGTTCCAACTTTAAATCGACACTACGGTAGGCCCCTAGTTGAATCACCTTTGGTTGGAGCGATGTTTGATAAGTTAATAAAGTGTGGCCCAATTTTATATCCAAACCTTTGTCTCATGTGGTTATTTCAGTGTGGGGGGCAAGGATGAAGGACAACCCAGCATTTAATGTGATGATACACTTCTGCCATTAAAAAAAATGTAACAAAACAAACAAAAACAAATTTTCTAAGAGTGAAGTTTTTCTTCCCTGAGTGGCAATCATAACACAATATAGTTACTGGTAAGGGGAATTAATTACCAGTAAGTAGTGATGCTGGTGGGATAGCTCAGTAATTTAAGTATCTGGCTGCTGAGCCAGAGGTTGGAAGTTCTCCTGGGAGAAGAGCCAGTCTGTGTGGCCTTACTCAAGCTGCAGAGTCCCAGAGGTACTCTCAGGAGAAGGGAATGGTAATCTCTTCTGAGTGCTCTCTACCTAGAAAACCCAAGAAAGGGTCACCATAACTCAGAATTTACTCAATACTATACAATTATAATTTATTAGTAAGTAGCTATATATCATTAGATGACTCCAAACACTTCTAGTTGTCAGAGAAAACATGGTTTCTGGATTTCTGTAAAAATTGTGATTATTCTAAACGTGTGTGTGTGTGTGTGTGTGTGTGTGTGTGTGTGTGTGTGTGTGTGTGTGTGTGTGTGTGTGTGTGTGTGTGTGTGTGTGTGTGTGTGTGTGTGTGTAGATGTTGTTTCTACTTTGCAAAAGAAAATATGTTAAATCCTCCAACAACCCCAGGCTGTGAATATGCAGTGAAGTCCTACTTCAAAGCCAGGTCCACAGGCAGATATGCATAGGATTTCTGCATCAGTCTCACTTTCCATTATTCAGAGTAGAGATGGGTGCTTGCAGCAGTAATAAAATAAAATAAAATAAAATATATTTTTAAAAAGGGCTGAGCAGGGCCCCCAAAAGCCCCAATCGTCTGTAGCACGGGCCCCCTGCTGGGAACTTTTTATTTATTTATTTTTATTTTTATTTTTATTTTTATTTTATATTTACTTTTACTTTTATTTTTTTGCTGCAAGCACCCAGCAGAGGGCCTGCACTGCAGCTGATTGGGGCATTTAAAAAAATCCCCAATCAGCTGTAGCTCGGCCCCTTGCTCAGCACTTTTTAACTTTTTAAATTTATATTCATATTTATATTTATTTTGCTGCAAGCACCCAGCAGGGGCCCCACACTATTTAAAAAAAAGCCCTGAATAGCTGTAGAGCAGGCCCCCTGCTCGGTGATTTTTTATTTATTTGTTTGTTTAATTTTTTAAATTTAAATGTAAATTTTTATTTTCTTTGCTTTAAGTGCCTGTCTGCAATCAGCTGTAGCTTGGCCCCCCTGCTTGGCACTTTTTGTTGTTGCTGCTGTATTTTCCAGTATTCAGAGTAGAGATGGGCATGAAATGACAAAATGGTGTTTCATTTCATTTTTTGTTTCTTCCCCACCCGTTTTGTTTTGTTTCTTATGAAATGGATTTTTTAAAAAGCGACGAGTAGGGGGCCGAGCTGCAGCAATAAAATAAAATAAAATAAAATAAAATAAATCAACAACAAACAAAAAATTAGCAGGCGGCCTGGTTTTTTAAAAAAGCCCCGATTGGCTGGGTGCTTTTTATTTATTTATTTATTTATTTATTTATTTATTTATTTATTTATTTATTTATTTATTTATTTTTGCTGCAAGCACCCAGCAGGGGGCTTGCACTACAGCTGATCGGGGCTTTTTAAAAAAAAGCCCTGATCAGCTATAGCTCGGGCCCTCCTGGCGCCCCCCATGCTGGTGCCTCCAACCGGCCCCTGGGAGGGAGGTACCGAAGCTGCAGGGATCCCACTGCAGAGGCAAAAAAAAGTTTAAACTTCCCACCTTTTTCTGCACAGGGGAAAAGGCTGGAGTTTTAAGCTTTTTTTTTTTTTTTTTTTTTTTTGCCGTGGTTTCCCGTGACCCATTGGGTGAGTTGAGGGGAACGGTAGGGTTTTCCCCATAGGAATGCATTTCTATTGTAATCCTTCAGGGAAAAAAATTAAACGGAATGAAACAGAAATTTCTGGTCATCTTCCAGAGTTGGGTTCATTATTTTTTCGTTAGGAAACAAAACGAATAACAAATAACAAAATGAATTAAAATTTTGTTTTGTGCCCAACACTAACTCAGAGTTTCTCCTCAGCCCCTTTTAAGAGCAAGAAACACGTTTGGTCACTTTCAAAATTTGCTGAAGAGATTTATGCTGCAGTTCTACTATGCATACTTAGTTGGGAGTAAGTCCTGTTAAACTCATGTTTATGGATGCATAAGCTTGCCAAACTATGATTTCAGTCACTCTTTCATGGATATGAATTCTACTGAAGTTCCTCAAGTATTGTATATGCCAAGCAGACCTCCGAGAGGTATCAGAGAGCTGGACCAAACTCCTGGATGAAACTGTATTGTCCCAGGATGCCCCCAGAAGAAGGAACGGTAGACCTCTTCTGAGTGTTCTCAACCTAGAAAACCCTGAACAGGGTCACCATAAGTCACAGCTGATTTACAGCATAAAAGTATTATAAATATATCATCTGACCCTCTTAGACAAGTTGTTTGCTCCAATTTTACCTTTTTATGTTTGGTGCATTTCATTACATCTTATAAACATCTCAAAGAATTTTCTAGGCTAATGGATTTACCTTGTCAAATCTACCACAGGCAAAAGAAGCCTATAAGAACTGACCACTTCTGTTTTCTATTCACTGTTTTAAGTAACACCTGATAGGAAATTTTGGAAACATGAGGTTGTCTCTATTGGAAAAAAAATGTCTCACTCTTCCTCCCTCTTTTTCTTTCATTCTTCCCACCATAGAACAGCTTATAGAAAAGAAAGAAGATGAAAAGTTTATGGGTGCAGTCAGTTCTTGCCTCTAACAAGTATGGGATGGAGTGCTCATCACAAAGAACAGTTCCCAAAACATGGTCATTACATATATCAGCACTAAAGCTGGGAGAAGCAACTTCATCACTGACCACGTCTACCCCTTTCTAATTTAACACAGTGTTGAAGGCAGAATGTTAAGTCTATCTATATTCATTCCCTCAAGCCACACTGTTCAGTCACACTTCTCAATCACAAAAAGTGAAAAATAGGCAATTGTGCTTTCCTCGCAGGTTCAAGGTTGTGCTGGGTGACCCTATGTGCTCAATATCAGAATCCCTGCAGGGTGGCACTTAGCATTGCCAAAAATAGGCCACCCAGTTTTTACTCTGTGCTTTATTTCAGAAAGCTAACAAGCCTACTTATTTTTATCTTCAGCAAAACCACCTCAAATAGATGAGTGCATATGTGATGCATTCAGGGGCTAATTCCTTCTGGACCCACAATTGGCCACATTCACTGAGAGCAAAAATAGCCAGGAGTCCTGCTATTAGAGATGGGCACAAAACGCAAAATGGCATTTTGTTTAATTTTGTTTAATTTTCCATTTTGTTTCATTTCATTATTAACAATTTTAAAGGGTTTTTATTCTATTTTTTAATTTTTTTAAATAGCTGGCTGTGCAGGCAAGCCAGGCAGAGACAACCAGCCGGCAGTAGCAATCTCTCTCTCTCTCTCTCTCTCTCTCTCTCTCTCTCTCTCACACACACACACACACACACACACACACACACACACACACACAGAGAGAGAGAGAGAGAGAGAGAGAGAGAGAGAGAGAGAGAGAGAGAGAGAGAGAGAGCCTACTAGCAAAAACAAACACACAGAGAGGCTGGGTCCCACTGCTGCAAGTCCACCACAAACAGCCCACCAGAGCCAGCCAGAAAACTGACTGGGAGCAGTCTCTCACCATTCACTCCTCCAGAGACTATAAAATGGGGGGAAGAGTGCAAAGCCTTTTATAGCCACTGCCAGAAGATGATTAACCAGAAGGCACACCCACTAAAAGCAGGCTTTGTGATTGGTTTTCAGTGTGGCAACAGGTCCAAGAAGCACATGGCAAAACCATGTACCATTCAACTGCATGTTGAAAACTAATTACCGGTAAGTATAAATCCAAATAATACTGTTTTAAATGGAAATCAACTCTTAAAAAATAAAAAAATAAATAGAGAGAGAAGGGAATATATTTGCCTGTGCTGCCATTTTAAACCCTCACCCTTGCCCAATGTACTTAAAATATTATTTAAAAATATATACAAAATGGATCAAAGTAAACACAGATTTACATGTTTCAAGCACTGGACATCAACTTTGTAGGGATTATCAGCCATATGTATTAAATATCTAATCATTTTTATTTCATTAAAGTTGCGTTAATCCGGTTTTAAAAGACTTTTATTTCATAGCGAATAGCCGCTATTAATGAAAATGAAACATGATGAAACAAAATTTTCTGTTTCGTTTCTCTTTTAAAGTGTGGTTCGTTTTTCATTTCATTATGTAAAAAAATGAATAATGAAGAACAAAATGAAAAAAATCATTTTGTGCCCATCTCTACCTGCTGGGACAGTGGATTCATCTTTGCCGTTATGAACCAACATACACATTTGGAAGAGCTAGAAGCGCATTAAAAACATGGCTATTTAAAGCTGCCTTCAGCAACTAGGGGTTGGAACATTTATTGTTTTTTGCTTTCCCCCTGACTACTTTGCCACCATCTTACATCTTTTACCTTTTAGTTTTATATTTAAACAATATATTGTTTTTCGTTGTCATTTAATGAGGTGGTTTTATTTGTCTTTTATTCCATATTGATAATTTACTTTATTCATTACGCTCTATGTTGTGAATCATCCAGAGTTCCCTTGGGAAAGATGGGCACTCTATAAATACAAATATAAATAAATATAAAAATAATGCTCAGAGAAAGGTAACAGCTGGCGCCTCATAGAGCGTGACCCTAGGCAGATATAGCTCATGTTTTGGACTGAGAGCTGTTCTGTGGCAATCAGATGATGTATAGAAAATTGAGAACCAGGCCAAGCCTTTTCTATATCCAGTCTGGATCTGTTTGGTCTGGCAGGAGGATTCCTCTTTTTCTAGAGATGGACTGGAGAGATCCACATATGCTGAAGGATAGTCACTGTAAGAGAGATAGCTCCCAGAGAAGTGACCTTTGCAGAACAATCAGGCACCACACATTATCTCCATCTGATCACGCCCATAGATATCAATCAGTCGGGTTCACTGGGGACTGCTGAATTCTAAGAGCTTCCTTTCTCACTTGTAAGTCCTTCCTGTTGTTTCAGCTGACCACATGGGAGAGCTGATTGTAGGGGAATAGAGAATGAGGGTTGACTAAATGTTTGTGAGTAGAAGCAGGGCTGTGATCACAGAATCATAGAATCATAGAGTTGGAAGAGACCTCAAGGGCCATCCAGTACAACCCTCTGCCATGCAGGAACTCTCATCACAGGACTCCCGAGAGATGGCCATCCAGCCTCTGCCTAATGATGAGCTAGTTTGTTTCAGGGGTTTTGCTTCTGTTTTGTTTCTGGTTGTCCAAAAGTTCCTACATGTGCTTTCTTGTTTCTTGTAGCACTTCTGTAGTTTTTAAAAAAAGTTTCTGTGCCCAGAGAACTGTCTCTGTGGTTTTTCTACCTTGCATCACTTTTGCTTTAAAGGTGCTGTCACTCTTTTCCTGGCAATGTAATAAAGTGCTTCTCCTTCTCAGCTGCAATCCCACCTGTCCACTCCCAATCTGTTTTGTTTGTATCCAGAGGGTTCCTCTTTTAAGGAAGAAGAAAGTAACCCTTTTGGTTTGGAATTCCTTTTAGTTTTCCTCTGTTTGTTGTTCTTCCCAAAGCTGGGGGAGAGACAGACCCCAGGGAAATCCTTCCATATGTTGAATCAAGAGGGGTTTCTGTCATCTTGAGTAGATAAAAGAGGAGAACATGGCATCCACTAATTCAAGGTGTTATAAGAGAACACTCCTGGGAATGAACAGATGTCTACTTTTTTCCTTTGTGGTTCTGTTCTGCTGAGAAGCAGAAGCATGGGATAAAATCCTAGGATCCACAATGTCTAGTGTTTTGTTTTGTTTTAAAGGAAGCCCTGTTATATTCTAGCCTCTTACTGTAGAGGACATCACTGCCATGTTTAAACAGTTCAGACTTTGCTTCTTGGGGTGGGAGTAATTGTTAGCATAAATAATGGGAGAACGAAGCAGTCAGTCACAAGGAAGTGGATTCCCTAAATATCAGGGTCCTTCTCTTCCAGGCCTTCTTCATGTAAGGGCATTCAGGGATTTCTCAGACTTTTCCTGGATGTGAGTTAACACCAGGCTTCTCTGGGCATGCATGTCCCATGAATATCTCTGAAATTTTACAAGAGCTGCTGTTCTTCCCAAAATGAAATCCAGCCCTTTGCACTGCTCCAGCAGCAGTAATCCTGTTCCTTAATGTAACAAGTCACACTATAATAGACCACTTAGGGTTCTATCTCACATACTTTAAAATCCAGATTTAATTTACCTTTAAACTGCCTTCACAAGGGAGACTGCAGGCAGTAGAATAAAGCGAGGGAGATCCGTTCAGCTGGGAGATCAGGCGGTCGATAAGCAAGCGCTAAAGCACTCACTGGCTCCAGCTCTGGCTAGTAATGGAGTGGCAATTCCCAAGCGCCATTTGCTGTCATGCTACCACCGCCTAAAAGGCAGGTGAGCCTGCTCCCCCCCCCATGCTTGAAAGGCAGGCAAAACAACTTGTGCTGGGAGAAACAGAAAAAGTACAGCATGAGGCAGCAGAACAAAGGGTGAGTCAGGACAAAGAGGCAGCTCAGGACAATGTGCCATGTGGCCAAGATGGCGAGCACTGGCACAGTTGAGCTGTAAACATCCCATTAGAAGTGCCCAGGGAACAAAGAGTTAATCACGAAGCAAGGTTGTGGGGACAGAATTAATGCTGTAAATGAGAGCTCCTTAATGCATCTATCATGGGGACGCAAGACACGCATCTTGGGTTTAATTAATAATTATTACTTGCTTATTTCGGCTGTGTGATAGAGCCCTTAATCAGTGAAGATGTCTTAAAAACTCTTCTGTGTGTTCCATTGATTCAAATGAGCCTATATCAAGCCACAGAATTTCACCCAGTATGATAGGCCACGAACAAAGACAAGGCTATATCTGGAGGGCCATGGATGAAAATTAGCAGGATGCTGAATGTGTTCCCAGGGTCGATTATACTTTTAATGCAATTAAAACAATAGCTAGAACCAGATTATGTTGTGGTTCAATTGAAATTGAACCAGAAACAATCTTCAGTCACATGATGTTTGATTTGCTGTTCCCATTCACTTCTATTATTTTGTGTTGTTTTTTTAATCAGAGAGGGATAGATACAGAGAGAGAGAGAGAGAGAGAGAGAGAGAGAGAGAGAGAGAGAGAGAGAGAGAGAGAGAGAGAGAGAGAGAGAGAGAGAGAGAGAGCTCAGTTATGGAGGATCAGGCAGACACATATGTGGATGCATATACACAAAGGATGAAACAGAGATTTAGAGATTTAGAGTTACAGGGAGGGAGGCACAAATATGGTTTCTCACTCTGGGATGCAGAAAGCCTAAATTGTTCAATAAAGAACTAGCCAGCAGAAGGGAGGGCATGACATCGGGCCAAGGTAAAGGCCCTCCGGTGGGTGGGTATCTCAAGCTTGGCTAAGTATCTCATTGGGAAAGATAGATACCTGCAGGAGTCATTAACAATAAAGGCAGGGGAGCTAGCTAGATCCAGTTGTCATTCTGAGTCGGTAACCCGCTGCTTAATAACTGCTTTGGCCTGATCATACTTCATGGTAAAAAGGATGTCTTGGGACAGACCTAAGGATAGGATTTTAGATATTATAGCCCCTTCCCATTTGGATTTAAAGTCATCTTTTCTAATAAGGGGGGCTAAACCCTTAGGGAAGAAATGCAGTCTAATCCAATAGGTAAGAATAGCCACCCAAGCTCTAGCCTCCACTTTCATGAGGCCTAACTCTAATCGGAGAGTAACATTTGGGACACATTTGGGAACTTGTAAGGCCGATCTTACAAATTTAGATTGTACCCGTTCCAGTGGAGCGTAATTGGAAAGGGGACCTAATTGGGCACCATATAGAAGTTGGGAAATTGACTTGGCTTGGAATAATTTAAGTGCTGCAGGAATATATTGGCCGCCAGCTGTCTTGAGATATTTAAGAATGGCTAGAGAACTTCTTTGAGCAATGTTGGCAACATCTCCATGGGCTTTTCTGCTACCATTAGCCTGAATAACTACTCCCAAAAATTTAAAGGAGGAAACCTGCTCAATTTTGTGCCCATTGATACTCCAAGAGTGAATCTTGGGTCTTTTAGCAAAGGCCACAATTTTAGTTTTCTGATAATTGAGCTTTAATTGCTCTTCCTCACAGAATTGTGATAGTGCATTCAGAGCTCTTCTAAGACCTACAGGTGTTCTAGAGAGGATTGCTGCATCATCGGCATAAAGCAAGACAGAGATATGCCTTCCAGCCAGTTTTGGAGGGTGGAAGGTCCCATGGTCAAGATAGGGCACTATGGAGTTAATATAGAAGTTGAAGAGAAGAGGGGCCAGAATACATCCCTGTTTAACACCTTTATCAGTGGCAACAGGATTGGTGAGCTAGCCAGCAGAGGTGGAACTCTTCCCTTTGGGCTCCAATTCTTAGAGAAATTCCCGACCCTTAAAACTCCATGGTTATTATATGTAGGATCACCCCAAACCACAAAAACATGGGTCCCGGTCATGAATCCCCTTGAATCCCCATGAATTTTATATGTAGGATCACCTACAAGTACATGGGTACCAGGCATTGGTCATCTGTGACCACAGATATGATCTATGATTTGATGATGGTCTGGTGAGGATCCCATATAAAAATCATATGAAATACAGTGGAGCCTCATATAACATACGGTTTTTCTCTACCAAGGTGAAGACCTTCCTCCTACCCACCTCTCCTCCCTCCTTAGTAGATGAGAGACCCAACACTCTCTCTCTCTCTCTCTCTCTCTCTCTCTCTCTCTCTCACACACACACACACACACACACACACACACACACACACACAGAGAGAGAGAGAGAGAGAGAGAGAGAGAGAGAGAGAGAGAGAGAGAGAGAGATAACACAGTGACATAGAAGTAAGAATTAATTTTCCTGGACAGAGGAGTATACATTGGGCAATTTGATATACATTATATTTGCTCCTATCACATTCCTCTGCATGTGCATGTACCTCATTTAAATGCCCAAATTTAAATAAACAGAAGGCATGCTAAATATGATTTAAATTGAGGGGGTTTTAGTAGTGGGATTGGACCCTTACCTTACCTTATTTTGCCGAATTCAATCCCATCTTCTCAACTCACAAGTGTTTCCAAAGATGGGTTACAAATATATCAAACAATAAAATATATATCTAAAACCACAAAACCGAAGCACACTGAAATATTAATAGAATATCTTTCCATCTTCTTGTGGTGTGCAACATTCACTCACCTTTCCATAAAACCCTCTACAAAGGGTAAATGCTGGGATTATGATCCTTTAACTGAATTTATTTTAAAGTATAATAAAGTATTCTCCCTTCCCTTGGCATTACATATCAAAACAGAAAAAGTCAATGTTTTTTTTTAAATACAGCAGATGCTAGAAACTGTCACAGAGCACTTATTTGTACAGATGTTTATATCAGCAGAACTAAAGGAATAGGTAAAAATTCCTTGGAGGTCATCCTAACGTTTAATAATTCAGTTTCTTCCGAATAAAATAAAATAAATTTTAAAATCTAAGACATCTGAAAAAGGGAAAGAGAAAGAGAAAAGTAATCCTCAACTTTCTGAAGCAGAGGCCAGATATTAGATAAATCACATGTAACTCAGGATTCTTAATATATGCTTCTTCCTATTCCTAGTATTGCTTCCACCATAATTTCACCTAGTGCATTCAATATATGTTATGGTTACACTAGCACAAATCAATAAGTATCTGAATCTTTTGGTTCTGCAGACAATAGCAGTTGATAGCTACCAGAAGAAGAGGATTAAAAACTGATTTATTTGTCTCTCACATTTATATTGTTCATTTAAGAATCATAGGACACTGCCCATGAAGTTTATCTTGCATACATCCTTGACAATTTGGTTATTCAAGCTGGACAAAGTGTGGTCCACAGATCTCCCAGGTATGTAATGGAACCCACCCTAACCACCACAGTTACCGGTATTTTTAAATTACGTTTCACCCCCTTCTTCTGAAGGCCTTCAGACAGCCTCCCCCACTAAAATGAAAGAGAATATCCAGAGTTTTGATTCTCTCTCTCTCTCTCTCTCTCTCTCTCTCTCTCTCTCTCTCTCTCTCTCTCTCACACACACACACACACACACACACACACACACACACACACACACACACACACACACACACACACACACTTGTACACTTCATGGCTAAGAGTGGATTTGAAGCCAACTCTCCTCTCCATTGCCAGAAGAGGACTGTCATTGTTTATAAATTAAGGCACTGGGTTATGATCACTGATGAATGTTGGGATGAGCTGGACAAGGTTCTCTGTTTTTGTTTTACATATATTTCTTCTAGATAAAGGAAGGGGAAAATGAATTTGGTTTGAGAATTTTACAGTCATTGAAATAGAAGCCGTGCGTTCTCTGAGGAATATGCCGATTCATGAGTCTTGTGATAGTTTTTTTGGGGAAAGTTACAAAAATGCAATCAAGTTAAAAAACCATAATTTATTCAACAGGTGTGAGTGCAGCAAAATATGCATGCTGATAGAAATATAAATAAACAATTTCCATTTCTCTCAGTACACACTTGTCAAGAGATCTGATGGGCTTTTCTCTTTATTCTAGCAACTTGCAGCATTTTTTGTAGTGCAGTGGCTAAACTGCTGAACTGCAAGTATAACTCTGTTCATGACCTGGGGTTCAATCCCAGGTAGCCCGCTCATAGTTGACTCAGACTTCTATCCTTCCAAGGTCAGTAAAATGAGTACCCAGCTTGCTGGGGGGGGGGCAATGTGTAGCCTGCATAAATACATTGTAAACCACTCAGAGAGTGCTTTAAGCACTATGGGGCGCTATATAAACAGAACACTTTGACATGGGAAGGGGCCTTCTCTGTTGCGACACACTGATTATTAGAGATGGGCATGAACCAAAAAAATAGTAGTTCATTTTGGTTTGGTTCTTTTTAAGGTTCATTTGCTTTTTGTCTGCTTGTTTTTGTTTCTTTAAATGTTTTTCTTTAATGTAGTTTATATTATAGTATTATCTTAAATTTTCAAAAAGTCAAAAATAAAAAGTAAAAAAAAGGTTCATTTCATTTCATTTTGTTTTTAATGATTTTTTTTGAAACATCCATTTTGTTGTTCATTTTGATTCATTATTCTTTTTTTTCCTCCTTCAAGCACCAACTGTGCGGCCCCTGGGGCCAGGTCGGCACTGGGTTTTTTTCTTCTTTATTTTAGAGCACCGATCCGGCCACCCCTGGGGCCAGGTTAGTGCTCTTTTTTTAAAAAAAAATTAAGCGCCCAGCGTGTGGCCCCTGAGGCCGGGTCAGCACTTATTATTATTATTATTATTATTATTATTATTATTATTATTATTATTATTATTATTATTATTATTATTATTATTATTATTATTATTTCATTTTAGAGCACTGACACAGCGACTCCTGGAGCCAGGTTGGCACTCCGTTTTTTTAAAAAAAATATTTTATTTTATGTTACTGCCGACCACATGGTCTGCGCTACAGTGTGGGCCGGTCAGTTTTTTTTTTAACTTTTGCTGGCCACAGGCTGGTTTCGCAGCCTCTGGGCCACGTCCGGTGCTCGCGGGCCAGTACTGGGGCCCACACCCCAGATCATTTATTTTATTTTAGTTTATGTTTATTTGTATTATTTTTATTGCCGACTATGGCTGCCTACCAGCTGTAGTGCAGCCGGTTAGCTTCCCCCCCTCCAGTAGCCCCCTACCTGCAGCCAGAAAGACCGGACCAAGAAGAGGACCACTCCAGGACCCAGGTAGGAGACACCAGCGAACGAAATGAAGCGAAATGAAACGAAAATTTCTGTTTCATTTCGTTTCTCTTGGGGGCAGTTTGTCATTCATTTCGTTATGTAACAAAACAAATAACGAATAACAAAATGAACCAAAATGAACAAAACAAATAACAAATAACAAAATGAACTGAAATTTTATGCCCATCTCTACTGGTTATGGCATGAATTTCCCATGGGATCATGATTGGCATCAAGTGAAATGTAAAGACCTTCCATGAATAATGCAAGTTATGGTTAACACTGTCCAGCATCCCCTAATTAAAGTCAGTTCCCTCTGAATTGATCCTTCCACTTCAGAAGCAGTGTTGCATTTCTCCCCTGATCTTTTACTGATTGGGTTCAACTTTGTTTGGGTCATATCACCATTATTTAATACATTTGACTGATACCAACATTGGCTTCATTTCAACCACAAATTAAAATATGGCTCTGCACCATCACATTTGAAGCTGAAAGAGCTGGCTTGAATAAAACTGTGGAGTTCTAAGTATAGCATTACGAATGACCTGAAAGATTTTGCTTACTTAACCTGATTAAAGCTGGCTAAATAGCTCATTGGTTTGGCTATCCGGCTGTGGAAGCTAGGAGTTCAATTTCCCAGTGTGCTTCCAGGGAGAAAAGCCAACCTGTGTAGCCAAAAGCAAGCTAAAGAGTTCCAGAAGAAGAGAGTGGCATGCCTTTCCCGTGTATTCTCTATCTAGAAAACCCTGGAAAGGGTTGCCATAAGCCAGAATTGACTTGATAGCACACCTTTATTATAATTTTAGATGGGCTAATCTATTTACAGTGAAACCTACCTGGAGATATTTTGAAATAGGACAGAATGTTTTTTTAAAATAAATAAATGAATAAGCTAATCAATTCAGGAGAAGGTTTCTTTTTAGGACAGCAGTGAAATACTGAGCTTTCACCTGAAATATAACATCTCAGTTGCCCTAATGCTCTTTTCACAGTAGCCTAAAGACCAGAGTTTGAAGAAAAACAATGGCTAAAATCCTGTTCTGCAGCTCTGCCTGAAGAACAGTGATGACATCAGCAGCACGAGCAAATTGCAACAGCCTAAAAATGCCCACTGGTAACCCCAGGGTGCCCACAACTTTGTTGCATTTTGTAGGGGTCATAAACAGCCCCAAGTTCTTTCAGTCATTGGAAATCTACCTTCAATGAGCAGCAATTTGCAACTGGCAATAATGCCATCTCCCTTGCAAAATAGGATTTCAGGCATTATGTTTTCTCTCTCCTCCATTTTGCCTGAAAAGAGTAGGAAGCTGAAAAGAGGAGGTTTCCCCAAAACTGTGTACTGGCCGTTTGCTGAAAAATAGCTCTGTTCCTAAGTGGTTATAGCTAAAACTCATTGTTCACTCTTTCTCACACATTATTTTGAGATGAGATATTTTCCCCCTCCTATAGCTTGCCCTGAAAGAGGCAAAAGCTTTATGAGCAACTGGACTTCTTTTCTGGATTGGAATGTTTTGCTGCTTATCCAAACAGCTACGTCAATCTGAGGAAAAGTTTACCATTACGCTGTGAACACAAACCAGCCTAGACGTATTCCCCTTCTCTCCTTGGAAACTAAGCCTGAAGGGGGAATGCATCTCTATTCCGGGGGGGGGGGCTCTCTGTGGAGGTTACTTCACGTACCTTCTTGTGCTGCGGTGAGCTTGGCTCCAATCTGAATTCAGATGCGGTCACATGATCTGAAACCGGGGCCACCCCTCTTTCCTCTGTACTCACGTGCATGCTGGGTGAAGGCGAAGGCATTCCAGCCTCATGTCTTTGATGCACTTCAAAATGAAGGGTTCCTTTGCTTTCCTCTGGTTCAGTAAGCAGTTCCTGGTTTTCGTTTTTTGGTCTTTCGATTAATCGACGGTCTCCCGTCATTTGTGCGTTCCACATTATTTTCCGATCTTTCTAATTTTTTGTGCAAGCATTCCACGGCAAACTCCATAGGCGCTGCTCCCTGTAATGCATTAACCTCCTCCTGTCACTAGGTGGCTTCAGGCAGGGAGGAACTTTTAAACAGCAGGAACTGTTTCAGAATGCGAATGCTAGGAAACCACACGTACCGCCAATTCGGATCGAAAAGTGGATTGACCAGATTCCCAAGGTCGAGGAAGGGAATCTCTCAGCCCGCTTGGGGCATACTTCAGGGGGTGTGGTCTGAGCGACCACGCAGCCACCTCGGAGGTACATGAGGCTCCATTCCGTCGAACGGAGCCGTAGCGGAGCCACGAACAGTGGCGAGAGGTACATAAAGTAACCGCCTGTGTCATCAGAAGCCTGAAAAGCCAGAGTTCCTGGTTACATGGAGATTGGCCACACATATCGGCTGCTCTTGTTTTCAGGTTTCATCCTCCACAGAAGAGAGCAGAGACAGAAGGGGGCAGAGTGACCTTGCACGCTTTGCAATATTTAGCCTATTGTTGCATATCAGAATAAATATGTGTGTGTGTATTTGTGTGTGTGTGTTTGTGGGTGCTTCTTGAAAATGTTTAGCGTGAGCTTGCACCAATTTTTCAGGGTTTTGCCATCATTTCCCCAAACTTGTTTCCCTTACCTTGAGACAGGACAGAAGGCAGCAAATTGTTTGATATTTCTAAGGCCTAAAGAAGATGCTCTCGCTGCCTCTGATGAAGTTATCAGTTCCAGGCTTCCTGTGGAAAACATGATATGTATGTTTTTTTCCATCAGGAAAAAGCCTCCCATGACCAAGGCTAAGGCTGTTTGTGAATTTAGCATACATGCTCAATCCCAGGAAATATATGAAGTATGCATGAATGAAGGTTCCCATTAAACAGGAGGATGGCACAATATAGGAGGGATGACTGCTCTGGACCAGAATTGACAGGGTACCTATTTATTTATTTATTTATTTATTTATTTATTTATTTATACCCCACCCATCTTCCCGAGGGAACTCTGGGCGGCTTACAGAAGGCTGATCAGATCAGCAAAATATCAAAGAACAAACAAATGAACAAATAAAACATTAAAATAAAAACATTGGCACCCTTGTCCAAAAACATATGCAGCTCAAGTAAAGAACATCACAATAATTAAACTAAGTAGGAGCAGATCGCAGGGGGAAAAAACCAATGAAACTTGGTCACCAAAGGCCTCGCAGAACAAGATGGTTTTCAACACGCTGCGAAAGGTCAGCAGGGACTCTGCAGAGCGCACTTCGCTGTGGAGGCAGTTCCACAATGAAGGGGCAGCCACCGAGAAGGCCCAATTGCAGGTAGAAGTTCTTAGGGCCTCTTCGGGAGTGGCAACCTGAAACGAGTGCACTCGCGACTGCTGAACTGGTCAGGCTGAAGTTGATCGCTGGGTGATCCACTCTGCCAGGTAGTCCGGGCCCAAGCCATGGAGGGTTTTATAAACTAAAACCAAGACCTTGAATCTGACGCAACAGGCAACCAATGCAGGTGGGCCAAGACTGGGGTGATGTGGTCATAACGATGAGCACCCACCACCAGTCTGGCCGCTGCATTTTGTACCTGCTGCAGACGCCGGAGGAGAGTCAAGGGCAACCCCATGTAGAGGGTGTTGCAGTAGTCCAACCTCGAGATCACCAGCACTTGCACCACTGTTCTCAGTGAGTTGCCATCTAGGTATGGGCGGATCTGGGCAATTTGGCACTGGTGATAAAAAGTGGTCCGGGTCACGGCAGCCACCTGGGCATCCAAGGATAGTGCCGGATCCAGAACCATGCCCAGATTCCGAACCCTATCCGCCAGCTGGAGGGAAACACCCTCCAAACTGGGGAGAGGGCCTCCGTATCCAGATGGAGAACTCCCGAAGAACATCACCTCGGTCTTCTCAGGATTGAGTTTGAGCCTGTTGGCCCTCGTCCAAGCCATGACCACTTCCAGGCACTGGTCGAGAGTCCGGACAGCTTCCACTGCAGAGGTGGAAAAGGAGAGATAGAGCTGCGTGTCCTCAGCGTACTGGTGATGACACTGTTGAAGGGAAAGGGCACTCAGTCAAAGATGAGTATATACAGATATTAGACAGAGAAGGTAGGTGGTTTGAGAGAGGGGTCAGGGAAGCCATTCATGTGTGTATTGAAAACCTCTCTCTCTACAGAGATGGAGGACCTAGGCACAATCTGTCTCCTATTTATTATGCTGCCCTTTCTTAAATCACTAGACAAATTAGAATCGTTTCCCACCTCCACCAGAAAGACCACTGTTAATGACCCATGTTTAATGGGTGTGGGGAGGGCTGCAGAGGTGTGACATTCGCACAGCCTTGACAATTGTGCATCTGACAAACCTCGTCATACCAGGGTGAAGTGAACCCAATGTGGAGTTTAAATTCTAAGTCTCTTATAACCATTCCTCAGACTGAAGAAGCTACTTGGATGAGTAGCAACATGTTTCCATCTAACAAAAAAGTTTAGTTGCCATGACTCAACCTCCAGATAATATAACTTAGATGACCAAGACTCGTCACAGAAGGCTCCTAGTGTTCCCTGTCTTTCCTCAGTGAGTCAGGCATTGGCTGTGAATCCAAGGGTTGGAAGTTCAATTCCTCACTGTGGCTTCCAGAAGAGACAGGCTGTGTGGCCTTGGGCAAGCTGCAAGGTCCCAGGATGCCTCCAGAACAAGGGGATGCCAAATAATTTCTAAGCATTCTCTACCTTGAAAATTCCAAAAAGGTTTGCCAAGAGTCAGAATTGATGTGAAACACACCATTATTATTATTATTATTATTATTATTATTATTATTATTATTATTATTATTATTATTATTATTATTATAATAATAATAATAATAATAATAATAATAATAATAATAATAATAATAATAATAATAATAATAATAATAATAATTCCCTCTCTGCACAGCTCTGAATATGGAGATTAGGGGAAAATCTTTTACATTGCAAAGGTTTTCACCCCACTTATGTAAATTGTAATTGCCTGCGCCTCCTTGAAACCCAACATTGTGTCTGTAGCATTTTTTAAAGGAATCTATGAAAAAAATAAAAGATGGCTCCCTGGCCTGCAGAACTTACAAAATCAATTGTGGGCAAAGTAGAAACAACAACAGAAGAGTTGGGGGGAAGCAGAAAAAGAAAACAAAGAATGTGTGATAATGAAAATGGGAATGAATGTGTGCAGGTGCAGTCACACATATTTTGGCCTTCTGACAATTAAATGCAAATATGCATTAAAATGGGGCTATGCCAAATCTGATTGTTCTGCCAGCATATTTCCCCACTCATATAAAAACAAAGCAGTTGCATTTTCTTTGGTATAATTGTCATTTTGCCAGGAACAAAGGATATGTGCAAAAGAAGAATGTGTCTGCCTAATTACCAGGATTTATTCAAGTTTATTGTTATTTTGAGTGGCAATTTGTTTTAATATGTGCTGAATATGTTTCTAAAAGTACCTTTCTACTTATGCATTGTTTCAACTTCAAGTATCCACCATACAGTGGCAGTCTTGGAAACAAGCAGCCTAATTCGTTGCTAATTATTATCTTCTGTTTTTAATGGGTATTTATTGTTCATGATATGCCTGCATTCAAGTGATACCTATTCCATCAGCAATTGGGGTGGGGTGGGGGAAGCAATCAGAGAATGCTGAAACATGCTGATTATTAGGCTAAGTGTTCAAAGTGGTTCCACTGAAGGAAGCAATTTGCAAATTGAGCTGAAACATAAGGAGAAAAATGTGGTTGGGGGAGGTGCTTGGCCATCTGAAATCTAAACCACCTGCTTTAAATTAATAGATCAACTCATGCCATGACTGAATCATAGAAACCACATTGTCAGGGAAGGTGACATGATTACTACTCTCACACACCCAAAAGAAAAAAAAGGGGGGGGAGGAGAGAATAAGTTTGGGTAACAAATTATAACATGGCATGGCATTTATATAATGAAGTCTTGGGATGGATGTTGTGGTAAAATCAAAATGAACAACAAAAAAGCATTACTTCACAATTAACAAGTCTACAATACCAAATACAAGCAAAATTATAATGCAGACAAAATGGAACACAACCCACACCACCAGGAACCCTTATTGACACATTTTGTGCAGCATACATTTAAGTACATAAAATGTGCATCTTGTTCCTTTCCAGTATTGTTCATTTTTACACTGCTGAAATTTTGTATGGGATTTAGTTTCTGATGTAGATTTCTGAAAAGGGTTAAAGAAGGGCTTACCTCATGCTTTCCTGCCCCCCCCCCGGACCATAGACAAGCTTTGATCTAATACCTATGAAAAGCCATCTAACTGATGATCAATACCAAATCACATGGTTTTAAATAGTAAAGGTAAAGCTTCCCCCCGCACATGCATGCTAGTCGTGTCCAACTCCAGGGGCGGTGCTCATCTCAGTATTTAAGCCGAAGAGCCAGTGTTGTGCAAGTCCATGGCCACGTGGCCAGCATGGGTTCAAGGAAACACTGTTTTACCTTCCCACTTTTTATGGCGGTACCTATTTATCTACTTGCATTTACATGCTTTCAAACTGCTAGGTTTGCAGCTGGGGTTATCAGTGGGAGCTTGCTCCACTGTGTGGCACCCAGGATTTGAACTGCCGAGCTGCTGACTTTGCAGCCAACAGTTTTTGGAGCCTTAGTCCAGAACATTCTACAGTTCAATCTTCTTCCATGGTACATAGTACTTGAAGAGGAAATTCAGGCTCAGTATTACAAGTACTGTGTCTGTAGCTTCCCACACCCTGAAACCTCAAAACCTGAGACAAGGAGACAGACTTTTGTGATGTCATGGTGAGAGTGACGACACAAAGGTTTGTCACCTGGTGAGGCACGTGAGAGTCTCACACCCTATACCTTTGTCATGGGTACCTGGGCATTAAAGCCACCAACAAAATGGCATCAGTCTTTCTCCACCAGCACCGTTTACCCTAAAGTTTGTTTTCCTTCTTGGAGAGCAGAGGCAATTCCAACAGAGGCTGGTGACTGCAGTATCAGAGGGCTGTAAATCCACTCTGGGTTGTAGCTGGCACTGTATAAGAGTTATTGAAGCTGCTGATCCCATTTGGAAGGTAGGACAGGGAAGCTTAGAAACTTCCTGTAATTGGACTCAGTGTCAGGCACCACTGGGTAATCTGATACTTCTGCCAGCATTCTGAGACCTGGCAACTGTTGGAATATATAAACAAAACCCAACATGTATGCATATGTATACAAGGATAATAGATTTGTGTTATTTATATTAGAACTGTTGTAACCAATCAGATTCTGTCTAATGCTAGCCATCAGATGGGGGTAAATTGCCTGACAGATGGGGAAGGGGTGATAGTATTTTAGGAATGCGGACTAATTGTGATTTGTCATGATTCATTGAGGCTGACAAATCAATGCATCAACATATCAATGACTTTCCAGTGATTAATTGACAATGAATGAATTGATTCATTTTCTCTTTAAAATGCTATAAAAGTCTCCCTGGCATCTAGAGGCACCTCACTTTCATGGATGCTTCCTTTACCTCTCCTTTAAAGGTCATCTGGGTCTGGTTAAGATTGGGGTTCAAAGGTTTGACCTATGTACCCCAAAAGAAGTCTTCCCAAAAAGTGCTCTGCATGCACCTTAGACACTAGCATTACATAGAGACTTTTTCCAACTCATCTCTACAATCCCTCCAATTTTGGTGAATATTGGGTTTCAGAAGTATAAGGTATACACAAACAAAGTGCACCCCCTAGAAAAGTGCCCTTTAGCAACTGGGTTGGGAAAACCCAATGTTCACCAAACTTGGTGGGATTGCAAAGAAAGTCAGATGAAGCTTTTCAGCAAGTTTGCAGTCTCTAGATGCCCAGGGGGAACTGTTTTATGTGGAAGGGGATATTTGTGGGTGCATAACTAGACATCAAAATTCCAATGTCCACCAAACTTGGAGGGATTGTAGAGGAAAGTCAGGGAATTCTTACTTTCAAAGTATGTATCTCTAGGTGCCATTTTATAGCCCAATAAATTAACAAATCAAAATTTGCTAAAAAAATAATCAATTTATATTCATCAGGGGACTTTGTGACAAATATTAATTAATGAATTTTGACAAATTGACTAAATTCATCAGATAATGTGGTTCATTTTTTCAGTTCATTCCCATCTCTAGTTTTGATTCAGTTTTTATTATTATTATTAACAATATCTCTTAGAAGTATTCTAGGAGTTGCCTTTTAGGAGTCAGCTTGTTTGTTACTATGTCTGTCAAGATGAGAATATGAAACTGTTTTAAGTCTGCCAAGTATAAGTGTATACCAAGGTTTTGCCATGACCAAGTGAGTATTATTTCAATTGCTATCACACAGATGAGAGAATACAGTGCATGATCTATTTAATTTTTATGCTATACTTGAAACACTGTGTACAGTCCAACATACATTTCAACAGCTACCATCCTTGGTAGATTCAGGATACTGTATCTCTTTACAGTCTGCGGTGTATCTGCAGTTGTTGACATCTTGGTGCCCATCAGATATTTTGGATCACATATTTTGTAATGTCTTGCCTTTGCCATTCATGCTGGAGGTTCTTGGAGCTCTAATCCAAAGTATCTGAAGAAAACTGGTTGCCTCTTCCTGGACCCCATATAGCAAAGTAGAGGTGGCAGGATTTTCTCTGTTTTTCTGTCACTGTCAAGCCCCGCACACAGAACACACAGCAAGCCAAGTTCAGTTATTTGCCAGGAACTTTAGTTGTAATCCAGATAAAGTACAAAGTACAGTCCGAGTCAATCCATAATAACTTACAGAGCCAAATGCCAAGTTCAAGGGAAACAGAGAAACGTCGTAGTCAGGAAGCCGGTCCAAGGTCAGGAAACAGAGAACACCGTAGTCAGAAAGCCGGTCCAAGGTCAGGAAACAAAGTCAGGATAACACACAGGAACGTGGTGGCAAGGTGACGCGTTGCTCCCACAGAGGGTTCAGGGTAAAGTTGCTAGCTTTATCCTAAAACAGGGAGCACACCCATATCTCTAGCAAGGCTCCTGCTAGAACTCACGGCTTTCAGATCTAATTCTACGCCTATCATTAAAGATCCTTTCTCTAGCTCTCCTGTTAGTTCTCCTTTGCAGGATCCTGCTCCTAGCCCTTATAGGAGGAGGAGATGTGCCCTCAGCTGCGTCCTCAGACTCAGCTGCCTGCTGAGTAGAGATGGGCACGACTTAGCGGTATTCCCATTTCCGTTTCCGTTACTCGTATCCGTTACTCTACGGAAACGGTAACGGGAATTACTCCGCCAGAATTCGAGCTCGAACCGACGAACGAACAATTTGGTCTGATTTGTCGTGCTCGTTACTTGCATCGCGGTGATCGCGCAATGCCAAGCGGCACAGAAAAAAAGTTTTTAAAAGTTAAAAAAAAAACCCGATTCCCGGCCCTAAAAGTAGGCGAAAACTGTCTGAGGGCACCTACCAGGCCAGAAGGGTGTTTTATTTGGGGGGGGGGTTTCCCCGCCCCCCTCTACTTGGCTATTGCTACTGCTGCGCTGCTGGTACCAGGCTGGGAGGGCGCATCCATTTGCCGTGCAGTGCGGGGGATCCAAAATGGCGACTGCAATATTTTTTTTGAAATCGTTGCCCAAAACCCCACCAAAGCACCACAGAAACATGCGAAAATTAGCTATTTTAAATGCTTGAATTTTTACAGTAGCAGCAGTGGGTTTTTCTTGCAAAAAAAAAAGTCTCCGTTGATTTTATTTTATTTTATTTTATTTTTTTACACCTGCGCATTCGCAATGATGGGCTCGCCCATGGGAGTGGACCATGCAAATTTTCCACCAATCGCATGGCCACTTGGCCAGGTTGACCAGAGAGACTTCTGGGATGTGCCCATCGGGCATAAACAGCCCACTAATCGTAGCCCAAACCCAAACCCTAAGCCTAAGCCTAACCCATATGCCAGTACACTGTCCTTCTAAGTGGGTCAGAGAGGCACCCAAAGTTGCACCCCAACACTCACCCTAACCTCACCCGTAACTAGCCTAACCCTAGCCCTTGCGCTAACCCGTCTTAACCCTAAGCCAGATCTACTTGCATTGCACTACATGCAAGTACGTGAGACACAGCGGGTGCAAAGAGTCTGCCAGTCCGTCACTTGTGGCTCTGGCTGACTCCTGCAGCTCCCTCCAGGAGCCCGCTAGCCCCCCAAACCAGTACTAATGACAACGAAAAAACGAAAAAAAAACCCGAACTGACTAATTTTTGCAAAATTTCGCGAAAAAACGGAAACGAGCCGAAACGGACTGCCTCCAACACACGACAACTCGAAAACGTCATTTTCCCTAGTCGTGCCCATCTCTACTGCTGAGTTGAACTACAAGGCTCCTCCTGCTGCTCTCCAGCATTTAACCCTTCACATTTGGGTTCCATGACAGGCAGGGTCCTGGCAGTCACTGATATACCATGTTTTTCCATCTATAAGTTGCTGCCTTTCATTAGATCCCCCCCATTTTAGCTCCCCCCGCCAATAAATAAATCCTCCCTGAGGTCTCCTCCACTCCACCACCCCACCCTCACTGTTACCTTTAATTTCCCCATTCTAAACTCTCCTCTTAGGATTGGTAAGTTTATTTAATTGAGCAGCCAATTAAGAAATGCTCTACAGAGAGAAAGAAAAAAAAACACACCTTATTTTAGCATGAAAAGACATTTCTTAATGGGCTGTTCAAGCCTGACCCTGCAAAAAACAAACTCACCAAAGCAGAGAAGAGTGTTTAGATAGGAAATGAAAGAAAACAGCAGGGTGGTGGAGGTGGAGAAATTAAGGAAAGATGGTGCAGATCATGCAAAAAAGAGGGAAAAAGCAAGGTGAGTTTGGGTTCTTCTCCACCCACCCACCCACCCACTTCAAAATGCTTAGTTCTATGTGTACCACTCCCCTTAATTTTTGGTGTCACAATTTTAGAAAAAAGTAGTGCAGTATACATAGAAAAGTTCTTTCTTTCTTTCTTTCTTTCTTTCTTTCTTTCTTTCTTTCTTTCTTTCTTTCTTTGTAATATGTTTACCCCACCATTCTCCTTGGAAAAGACCAATGATGGCTTATTACAACACTGAAGCACAACATACAAAGTAGGTGACAGTGAGCATAAAACAATTACCATGAAACATTAAAGGCAATATTCAAAGCTAAGAGCAATGATTGTGAAGGGGCATCTTACCTCAATAAAAACCACAATTAAAGCTAAGAACAATTATGAATGAATGAAATGAAATTTTATTTACGGTCAATGACCAAAAACCAAAAATAAAATCATAAAAATAAGGATGTTCAAATATGCATTCCAATAGACAGCACATGAATCAAACCTTATTACAAGATATATCGTAAATACAATTTTTAATACAATTTAAAATACAGTTTAAAATTTATTCTGGTCCGAAATAAAAGTAGCCATTAGCTACGATAAAAAGAGTCATCAGTAATTACTATGTTTCGTTATAAATTTGTTTATTGCAGCAGCACAGAATTTGGCAACTTGCCTAGTTACCTGGTAAGTGTTATCAGAAAGGAGCAACTGTAAGAACAATTAGCAAACAAATAAGCAAACAAATAAAAAGAAAAAATGTCACTTGGAGAGATGGAAAACAAAATACGGACAGCAAAACTGGGGCAAGTCTGGTCTCCTGTGGAAGGCAGTTCCAAAGACAGGGAGCAGCAACAGAGAACACCCTCTCATGTGTTCTCATCAGATGCACCTGTGAAGGTGGCAGGACCAAGAGAAAGGCCTCTCCTGGTGATCTTTGGTGTGTTCCAAAAACAGACCTCTGTAATTTCAGAACTTGGAGAGGTGGAACCCCCTCCAAAATCTCCTCATTAATATGGTCAGTGGCCCTGCTGCCTGTAGGTTTCTGATATTTAGTGCCTGAAAAGATAGCTTTCATGAGTTCTAGTAGCTTCCCCATCTTCAAAGCTGAACACAAAGCAGACACCGTCCTTATCAGCTTGACCAGGATGTTTTCACAGCCCCTGTTAAGGTCACACACATGGTTGGTGGCTGTTTATCCTTCGCACAATGCTGATTATTTCTTTTTCATTTTTTAAAGCTTATTTTTCTCTCTGGTTAAATATTCTCTGTAAACTGGAAACCAGTGTTCTTCTCACATATGCTACAGAGTACATTGCCATTGCAAACCCAGTGAAAGTGACCAGTATATAGAAAACTTCAAATTCCCATCTTAAAAGCTCCCAATGTCTGTCTAAGAAATGGGTGCTGCCATATAATATGCTGCCTGAGTTGCAGAAACTGAATCAATAAGTTCAAACTTTTCATTCTTTAAGGCAAGCTTGTGCACTCGGCAGGAGTTCCTGGTAACAGAAAGAGTCCGAAAGCTTCAAGAAAAGTAGTAAAACTCATGGGGACAAAGGCTTGTGCCCCCTCCAGCATTTAAAGTGATTTTATCTCATTTTCTTCCCCTCCACGTACTTCCCTTTGGTTTTGAGACTTGATATTTTCCAAGGAAACTGATGGTTCTGCATACAAAGAATGGAGATTCCCCATCTACTCCTGCCACTGGTCAGCTATGAACAATGTGGACTGTTTAGACTTAAATGCCTAAGCCTGAATCCTCTTGCATAGTTGCGCCAATGGAACTGCAATGGTATAACCTTCAGCAGCATATTTCTGAATTCATGAGACCCACTTAGATCGTGAAGCATGCATGAAACCAACCACATGACACACAATGAGGAATCTAAGTGGCAGTTTGTTACTGTGACCTGTACCACTGCATTTCCACTGGTGTAACTATGCAACTATTGAGCCTGGTCTTGTGAGAACACTGCACAAAAGAAAATTATATTTAGTTTCAAAATTGCTCATTTACTAATGCAAAAATACACTGGAGGGATGAAAAGCTCTCAACATGTTTTGATTGGAAAAAAAAGCTCCAGTTCTAAGCATTTTGAAATTGGGCACACTAAAACCCAGTTTTTTTATGAATCTATGTTCTTTCTCTAAAATGTTTAAGCAGCCTTGGAAAAGCAGGGTGGCCCTTAGTGTAAATGACACTGTAGCAACATGTGTCAAAATGCATGTTTAGGGCTCTGTTCTTTGACCAGCTGCCTTCAATAAGGAAATCTATTTCATCGGTGCATATGCAAAATTATTTTTTTTCTAGGTGCACAGAATGTCCTACTGTATACCCAAAAGTAATGTCAAAACATGGAAGCACCTCCACAATTATCATTCAATTAGTGGGTCCTCAGATGTCCTTGAGCTACAGTTGCCAGAAATCCTGGCCAGCACAACTAGTGGCAAAGGCTCCTTGGGCTTTCAATCCAAGAACATCTGGAATGTCAAATTTGGGAAACACTATTGTAGGTGAAAAAATTAATAAAACAAGGCAGCTGCCAGCACACAAACATATGCTATCGTCTGCTTCTCTCTCCTCAACCCATCTCTCTCTCTCTCTCTCTCTCTCTCTCTCTCTCTCTCTCATTCTCTCTCTCTCTCTCTCTCTCTCTCTCTCTCTCTCTCTCTCTCTCTCTCTCTCTCTCTCTCTCTCTCTCTCTCTCTCTCTCTCTCTCTCTGTGTGTGTGTGTGTGTGTATCGGAGTCAAAGGCAGATAACGTATGACCCTATGAATTTTGCTTGGTTGAAATAACAAGGGAAGAGCTAGTGTGGTCCCAAAGTTCACACAAATGTAAGTGGAGATTATACCTTTTATTGGACCACTAAAAAAAAATTAAAAATAGCATGCCTTTGTGGGAGAAATTCATTCTCATATTCATTCATTCATTCATTCATTCATTCAATTGCTATGCTGCCCATCTAACCAAAGGCCGCTCTGATTGGTTCACAACATAAAGCAGACTGTTACAATATAAAATAATGCAAGAGCATAATACAAAACAAGAAGTAAAACAAATAAAAATAATTAAGTCAACACCTTTCGTAAAAATCAAAAGTGAATAAGATGGGCCAAGGACAGATAAAACAGATCACAAAATCATTTAATAACCAGGGAAAGCAGATTTAAACAACCAAGTATTCAAACATTTTTTGAAGGTCAGCAACCTGGGGGCATGGTAGATCTCAGAGGGAAGTTTGTTCCAAAGTGTAGCGGCCACCATCGAGAAGGCCTGATTCCTTGTTGTCTTGTGGGCCTCCCTCAGTGTTGGCACCCTCAGATGACCTGCCTGTGATGAACAAGTCACACAGGCTGAACTTTGGGATAGGAGCCATTCTCACAGATAGGAAGGTTCTAAACTGTTTAGGACTTTGCATGTCAACATTAAAACCTTGAAGTCTATGTGGTACTGGATCAGCAGCCAGTGCTGTGCAGCCAGCGTTGGGGTGATGTGATGGAATCCTTTGGTACCCGAAACTAACTTGGCCGCAGTGTTCTGCACCAGCTGGAACCTCCACATTAACTTCCAAGGCAGAACCACATAGAGAGTGCTACAGTATTCTAATCTCAAGATTATAAGCATATGGACCAATGTAGTGAGGGCTCCCGGGTCCAGGAAGTTGTGCAGCTGTACAATCCTCCAGAGATGGCAATGTGTGGTATGCACCACTGATACCACCTGGGCCTCCATAGTGAGTGCCTGGTCCAAAATTACACCAAGACTGCACACCTCATCCTGCACAGGGAGAGTCACACCTCCAAAACTGAAGGAGTTTCCCACCTCACCAACACCAGGCACCCCCACCCAGAGAACTTCTGTCTTCCCCAGGTTCAACCTCAGTCTATTTGCTCTCATCCACTCCCGAACAGCACCCAAGCAGTAATCCAGCGATGAAACAGCATCCACTGCAGATGGGGAAAAGGGGATATAGAGTTGGGTGTCATCAGCGTAGTGATGGCACAGAACTCCATACTTCCTAATGATCTTGCCCAGTGGTCTCATACAGATATTAAAGAGCATAGGAGAGATGATCGACCCCTGAGGCACACCACAATTGAGGAACCAAGGGGTGGAAGTCATCTCCCCCAGCTGCACTCTCTGGGGGCAGTCCTCGAAGAAGGAGTGGAACCACCACAAAGCGGTGCCTCCAACACCCAGCTCAGAAAGCCTCCCCAGGAGGATAACATGGTCAACGGTACCAAAGGCCGCTGAGAGGTTGAGGAGGACCAGCAAGAAAAATTTGCCCCTGTCAGCCTCATAAGAACAGCCTTGCTGGAACAGGCCATAACCCATCCAGTCCAGCATTCGGTCTCACACAGTGGCTCACCATTTGCTTCAGGGTATTCCCAAGTATATGCCTTCAACTGCTTAAGATTCCCCGCAAATGGCAATGAGAGATACCCTGCCTATCTCTGCAACCTGGAGGTTGTCCTTCGGCATCCGTAATGATAGCCATTGAGACCCTTGTTCTCCATGACCAGTGATCCTCTGGGTTAAAAACTAATTTCTCTTATTTGTTTGAGATCTAGCACCCAAAAGTTTCATGGATTACCCCCTAGTTCTAGTGTTGTCTGATAGGGAAAACAGTTTTTCCTTATCTACTTCGTCCATACCTCCATCAACAGGTCATCTTGCAGGGTGACCAATGCAGATTCTGCATCATGTTGTGGCTTGAACCCTGTCTGGAACGGATCAAAAGCATCAGTCTCATCCAGATGCCCCTGGAGTTGGTCTGGCACCACGCTCTTGACAACCTTGCTAATGAATGGAACATTGGCGACAAGCCTATAGCTGTCAATCTGGTCAGCCATCAAGTTCATTTTCTTCCAGATGGGCCTAATGAGAGTCTCCTTGAGGGCAGTGCAAACCCTGCACTCTCACAGAGGCCCATTGATTTTAGCAGTGGCCCATTTGTAAGTCACTGGCCTGCAGGATTTATAAGCCATGCTGGGCAAGGGTCAAGGGAGGAGATGGTGGCCCAACAATGATCAAGGACCCTGTGCACTTCAGATGATGTCATAGGTTGAAAGTTAGATAAAATAACCAAGAAAGGCAATGCAGTGGACATCTCTGCTTGATCTACTGTTTCTAATTGGAGATCCAGATCCCAGAGGATGGCCTTGTGAGAACACCCTGGAAACAGGAGTAATGAATATACAAATCATCAGCCAATCCCAGCAGGAGGGCGGGAAATGGTATGATATAAAAAGGGTGGAGCCTAGTCAGTTGAGGCAGTTCAGTTGAGTTAAGTTGAAGGTTTTGAGAATGAGTGCTGGGACAGAGCACTGCTCTGTGAGAGTTCTGTCAGGCAGTGAGGGCTATACTGTTTACTAGTTATTAAAGACAGGGGGGCTGGAAGAATTGATTAAATTCATTATATGTTAAAGGCAATGCATACCATCCTCAGATATTGTTATATTTATTATTTTCTCAATAAACTTTGTTATTATTTTTATATTATACATCTGAGTCTGTTCCAATTCATGAGGTGACAATTTTAAAAGGCGGCAGCATTACCAAGTGAATAAAAGGTGGCAGCATTACCATTTCCAACACAATTACACGTGTAAAAGGGAGGTGTTGTCACAATTTAGTGTCACAGCAGTGGACTGTCGGAATAAACCCGGTTGTGCCTCTGAAAACTCCAGTCACTGTAACGGGTGACATCACAAGCCTCCACTTTACATTTTAAAAATGCTGCAAATACTAGGGGGAGACCTGTCACTGCAACCAACCCCAGAATGATAGCAGACTATATGAAACAATAAAGCCTGTTGATTTTTTGCTTCGCCTATCTGGTTCGTGAAATAAGTTCTTCTCGAAACTTTGATCTTGCCTGAATAAATAGTTGACATGATCTTAATGGCAGATAAATTATATTCCATCAGGGCTGAGCTCCATATGCTCTCTAGCCTCATTCTATTTCACTTCAAGGCCCACAGGTCCTTGTTAAACCAAGGAGTAGTGCAAGACCGTCAAGGAAGGGGCATTCAAGAGTGAGCATGTCAGTAGCCCTGGCAGCATTGGCATACCACCCCTCCACCAAGGCATCGACAGACACACCAACCAGGTCATCAGCAATCCCACACATGGCATTGCCATGGGAGGACCATCTTAATGGGTCTGGGCTCCCTGCAGAGGGAGGGTGACACTATTTTAACAGGTGATGGTCCAACCATGATAAGGGGACCAACATAAGGTCAGTCACCATTGGGCCTCTCTTCCTCTGCACAATGGCAAACACTAAGTCCAGAGTATGACCCCCACATGTATGGGCCCAATAACAAGTTGGGACAAGTACAAGGAGGTCATGGTCTCCAAGAACTCAAGAGCCAGCCCAATGACCTGTGCCTCCAGATGGATGTTGAAGTCACCCAGAACTATAAGTCTGGGGAACTTCAGCAGTGCTGCTGAGACAAAGGACACAAGCTCTGGAAGGGAGAGCGCTGGGTCACAGGGAGCACGGTACACCAGTATAATCCGAAATCCTTCCCTTGCCCCTGTAGACACGTGAAGGGCCTCAAGGCCCAGTAGTACCAATGCTGAGAGCCTGACAGCCTCCAAGGTGTTTTTATACACAATGGCCACCCCTCCACTTCCCTCCAGTCTACCTTGGTGCAAAATAGAATACCAGGTGGACAAATGAAGGAGAGGGTTGGACCTCCCTCCATGCCTATCCAGGTCTCAGTGATACAGGCCAGGTCCAATTTGCATCTTGTTTGCAGTGGATCTGGCATTTATAAGCACCAAGGATAGAGTGGAAAGCTGATTGAGTTGGTTACCTTGCCTCTGGCAGGAGGAAACAGCATCAGAACAGGGCACAGCCTTTAGACATCTGGGCCTTGTTCTCATCAATCTCATAGATGCTGCTTCACTGGCATACCTACCACAACCTATAATCAGATCGGCAACGACTCCCCTCCCCCCCATGTTATGGTTAGTGCTTTCCCATGCTTCCAGAGTTTTAGACATAAGAGATTTTTTTTTAAAAAAATCCTCTTAAAAACCTCAAGCTCTAAGTATGCTCCTTTCATGGATGATGCTGAAAAATTATCCAAAATTGTTACAAGTTTAACAACTATAATTTCTTCTTGTGAAGATGAACTTCTACAATCTCTGTAGCCATGTTTGGATTTTTTCCACCCTGGCCCTTGAGATACAAAGGCTGCACATTTACATTTGTGTATCAGAATAGTTTATCCGTTCTAGTGAGTGTTACTGAGGATGATGACCATCACAGTCAAACATCTGGAGGGCCACAAGTTGCCTGTGTTGTGAATGTAAAGGAAGGAAGGAAAGAAGACATCACAGTTGAGATGTCTATTCTCCTGGTGCCTGCCTTTTCAGGATCATCAAGCTTGTCAGAGGCAAGTCCCTTCTGGACTCTACGACCAATCAACAAAGCTGAAGTAGGAACTGATGTGAGGAAGGGGCTGCAGATTCCTACACTAGAGTGATTTACATCTCAATGCATTTCATAAAACGAATGGAGTCAAAGTAAATCCAGCCACAAGGGAGAAGCATTGATTTTGTAAACACAGAGATCAGAAAAAGACTTGGATAAAAATGTTTGCGAAGAGATTGTGCCATTACAGTCACTGCTCATGTTTTCAAGATAAGTGCTGGGCAAAATTTCTCAGAACATATTTTTCTAACCTGAGGGAGGGTGTTTTGTTCTGTTTTGTTTTTGGGAACTCCTCATGGATCCCAGACTGTTGGAGACTTAGCCCAGGTCTAGAAATAGTCAGTGAGTAGACTTCTTATTTTCCAGTGTCCATATATAATAGTAAATTTCAAGTCTAGTTCTGGAATTGGGCTTAACTTTCTTTAGTATTGCTTAAATAATGACACAAAGAATGCACACATTTGCTGGGCCCTTTTCACTCAGTCCTAAACTGCCATCTGAAAATGTATTTGGCTACAGAGGCGCAGGAGTTGCCCAAAGTGATACTGGAAGAAGTGTGGCACCTTGGCAGGTGAGAGTTAACAGGAAAGAATTAATTACAATGTACAATGGTACCTTGTATAAAGGAATTAATTCGTTCCAAATGAAATTCTGTTAAGCAAATTTTCCTTTATTCAAATTTCCCATAGGAATGCACTGAAAACAGAGTAATCTCTAATCACAACCGTTTTTATGTTGTATGGATTTGCCCCATAGGTGATTCTGTTAAGCAAATTTCCCCTATCTCTGGAATTTTTATGTTGTACAAATTTTATGTTATACAAACCGTTTGTTATACGAGGGTCCACTGTAGTAACCTATGTTACATTTTGGAGTAACGTGGGCATAATGGCATACCTTTGTTCAATAATATGAGAAACTAGAGCTGTTCTTTTCTTCGTGTTTGACTTGCTCAATTGATTTTGTTCCTAATACCAATTCTAATTTCATTTGATTATCATGTTGAGGCAAAAGGAAGGAAGGAAGGAAGGAAGTAAGGAAGGAAGTTTATATTTCACTTTCCTATTGCACACACACATCAACAAAAATGTAGCATCAAATTGCTAGTAATTTATTCTCTCCCATCCTTTGTTTGGCTATGCCCAAAATTTAGGAAGAAATACTGTATAGGACAAATCAAGATTGTATAAGTTGCATAACAGACCATATAAAGTGGTGTGTGAATAATTGTTTCCAGTCTGTGCCCCCCTTCAAATGTGCCAGGGTTCCTCAAGGGGCCATAGGGAGAGAAAAGTACATTAGAATAGGCTGTAGAAGTTAGATTCGGCACTGCATGACTTGACTCTTGACAAAAAATATCTACATTGGCTTTTTAATGGGTCAGAAATGATGCCCGTTGGTCAGCACACTATAGTTTTTCAGTTGCCTCCTGGCTGAAATGACATGAAGTATTCCAGTTTAGTATGGACCATGGATCACAAAAACTCAGGGAGTGAAGTTTTTCACCTTTTCCTTTTATAACTATAAGATTTCCTTGGGAAGTGCTCTTTTTCCTGAGGCAATCCAATGAGTGCATGGCCAAGTAAGGTTTCCTAATTTATCTTGACTAAAACTCTCTTCAAACATGCATGTTTAGCAATTGTTTTCAGGATCTCGCTTCCACTTAAATACTGAATGCATCTTACAGACTTAAACAACAAAAATATGGCTGTCAGAAACAAATCACCCCTCAATGATGGTAATGTCAAATGATATTTTTGTGTTGACTCCAATTTTTGAGGCCTTTCCTCAAGATATTCTAAGTGGTCCATCTCTCCCTGGCTGGTGTCAGTCCTGTTTCTTTGTCAGTCTGCCTCCTTTGGGCACAATCTATGCTATTTCTTAAATAGCATGGTTATTTGTTACTCTAAAAATATAATTTTTCCTATCTTTGGAAAAAGTGACGCTATAACAACAGCCAGGAAGAGCAATGGCTGAGTGAGGAGGCTGTGGGGACATAGCAGGGGGTTCAGCATAGCAAGACCCCAGTCATGCCATCTCATGACAACAGGCTTGGGTGATATGACCATGAAATGTGAACTTGGAAGCACAATGGACACTTTCAATGGCAGCCCTCAAAACTGAGATTTTGTATTATGCTAATTTATTCATCTAATCAGCCCTGCCCAGTAAAATTGTTTCCTGATAGGCAGTATCCCACAGTGGCCTGAATCAGCATGATAAACACCACCAGATGACCAAGTGATCATTGCAGATCTCTGGATGATCATCTATCAAGTGGTGTAAATTTGAAGAAATTGGAGACTCAATAGCCCCAAATGACTCATTAATATGCCTGGACTCATACATCCTGAAATGAAATCAGACAGTCCTCTATTTCCTTGCAGATGTCGCCTTCAATATCAAGGTTCTTCTTGACATCCCCATTCTGAGCATAGCATAATGCACTCGAAAGAGTGAAAATCGATGCAATTATACTCATTCGTGAAATAAAATCTCTCTGAATCAATATCAGTAATGTAGACTTGAAAACCTCTGCCTCATATTATTCCCCCATTCTTACATTCTACTGAGCTTTACTGGGTTCAGTCTGATTTAGTATGACATAGTTATCTGACTGGAGAGGGGAAACAATGTCTAGTACTAGACCCTAAACTGATTGCTCACTTTGGTTCATTTCTATGCATCTTTAACTCTACTGTGTTCTGTGCTGTCAAGTTGGAACCAAATTACAGTGATCCTAATAGAGCTTTCAAGGTAAGTGAAATATTTAAGCAGTGCTCTTATCAGTTCTGCTCTCCCAGTAGGTTTCCATGATCAAGTGGGGATTTGAACCCTATTCTCCAGTATCTGACTCCATCACTATATCCACTACACCACACTCACAATCTACTAAGGGCATCGGATAACTGCAAGAATTTCCTTTTCTCTTTAGTAGAACTGCCTTTACTACCAGCCTCAAACAATTCCACGCCTCCTAACAATTCCACATCTCACAATTTAGAGATAATTCCAAAAAGGATCTCCCTAGTATAGACAATGCAATCTGCAGACAAAATGATTTTTGTATGCTAACATATCCCATCAGCAGTTACATCTACAGTATTGGTGGGAATGCCAATGTGGTTTCAGACTAGGCCAGGCAACATCTCAAATCTAGACATGAGGCACTCCTATAACAGTCCATGATCTGGCCCAATGCAAAAAAAGAAAAAGAAAAGAAAAGAATGAAAAAGAAAGAAAAAGAAAAGAAAAGAAAAGGGAGGGAGCTTCTTCTGCCTATGTACTCCATTTAAATTGTCACCCACGTGATCATCCTGTGTTCTGACCGGAGTGGAAATTGCCTCAATGCAAGCATTTATTTGCAGCCATTATTTGTATCTAGTGCTCCACTTCTCCCACAGTCAGCCATCAATTTTGTTTTCAAGCGACAGTGATCTGCAGTCTTAACAAATGAAAATGTCTCACAGAGCTGGGAGAAAATAACAAGAAGAAATATTTTCATAAATCTATACTAGTTTACAACTTGCTGCGACACTACTGTATAGTCCATGGCTGTTCTGCTTAAGGAATATGCATCTCTCTCTCTCTCTCTCCTCAAATCAAAAATAGGGCAGATGGGTAGGGGTTAGAGTCTGAAAAGAAGGATTGATTAATGTATGTTTAAAAGCATAAATGATTAAACTTAATTAAATACAAATCTATCTATCTATCTATCTATCTATCTATCTATCTATCTATCTATCTATCTATCTATCTATCTATCTATCTATCTATCTATCTATCTATCTATAATTTTATTTTGGTTTGAAACCAACTACATAGTATTTAGTATTTAAAAGTCTTTCTGTAACATCAATAAACTCATTCTATAATATGAAATTTTTAAAACAATGTTAGACTCCATTATTGTTATTAAAATATTCAAGTATTAAAATATTCAAGTATAAATGGTGGCAGCAGTATGAACCAGGTCCGTTACAACAACTAAAACCCCTTTGCTTTAACTTCTCCAGATTTGGAACAGATCAAGAGCAGACTGTCTTCTAACAACAGTTCCAAATTATGATTTCTTGTTTGGTCTGCCCTCATTTTTTGAACTGTCCTATAGAATATAGGATTTGTTCTGCCACACAATACTATTGATGCACTCCAATGCAGCTATAATTCCTTTATAACTATGTGTTGGTTGAGGCAGCTGTATAACTGCCAACTGCCTGTCAGGAAACACTGGGGGGGGGGGACTGTGCATCTTTTCTGGCGCGAAAAAACTGAATGTTTCACTTCAGTGAGGTTTCCTATACAGTCTACCCACACACTGTCCCTATTATCGTGTTCTTTAATTTATTTATGGAGCTATTGGGTGAAGGCGTCAGAAGTTGGTTGAAGTAATGATTTTGGAATTGGGTGCCATCAGTTAGCAGTATCCTGGTGACACCCAGGTTTATCTCTGTCTAATCTATTGTTCAAGTCAGATACGGCTGTGCAGGTGTTGGATAAGTGTCTGGACACTATAATGAACCAGATGACAACCAACTGAAGCTAAAAACTGAAGGTTCTGTGGTCTGTGGTTGCAATGTCTCAAAATTGTGCAAGCAGCCTATTCTGGTTAGAGATACACCCCTTCAAAGAACAGGTTCATAACTTGGAGTTTTTTGTTGAGTTTTCTCTGTCAGTGCAGAATCACTTGAGTTCAGTGGTCAGAGTGCCTAGGGACAGCTAGAGCTATTTATGGATAGAAATAATCTGGCTACTGTAGTTTATGCACTGGTCATCTCTTGTTTAGATTACAGTACACTCTATGCATGCTGACCTTTGAGCATGACTATGACACCACATAAAATCAGATTTGGCATAAGAGAACTGTCTGCCATTTTGGCTTTGGTCTAAATCAAGTTATTGATTATGGTTTATAAAGTCCTAAGCAGTTTCAGATTGTGATATTGTAGAGCTTGCCTTTTTCCATATATAGTCCCCCAGCATTAAGTTTTTTTTTTTTTTTTTTTTTGTAAGGAACCATGTCCCACCACTGAGATAAGCATCTTATGTAGAGAATGTAGAGAATGTAGAGAAAATTATAGAATGTCCTCCCCTCGAAAGCCCAACAGGCACCAACATTTCTTCTACCTGAGTAGCAAGTTAAAACCTTGTTGTGAATCATAGCATTTGGTTATTTGAAAGATTATATGTACCATGTGCTCACATCCTTCAGTTTGATGTTTGTTTCAATTTATTGAATTATGTTTTAAAGAGTTTAAAATCTTCCAGTTCCTTTAAGGAATTCAAATTGTTTGGGCTTTTAAAATATGATTTTATTTGGTTTACTCAGAGTTCTGTTGACAATCAAAGCAAATTAGAAATAGTCTAATAAATCCTTGAATGAATAAATCCCATTTGGTGGCACTTAGAAATGAGACAAAAGTGACATTTCCTGAACTGCTTATGTACGACATGTGAATCTTTTCCCATGCTGTTCCCAGCATGCATGTTGGAACAACAATTTTAAAAAGGATCAAAGTAAAGCAAAGTGTGTTGCTTATATATTGCTCCATAGCACTTAAAACACTCTCTGGGCAGTTTACAAGTAATTATGTTGGCTACGCATTGCCCCCACCCCCTCCAGCAAGCTGGGTACTCATTTTACTGACTGTGGAAGGATGGAAGGCTGAGTGAACCTTGAGTTGGCTACCTGGAACTGAAACCCAGGTTGTGACAAAAGTTATAACTGCAATACAGCAGTTGAACCACAGCACCATAGGCTGTTCACACCAGAATGAGCCTCTCAAGGTTTGAGTTAGTTCTTGGAGCTGTGTAAAATTTTGCCCATGCTCTAGCAGTGACCATCTGTCTGGCACAGGCAATTTAACATGCCTGGAACAAACACAGGGTGATGTTGCCTAGCAAATCAGTAGGGCCTAGGAATCTCTCCTGCTTGAGCTTTTCTATCCAATCAGTACTTTTTGCTACATAGAAGCCATTGTTAACCATATTGTGTTGCCAAAACCTTCCTCAACATGCTAGGTGGTAAAAACCTTGCAAAACATTTCAGGGAAAAGGAAATTTTAGGTCACCTAAAGTGGCTAGGGACAGGTGATACTCTCTTTTTTGTGGTTAAAACACACATAATATTCTAAATGAACATCCCCTCATGGACACTCCAGAACCTGAAGCTAATATTGCATAGGTCTGTTGGGTCGTACATTGTATGCTTTGTGTTAACTCTGTAATGTGGCATTCAGTATGTGTTTAATTTCTCAAATTCAGGCAGATGTGCTGCTTGGGTGTAGCAGAAAATTCATACTTCTCAGACAGATACATATTTTGGGACACGGTTATCCTGTCATCTGCATTTTTCTCCAGATATTGTAATGCAGCACTCAGCTCACAAACTGTAGAGGAAAATGGGTACAAATGCATCTATTAGACAATGTTGCCTGCCAGAGTGCATGGGAGAATTGCAAACAAAATCCATGCCAATGGACATTGCCTCCAATTGGATTCTTTTCATTGTAATTATGCGGATGACATTGCAATTAAGTTGAGTAACTTTTGTACCAGAGAACATTTGTCCATTAACTACTCTAAAACCAAAGTAGTCGTCTTTGGGAGGAAAAGAACTAGACATAGGTGGACACTTGACAACAAATCTATTGAGCAGTTAAGAAATTTTAGTTGCCTTGGTCTCTGTTTTAATGCCCTGGTCTCTTGGAAATATCATCTGAAAGCAACAGTTTTGAAAGCCTCCCACTCCTCTCAATCCCTTTTGAGATTCTTTTCAACCCAAGGTGGTAAACTTGTCGCTCCTGCAGCTGAGGTGTTTTCAAGAAAGATAGTCCCCCAATTAACATATGGGGCCGAAATCTGGAGGTATACTAAAATACCACACCTCGACGTGGTTCAAAATTCTTTTATTCGATCTCTTCTTGCTGTACCCCGTGACACACCCTCTGCATATTTAAGAGCTGAAGTAGGGCTAACTTCCATTGAAATGTACTGGTTGAAGCTGGCCGGTATGAGTGACTCCCGCTTGCCAAAGAAGTGCTATATAGAACAACTTCAGCACCCCTTGCGGGAGTCCTGGCCAAAGCTAGTCAGACACATATTACATCATTATGGGATCAATACTGAATCTATCCCCTCTTTTGTCTCTCCCAGTATCAAAAATTGGTCAAAGACAAGATATATTTATGTTCCAAATGGAAGGAATTGGCTGCGGTTTCATTATCGTCATCCTCCCTCTATTATCCTTTGTATAAAACATCTTTTGGGCTGGAAAGCTATTTCCACAATTTAACCTCAGCTCCCTTGAGGACAGCTTTCACAGCCCTGCATTTCCAGACCATACCTTCTGCCTTTTTAGAGGGGAGACATGATAATATCCCTGTTCAGGACAGACTTTGCCCTTGCGGCTCGGGTGAAGTCGAAGATGTGCCCCACTACTTGCTCAGCTGCCCCCTCCATGACCAACCTAGACGTAAATTCCTTGGTGGGATTATTAGTTCACTGGTCAATAGGTCCCCTGGAGCCCAACTTAGTATGCTACTTGTCCTTACAGACAGGTATGTCACACAGCAAGTAGCAAAGTTTGCACTGGCAGCTATGAAAATTCGGGTCAGTCACAAACACATGATTATACACATACTAAGTTGATGTAGACAGGGAAAGACTAACTTACCTTGCCTTTTGTGTTGCCCTAACCTAATGGGTCCTAGAACAAAAACTGAGATTCTGTTTTGAGCCCCAAGGGGTGTGTGTGTGTGTGTGTGTGTGTGTGTGTGTGTGTGTGTGTGTGTGTGTGTGTGTGTGTGTGTGTGTGTGTGAGAGAGAGAGAGAGAGAGAGAGAGAGAGAGAGAGAGAGAGAGAGAGGGGACTTTTCTGGGCCGGGATGCCTATCAAATAATACAACACTAACCAAACATTTGTTCTTCCCCTGCCTTTGAATTAAAAGAGAGACCACCTTTCAGCTCCTGCCTGCCTCCCTCCCTGCCCCCCACCCCAATCTATACAGTATTGTCTGTTGGAGTCGGTCTGTTTAAGGGCCATTGCTGCAGGGAGTCATTTCTTTCTCAGCATGCTGTTTGACACATGCTGACATCACAGTAGTGCCACTGTGTGATGTCATGCAGACAGGGGTTAGAAGTAGAGGTGCAATTCTTTCTGGGCAGCACCCTGATGTTTGGCACCCTTAAAAAGAACCAGGTATTAAGGATGAGACTATGTCTCACTGACTGGACTAAGGAAGATGAGCAATCCCCACAACTGCATTTTATAGCAGGTTAAACATTCTGCTCCTACTTTAGCTTATTTGAATAATTTTTCACTGGAAGATATTGTATCAAATTGCATTAATATTCCCTGTACAAATCTTCCGCACATTACATGGCACTGTAATGCAAATGGAGAATTAGGGCCACTTCCCTTGTTTTGGAAGTATAGAATGAGCTAGTTCATATGTTTTCTTTTTTTATTCTTTTCTCCTCTCTTGGCTCTATTGTTCCCTTTATTATATTTTTATGTCCATTTTTAGTGGTGTATTGGAAACAAGCAAGAAGAAATTGCATTATCTATTGAGGTAAAGAACCGAACCATCAGAAGCCTGTGCATGTGACCATGTGTATGTTTGCATCAGCTTACACAGAGAGTCACACAGAGAAAACACTTCCTTTTAGTGACAGCCTAGTTTTGCTTCTTAAAACAAGGAAACAGGGACAACAATTTTCTTTATCTATGGCTCCTTTATAGCTGCCTAGATGCCCTAAGCACATCTGATCTCACCTGATTTCGGAAGCTAAGCAGGGTCGGCCCTGGTTAGTACTTGGATGGGAGACCACCAGGGAATACCAGGTGCTGTAGGCGCCTGGAGTAGGAACTGGCAAGCCACTCCAGTATTCCTGCCAAGAAAACTCCATGGGCATGGGGTCACGAAGAGTCGGTCATGACTGTAACAACACAACACACATACATGGCTCCTTTATACCTGGATATTATCTTTGAAATTATTTGAGAGAGGCACTTTGAATTATTTTGTTTGTGTGGATACCAGTTGCCCTCTGTTGCATTAAGCAACAATGTGTTGCACACACCCCAACACGAATCAGTTTCACTAAAGATGCTATTCCACTTTACAGAGGTTGGTGCAAACCCACTGACTTTTATGAGTTCACGTGATAGGCAATAGCAAGCCATAATTGCTTCTCTTACCAGGTTTTCTTTTAACCGTTACTTTTTGCCTGGGTGTATCGTAACCAGCATTACAGAATTCATACTAATAGTGCATCTGTGAAGACCTCTAATAGGAAAGTTGCACTAAGGGAATGGACAAGCTCTCTGCATTAGTATCCAGTTGAGATCGGCACAAAGCACTGAATCAGTGGCTCATGCCACCAGTCTGTTTCTCGGTCACACAGATTTCCGGCTGTTCCAAGCCCTGCTTCCACTGGTGGGCACCCATTCAGAGGCAGCTCCCTGAAGTGATGGGGGAGGAAAGCTGGGGCACTAGAGATGGGCACGACTTAGCGGTATTCCCGTTTCCGTTTCCGTTACTCGTATCCGTTACTCTACGGAAACGGTAACGGGAATTACTCCGCCAGAATTCGAGCTCGAACCGACGAACGAACAATTTGGTCTGATTTGTCGTGCTCGTTACTTGCATCGCAGCGATCGCGCAATGCCAAGCGGCACAGAATTTTTTTAAAAAAAAGTTTAAAAAAAACCCGATTCCCGGCCCTAAAAGTAGGCAAAAACTGTCTGAGGGCACCTACCAGGAAAGAAGGGTGTTTTATTTGGGGGGGGTCCCTGCCCCCCTCTCCTTGGCTATTGCTACTGCTGCGCTGCTGGTACCAGGCTGGGAGGGCGCATCCATTTGCCATGCAGTGCGGGAAATCCAAAATGGCGACCGCAATATATTTTTTGAAATCGTTGCCCAAAACCCCACCAAAGCACCACAGAAACATGCGAAAATTAGCTATTTTAAATGCTTGAATTTTTACAGTAGCAGCAGTGGGTTTTTCTTGCAAAAAAAAAAAAGTCTCTGTTGATTTTATTTTATTTTATTTTATTTTTTTATACCTGCACATTTGCAATGATGGGCTCGCCCATGGGAGTGGACCATGCAAATTTTCCACCAATCGCATGGCCACTTGGCCAGGTTGACCACAGAGACTTCTGGGATGTGCCAATCGGGCATAAACAGCCCACTAATCGTAGCCCAAACCCGAACCCTAAGCCTAAGCCTAACCCATACGCCAGTACACTGTCCTTCTAAGTGGGTCAGAGAGGCACCCAGAGGTGCACCCCAATACTCACCCTAACCTCACCCGTAACTAGCCTAACCCTAGCCCTTGCGCTAACCCGTCTTAACCCTAAGCCAGATCTACTTGCATTGCACTACATGCAAGTACGTGAGACACAGCGGGTGCAAAGAGTCTGCCAGTCCGTCACTTGTGGCTCTGGCTGACTCCTGCAGCTCCCTCCAGGAGCCTGCTACCCCCCCCAAACCAGTACTAATGACAACGAAAAAAATGAAAAAACGAACTGACTAATTTTTGCGAAATTTCGCGAAAAACGGAAACGAGCCGAAACGGACTGCCTCCGACACACGACAACTCGAAAACGTCATTTTCCCTAGTCGTGCCCATCTCTATGGGGCACTGCCTCTGAGTGGGAGTCTGTTGGAGGAGGACAGGCTGGGAAGCTCCAGGGACCCATTCAGCTGAGAAACAAACTGGCACAAACTACTGAACAAATGGTTCGTGCCCATCTCTCGTACCAAGTAAAAACATGCAAATACATAAGCTTTGATTTGGTCCAAATTAGGGATGGGCATGAACCATTAAATAGTGTTTTGTTTCCAGAGTACAGTGGTACCCCGATTTAAGAGCAGCTCAACTTAAGAGCAATTCGACTTAAATGCAGAACACTGTTGGCATTTCAACTGCCACCTTGCAAAGTTTAGACATGGTCTGCTCGACTTACAAATATTTTTTTCATTTTTAAAAAAAAAATATTTTATTTTTTCAATTTTTTATATAGGTATGCCGACTTAAGAGTAGTTCTACTTAAGAGCATACATTTGGAATGGATTAAATTCGTAAGTCAAGCTACCACTGTAGTTTCATTTTGTTTTGTTACAAAATGCATTTTGAAGTAGTATTGTTATGAAATGAAACAAAATGAAACAAAACACTATGCTCCCCTGGGTTCTAAAAAGCTGAGTTATGAAGCTCCAAAGGAGGTACCCCTAGGGAATAAAACCTTTTCTAATTGGAATAGGAAGCTGATCGGGTGAGCAATAGTGCCGCCACCACTTCCCATTGATTCCAACCAGAATGTTTTTTTCCTCTGGGGGCACCCCCTTTGGAGCTTCATAACTCAGCTCCCTGAACCCTAAATCTTTCAAATTTTCAAGGGGCTCCTTAAAATTACTTGCAGAAGATACCACTATCATTCACATGCCCTGGATCAGTAATTATCCATTGCATATTTTTAAAACAATTTTTAAAAATATGCAGTGGAAAATTACTGATCCAAGGCATGCAAATGGCAGGGGTACCTTCTGCAAGCAATTTTAGGGAACCCCTTGAAATTTGGGAAAGTTTGAGAATGGAGTTATTAAGCTCCAATGGTGGTGTGGGGGTGCTTAATTGAAGGAGTGTGTCCAGCACACTTCACCAATTATAGGGTTAATGTACAGCTTCCCCTCTCTATGATAAAACTCGGATCCACACTCCTTCGATTAAGCAGCCCCACACCTCCTTTGGAGGTTAATAACTTCATTCCCTGAAAACCAAACCTTTCCAAATTTCAAGGGGTTACAGGAGAAAGCTTGAGGAAGCTCCCCTGTCATTTCCTCTATAATGAATTGTTTTATTTTAGGGGTGGGGGGAATGGTGTTTCATTTCATTTCGTAATTAAATGCTGGACAGGCATTTGGTTTTGGTTTGAAATGTTCTGTAACGTTACGGCACTATGTAAGGTGTCCATCCTTAGTCCAAATTATTTGCCTTATAAATCACATGTGATTTGCTTTGAGCTGTTTTTAGTCCATCTTCTTCACTTTGCATCCAGGTTTTCTGAAGTATTTGCATATGTCAGGATAGTGGAAAATGGGGGAGGGGGAAATGAAGAGCTCTGACTTCGAATTGGGAGTTAAAGCTCAGTGTCAGCAACTACTGCTTTTGATCTTCCATGTGCAAGCAAAATTTTCTTCCTTCACCCCAGCAACTGACTGGGGGCTATTGTGTTTAGATAGTTTTTATGTCCTTTTCCAAACACCAATGTGACCTGTTCCACCAAAATAAGAACAGAATAACATAAGAACAGCCTCGCTGGCATCCAGTCCAACATTCTTTCTCACCATCATGCCCAATGGCACACATTACACACACTACACATAGTCTCTCTCTCTCTCTCTCTCTCTCTCTCTCTCTCTCTCTCTCTCTCTCTCTCTCTCTCTCTCTCTCTCTCTCTCTCAAACACACACACACACACACACCATTCACTCAATTGAAACAAGTAAGCAAGCAACAATAGTAATAATGTGTCATACTCTTTTGACCATTACAAACGTAAAATTACACAGACAACATCACTGTAGAGTAAATGACTCATATTATTAAAATAAAAGCCACACCCCCAACAGGAAACTACATTATTGTTTAAAATGTTATTCTTGCATAAATTGCTACAGATTAAAAAAAGTGCAACCTTCATGGTGATCAGCCTCTCTTATGCATGCATTAGCAAAATTGCAATCCCATTTGTGTTCTTTTTCCTGTGCTTTCATAAAATCTCATAAGATTTCATCAAATGTCTTGCTCTGCATACACTGTCAGAGAGGTCAATAGATAATAATATGACCTACTGGATCTTCAACCTGTCTTAATCTACAATGGCAGGTATGTTTGGAATAATTCATATTTTCAAGACGTCCATCCAAAATAGCAGAAGGCATGAGGTTCAACCTGATTCTCAAGTAAAAGCCGCCCTCTTCTATTTATGCAGTCATTTTAGATAAGAAGGCATCCTAGGCAGAAGAGGAAATGTTCATAGAAGGGAGCTATTTTAGAAGTTGGTATTGTTGCTCTATTTGTATAGATAAATCAGATAACCTTTGACTCCGTTTTTTATTTGTTTTGCACTTTCCATCCTGAATTCTTTATGTGCACTAAAAAAAAAAAAGCTGTGGAATGAGAAAGGAGATAAGCCCTTTCAGAACTGATAATGAATGAAAGCTTCTGAGAAGGTAGTGGGGTTCACTAAAAATTCTTTACCCAGAATTTTAACATCATTTTAGAAGTTGCTGTTTGAGTTATTATTACCATTGGAAGTTCTGCTTTATGTACATTTTAGGGGGGTTGAAGTGGAGAGCCATTACAGTGCACATTGAAATGTATCTTGTATACACTCTGAAAAGTTTATAGGCCCATCCTTATGAGTCTCGTAAGAACTGTGGGACAATTTTCTTATTGTAAATCTCCAAGGCTAAGGAAACCAACTGACCATTCCTGGATGTGTAGAATCTGACTACCTAATATTAGTATTTTCTAAGTTTTCCTTGATAAACTCAGTGTGTTGCAGCCAACTTCCTATTTGGGGAAACATCACCCTAAGTATTTAAATACTGCTACCTGTTCAATATCCATCCCATCCACCTTCCAACAATGATTCTCAAGTCTCTTTTGGGAGAAAAAAACTCATTTTGCTTTTCTGATAATTGGGTTGTGCATCCTTATTCATATAATGATTTTCTAAAGAGTGAAGGTGATACAGATAAACCTGCATCAACTCATCATGCTGTATCTATCACCTTCAAAGAACAGGGTTGATTTTTTTAAAAAATAAAAAAATCACTAATTTTAGGGAAAGAGGAGTATTTCTGTCCAGACAAATTTGAAATTGCATTAGCATTATTCATATATAGATTTTAAAAGACTGAATCCATGAAGGACATGCTTTGTTGTTATGATAGTGTCAGAAGGTTCTTCATCAGCACACATGATGATTCTAAATGAGATATAAGATAGCGTGGAAACAGTACAAAAATTCTTCTTTATTGGCCAATATTTCAGCCCCCCGACCCAAAGCCTTTCTCTAGGAGTAGTATTAAGGCAGACTTATGATCACATACAAGTCTTGGGGATTGGTTCACGGTGTATTTCTGTATCAGACATGATGGGGGGGGGGGAGCAATGATTAAGTGTGGATCTAGCTGCCTGGAACCTTGCTTGTTCATAAACCAGAATATTATTGCCTATAAACCAGTAATCTTGCTTAACTAGCAATTCTCTGATATAGATTTTGCCAATTACTTGGAACAAGTTAATAGGTTTATAGTTTGCTAGGTTCTCCTTTCTTTGTTACTTATACTGTATATTGAGACCTGTATTGCTTTCCTCCAATTATTTTACAATATCAAAAGAAAAGGAGAAAAGCCCTCTAATTTTTCTTCCTCCTGAAAATGAAAACATATGTAAATCTCCCTCATTTCTGAATCTGCTGCCCTGACAAAATGGCCGCCGATCACATGCACAGAGGAATTTCCTCCTGGGGCTCCATGACTGGGGTTTTCAAGAGAGCTTGGGCTTCCATTGGCATTTGAGATTTCAATCTCCTGCTGTTCATAATATCATGGTTTTCTAAGATGATGGTTGTGGCCAACCCCATTCCCAGACCTTTAAAATAATCTTCCTTTAAATAGCTTTTTAAACACCTGCCATTTACCCTGCTAGACCAAGATATTAAGGAAGGAAAATGATATTCTTTATTACAAAGTAATAACTTACAGGGAAAAAAGATCTCAACATCACGTTTTCTTCCATTATAGCCCATTAGCCCAAAATACATCATCATCCTTCAGTTACAAACATTCATCTTCCTTACATTCCAGCTCTTCACATTCCTCCTCCTTCAGGTTCTCCTGGATAGGCTGGCCACCTGAACTACCCCGCCTCCCACCCCCGCCTTTCGATTGTGATGGTTCCATCACAATTGTATGCTTGTTTAAAATCAGCCAACCAAGCTCAGCTTCTTTAACCCCTGAGTTGTAGGAATAATATCTGGTGCTTCAAAGAGACCAGCTTCAATATGAACAACAGTCTGGTTTGTTTTACTTCACTTCAGAGTTATTTCAGGAAAGGCTAGGAATACTTTAATTGCCTGCCTCTAACCTTCTCAGCTGTAAAGACTTTGGTACAAGTTGGCTAGAAAAAAATGATGTGAAGCCTCCTGCCAGGACAGAACTAAGGGCTGGATGAAGTGAAAGACATTACTGCTGTTCAAGAAGCCCTTGAAAATGCTTACATCAAAGTGATTCTCACTCATACAAAAAAAAAAAAAACAACAACCTCTGAACGTAAGAAGATTAAAAACAATCCTTCCCCATAAGAACAATGGTCTGTCTAAGCCTGGAGTAGAAAGGGCTCTGCAGGTGCTACTGGACTTCAGCTCCCATGATTCTTAACCACGAGCTATACACAATTCTAGAACTCATACAAGTTGCATTATTTCACAAGTCTCTAATTCCTCATCGTCTTTGTTTCCCTCACAGCAACAAAATCAGGAATCAGAACATGAAAGCAGCCTACTTTTGCTTAGTTTGCTTTGACTAGCTGCCATTCAAAGTTATCCTGGCCATGGGCATGAGGGTTTAATGTTGCTTAAATGGTTCACAGCCGCTGGACTTTCCATAGTCCTCCACAGATACTCCAATAAATCCATCCACATCAGGGATTTTCCACTTTTGGTCTTCCAGAAGTTTAAAGGTTCAATTCCTCAAACTCTGCCAGAATTCTGGTAGCTGAGGCCTAAAAAAAATGTGAGACCAAATAAGGAGAACCATTTGTTTTTAAGTCATTCCCCCTACGTGTCAAGCAAGGGGGAAAATATGTTACCTTCCACCTTCAAATTGTCAACACAGTTATACATTTTATCATGTTCCCAGTAAAGGACCTTAGCTGTTTTAATGTTTCTTAGTAGAGAAAAAAATCCTAATCGCCTGCTATATCTTTTGTACCTGCTCCATTTTATGATCTCCATTGTTAGGTGAATGACTAGTTTGATGCATAGTGTATTCTAAACGCAGTCACATGAGAAATTTATTTGAAGGCATTATATTTTCCAGTTTTAGTCCCTGCCTAATAACCCCAGCACAGAATGTATCTTTTTGGCAAGTGATATATGTTTATTGTACATTTTGCTTAAACCAGGAAACCCAAGATGTCTCATTATTCAGTCTCTCTCTCTCTCTCTCTCTCTCTCTCTCTCTCTCTCTCTCTCTCTCTCTCTCTCTCTGTGTGTGTGTGTGTGTGTGTGTGTGTGTGTGTGTGTGTGTGTGTGTGTGTGTGTACACCTGCACCTGCATATATGCACCCATCTATCTTTCAGGACGGCATATTAGCATTCAGGTGTTTTTTTTAAAGTCAATGTCTGTCTGTCTGACTGCAAAGAAATGATATTGGGGGGGGGGGATACACACATCTATTTACTAGGCACTACCTTAGAAAGATGTGCATAAATATGTGTGAAATATTTAGTAGGGAGCCATGTATGTCCATCAAGTCTCTTTTGGTAGTCTTCCTGGACAATAATATATTCATCAGATCCATGTAATATCTCTATAACCCACTCATCTGGATTGATGTAGAAGTTTGCGCCACCGTGCAGTGCTAGAAAGGTTAATCCATATCAGAACAACCTGATGGTTTCTACCATCCTTTCTAGTAGTAAAATGATATTTACTACTCATCAGATACGCTTGCAAATAAAATATTTACCCAAATACACAAAAAGGTTAATACAAATCTGTAAGAAGTAATCAGATGGATTTATTAGAGGTGGAAATAATCTGAGGTCTCAGAGAAACAGGGAGGAGGGGAGATAATCACTGTACAAACTATGAAATGGTAGACACTAGAAATTTTTATCTATTTTTCAAACAATCAACTGATCAAACTATTGACCTATTAATTGATCTAGATCAATGATTCGTAAACTTGGGGTCCCCCGATGTTCTTGGACTAAATCTCCCAGAAAAATTTACCACTAGCTATTCTAGCCAGGATTTCAGCTTTATTCCAACAATATCTGGATCCCCAAGTTTCAGAACCACTAATCTAGGCAAAATAATAATTCTTCAGAAGTGGAGAATTCTAATTATGCTGTTGGTATAAGATTTCATCAGTAGCTTAATAAAAGCTGTTCTTAACTCTTTAAGATGATGATCATCTCTTTTTTCAGTCATTTGTTGCATTGTGTGTTTGTTATTGTTTTATTTACTGCTGTTGTTAACCACCCAGAGTTCCTTTGGGAAGATGGGTGGTTTAAAATAAATAAATAAATAAATAAATAAATTTGAATAAAATATTGATTGATTGATTGATTGATTGGATGTTTATACCACCCATCTGGCAGTAAGGTCACTCTGGGCGGTTCACAACAATTAATACATTCAAACAATTTATACAATAAAAACCATAAATAGTAACACAAAATAAAATAAATGCTCCCCCCTCTCCCGTGACCAGCCAGGTATCTCCAGATGTAGAAGACCTCACAGAAAGTGTATAATAGAGACAGCCATCATAAAGTAAAGTGGTACAAAATCATGTTATCCTAGGTTCTAGAATGCCTAACCTGTTTGTTTAAATAGTTACTATGATGCCATGCTCTAATCCAGAGACAGGAAATGAGTTGCCCTTCAGCTGTTCTTGGATGACATTTCCTCTATCTTTGCTTCTCCAGGCTAGTGCAAAGCAGAGCTGTGCTCCAGTAATATGCTATATCATACCTTTGAGGATGTATTGGATGCGAAGACAGAACCTCCTTATTTGCTTGCCTTTCTACATAAATACTGATGACTTTGGGTTTTGAATGGTATTTGTTAAACATAGTCCACTGCTGTCTATGTGTAATTGAAGCACAGACTTCAGTGGAACACGTGCCACTTCTTGTTCATTGACAGTACTTCAATACTTGCAGGCACAGAGTCTGCAACGTGCTGTCTGTTGGCACTCCATAAAACTTGAGGCTTCAGAAACATGCCAATACTAGAGTGGAGAGCAATAAGTACACAGGATATCTGGACACACTCATGGGTTTCCTGGTGTGGGTGATAGTACATAGTGATGCAAGTGCGCATACTTATCTGGGGCAGAGTAATAAAAGGGATGGGATCACTCCTAAATCAATTTCCCAAGAAATCTCTACCTTGCCACATTATTGCCTGTTTTAATAGTGTAACCTGCCTTTGGTCTTCTTGAGGTCAAACTGAAGTAGAAATAAATTATTATTATTATCATTATTTATTATTTACGCTTGTATACCGCCCCATTCCCACAATGGGGACTCTGGACGGTTCACAGCATCAGAATAAAAACAGATAAAAATCGATTGCAAACAACAATTAACAAAAACAAGATAAAACGACCGAAATACAATAACCAATTAACCTAACAGCAAAACGGAGCGATACAATAGACAATATTTATAGTGAAAATAAATATGAAAGGGAGAGGTTTCTCTGTGGGGACTCCAGCCGGTCTTATGAGCCCTCTCTCGAGGGAGCAGGAGCTGAAGGCTTCAAGGCACAGACCCACCTCTAGCCAGGCACAGTCCCAGGTGGAACAAGGGAGGGAGAGGTTTCTCTGTGGGGACTCCAGCCGGTCTTATGAGCCCTCTCTCGAGGGAGCAGGAGCTGAAGGCTTCAAGGCACAGTCCCAGGTGGAACAAGGGAGGGAGAGGTTTCTCTGTGGGGACTCCAGCCGGTCTTATGAGCCCTCTCTCGAGGGAGCAGGAGCTGAAGGCTTCAAGGCACAGTCCCAGGTGGAACAAGGGAGGGAGAGGTTTCTCTGTGGGGACTCCAGCCGGTCTTATGAGCCCCTCTCGAGGGAGCAGGAGCTGAAGGCTTCAAGGCACAGTCCCAGGTGGAACAAGGGAGGGAGAGGTTTCTCTGTGGGGACTCCAGCCGGTCTTATGAGCCCTCTCTCTCGGGAGCAGGGGCTGAAGGCTTCAAGGCACAGACCCACCTCTAGCCAGGCACAGTCCCAGGTGGAACAAGGGAGGGAGAGGTTTCTCTGTGGAGACTCCAGCCGGTCTTATGAGCCTCTCTCGAGGGAGCAGGAGCTGAAGGCTTCAGGCACAGTCCCAGGTGGAACAAGGGAGGGAGAGGTTTCTCTGTGGGGACTCCAGCCGGTCTTATGAGCCTCTCTCGAGGGAGCAGGAGCTGAAGGCTTCAAGGCACAGACCCACCTCTAGCCAGGCACAGTCCCAGGTGGAACAAGGGAGGGAGAGGTTTCTCTGTGGAGACTCCAGCCGGTCTTATGAGCCCTCTCTCGAGGGAGCAGGAGCTGAAGGCTTCAAGGCACAGTCCCAGGTGGAACAAGGAAGGGAGAGGTTTCTCTGTGGGGACTCCAGCCGGTCTTATGAGCCCTCTCTCGAGGGAGCAGGAGCTGAAGGCTTCAAGGCACAGACCCACCTCTAGCCAGGCACAGTCCCAGGTGGAACAAGGGAGGGAGAGGTTTCTCTGTGGAGACTCCAGCCGGTCTTATGAGCCCTCTCTCGAGGGAGCAGGAGCTGAAGGCTTCAAGGCACAGTCCCAGGTGGAACAAGGGAGGGAGAGGTTTCTCTGTGGGGACTCCAGCCGGTCTTATGAGCCCTCTCTCGAGGGAGCAGGAGCTGAAGGCTTCAAGGCACAGACCCACCTCTAGCCAGGCACAGTCCCAGGTGGAACAAGGGAGGGAGAGGTTTCTCTGTGGAGACTCCAGCCGGTCTTATGAGCCCTCTCTCGAGGGAGCAGGAGCTGAAGGCTTCAAGGCACAGTCCCAGGTGGAACAAGGGATGGAGAGGTTTCTCTGTGGGGACTCCAGCCGGTCTTATGAGCCCTCTCTCGAGGGAGCAGGAGCTGAAGGCTTCAAGGCACAGACCCACCTCTAGCCAGGCACAGTCCCAGGTGGAACAAGGGAGGGAGAGGTTTCTCTGTGGAGACTCCAGCCGGTCTTATGAGCCCTCTCTCGAGGGAGCAGGAGCTGAAGGCTTCAAGGCACAGTCCCAGGTGGAACAAGGAAGGGAGAGGTTTCTCTGTGGGGACTCCAGCCGGTCTTATGAGCCCTCTCTCGAGGGAGCAGGAGCTGAAGGCTTCAAGGCACAGACCCACCTCTAGCCAGGCACAGTCCCAGGTGGAACAAGGGAGGGAGAGGTTTCTCTGTGGAGACTCCAGCCGGTCTTATGAGCCCTCTCTCGAGGGAGCAGGAGCTGCTGAAGGCTTCAAGGCACAGTCCCAGGTGGAACAAGGAAGGGAGAGGTTTCTCTGTGGGGACTCCAGCCGGTCTTATGAGCCCTCTCTCGAGGGAGCAGGAGCTGAAGGCTTCAAGGCACAGACCCACCTCTAGCCAGGCACAGTCCCAGGTGGAACAAGGGAGGGAGAGGTTTCTCTGTGGGGACTCCAGCCGGTCTTATGAGCCCTCTCTCGAGGGAGCAGGAGCTGAAGGCTTCAAGGCACAGTCCCAGGTGGAACAAGGGAGGGAGAGGTTTCTCTGTGGGGACTCCAGCCGGTCTTATGAGCCCTCTCTCGAGGGAGCAGGAGCTGAAGGCTTCAAGGCACAGACCCACCTCTGGCCAGGCACAGTCCCAGGTGGAACAAGGGAGGGAGAGGTTTCTCTGTGGGGACTCCAGCCGGTCTTATGAGCACTCTCTTGAGGGAGCAGGAGCTTCATGAATGCATGAAGAAACTCCATTTAATTCTATCTCTGGATGGGGATAAATCATGTCATATAGAGTATGACCCCCTTATCTGCTGGATCATTATCCACTGATTCACTTATGCACGATTTGGGGGGGGGTATTTAAAAATTAATTCTGTAGCTGTAAAGCAGGCTAATGTTGCAAACTAGTTGCAAAGCCAGCAGCAATGAGTGTGGCTGGCCAGCCGGTGGTGAGGAAGACTCAGCATTGGTAAGCTTTCTTTTGTTTTCTTCCCTCCTCGCCGCTGCTGGTGCCCCTGCAGGCTGAGGGCAACTGGCTGGTGGCAACGGTGCTGAGGAGGGAAGAAAACAAAAGAAGCTTACTGATGTTAAACCCTCCTCACCACTGCAGCCCCTGCAGGACGGCTCCTGAACCGGGCAGCCAGGAGGGCTCAGCACTGGTAAGTTTTCTTTTGTTTTCTTCCCTCCTTGCCCCCCCCCCACACCTGCAGGCTGGCCACTGAGCCCGGCTGCAAAGAGCACAGCTAGCTGGTGGTGACAAGGAAGGGAGTAAACAAAAAAAGCTTACCAATGCCAAGCCCTCCTCGCTACTGCCACTCCACTACCAAGCATTTGGGGGGTGTTGCCCCAGCACCGCCCCACCCCTGCCACCACCATTATCCTTGGATAACAGTGTTTGCTCTTATCTGTGGTTTGCATTATCTGCAGGGATCCTGGAACTGATCCCCTGTGGATACGGCAGTTGTACTGTAGATCTAAACTGCTTCTAAGTCTTCAAAGGCCTCAGTGCAACTCACAATAATCAGAACATTAAAAGACTGCAGCATTTGTAATATTTAAAATTCCCTAAAAGGGGTTTCCATGAATTCAATACAAGTCACTTCATGTGATGATGATGATGATGATGATGATGATGATGATGATGATGATGATGATGATGATGATGAAATGAAAGCAAGCAAAGAAACAAAAAACATCATAACAAACCATAGGCACCACTTGCATGTATCCAAACACAAAAGACTTACTATGCTGTTTTCTCATGAGAACCCTTACCTGACCAAGGTATTTAGCAACAAAGGCTTATTTGTTTTGTTTGAACATAAGAACATAAGAAGACCCATGCTGGATCAGTCCAAAGGCCCATCTAGTCCAGCTTCCTGTATCTCACAGTGGCCCTACCAAATGTGTCTGGGGTCTCACAAGACTAGATATCTGTCTCCTGATACCACTCCCCTGCATCTGGCCCTTGAAGTACCCTGGTTTTAAGCCTGGAGATTATACAACTCCATCATGGCTTGTAAACTGTGATGGACTTCTCCTCCAAGAATCTGTCCAATCCCATTTTGAAGGCATCCAGGCCAGATGCCCTCACCACATCCTGTGGCAAGGACTTCCACAGATTAACAACACACTGGGTACAAAGATATTTTCTTTTGTCTGTTCGCAATCTCCCAAACCTCTATTTGAGTGGATGTTCCCTAGTTCTAGTATTTTGTGAGAGGGAGAAGAACATCCCTCTATCCACTTTACTCATACCTTGTATTATTTTGTACATCTCAATCATATCCCCCCTCAGGTGCCTTTTTTCCACACTAAAGAGCCCCAAATGTTTTAGTCTTTCCTCATAAAGGAGATCTCGTAGCCCAGTAAACATTTTAGTCTCTCTCTTCTGTACCTTTTCCAGTTCAACTATGTCTTTTTTGAGATGTGGTGACCAGAAATGTACTGACTACTCCAGGTGCAGCTTTACTATCATTTTGTACAATGGTTTGAGTATATTCAAACTGAATGCCTTGTTAAATTTTGGGAGTCAAATGCTATGGATGCAAATTGCCAATTGTTAATGCAAAGAGTTGATTGCACATTGGGCTAATTAAATTATATTGTGCTGGGAAAATGTGTTGCTACAGCTATTAGTAATGATTAGAAATTTACAATTTCTGTTCAGTCAGCAGGGATGTGGTAGAGTATCACAAAGTGAAATGTCAAAGGTTAGGAACCTTGGGGCATTATATAATTCTACAAAACTAATGATTCTTGATTGCTGTCTCCTGATTTCAGTAACTTTTCCCACCCAAAACATGTTGTAAATTGTGATTTTTTTTAAAAAAATGCTGATATATAAGCCAAAGAAAGTGAACACCAGATTGTATACTGAGCACTGTTCTCCTCCTCCTCCTCCTCCTCCTCCTCCTCCTCCTCCTCCTCCTCCTCCTCCTCCTCCTCCTCCTCCTCCTTGCTGCCTTAAACATGAAAGCGCATCTACAAAGCGACATTTGCGCTTAATGATCTGGGGATTAAATTACTGGGGGGGGGGAGTTGTTTAACTTGCTTAATAGCAGCCTGCTCAATGGCAAGACAAGCTGGGAATTGGGATTTCTCCTCCACCCCATCTCAGCCGTCCCACTCCCTCAACTTCTTGCTGCGACATTGCAGCACCCTGCAGACAGTCAAGTATCTCTCGCTGTGACAAGTTATTGATCTTGTTTTCCTCCGAGACCCTAACATGTAAGACTGGAGCTTCCTGAAACATACAGCTACAGCGGTGCATTGTGAGGGCTAGAAGCTAACAGGAAAATTTACTCTCTGACTCCAAACAGAGAAACAAAAACCCATTAGTACTCTGTGCACATGTTGTGCACACTTCACTTTTCTATGATCTAAGGACAGATTGACAAGAGTACAAACAAGCAGGCGTCCCTCCTATGAGTCTCCCTCCCTCTTTATCTATTTAAATAAGGAGTTTGCTTTCCTCTGCCCAGGAAAAAAAGGATGAAGAAGAAAAAGTCTATTTAATGGATTCAGTCCATGAACCATTCAAAGCAGTTACACATCCTGTTTAATTTAGCGCTCTCTTTGGCTCATTGTCAAGGATATGGGTAGGTAATTTGAGACTGGAGACTTAATAGCTTCACTGAGGGCTCCTCTTTACATTGAAGCAGAATAACAACACTTGGTTCAAAGTATATTAATTTGAGTATGCTGCATTGGGGTGGGTGGGTCCTGCTCATTCTCCTCAAATGGGCCCCCCACACCTCTGCTGCAGACTCCTGCTCTCTGGCACCCTCTATTGTTTTCTCACAAGTGAAACATTGCTGAAACTATGGGAGGGGGGGCTGCCCTTGCCTTTTGTGGGCAATTGGAATTATTATTTTAAGACATCACAGGGGGCAGAGTTTGGTGGAAGTCGGGCTGGAAGGCATGAGGGCTTGTCAACTTTAGACAGGCAACCACATATCATGAAGGACAGGGCTCCTGTGCCTTTCATGGTTATGTGGGAGAGGAGAGTTCAGTAAATGTACTATTGAAGGTACAAGACCACTGTCCTCCATTTTGTGAGGACAATTTCAGAGGACGTTTTCAAATCCAGCAAGAACAAGTAGGAATTTGATTTGAAACCCCATCTCTCCCCACCTCAGCAAAGTGCTGTGATCTTTCTGCTTCTCCTGGCAGAACATGCTTGCCGTTGGCAGGAAAAACTTTGCTGAGTGTGTTGCAGTGAGTATAACACAAAATCCATGGGTGGGAGAGAACATTGATCCTCTTGTCCATCTGTCCTGAACTTTGTATCATTATCTGCTTTATGTAGATTTGGCAACAGACCTAATTTAAACAGAGATCTGCTGCCATAATGCATAATTGCATTAAGGTGAGTGCTTTAGCAGATGATCCTCAGGGTTAAACTATATATTTTTGTCTAAGTTCACTAGACTAAAATAGAGGGTCATCTTATACATGGAAGTAAGCCAATGAGAGAATCATGTAGTTGTGAAACTGACCATACCTTGTCTCTGCAAACAGTCGTCTTATACATGGGGGATATCTTTAAGACAAAAAATACAGTATTTTAGTCTCCCATTGTGAGATTTGGTCAAAGACCATTGCCTTTGTAATCAGACTTCCTTTGCTTCCAATGATCAGTTTGACTGTCTATCTTCCACACTAAATGCAACAAACATAGTTAAGGAAAACTGTGTACTGTGCAGACAATTTTCACTGTTTGAGGTGACATCTTTTCTAAAAAACATGCTAAGCTTTTTTTTTCTTTGTTTGATCCTAAGAATTACAGCTTAATGAGTTAAGGGGCTGATTTTATACAGCTTAATGAGTTAAGGGACACACCTTTTTGCCAGGACTGTGTCTCAAAGTTTCAGAGAAAAAGTGGAAAATGCCATTAAGAACCAATACATGTTCCTTTTCATGGGGGTTTCTCTGTTAGCTGCCAAATGTTGACAGTGCAGTTAGTGGTGGATGGGCTTTGAGGACCACTTTGAACACTTCACTTGCCCCAAATATTGTCCATCTCTGACAGACAGGATTACCAAGATAGGATGAATTTCCTTGGAACAGCAAACCCTGACCCTCTAACTGTCAGGGTCTGAGGTGCAAGTAGGCATTTTTTTGAAGGCATGTCAAAGTAAGAATATTGCTAGTCAGACCACTCACCTACCAAACACAATACCGTTCTCACTGACTGGCTGTGGCTCTCTAGGATTTCAGGCAAGACTTTTTCCTATCCTTACTTTACGGTGGGAGAGAACTAATCTATGACCTTTGATTGTGGCCAACACATGCAAAATCTGTGCTCTTCCGCAGCCAGTTATGTGATATAATAATATGCAAGCATGGGTTACTAGGTTTGTTTTCATTAAAAATCCATTCTGTTTGCCAAGCTGCTCCAGGGTGCAATTCTGTCTCTACTCATCCCCCACCTTGGAGCAATGTAAAATATTTAAACAGAATTTAATCTGTCCCTGAAATTCTTGGAAGTAATTGTCACTGTGACGCCTGCTAGTGGCAAGACCCCTTCCATTTTAAGTACACGAATCGCATTCCCTCATAATATCATTCTAATCACTGCCGAGCACTAGAGTGGCCAATGTAGACACATGCTAAAAATTCATGGAGTTGAGTTTAACAGGGTTGTGTTAAAAATTAATAGCTAATTAGAATTTAATTCTCTAATTAAAAGAGATTCAGTGTTTGCAATTTCTTTCATGAGAGACTGATTTATCTGTCTTATATATCTCCCAGTGGAGAGACAGCATGAAAATATGGCAAAACCTAGCTTCTCATGTCTAAAAATGGTTTGTTGTCAAAAATTCATTGGCAGTACAGCTGGAAACTCATGTATGCCATTATATCTGTTGGTATACTTGCTCAGAGCCCTGTTCATATGGGGACCTCATGAGACTGGAATAATAAGGCTCCACATTTTTTAAATGTGAACATGATACCTTGAGGTTTCCTTTGTAAAGCACTTGATGAGTATTTAGCAACAACGAGCCTACCCTAGTAAATCTCATTAGACTCTAATTCTGGGTTCATTTCTCCCAGAAACTGGTCTTTTCCACCAGGAAAGGTGGAATGCATGAAAAAAGAAGTGCTAAATTATTGATTTACCTCTGTTAGATGATACAGTATTTTGTGACACTCTCTGCGCTGACCAGAGAACAAGAATGGCTTTCTTTCTTTCTTTCTTTCTTTCTTTCTTTCTTTCTTTCTTTCTTTCTTTCTTTCTTTCTTTCTTTCTTTCTTTCTCTTCCTTCCTTCCTTCCTTCCTTCCTTCCTTCCTTCCTTCCTTCCTTCCTTCCTTCCTTCCTGTACAAATGAAGCCAAATAGCACAACCAGTGCTATTCAGTAATACAATTTGTGCAAAATGACCCTGGCTGTTCCTCTGCTGCAGGGTGCTTTAAGAATTAAAAGCCTCCAAATTGCGATCTTTGCATTGGTGTCTTTTTAAGCTGTCAACCAATGACTCTGAATTCGTTGCATATGCATCCTTTGCTTCTTATCAGGGAAAGGGTGTGACGTTTGTGTGGACAGAGTTTGATTTTCTTCATTGATGTGCAATGTCATTCTCTCTTCTTGTTGAGAGAGCTGTAAAGTAGCTATCCTCAGTATTCCAGACAGGCCAGCATTTCCATTCCTATTACAATATCAGTGGAGGAAGATAAGCCTGATGGTTCTGCTGAGTGGGAATTCATGTAAGATGGACTGCAGCATTTATACAAGTGTTGCAGATGCACAAGCGATATCTATGCTGCTGAATACTTGGCCTCCCCTGGTGCAATGCGAACACTTATGCAAGTGACCCTATTCCTGTGCAAGTGACAGGGACAGATTTTCAAGGCAGTGAAAACTCAGCTTAATGTCAACCAGAATCTCTAACTTCTGAGAACAGGAGGAGGGAACTTCTGAGAAAAAGAAGTATCACCAACAGGCTTCATTAGTTTAGCAGGTTGGAGGTCCCCTTATCTGTTCCATAGCTGAAGAAAAAGATGAAAAACACACCAGACTACCTGAGTTATTTTAGCACATGAGGGGGGAAATGCCACAAGCACTAAAACTGCCATAATAATGGGGTGGGTGGGTGGGGGTGAATTTGGATCTATCCATTATCTTCTACTACTGATACAAAGTTCACAAACCGTTCCCAGAGGTGGCTGCCGCATTTTGCCTAATAATCGAACCAGCATCAGATGAGCCATGACAGATGCTCAAGCATGTCACTCCTCAAGCCTTTTGGTGCTTCTGTTCTACTTCTATCCGTTCTGTTCATATGAGACTGGGGGGGGGGGTTACATCTATATAATGATTACATAACAATTAATGTCAGATGTCCATAAACAGTCAAGTGTGTCCCAAGATGGAAATGTTGCTGCTGCACACTGGAACACAAGCAGAGAAAACAAAATTATTTCATATGAACTCTGTGGCTGCCTGCCCTTCCCTTGTGAGATTTCATCAGTCAAGAGGAGGTGAATAAAAATAACTGGAAGGGATGCTATAATATAAATACTAACTTTTACTAACAAATACTAAATGCTTCTGGGTATTAAAAACACCTGGATTGTGAATTACTATAATATGGCCTTTTTCTGTAGGCGTTAAGAAGACACGGGGCTTATATTTATGTCCCTTCATTTAAAAAAGTTAAATTGATAAATAGGCATCATAAAATCATCTTCCAGTCCTGCTTGTGCTCCTATTATTTTCATTCAGATTCTATTTCATCACTCCTTTTCTGGCACTTTCATCCCTTTCTTATCAGGTTCAATCATTCAGCCTTGAAAAGGATTTGGAACATTTTAAATGACATACTAAAAATAGCAGAAGTGTCTTTCCCCATGCTACTAACCATGGTGGAGCTGCCCTGTAACTGCTTCCCACTTTTCCATTTGCTGATATTCCTGGTTCTGATCTGGTACCATCCCCTGCTCCTGATGCCATCTCTCCCTGTGTACAACAAAAATCCCTTTGGGAATCATTCAGCTGTTGACCAGTTCTCTCTTTCCCCCCTCCCCAAGGACAAGTGCATAAGTGAGTATGCATTACATCTCTAGACCACAAAGCTAATTAACTCTACTCTAAATTTGCTAATGTTATCCATGGGATTTCCAGTTCATGAATGCTAAAGTGGATTTTTTCCCTCTCTCTTGAAAAAGTTGCAGAACTCCAAAATTATGTTATGGCCATTTTCACTCATCCTGACAAAAAAACCCAATTGCTTTTAAAGAGCATTTTAACATCTCTAAGAAATTCTCAAGAATACGATTCAGAATTGCTGTGGTTGCCTGATGTATTAGGTCAGTGGTTTCTGATCTTGAGTGACCAGATATTCTTGGACTGCAACTCCCAGAAGCCTTTACTGCTAGCTAGAAGATATATTAGGGAGCCAAAGAATATGTGTGTGAGACTCTCTCTTTTTGCACTGTACAGGCATGGCAGTAGGCAGCTCACAGCCTCCCTAGCTTCATACACATAGGAAACCCATAAAGGAAGACAAAGCATTCTCTGGAGACCCAAAAGAGCACCCGGACTACCAGTTCCAGAATGCATTGTAGCACCTTCCTTCTAGATACAACATGGATGCTTAGAATGCTATAAAGTCTTGGGCGATGTTGGGTGGGGGCCCAAGCTGTGTTCCAGATGACTGAAATATAGATGTCTGGAGTTTGGGTTTGTGGGTTGGAAGAATTCTGCCTGAGAATTCTTGAAAATTTTTGGGAGTTGGAGTCAAAACAATCCAAATGGAATATACCTGGTTACTGATGATATGAAGATTATTCTGCAAGGAAAACAAATTTAAAACATAAGCACTTACCCTTCAACAATGCTGGAAGTAGGGGTGTTGGACCCCTGTGTAGTGGAAAATCCATGTACTATATAACTCTTATAACCCCCAAAACATTACTAAAATGCATAAACATACATATGATTCACACACACACACACAAACACACAGAGAGGGGGGGAGAGAGAGAAAATAATTACGTATCTGTATTAGGGTTCTCTTCCACAGCATTGACTACCCTTTCTATACAACCCTTTCTATGCATAATAAGCCTTAAAGCCTTACTTTTGAGGTTGAATTAGAGATTTGTTTGGAGGCAAGTAGAGAACTTTGACAACTTTGGTGTTGAACCCCTAGTTCTAGGTGACAAGAGACTCAGTATTTATCAAATATTTATTTACTTAAAATGTGTATAGCCAACAAAGTGTATTGCAAAAAGCACTGTACTAAAATAACATGACTGGAATGTGTGTTGGAGATATATTTGCTTTGCTTATAAGGCACAGCAAGATATAGTTACACTGCTTAATTCTTTACTACCTACGGAGCAATTTAAGACACACAGATTTTAAAGTTTTATTACTGTTATGAAGCTGGATCTTTGAATTATGTAATGAGATTTGATTCTGTAGGATTACTACAAATCACCACATTATTAGGGCTAAATGCTTTATCCATGACCAATTTTGATTGCTGTTTATGTTATTTTTTCAAGAAATGACTGGGTTAGACAATGCTAGATGATTAAACAATATAAAATGACATTAATACTTTATAATATAGATAGATAAAACTAAGCAATGTTTTCAAGGGAACAGTGGGAAAATTACCTATTCTAAATCATTAACACAGACTGGATATGCTGTAAAGAAATAATTTATAAAGCAAACATCACAAATGAGAAATACACCAGAGTTTCATCAATTCATCTGTCCATGCACTGACATGAGTGAGAAATAAAATAAATTTGCCAACATTTTATGTTACAAGGTCTTCCCATATAAGAATGTGCAACATTGAACCGTATCCAACAAATGTGGTGAGCCTGTGCTTGCAAATATTTTTGAATGTATGTGTGGGCAGATCTTAGAAAGAGTAAGACCTAAAAACATTAAAATTTAGCATGGATATCAATGACTTCCCAGCTAAAATAACTACACATGGTGTATTATTTGTTTGATAGATTGGGAGTGAGACTTGGTGAAACTTATACTGCTTTCACACGACCCCTAAAATCAACTGCAAAGTGCTCACAGATGCGGCACATAAAATTGTTTTCCCACCAGCAGCGGACTTTAAAAAAAAAAGTATGATCACGCCCATGTAAACGTGACCCAGCACATTTTACAAGTACCTGGTCTTGATGAGGTAAAATTGTTCTGATGTAGATTTTAAAGTTGTGCATGCCTGGCCGACTCCTCTGCCTTCTGTTTGTTTTCGTTGCCCCCCCTTTAACAGACAGGAATCCCTAATGGGCTTCCTGTCCTGCTACAATTAGGGTGCTTTTACACAACCCCTAAGATTCGCTGATCACTTAAATTCGGACCAGAGATCTTAGGGGTTTGTCGCTCTTCGTGCGTCCCCACCCCTCCGCACTTCCTGGCTGCTGGCTGCATGAGGGGAGGGAGAAAGAAAGGGACAAAAGAATAAAGGCTTACCTCCCGGTGCGTCACTTCCTGGTTCCTTCTCTTAAAGGGGCGGGAGGCAAAAAACAACAACAAAAAGAAGCGAGGAGAGCCCGGCACATCCGCATCAAGATTTTTCACGCTTGGAGAGCAAGTACATGAAAAGTGTGCCGGGACACGCTTAGGTGGGCGTGGTCGCACTTAATTTTCAGTAAACTCCGGAGCTGGTGGGTAAACAATTTTAAGCTCTAGAGCTGGGAACCATTTGCGGCGGAGTTTAGGGGTCGTGTAAAAAGGCTTTTAGTTGCTGATGACTGGGGGAAGCATGTTGGGCAGGCGGAGGTGAGCCTGCATTTTTTTTCTCCCTCCCCTCAATCCACAGCAGACAGAAGCAATAGAATCAGAGTGCAGGAGGGTGGGAACACAGGAACCAGGACAACAACCACATGATCCCTGGTTGGAGGGATCCACATTAAAGTTGCCAGTTGATTTTAGCAGCCGTGTGAAAGAGGTCTTAGTCTGCTGCTGTTTTAACTGCAGATCTTTTCCCTTTAATTCTGATATGAGAAAATTGTGCCGTATTTTAGGAACTTCAGCAGTGGTGCTGTACCAACACGAAACAGATGTGGGGAGAGAAGGAAGACGGACCCTAATGTGCTAAAACTGACCTTTAACCACCCACTCAAAACTTGTAAAGGAATAGCACACACACAAACACACACACACACACACACACACACACACACACACACACACACACACACACACACACACACACACACACACACACACACAGTCTTAAGTATTTTATTTTCTAAAAACTAATGGAGAATACAACAGGTCAGGCTAGGGCTCAAGTAGTCTGCTATTAACACTACACACTGGCCTACCAGTTCTCTCCTTAACTGAATGGTATTGAAATTGATTTCAAGGGAGTTAACAACACCATCCAGGAACAGACATTAGAGATAGTCCATGCCTGGGAGAAGGAAATTCTTACTTGTTGTAAATATCTGAATATTATACCACAATAATTACTCACCTCTGACATGAAACAAATGAGCTTGCTCTGTTTGTTGTGCTTAAGTCTTCAAGACCTCAGCACAGGACTCGCCAGAAAGTTGTCTGAAACACATTTCTGCAACGTTAACATTATTTCAGTTCCAGTACTAGGTTCTGTCTCATTCTATCTGACCTCCTTCAGAGGTTCAGCCGAACACCAAAGTATTCGGAAATATAGGACATTTCCTTGGGTTTCAAAGGAGGTAAGAAGTTGCCAGTCTGCTTTTCTAACATCACCATATCCAGTTATTTGCATGTCTTCCTTATAAGGCATTCTTGCTGTTTCTTTTTTTTTTCTTTCCTCACTTTTATCCCATGTCACATGCCTCAAATATGATTGAACTGGTGGCAGACCCACATGGCACAAATAGTCTGGTTCAGGTAGTGTTTCAGCATTGTCGAACCCAGAACACAACATTTGCCAACCACAGTTGTGTACACTGGAGTGGCCAATACAAACCAATTACCAATTCTCAAACTGAATTTCACATTTTGTGTCAGCTGTGTGGCTCACAGCACAACTAAGAATGCAGTCAGTGACTTATTAATTAACTGAAAAATCAATTCTCTAATTTCTATCAGTGTGCTTGTGCCAACATAAATGTTCATTTGGGCTCTGGCTGTTGACTTCTTTTTTCTTGACCTGTTAACTGATGTTTAACCTTGTCTTAATTTGGTACTTGTTTTAAATATGATAATATACATATGTTTCAAGGATACCACTTATTTCTAGTTATTTTAAATTTATATTGGGAACAACCTGCTTTGGGGTTTGCAGAAAGTCAGAATAAGAAAGGAATAGAGCCTGTTGACAATCCATTGCTAAAATGGCTGCCATGCTCACCATGGGGGATGGCTCTGTTGATTACAGTGGCAGGACTCTCTTCTTGCAAATAATCAAGGCAATAACCAGGGCAACCTTTTGGAACATTAGGCTGATTGAACACCTGCCTTGAATATCTGCACAACAACTGAACAAACAGTGCAAACACTTCCCAATTACTTGAAACGCTGGCAACCCTCGTCCACATTTCCAATGTTAACATTACTATTTCTGAAAAGCTCCACTTCTCTGTTTTTTTGAAGTATGCCTTACCTATCATGATGTTAGAATCTCTACTTTGTTCCAGAAGGAGCCATAACAAGGGTCAGGGTAATAAAATGATAATTTACATTTTCTGGTGGTTAAACTAATTAAATGGTTACACTGTACACAAAGCAGGAAAACTCCAGAACCTGTAATTACCTTCTTTGTTTGCAATGATGCTATTCTTAGCAGGCTATCCAAGGTATATCCTGAACAGGTCAAAGGCCCAGATAATGAAATCTGTCCCTTCACTATCCTGATAAACACAGAAGTAATTGTCTACAGCCATCAAAGACATCAAACACCTGCCAGTGTTGATACACAATACAGACTGTAACAGAGAACCATTGGTTCACTCTTGTCGCTATGCAAATGGAATTCCTTCTGAACCAGTAGAACAGCTAGCTGCCCATGACAAACTCAGCACGGTTAGGAATAGTTCCTTTAGAATGGCCAACTACCTATCCAAAATAACCATTCCCAAGTTCAGGAGAGCCTTCACCTTAGCTTGATTTAATGTTCTGCCCTCCAGATTGTTGGAAGGCAGATACCAGGCTCTGCCAGCTGATAGACATGTTTGCCCTTGTGACAAGGAGACTATTGGGACTATTGATCATGTCCTCTTAGAGTGTTCCCTTTATTGGGATATCCGGAGGACTCTTCTTCAGTCTATCTTGCAGCAAACTCAGGGGAGGCAAAGGGAGTTTTGTGTTCTACACCTGCTTGCAGATAAAAAGCCGGATGTAACTGTGGTGGTAGCTAAATTATGTGCCGCAGCAATGAGGCATCGCTTTTCCCTGCCCACTTCAGGTGGTGAGGCCAGATTATTGCCAATGACCATTGTGTATTTATCCTTACCTCTTATGATGTGGGTTGGAGGTGGTCTAGAGCACGGGCATGGTCCCAGGCTGGAGACAATTCTAGACCTATTGAGTTGACTACTCTGTTATTGAGCCTACTGGGCTGGGAAGATTTTACCTGCTCTGGCTTTTATGTAAAGGTTATGCCATTGTGTTATGCTTGTTCTTGTGTGCATGCTTTTATTGTTTTTATACACTTTTATTTTGGTTTTATGTGGAATGTATTTTGTATTTTGTCTGGTCAGTGGCCAAAATAAAGACCTATTCCTATTCCTATTCTGAACCAGTAGTAAAAGGATAACTTAACTTATCTCTTTATTCAGGTCTGCACCCTGTATCAAACAGAGCAAATTGTGCCAAGTCAACTTTGTAATTTATTTAAAAATAATAGAAGAATTAATTTCAGCACAGAACACCCTGCTGGCATCTCACCCCATTGACAGATAGGCATCAGCATAGAGCTACAAGAACAAAACAGAACAGATATGTTTTCTGATTTCTTGAACCCTGGGGGTAAGCCTGCCCCCCCTTTTTTTACCAACCACATTTCCTCTGTTCTCTCTTGGTAGCTTTGTTGCATAGCCTGTCAAAAAGATGTCAGTTTGCCATGGGGGGGGGGAGGAGTTCAATTGGTGGTAGACCGAACTGCCAGGCCAACATGTAGGGAAATTGAGCACCTTTTTAAATTTGGCACCTCAGAGCAGTTGCCCCAATCTGGTCACAACCCTGATATCAAAGCAAGGCACAACAAAGTGTTCTGCTTATAAACTGCCCCATAGCGCTTCAAGCACTCTCTGGGAGGTTTACAATTTAATTATGCAGGCTATACATTGCCCCCCATCATCAAGCTGGGTACTCATTTTACCGACCTCAGAAGGATGGCATGCTGAGTCAACCATGAGTGTGCTAGCTGGTATTGAACCTCAGGTTGTGAGCACAGTGAGCAAAGGTCATGGACTGATCTGTTACTCTTTTGTTCTTTTAAAATTCATCCCAATATCCTGCATTTTTCATACTAGTTACCCAACAAGGAAATAATTTCCAACACACACACTATTTTGCTTCCCTTCATAGGCTTTGACTGCCTGGAAATTAAAGTATACAACTTGCTTACTTGCTTTTGTAGAACACAGTTCCTTCTTCCCTTGATTATTTTGTGAGATATCATTCCTGTACATCTTTCATCCATTCTCTGTTGTTGAACTCTTGAGCTATTGTGTTCCTCTAAGAAGAACCTTCCACTACACCTTCCTGAGAAAGTCCCTTCCAGAAACAGATCAATTTTGCCATGCCCTCCCCCCCCCATTTCCCCATCAACTTTGCAGGTGAGAATTTCTCAGTCCCATGGCATTTTCTTTAGAGTCCACCCCACTGCATCTAGGCATTCTAGACTACCCACCCAATCCATACCGCACAACCAAATAACTTACCCAATAATTGCAACTTCCCTGCACCAATTCTCAGTCAACAGTCCAATGCACTTAGTGTGATATTTGCTGGTTAATCTCACTCATTTCTCAGTTTTATATCCAAGTCATCTCTTTGGACCTCTAGCACAAATTGTCATAAAATCCATTTCTTTGATTCTAGACTTAGTTTATGTTCAATTGCTCATATCCTCTTGAATATTAGCAAACTCCCCCATGGTGCATGTTGCCTCTAAGCAACCAAGACCTACATACATCTAAAAGTATTGGTTAGGATGACATGCACACTTGCTGATTGGTGGAATGTGTAATTGGAAACATATAGTAGCACAAAATGTTTCAGTGTTTTTCAGTCTTGGGAAAATTTACATCCTTGCCTGTTCAACAAGTAATGTGCAAATGAATGATTGTGATTAGAGATGGGCACGACCAGAAAAAATGACGTTTTGATTTTTCGTTTGTCGGAATGGGTCCGTTTTGTTCCATTTCCGTTTGTCGCGAAATTTTTTAAAAAAAATTCAGTTTGAGTTTCGTTCATCGTTTGTCGTTTCTACCGCAATTTAGCATGATTTGATTTCCCAGAGCATGGGGGCATCCCGCAATGACCCAGAGCAGGTGGAAAACACTTTAAACTGGGTGATGAATAAGATATTTGATAAATATATCATAGCATAAGACTGCATCCTATGCAATAAAGCAAACAAAGTGGGCAGAATGCAATATTCTTTTTTTCTCTTGGTCAATGCTGACTGAACTGGTGGCCACCCTACTTGGTCTGGCTGCCTGTTATCCTTTTGTTTTGTTTTGTTTTGAATTGAAGCCTTTAATCCATTCCATTTCCCCTCCACCTCTCAGAGGCAGCAGAAGATACAGTATTCTGTTCCTCCCCCAAATTTGGATGAGGGTCTACTCTACTCCTCTCAATGTCCCCTCCCCATGACACTCCTTGTAAAGCTGTCAAGCAAATGCCAAACTGGTCAACTAGCGGTCAGAGATTCAGATCCTTCCCCCCCACACACACTCATCCGGATGAGTTCCCCTGAATCTCTCGGGGAATCATCGCCAGTTGGAGTGTCCCGAGGAGTCCAGTTCGCTCATGAAAGTGGTCACAGTGTTGTCTCAGGCGGCCGCAGGTGGAGGCTTCCCTCCTGCTCAGCATGATCCGGAGGACATCTGGGCCCACCATCTGCTGCTCTTGTCTGCTTACAGCAAAGCCACGAAGCCAGAACGGTGGGGAGCAATGGGGAGGGAATCTTTCAGCCCATACTTTGGAGGCCAGTTTTCACTAACCAGGAGACCACTTCCACCAACTCAGTGGAGACACAGAGTCCACGCATGCAGGAAAGAAGCCAGAACGGCGGGGAACAATGGGGAGGGATTCTTTCAGCCCCTACTTTGGAGGCCAGTTTTCACTACCCAGGAGACCATTTCCACCAACCCAGTGGAGACACAGAGTCCATGCATGGAGCAAAGAAGCCAGAACAGCGGGGAACAACAGGGAGGGATTCTTTCAGCCCCTACTTCGGAGGCCAGTTTTCACTACCCAGGAAACCACTTCCACCAACCTAGTGGAGACACAGAGTCCACGCACGCATGCAGCAAAGAAACCAGAATGGCGGGGAACAACGGGGAGGGATTCTTTCAGCCCCTACTTTGGAGGCCAGTTTTTCCAAACCAGAGACCACTTCCACCAAACCAATGGAGACACAGAGTCCACGCATGCACGTGACAAAGAAGCCACGAAGCCCAAACGGCGGGGAACAACGGGGAGGGTTTCTTTCAGCCTTGTAATTTTATCTGTCAGCGAAGGTTCCAGGGAGGAGAAAGAGAAACAGAAAGTTGGAGGATACTAGGGTACTGTAGGATAGATAGGGTACTAGATGATAGGGTATTTGTTGAAATAGAAATAGAAATGAGAATAGATATACAAATAGAAATATAAATAGAAATAGGGGACTAGATAGAGAAAAAGAAGGTTCCAGGAAGGAGACCACTTCCACCAACCCAGTGGAGACAGAATCCACGCACGCGGCAAAGAAGCCAGAATGGTGGTGTACAATGGGGAAGGATTGTTTCTGGCCTGGAACTTTTCTCTCTCAACAAAGCTTTCAGGGAGGAGACCACTTCCACCTACCCAGTGGAGACAGAGTCCACGCATGCGGCAAAGAAGCCACTAGAGTAGACCTTCTCTCTCCTTGACCACAACCAGATTGCATATCTCGAGGCCCATCTCCAAGGCAGCAACACTCCGCTGCCCTCCACCCCGTCCGGCTTCCCTGTCGTATCGCCAGCAGTGGCCTAACCCTAACCCTAACCCGATCCCTAACCCTGTAATTTTTTTCATTTGGACCCTAATCGCAAGAAGAGCCAGCTGGGAAGAAAAGGACCCCCGCCCCATTGGACTGCCAGCTAAAAAGAGACCACTGGTTTTCAAGAACTGATTGGCAAAGGCAGCCATTCAGACAGCAGGAAGGACGGGTGGTGGTGGGGTTGGACCTACTGCCTTGAACGGTTGGGATGCAGGCAGCTGAGCCCGATTCGTGACAGTCCACCCAGGAAAGCCACGAAGCCAGAGTTTTGAAGGGCACAAACCCAGAGTTTGGGAGGCCACAAGGCCAGAGTTTGGGAGGCCACAAAGCCAGAGTTTTGCTTGCCCGGTGGAGACACAGCCCACCCAGGAAAGCCACGAAGCCAGAGTTGGAGGCCACAAAGCCAGAGTTTGGGAGGCCACAAGGCCAGAGTTTGGGAGGCCACTAGGCCAGAGTTTTGCCTGCCCAGTGCAGAAACAGCCCACCCAGGAAAGCCACGAAGCCAGAGTTTGGGAGGCCACGAGGCCAGAGTTTGGGAGGCCACGAGGCCAGAGTTTGGGAGGCCACGCAGCCAGAGTTTGGGAGGCCACAAGGCCAGAGTTTTGCCTACCCAATGGAGACACAGTCCACCAAGGAAAGCCACGAAGCCAGAGTGCAAATGTTAGGGAGGGATTGTTTCTTCCGCCTTTGGAAGGTGGAATGCTAGTTGGAAGGAATCTTCCCTCATTCTGCAAAGGGATTTCCCAACCTGGACTGTAACTGGTGGGAGTGAACCCCCCCCATGTTGGAGGACAGAGTACCCCCAATCTAAAAAAAAATAGTTGATGATGACTGTGCCTGTTAAAGTTGGTGTCCTCAAATGATGTTCCGTCTAGAGGCAGGGGCAGCCGGGGTTGGTGCCTGGGGAAGTTGAGGAGAGTGGCCGACAGGGCACATGTTGGCTCGGAGACTGAACGTGAAGCACTGAACCACTGATAGGCTGAAGGAGAAGCACCTGGAAGGACTCCTCCAAGCCGGGAGTCCCGGGAGCCTGACAGGCAGGCAGGTAGGCAGAGGGGCAGGCAGGCAGCCAGGCAGGCAGGGAAGCAGGCAGTCTGGCTTACAGTTAGGAAGGCAGGCTTGCAGGGTACACACCCAGGCTAGGGAAGGCACATAGCCAAAGTGCCAGAAGGGAGGATTGTTTCTCCCTTTGGAGGCAGAGTTTCTCAGCCTCAGGAGACCGAGTTTCATCAACTGAGGAGACAGAGTGTATGCAGGAGAACAGGCCTATTTTTTTAAGGCTGTAAGGAGAGCTAGGCCCCTGCTAATCAGTCTTGAGGTAGGTTGTTGTAAAGTGCATCCTGACCATTTAGTAAGCAGAGTGGCTCCAAAACCCCAGGGAAGGGAGGAACACATCGAGGAAGGCAGGTATTGGGGTGTACTACATTCAGACCAGCCATGGCCAACGGGGAAATATTGGGCCAACACTGACCCTAGAAAAAAAATAGTCCTGGGAGGCTACAAAGACCAGGGAAGCCCTATAAAAACTGGGCTAATTATGTAGCCCTTATTATATCCATACATGCCACGGAATTACGTGCATTCAGGCAGACAAAGGTGGAAGGCAGGCAGGCAGGCAGGCGAAGCATACAGGCAGGGCAGGCAGTCATATAGACACAGAGCAGACAGCCAGGCATAACTGCGTTGCACTGGTGGAATGTTAGGATGGGAGGCATACAGGCATTGTTTAGATTGGGTTAGGGTTAGCGGGTTAGGGAAGTTGCACAGCTGCAACCCCAACAGTCTTGTGTGGTTCAAAATTATGAACATTGAGTGGTCCTCCCTGGTTCAGAGCCAGGCAAGGGCTAGAAAAATTGGGCCTACAGATAGACTATGATTCCCTTCAAATGGCACATTGAGTGGTCCTCCCTGGTTTGGAGCCAGGCAAGGGCTAGAAAAATTGGGCAGTAATTGAACCCTTCCAATTGAGTGGGAATGCAGGAAGGAAGGCAGGCAGGCAGGCAGGCAGGCAAGCAGGCAGGTAGGCAGGTAAGCACAGAGCCAGCCAGGCAGGTAGGCTGGTAGGCAAGCAGGCAGATAGGCAGGCAGGAAGGAAGTTGGGCTTGCAGGGAGGCAGGCATAATTGCAGGCAGGCAGGCATAAGTGTTGCTCTGGTAGTGCATGTTAGAGCAAGGGAGGCCTGTTTGGAAGGAACCGGTGGAAGAACGACTCCACGGTCTCCGGGTCCAGACGAGAGTGGCGCTGCCTCAGGACATCTCCCATATGGGAGAAGACACACTCACTCTGGACACTGGTGGGTGTGATGGACAAGAGGTCCAATGCCAGAGTCAAAAGAGCGGGCCAGAGGTCTGCCTTTCTGGCCCAGTAGCGGAGTGGGTCCAAGGTGAGGGGTTGGAGGGGCTCGGCCATGTACTCCCTCACCATGGTCAGAGCGGGGTCTGGTTCTTCTTCCTCCCTTGCCTCCACTGAGAAGGAGACTGCCATGGCTAGGGCAGAGGCCAGGTAGTTGGCTGCTGGTACGGAACCTGGTCTCTGGGTGTATGGTCCTGGAGTAGAGGAGGAAGAGGATCCTTGCGAGGATTCCTCTTCTGCATCGCTTTGGCTTCCGTGCGCCCTCAGGAACGCCTGGGCCTGATTTGAGACAGCCCTGCGAACTTGTCAGCATAGCTCCGTCTTCCAGGAGTTTAGGTCGGCAGCGCTGCCTGCCAGGGAACCCTTGGCACGAGGGTCTCTCCCTCTCCCTCCCTTTGTTCCACCTGGGGTTTGTGTCAGCTGAGAGGTGTGCCTGGCCCTTGAAGAGCCTTCAGCTTCTGCTCCCTTGGAGGGATTTTTAGACCGGCTGGACTCTTCACAGAGGACCCTCTCCCTCCCTTTGTTCCACCTGGGGCTTGTGTCAGCTGAGAGGTGTGCCCGGCCCTTGAAGAGCCTTCAGCTTCTGCCCCCTTGGAGGGCTTTTTAGACCGGCTGGACTCTTCACAGAGGACCCTCTCCCTCCCTTTGTTCCACCTGGGGCTTGTGTCAGCTGAGAGGTGTGCCTGGCCCTTGAAGAGCCTTCAGCTTCTGTACCCTTGGAGGGTTTTTTAGACCGGCTGGACTCTTCACAGAGGACCTCTCCTTCCCTTTGTTCCACCTGGGGTTTGTGTCAACTGAGAGGTGTGCCCGGCCCTTGAAGAGCCTTCAGCTTCTGCTCCCTTGGAGGGCTTTTTAGACCGGCTGGACTCTTCACAGAGGACCCTCTCCCTCCCTTTGTTCCACCTGGGGTTTGTGTCAGCTGAGAGGTGTGCCTGGCCCTTGAAGAGCCTTCAGCTTCTGTACCCTTGGAGGGCTTTTTAGACCGTCTGGACTCTTCAGAGAGGACCTCTCCTTCCCTTTGTTCCACCTGGGGTTTGTGTCAGCTGAGAGGTGTGCCCGGCCCTTGAAGAGCCTTCAGCTTCTGCTCCCTTGGAGGGCTTTTTAGACCGGCTGGACTCTTCACAGAGGACCCTCTCCCTCCCTTTGTTCCACCTGGGGTTTGTGTCAGCTGAGAGGTGTGCCTGGCCCTTGAAGAGCCTTCAGCTTCTGTACCCTTGGAGGGTTTTTTAGACCGGCTGGACTCTTCACAGAGGACCTCTCCTTCCCTTTGTTCCACCTGGGGTTTGTGTCAGCTGAGAGGTGTGCCTGGCCCTTGAAGAGCCTTCAGCTTCTGCTCCCTTGGAGGGCTTTTTAGACCGGCTGGACTCTTCACAGAGGACCCTCTCCCTCCCTTTGTTCCACCTGGGGTTTGTGTCAGCTGAGAGGTGTGCCTGGCCCTTGAAGAGCCTTCAGCTTCTGTACCCTTGGAGGGCTTTTTAGACCGGCTGGACTCTTCACAGAGGACCCTCTCCCTCCCTTTGTTCCACCTGGGGTTTGTGTCAGCTGAGAGGTGTGCCTGGCCCTTGAAGAGCCTTCAGCTTCTGTACCCTTGGAGGGTTTTTTAGACTGGCTGGATTCTTCACAGAGGACCTCTCCTTCCCTTTGTTCCACCTGGGGCTTGTGTCAGCTGAGAGGTGTGCCTGGCCCTTGAAGAGCCTTCAGCTTCTGCTCCCCTGGAGGGCGTTTTAGACAGGCTGGACTCTTCACTGAGGACCTCTCCTTCCCTTTGTTCCACCTGGGGCTTGTGTCAGCTGAGAGGTGTGCCTGGCACTTGAAGAACCTTCAGCTTCTGTACCCTTGGAGGGCTTTTTAGACCGGCTGGACTCTTCACAGAGGACCCTCTCCCTCCCTTTGTTCCACCTGGGGTTTGTGTCAGCTGAGAGGTGTGCCCGGCCCTTGAAGAGCCTTCAGCTTCTGCCCCCTTGGAAGGCTTTTTAGACCGGATGAATTGCAAGATGGCGGGCGGCAGCAACAGCGCCCTCCTCAAACCGTTATGGGTTGGGGATTGGAACTTCGATTTTGCTCCCCCGCTGGACTGTTGTGGGTTTAGGGTGAGGAACTTCTCAATCTTGCTCCCCTCCCCACTACCGGACTGCTGTGGGTTTGGGGGTGCGGAGCTCTCCATTCTGCGCCCCCCTTACCCAATGAGGATACCGGACATTCTGGTGCCCTGGGACTACCATCTGCTGAAGACTGAGGTTGTCTTGCTTCCGTTTGCTGGGCCCAATCTGGCCCCGAGGCCGTTGCTGGCCCATCCGACGGTTGCCGGCTGGCCCCCATTGCTTCTTGCCTCCATTCTCCCTTGACATCAGCCGCCTGGAACCTCCAAACATCGACCACCGACCATCTCTGCGAGACGCCTTTGCGCTCCTCTTTTGCCCCTCCCCCTGCCTGGGCTGTGAGCTCATTAATATGCTTTTTGTTTGTTTGTTTGCCTTGCTTTATATTTGTAACCGATTTGTTTTATTGATGTGTTTTGCATTTTGATTTTTGATTTTTAGTTGTATTTAGTATTGTTGTTGTGGTTGTGTTGATTTTTTTTTCTTTTCTTCCTTCCATCCATCAGCCACCATGCAGGCAGGGACCGCCATACCTGTCGTGTCGGGCCGTGGTCGGTACGCTAGGGGCTGGAGGGTTAGTCGGGTAAGAAGAACTCGGGCCAGGCATCTTGCGCCTGTCCCCCGTTCTGACCCTCCAGCTCACTGTCACGTGCCTGGGAGCCACTCCGCCAGCGCCTCCGATCTTTCTTGCCTTCTGTTGAATGCCAGGTCGGTGCATAATAAAATTCCCATTATTTATGATACCATCGTTGATGGGAAGGCCGACCTGGCGTGCATCACCGAGACCTGGGTGGGTGAAGGGGGGGCTTCGCTCTCCCAGCTTTGCCCTCCTGGGTTTCTGGTGCAGGGGGCAGGAAGATCGGAGGGACGTAAGGGGGGTGGGGTGGCCATTGTGTACAGAGATACCATTCATGTCAACAGGGCCTCAATGTTGGTGATTCCAGGGTTGGAATGTGTCCACCTGTTGGTTGGGCAGCGGGACAGGTTTGGCATTGTGCTCGGTTACCGTGCTCCCCGCAACCCAGCACAATCCCTACCAGAGCTCGCCGAGTTCATCGCCACTGCTTTGTTGAGAACCCCACGCCTTTTGGTGGTGGGCGACCTCAACATGCATGTCGGCGGTGAACTGTCTGGTGCTGCTCTGGAATTCATGAAGTCCATGGCCTTCATGAACCTGTCCCAGCATGTTTTATGCCCAACACACAGATCTGGACACACCCTGGATCTGGTATTTTCCTCCGCGTCTGAGGACTCGTGTCTGAGGGTGTGGGACCTTGTTCCCACCCCCGTGTCATGGTCAGACCACCACCTGCTGTCTTTCTCTGTATCAATTGCAGCCCCACCCCGCGGGGACCCTCAGCCCGTTGTTTGGGCTCGCCCCCGTAGACTCCTCAACCCTGATCGGATTCAGGAAGTCCTCGGGGAGCCTCCTGGCGGACTGGCTGACGATCTGGTTGACTCTATGGTAGACCAATGGTTCGACAAAACATCACGAGCTGTCGACCAGATCGCCCCTAGGCGCCTCATCCGCTGCAGAGCTCGTTCCTCTCCGTGGTTCACGGAAGAGCTTCGAGCGATGAAGCATGAACGGAGGAGGCTGGAGCGCAGCTGGAGGAAGAACCGGATGGCTACCAAGAAGGCTGCAGTCATCGCTCAGTCCAGGTGCTATGTTCATGCGCTCAGGGTGGCTAGAAGATCTTATAACACCCTGAGAATTAGTGAGGCCTCGAACCGCCAAGCGGAATTGTTCCGTGTTGTTCGCGACCTCACTAATCCTGGACTGACTAGGCCTCCTCCTACTGATTTCAGTAGTGAGAACTTTGCAGCCTTTTTTCGATCGAAAATAGAGGCCATCCGTTCGGTTTCAATCCTGTTGCCATAGCCCACTCTCGGCATCCCCGGCGGCTGTGCCCCCTCGGTCTCCTCGCATGGTTGATTTTGGGCCTGTCACCTCCCTTGAGGCCTCCAGGGCTATTGCCCATTGCTGGCCCGCGTCCACCCCCTTCGACCCTTGCCCTTCATGGCTCATGAAAGCAGTTGCCACGAACATCTCAGGTTGGGCTTCGATCATCGCCACGGCCTCCTTCAGGGAAGGGATTTTCCCTTCCCATCTGAAGGAGACCGTGGTAAAGCCCATCCTGAAGAAACCGAGCTTAGCGCCGGGCGAATTATCCAACTTTCGCCCGATCGCTAACGTTCCTTTTATGGGCAAGGTGATGGAGAGGGTGGCCGCGATCCGGCTTCAATCCTATCTGGAGGCCGAGCATGCCCTGGATCCGTTCCAGTCTGGGTTCAGGCCTGGTCGGGGGACCGAGACAGTCTTGGTCGCTCTGCAAGATGATCTCATCCGGAGGGCCGACGGGGGGGTGTTCCTCCCTGTTGGTCCTCCTGGATTTGTCAGCGGCCTTTGATACCGTCGACCACGGTATCCTGCTGGATCGGCTCTCCAAGGTTGGGATCGGAGGCACTGTTCACAGTTGGTTCCGGTCCTTCCTCGGGGACCGCCCCCAGCAGGTTCAGCATGGGGGCGAGATGTCGGCCCCTTGGATACTCCCTTGCGGGGTTCCACAGGGGTCGTCTCTCTCTCCCATGCTGTTCAATATTTACATCAGGCCGCTGGCTGAGGTCATTAGGAGGCATGGAGTCTGCTGCCATCAGTATGCTGATGACACGCAGCTCTATGTCTCCTTTTCTACCGCTGCAGATGAGGCTGTCCGGACCCTCGATCAGTGTCTGGGCGCAGTCATGGAATGGACCAGGGCTAACAGGCTCAAACTCAACCCCGATAAGACTGAGGTCATGTTCTTTGGGGCTTCCTCATCCAGCTACGGTGGCCCGTATCCCACCTTGGAGGGTGTTTCCCTCAGGCCATCGGACTGTGTCCGAAATCTGGGCGTAGTCCTGGACCAGGCGCTCACCCTGGATGCCCAGGTGTCCGCCGTGTCCAGGGCTGCCTTTTTCCATCTTCGGCGTATTGCCCAGATTCGTCCGTACCTGGATGAGGACTCCCTCAGAACTGTGGTCCAGGCGCTGGTGATCTCTAGACTGGACTATTGCAATGCGCTCTACATGGGGTTACCCTTGACTCTCATTCGGCGCTTGCAGCGGGTCCAAAATGCAGCAGCCAGACTGGTGGCTGGTGTGCATCGATTCGAGCACATCACCCCAGTCTTGGCTCGTCTGCACTGGTTGCCCGTTGCAGCCCGAATTAGATTCAAGGTCCTGGTTTTGGTTTACAAAACCCTCCATGGCCTAGGACCTGGCTACCTGACAGAGCGGATCGACCAGCGGTCAACTTCAGCCCGTCCGACTAGGTTGTCGCGGGCGCACATGCTGCGTGTGGCCACGCCTAGGGAGGCTCGGAGAACTTCCACCCATACCCGAGCCTTCTCTGTGGCTGGCCCAACCCTATGGAATCACCTACCAGCAGAAGTGCGCCTTGCAGAGTTCCTGCCTGCCTTCCGGAAGGCGCTGAAAACCCTTCTCTTCTGGGAGGCGTTTGGCTGACACAATTTTTTTTTTAGTTAGTCCCGCCATCTGCTGCAGCCATTTTGTTTTATTGTTTATTTCAGTTGTTGTTTTAATTTGTTGTCTGTACATTTATTGTAAACCGCCAGGAGTTCCTTTCAGGAAGACGGGCGGTATATAAGCTGTATAAATAAATAAATAATAAATAAATGCCATCTGGTACACCTTTTCCCTCCTCATTGGGCTAAGGCGGGTATCCACGCCAGTCAACAGCCTGTCTGCCAAGGCCCTGCTCTTTGGGAGAAGATCGGCTTCTTCCCGGATACTGGCCTCTAGGCGTTGGTGAAGGGCATTTACTAGGGGGAGTATGTGGCCCAGGCTGGCATTGTAGTTGCTGAGGACGTGGGTGGTCTCCTCAAAAGGCTGCAGGATACCCACCATTTGGGAGAGGGTGAGCCACTCGGTAGCACCAATGTCCAACACGCTTCCCTCAGGCAGGACGGGGGTGGTTGACATGACGTATATCACCACTTGCCTCTGCTCCACCAGGTGCTTGACCATTTCGTAGGTGTAGTTCCACCGGGTGATCATGTCCTGGATCAGGAGGTGCTCTGGTCGGCCCGTCTCCGCCTGCCTCTCACGCATCATCCTAGATGCCTTGATGCTGCGTGAGAAGTGCCCGACTATTTTCCTGCACTTCTCCAGCAAGGCCTTGGTCTCCAGGTTCCCCTCATCCCAGGTGTCCTTTTGTGCTCCCAGCCAAATGGCATCGCCCACCACTAGGTGCAGTTTGTGTGCTGCGCACACAATGCCATGTAGCCCTGCCCCATCAACCGCATTGATCATGTTACGGCCTGCGTCAGTAACCATGAAACCGCGATTGACCTCCCCCTCAGGTGCCCACTCTCGCAGTGCTGTCTTGAGGACCTCAGCAATGTGGATGCCTTTGGCACTGTCCTCCATGCTTTGTGCCTGGAAAAGCACCACCCTGTACCCTCTTGGGGTGATCCCTTGTGGCTCCCCCTGCAGCTGTTCTTGGGATGCCCTGGTGTCAAGGACCTCCTTGGGTTGCCACCAATGAGCCGTCAGAGAGAGGTATCTGTGGTGCCCACCAGTCCAGAGGTCGGAAGTGAAGTGGATCTTCCTTCCTCTGGCCGCCTGCAGCAGGGCCCGGACCATGTCCCTGATGGACTCAAAAAGGGAGGGAATCACCTGCCTGCTGAAGGTACGATGGGATGGAGGCTCGTCCCATGGAGCCACATGCTTCATCAGGTGCCTGAAACCTGATGACTCCACAAAGGAGAGGGGCAACCCGTTCATGGCCACCATTTCACCGACCACATGAGTGGTGGTCTTCTGTGCCTTGGCCCTATTTCGTTGGCTGACAAAACTCCCACACAGCGGCACCACTTCCTGCAGAGTGGCCTACCTCTTCCCACTCTCAGCCAAGCTGTCTCTGGAGTCTGTCCCCATGCCTCCTTCCCCTCTCTTCCTCCCTGAGAAATCAGGGCCTGACACTGTCCAAGGCAGAGTCCCAGGGTGCCTTCGCATGAGGTGGCAATGCAAGTAACTTGAGGAGAGGTATTTGGGGTCATTCCCCCTGTGCACGACCACCCCACATTTCTTGCACACCGCAAGCCTCGAGTCTTCTGGGCTGTTATGACAATGCTCCCAGAGTGATCCGCGAGGCTTATGGAAAGTACTGCCCCCTCTGTTACTGCCTGCCGCTGCTGTGCCAGTGGTGGTGTGGATTGTACCCTGCTGGGACAATTGACTGCTGCTGTCACTGGTAGTACTCTGGGTGGAAAGAGGGCTGCTTCTTCCATCACTGCCTGAAGCCTGCCTTTCGTCTGTTCCTGCCAACAGGTCCTCAGAATCCGAGATATGTAGATGCAAAGACTCTGTTTCTGATTCCAAGTCCTCATCTTCCTCCTGATAAACGGGGTGTGTGTCCATGTCAAAGCCTGGTGGCGTTGGGGCTCGCGTGCAGTCATCAATGCTTCCCTCAGTGACAGAAGATGGTACGGTCGTGCTGGTTGTGCAGCTGCTGCTTGGAGAGGAAGTGGCAGCAATATCACTATCTGCACTACTTCCTGTGCCTTCCTTCAGAAATGTGCCCCTATTTATTTTAGGGCGTTTATACACGACCCCTAAACTCCGGGGCAAATGGCTCCCAGCTCCGGAGCTTAAAAATGTTTCCCCACCAGCTCTGGAGTTAACAGGAAATTAAGTGTGACCACGCCCACTTTAGCATGTCCCAGCACACCTTTCAAGTACCTGCTCTTTGGAGGTGAAAATTATTTGATCCGGTGTAATGATAGTGAGTGCGGAGCTCTCCTTGCTTCTGTTTGTTGTTTTTTGGCTCCCGCCCCTTTAAGAGCTACTTTTACAGAGACTGGAATGTTGCCGGCAGGAGCGAAAGGCAGAACGGAGGTGAGCGGCATGCTTTTCTTTCTCTTTTTCTCCCTCCCCTCACGCAGCCAGCAGCCAGAAAGTGCAGAGGGGAGGGGACACAGGAAGAGCGACGAACCCCTAAGATCTCTGGTCCGAATTTAAGTGGCCAGCGGATCTTAGGGGTTGTGTGAAAAGGCCCTTAGTGGGGGTACCCCTGCCCTTACCTCTGCCTCTGCCACCCCTCCTCATTTTTTAATTTCTCAAAAAGTATTAGAAACATGTTTTCTTTTTATATATATGTTAAGTATAAGTAACAAACTATTCTAATAAACTTATCCTTTTGACCCACATGCTTACTCTCAAACTGTGTTCTTTTGTACAAGCATTCAATGTTGCCCTGCTGGCCCTTGGTATAAGTTTCTAATATCTGAATTCAACTTGATGCACTGAAGTGCAATGTGCCTGCCTGTGTGTTCAAGTGCACACCCAGCACAACAGGTGTATGTATGTAAGCAACAAACACTGGAGTAATGAATCAATAATATAATATTGTAAGGCTGATATCAAGCAGCGGCCTCCCAAAAGAGATATGTGAGTGTAAATAAAAACAATGAATATAGTTTCCTTGCAGTCACTCAGGGAATAAACTGAAAATAATTTTCTGAATTCAACTTGATGCACTGAAGCTCAATGTGCCTGCCTGTCTTTTCAATTGCACACCCAGCACAACAGGTGTATGTATGTAAGCAACAAACAAACACTGGAGTAATGAATCAATAATATAATATTGTAAGGGTAATATCAAGCAGCGGCCACCCAAAAGAGATATTTGGGTGTAAATAAGAACAATATAGTTTAGTTGCAGTCACTCAGGGAATAAACTGGAAATAAATTTCTGAATTCAACTTGATGCACTGAAGTTCAATGTGCCTGCCTGTCTGTTCAATTGCACACCCAGCACAACAGGTGTATGTATGTAAGCAACAAACAAACACTGGAGTAATGAATCAATAATATAATATTGTAAGGCTGATATCAAGCAGCGGCCTCCCAAAAGAGATATTTGGGTGTAAATAAGAACAATATAGTTTAGTTGCAGTCACTCAGAGAATAAACTGGAAATAAATTTCTGAATTCAACTTGATGCACTGAAGTGCAATGTGCCTGCCTGTGTGTTCAAGTGCACACCCAGCACAACAGGTGTATGTATGTAAGCAACAAACAAACACTGGAGTAATGAATCAATAATATAATATTGTAAGGCTGATATGAAGCAGCGGCCTCCCAAAAGAGAATAAAAACAATATAGTTTAGTTGCAGTCACTCAGGGAATAAACTGAAAACAATTTTCTGTATTCAACTTGATGCACTGAAGTGCAATGTACCTGCCTGTCTGTTCAATGGCACACCCAGCAGAACAGGTGTATGTATGTAAACAACAAACAAACACTGGAGTAATGAATCAATAATACAATATTGTAAGGCTGATATCAAGCAGCAGCCTCCCAAAAGAGATATTTGGGTGTAAATAAAAAAAAATATAGTTTAGTTGCAATCACTCAGGGAATAAACTGAAAACAATTTTCTGAATTCAACTTGATGCACTGAAGTGCAATGTGCCTGCCTGTCTGTTCAATGGCACACCCAGCACAACAGGTGTATGTATGTAAACAACAAACAAACACTGGAGTAATGAATCAATAATATAATATTGTGAGGCTGATATCAAGCAGCGGCCTCCCAAAAGAGATATTTGGGTGTAAATAAAAAAACAATATAATTTAGTAGTTGTAGTCAGGTAAACTGAAAATAATTATCTGAATTCTTCTGTCCCACTTAAACGGAATGTGTCTATGTGTTCAAGGGCACACACACTGCTCAACAAGTTTAAAAACAAACAATTAAGTATTTAATCAGTAAACTAAATAATATTGTAAAATATTCTCCACTTAGGAGGATAGAGGTTCAACTTCTGTTCTTGCCTTGCACCCCAAATGTGTGTGTGCAAGCAAACTGAAGTTGGGAAAAATAGAAACTAAATGGTATGGTAGTATATATATATTAAAATAAATCCACACCTCCCACTCACAGTCGACCCTCCCCCTTTATCCAAAAAATATCCTCCTCTCCCCACAAACAGCCAGAGAAGAGGAAAAATAGAAAACCCTAACTGCTTCCCTTCACCAAAGCTGCAGGGAATCAAAGAAATTGTTCTAATAAAAAATCAATTCCCTCCCTGCCTGCCTAAAGCCCAATGCCTCCAGGCCTCCCTCCTCGAATAATCTCCACAAAGCACAGTCCTCCCTCAACCACATCCAAGAGCCGACTGTGACTTCTGGAAGGTCCCTTGGCTTTTTATGCCCTCTGGCACATCCAGAAGTGTCACTCAAAACCTGGCCATGCCATTGGTGGAATTGTTCAAAAAAAATGGCATGGTCCCATCCCATGCCCAGCCCACATGGGCAGATTTAAAAAATAAAAAATAACATAACATAACATAAAATCAATATGACGTTTTATTGCTATAAAAAACCCACTGCTGCTACTATTAAAAATCAGGCATTAAAAATAAATAAATTCCACATGTTTTTGTGGTGATTTGGTGTGTTTTTTGACCACGATTTACAAAGAAAAATTGCGGTTGCCATTTTGGATCCCCCTCCACCGCATGGCATGGCGATGAGGATTATGCCCCCCCAGCCTGGTGCCAGCAGCCCAGGACAGGAGAGGAGGGGGGGAGGCCGTGGACCCCCCCCCCAGAAACCACCCCTCTGCTAGGTGGCAATTGGCAAAGCCTCAGGCAGGCATATTTTTGCCTGCTTTTTCGGCCGGGAGGGAGTCGGGGTTTTTTTTATTTTACTTTTAAATACTTTTTCTGAGCTTGCTTGGCATTGCACGATCGCCACGATGCCGCAAACGGAAACGAAAAACCCGACCTAATTTTTCTTTTTTCGGTTCCAGTTCGAGTGGTAATGGCTTAATCACCATTACCGTTTCCGTTGCGTACAGAACCCAAAAAAATGGTAACGGAAACGAAAGTTTCGCCGCTCCGTGCCCATGTCTAATTGTGATATTACCAGTGCTATAAAAATAACTGAAAAGCTAAGAAAAATTTAATGCTTAATATAAAAGACTTTAGGTTTTCTGCATGTAGATTAATTTCTAATCTAGAAATTAGAACGATAGAAACTAGAGTTTGGAGCGCCCGGGGACAAAGTCAGTTTTTGTGCCCTCTACTCCCCTCCCAACTTGTCTCACCCACCCAACAATGGGGAGCAGATCCTGGGGAAACAGTAGAGGAAGGAGGGGGAAGAAGGTTATCTCCTTCTCACACCCTCTTTGTGGGTCTCCTTTCCATGTGGATAGCGCCAAGCAGCCATTTTTTTTCTTCAAGCATCACCTCTGCAGCACGCTTCCCCCTCCTCCTTTCCCCCAGCTAAGGCTGGGCACTTGTTAGCTCAGGGAAAGGAGGAGAGGGAAGCAGGCAATGGGACTCCCCCCCCAAGCAGTACCTCTGTCGCACACTTCCCTCTCCTCCTTTCCCCAGGCTAACAATCACCAAGCCTTAGTAGGGGTGGGGGGAAGGAGGAGGTGGAGCAATTGATTGAGGTGTTGACTGGGAAAAAAAATCTGCTGCTTCCCTCTCATCCTTTCCTGCAACTAAGGATCGCCAAACCATAGTGGGGTAAAAGAACAACTGCTGGTGTGATGGCACACGGCTTCCTACTACTACTCTCCCTCCAGGCACCCCCAGATTGCTGTGCGCCCTGGGGCAAATGCACTCTTCCGCCCCTCCCTAGTTATGTAAGTGTTTCTAAATCACATCTGGGAATGTTCTGAATCTTCCCAGAATCTTGAGAACCCTTCTGGCACTTCTTAGATAGTTCTTTTATTTAAAAGTTTTCTACTAAATGTTTAAAAAGAAAAATCAATACTTTGCCACATAACATAGTTCAATATATTTCCTGTTTTAGGGCAATATTTGCTTCTATTTAGATTCCTTTGTATTAATTTTCATTTGTTATTTTCTTTGCTCATATAATAATACATTTGCTTAGTCTTTTTTTACATTCCTAATATTTACAATTCTTTTCTAATAAAAAGGATAAATTACTATATGATACATCACACATATATAACAGAGATTCTTATACAGTGCTTATTATAATACCTTTATATAGCAATCTATTAATTTCAGGTGCTAATTATTTTTCCCCATCTTACTGCTAAGTACTGTACTTCTTTACCTTACCCCACTGATTTTCAAATTCTGTTGCCGACTCTCCCTTTAATGATTTTGTTAGGTTGTCCCATAAAATATATTCTTGCAATTTTATTAAACAGTTATCGACTGACGGTTCTTCTTCACTTTTCCATTTTCTTGCTATTTGATTCTTAGCTGCAACTAAAGATATATATATATAAACATATTCTAGTCTCTTGTCTTGATTTTCCTCTTATCATATTTAACAAATAAATTTCTGGTCTTAATTCTATTTGATTCAATCTTCAAGTTCTTGGTCAGTATATAGTCAATTTCTCTCCAAAACTTACAATTCCAACCCATATGATATAGCAAACCCTTTTCTGTTTTATATCTCTAACATTTATCTTTACTTGATTTAGTTATTTTTGCTAGCTTCTCAGGAGTTACTGGTATATACCATCTATATAAGACTTTCATACAATTATGAGACTATATAATTATGAAATTATATGGGGGCATGGGGGCTCAGTGGACGAAGGCTTCAGAAACTGTTGGCTGCAAAGTTGGCAGCTCGGCGGTTCAAATCCCGGATGTCACACAGCGGAGCAAGGTCCCACTGTTAACCCCAGCTCCTGCCAACCTAGCAATTTGAAAGCATGTGAATGCAAGTAGATAAAAAAGTACCTCCGTAAAATGTGGGAAGGTAAAATAGTGTTTCCTTGCAGCCATGCAGGACACATGGCCATGGCCATGCACAACACTGGCTCTTCGGCTTGAATACAGAGATGAACACCGCCCCTAGAGTCGGACACAACTAGCACGTATGTTAAATACCTCTTGCTCCATTTCTCTCTCTAACAACAATTTATATAGTTTTGAGATTTGATGTTAGAAGAACTTATCTTTCTTGTCCCTCCAAAGGTTTTTCTTGATACATCACAAATGCTCCCAAATATATTTTGGTTCATTATGTAATTACACAACTAAATCAGGATGCTTGTGAATGGGGAAGTGACCTCAAATCAAAATTTGTGTATGTTTGTAAAGATAGAGAATCTCAACCTCACCCCTTACAGGACAAATTGTGATAAAATAGACAGAGTTTTCCACGCTGATTTTTTTTTTTGGGGGGGAATGCCCCTGTTTGTACTGTGGGCTTTCCTTGATTGTCCATTTCTTAAATGATGGAAGAGGACTGCTAAAAGCACTGTTCATTAAGGACACAGTTTGTTCTAGCTAACCATAAGTGTAGATGAAGGATTTTTCTCAGGATTGAGCCCAGTAAGAGCCACCTGAGCCATGTTTGTTCGAAAATGTATGTAAGCCCACCTTCAGTATCCCTACATACAAAGGCTTTTAGTAAAATCTTCAATCATTTTGGACCAAGGTTTCTAGTGGGTTTCACACCTTAATTATGTTTGTCTTAGATATCTCATGCTCATCAGAAACCCTCATAAGGCAGGTTTTCTGATCATGGGGAGACCTATGTCAGTTCAGCCAAATGTGCTTGGGAAACCTCTTTAGACATATTCACTGAAGACATGTTTGAAAAGACACTGAAGACATATGTGAAAAGGAGCCAGCACATGGAAGAATGTTGAGGGCTGGTGGATATGGCACTGTCTCCAGTCATGCACTTTCCCCCCTTTTATATTTTGGCAAGGAATTTTCACTACCTTGGCCAATTTATAGTATGGGATGATGTCTATGATACCTTTTGAAAAATAAATGATTGTATCATTGGAAAACAAGTATTTCCCAGGATATACTTACTAACAGTTTGAAGAAACAGGTGAAAAGACCAGGATGCTGTGGAAAAAACCAACTTGAAGTGTCCCATATGCCTTCTAAAGGGCACCATGCTCTCAATTACTCAACCAGTGATGTTGAACAAGTTTTGTACAAGCCACCTCTGTAAAATACAGCAGTATTGATATTTGTGATTAACTATCTCAGCAGCTCTTGCAATGTAAGACAGCCCTTCAGTTCCTCTTCTTTTTAGCAACACACCTTGGCGACCTGTTTCTGAAGCGACTGTGGAGAGTTTGATCTCTTTGAGTGGGTTAAGGACTCACAGTGCTGTCAGCACATACTTGAACACTTTGAACTCTCTTTTTCATGCTCTTCCATCCACATCCATCCAATAACATTACAAAGCAGATTTCCTTCTTAAATTGCCCAACTGTAGTCGGATGGTTAGACTATGAACCTAATAACATGACAGGCTCACCATGGCTGAAATCCACCTCTTTTGAGAGAACTCTCCCAATTGCACTTTGATTTCTTTAAAATATAATCCTTTTGATAGAGAACACTGGTTCACAAGTATTGCAAACCTTTTCGAACAGGAAAGATATAATTTATAAGGAAAGGTTTGGAAAGAGATAGTGAATCATCTCCCCTTCTCTCTCTCTCTCTTTTTTCCCCCTCACACAAATTAGCAGTTCATAAACAGCAATGATCCAGGATGATTTTAAGTATGCATGTTTTTCTTTGTTGGCTATTTGTATTTTGTTTCTTAATGAAAAAATCGAATCAAAGAAGAAGAAAATTGGTATATATTTACTTCAACAAAATTCTGAATATGTTAATGTTCTGTATGACTCCAATGACAGCCTGTGGAAACATATAAATTACTTGAAACTCATATGAAAACTCTTTGGCCTTCTACAACATTCCATTTCAACTGGGACAATTCAGAGATTCAAGTTACTTTTTTGGACTACAGCTATCAGAAGCCAGCACAAGAATTCTTGGAGTTGTAGTCTGAAAAGTAACTTTTACAATATCCTAATCTTGCCCTTAGAATTTAGGAAATATTTATGTGGTATCTTTGTGAGTACCTAAATAAAAAGCAGAATTGAAACTAACATAGGGAAAATATAAGATCTCCTCCTCTTAACAGTTTCCCAAGCCTTCTAATTTATATCTTCCAACTGGACTTTTTAAAAAAATTCCATCCATGAACAGTAGACGAGTTGGGCAAATGGATGAAATCAACAAGTCCTGTGTTATCAGTTGTCAAATGAATACTGCTGAGAGTTTATATGACTGTTTTAATAAATAACTAAAATGATACAGCAGCTGAAATAATGTTGCTTACCAAAGTAAGTTGCAAACAGAGCAGGTCCACTGAATCAGTAGAGATTGTTGAGCCAGCTCCTCAATCCGTTTTGTTGATGCAATTGATCTAATCTAGTGGCAATTTATTACACAAAGCATTAGGATTTTGGCCAGTAACACGCATTCCTACTACATATAATTCAGGTCAGTACTCTAGTATTTTCAATAGCAATATTTGTACTTGTTTGAAATTCAAAAAGTCAAATGTAAATTTCTAAATCTTTCTGTGGAAAAAGCATACTTCCTTGTCGTCGTCTGGAAGCTGGAAACAGAGTGTCATCAGTGACAAGAATCTGAGGACATTGACTTGCATAGGTGAAGTTACACAACTCTTGGTGGCCAATTGCCACTCATTCACAAGTAGAGATGGGCACGACTTAGCGGTATTCCCATTTCCGTTTCCGTTACTCGTATCCTTTACTCTACGGAAAAGATAACGGGAATTACTCCGCCAGAATTCGAGCTCGAACTGACGAACGAACAATTTGGTCTGATTTGTCGTGCTCGTTACTTGCATCGTGGCGATCGCGCAATGCCAAGCGGCACAGAAAAAAAGTTTTTAAAAGTTAAAAAAAAAAACCGATTCCTGGCCGTAAAAGTAGGCGAAAACTGTCTGAGGGCACCTACCAGGCCAGAAGGGTGTTTTATTGGGGGGGGGGTTCCCCGCCCCCTCTCCTTGGCTACTGCTACTGCTGCGCTGCTGGTACCAGGCTGGGAGGGTGCATCCATTTGCCATGCAGTGCGGGGGATCCAAAATGGCGACCACAATATTTTTTTTGAAATCGTTGCCCAAAACCCCACCAAAGCACCACAGAAACATGTGAAAATTAGATATTTTAAATGCTTGAATTTTTACAGTAGCAGCAGTGGGTTTTTCTTGCAAAAAAAGTCTCCGTTGATTTTATTTTATTTTATTTTTTTACACCTGCGCATTCGCAATGATGGGCTCGCCCATGGGAGTGGACCATGCAAAGTTTTGGAGCCATTCCACCAATCACATGGCCAGGTTTTGCTGACTGTACCAGGCTGGGAGGGCGCATCCATTTGCCATGCAGTGCGGGGGATCCAAAATGGTGACCACAATATTTTTTTTGAAATCGTTGCCCAAAACCCCACCAAAGCACCACAGAAACATGCGAAAATTAGCTATTTTAAATGCTTGAATTTTTACAGTAGCAGCAGTGGGTTTTTCTTGCAAAAAAAAGTCTCCGTTGATTTTATTTTATTTTATTTTATTTTATTTTATTACACCTGCACATTTGCAATGATGGGCTCGCCCATGGGAGTGGAACATGCAAATTTTCCACCAATCGCATGGCCACTTGGCCAGGCTGACCACAGAGACTTCTGGGATGTGCCAATCGGGCATAAACAGCCCACTAATCGTAGCCCAAACCCGAACCCTAAGCCTAAGCCTAACCCATACGCCAGTACACTTCTAAGTGGGTCAGAGAGGCACCCAGAGGTGCACCCCAATACTCACCCTAACCTCACCCGTAACTAGCCTAACCCTAGCCCTTGCGCTAACCCATCTTAACCCTAATCCAGATCTACTTGCATTGCAATACATGCAAGTACGTGAGACACAGCGGGTGCAAAGAGTCTGCCAGTCCGTCACTTGTGCCTCTGGCTGACTCCTGCAGCTCCCTCCAGGAGCCCGCTACCCCCCCAAACCAGTACTAACGACAACGAAAAAACAAAAAAATGAACCGACTAATTTTTGCGAAATTTCGCGAAAAACGGAAACGAGCCGAAACGGACTGCCTCCGACACACGACAACTTGAAAACGTCATTTTCCCTAGTCGTGCCCATCTCTATTCACAAGGCATCGGTTGTTCTGCATGTGCCTGAAGTCAACCCATATCTGGTTAATGAGAGGCAATTGGCCACCAAGACTTGCACAGTTCCTCTTACACCCATGTAAGCTGGCCATAGGATTCTGGCATAGAAGCTTAACTGTCATGAAGGAAAGTTTAGTTATATTCATAACTTATGGCTGAAGAGGTGGAATGATTACTTTACCCAGCCCCACTCTGATCAGCCAAGACCAATTCTAATTCTTTAAGGAGAGGCAAGACTTAAGTAATTGTCGGAATCCCTTTGTTATGTGGTGTAAATTGCTTCTTCTTTATGTTTGCTGCCAATTTTGCTCTTCTCAAAAGTCTGAGAAATAATATGCTTCAATTCAATGCCCCATATTATTTAGCTTCCTTATTAAAAATGCCCAAAGCTGCTGGTTAGAAAATCTCCACTGAGCTATTGGTTGCTTTGTGCCATAGAAATGAATGGTGCTTTGTAATTTTCTCAGCAGCATTTTACTTACATATTGTGATTACCTGAGGATTTGCCTTGTAGGTGTTCTTTTAGCATTGCAACTCACATCCCAAAAAAATTAGTCTTTTAAAAATAACACAAAAAGACGGCATCAGCCATACATTTCTATAAAAACCCTTGATATTCATCTATTTGAAAAGGGAAACCACAGGAACCATCGTCACCTCACCATTCCTAATGAGGAAAAAATCGGTTGCAGGAATTATTAACATGAAAAACACTCTTGAACCAAACCAAAACTGAAAACCAGCAGGAGAATTAAATCTCTTCTTGCGGCAGGAAAGCTAGGTGGAGCTTTTTTCCAAAATCAAGTTACAGTTATGCATGGGGAGATTTCATTTAGGGGGGTCCATGGGGAGCAATAACGTTCATTTATTTCAAGAGACAAGGGGAGGTAAGAGGAGGTCAGTGGAAAGGAGGAGAGCATTTCTGAAGAGTATGTAGCATATAAAAGAGTGTGTTATATCTGCAAAACTGGTGTGGATTTTCTCGGCTTAAAACCACCATAGGATGCTCTGCTACTTTTGGAGCTTCTCAGCTATATACACAGGTGACTGTCTCTAGCAGCTGGATGCCTCTGCAGAATGGGAATCCCTCAGGGACGGCAACACTGGCTGGGGTATCTGGAGCTGGCAGGGGAACAGAGCTGGACATTTCCCCTGAAGCATGCATGGACATGGGGTCACGAAGAGTCGGTCACAACTGTAATGACACAACACACACACACACACACACACACACACACACACGCATGCATGCATGCATGCTAAAAAGGATGCACACCTTACTGCTGGGCCAGAAAGGTGCACAACAGCTCCTAAAGGGGGAGGATAGAGAAAGTGTCAGGTAGGAAGCATTTTAGCATGGAACATATGGGTTAAAAAAGTATGCCTAAGATATGAAGTGAAGCTATTTGATTGCATTTACTGACATCTCTTCCTCAAATAACATGACTAGAAACATTATGTTCTAGAATCTGAGCTGATGTTGTTTATTGCTTATTTTAATTTTACTTTTTGACTTCTTACGATATTTTTGTTGACGTCTGGGGTGTTGATGAATAACCCACTCAAACCTAGATCATGTTTATTTCAGGATTGTCAGATAAACTTTGTTTGATATGAAAACTCTGAACAGCCATAGTGCTGGGCGGGGCCACTTTGCCCCCTATCTGGCTAGTGTCACGTTTATGCTACCTAGGGGCTGCCCAGCAAGGGCCAGAATCTTCATAAGGCCTCACCGTGTGGCCAGAGGCCTCTTTTGTGATCTAGCCCTCTTCAAGCAGGCATTCAGCTTTAGCTCCCTGCCTCCTCATCATGGGCCTCCACTTACTATTATCACTGGAAGAGCTGCTTTGTTTTCCCTTGCCTGAATTGGCTGGTTCCCTGAGAGAAGGAGGGCTGAGGACATTGCTGCAGAATGGGCTTGGGCTTCTGCCAGCCCAGGTGGTATTTAAAAAAATAATTAAAAGGAGAGAGAGAGAGAGAGAGAGAGAGAGAGAGAGAGAGAGAGAGAGAGAGAGAGAGAGAGAGAGAGAGAGAGAGGACATAGCTGTCTGTATTGTTCTAAAAGAGGAGTCAGCATGAATAAATAAACTAAGCGGGGAGGCAGCTTTTGATTCAAATGTTAAACACACTTGCAATGAAGTGATCATTTAAACTGCCGACCTTAACCCAAAACTCCCCCTTTTAAAGAACAGAAAGGGATTTTCCAGCATTGTCATTATTTCTTTCCTGCTTCGATTCTGTTTTCCCCTGTGCTAATCTGTCCCAATTAGTAGCAAGACCTTGAAAGCCTGGGGCATGAATAGGCATTGTAAATATTCCATGCACAAGAATGTTGGGGAGATCTGAGTGGTGCTTTTGAAAAGTTTGGAGTGAGTGATTCATAAGGTCCCTTTTATATTATGTTGCATGGAACTGAACAGCTAGTTCAGGCTTACACTAGAATTTATTTAGGGGGCTTTCAGAATGAAAAGGCTAATTCATATTTTAGAGTTCTGTAATATTTAACACAAGGCTAAAGCCAGCTTGCAAGCTCAGAAGCCAGGAAAACTCAGGAGCAAGAACAGTAAGAAATGAAGTGATTTCTCCAGGATGCTGGCAGAGGAGCACATGGCGATTGTCACTATGCTTTTACATAGCCCTCTCAGCCCGAAATAGCCACACAAGACAACAGCATTGGGTATAGAGACCATGGTCATACTTTATTAACTTGTAAGGCCGTTACTTCACGAACCTCTCGCTGCGCGGCGAGCCGTAATTTCCGTGCGAATCGACCGCTTTTGTCCGCACGCTCCTCCTCTTTGGATTCGGCGCCACCCCGACCACGCCCCCTAAACCGTGCTCCAAGCGGGGCGAGAGATTCCCCTGCCGGAGGCCGGGAATCTTTTTCGCTTCGCATCCCACTTCGCATCCAAAGTCACGTGTGGCCACTAATTTTTCTTTTTTTTTATTTTTTTCAGTTACTTTTTCTCCGAAATACTGATGAACGCGAGGGAGGCATGATATCTTTGTAATGGTAGTTTGAGGCGGAAGTTGCTTGGTCACTGCTCTAGGGATTTAGGAAGGGATTACTCGAATGCCCTTGGAGGACCGATGGATCATAAACAACAAATGTTGTGTGCTGGTCCACCTTGTGGCCCTGACGGGGAACAGCATTTTTTTATGGCCGCCAATGGACGAAGCAATACAAATCGGGAGTGGAAAACGAAGGATCATACAGTAATTCAGCTTTGCCACAAATGACAGCCGGGTATCGATGCATCGATACGCCGCGGTAATTTTTTTTTTAAAATAAAAGAAAGCGAAAACCGGACGTTGAAAGAAAGCACCCGAATGCGAAGGGAGCACGTGAGGTGGCAATGGATTCGAACCGAAAATTTCGCTTGGTGAGGACAGAGAAAGAGGGGTGGGGGCGAAGGGAGACCACGTGACCGCCTTCGCATTCAAAGCGAAGGCAATCCCGCTGCGAAGCGAAGTACTTCGTGAAGTAACGGCCTAAGTCAACGTAACTTCTGTCAACAGTAACCTGATGGGCCTGCAGGTGCATCTTTGCAGTCAGGTCCCTTGGGTCTCCCGGGACCCCTCCGACCAATGGGTTTTGGGTGAGTCTACGCCCCCTGGGGGCCCTGTGGTTGTCACAGGTCCTCCAGCACGAGCAAATTCCCTCCCCCCATCTGACCTTGGTGTGTGTGTTTTATCCAGACCAGCCCTGCTCTGTTGTCACTGCCACAACCACAGGTATCGCACCGAAAACCAGGGGCCTAGGCGCAAACTCCTTCCCAGCCTTTACTGCCAGTGCGCAGCCAGCCCGGTAGTGCTACAAAATGGTGGCCTGAAAAAATGGCAGCTGCCACGTGGTCATGCCAAGCCGCCCGGCGCAACCTTTCCTGGACGCCTTGCCGCCAAGGAGGCTTGGGCCCAGCTCGGCTACCCCTTTTATAGGGTAGCCCCGCCCAGCCTCTGCTCTCCCACCCCATCTTTCATTAGTTCGAGCGGGGAGGGCAAAGAAGATCTGCTGGCACAGACACGCCATGGATCAGACCTTTGAAAAGAACAAGGGACCCTCTGGTCACTAGCCAGAAAACTCCTCCCTAGACTTGGTGACCGATAAAGAGGTGGAGAGAGAACACATGCTTTCTCAAACTACAACACCCAGGACACATTGTTCTTAAAGGAACATTACTCTATCCTAAAGTTAGCTGTTCTAGAACATTTGGTGTAGATAAAGTTATGAAGTAGTTTGTCCTCACAGGTACATGTGAGTACAGTATGGTTGCAACAGGCATCATCCTACTTTTACAAGATAAGTTATTAAAACTTCTTAATACATCTGGGTGGGTGGTAATTAATTATTTACTTTTTAGAGGTGTCCTTAATGAGAACGGGATATCACCAAGTTAAAGCTTACAATAAGCTTCCAGTTTGACTGTAAATACAACTTTATTTATTTATTCATTCATTCATTCATTCATTCATTCATTTATTGCAACCATCTTGAAAAAAACCCTACTCTGGCCATATTCAGATTAATTTGTTTTTCGGGCTGATGATCTAACTCTAATCTAATGTTTTTTCCTCCTCACAACATAAAACAGTAAGTAAAAAGAATAGTTCTAAACTCCAACCATGTGTGTAGGGATATTGTCATGGTCATTCAGAGAGGATGGGGAGATCTGGGATCATCACAATGAATGACCCAATCCTAACATAAAAACTTCGGTTAAGGCCATATGGTGGTGAGGTTGGATAGCTCTGGGTACAGCACCTCCACTCAGTTTATTAACAACCATGGCACTTTGAAATCATTAGATAACCTCAAGCTGGAATTCGAACCTTCCAGAATGGCTTGTGGCGGGCGTGTGTGTGTGTGCAATATTTACAACTCAAGCATTTACCTAAGGATGCATTGTCCCAGTGCACTAGTATCATAAAAGACCTGGAAGATATTTCAGGTTGTACACAGAGTAGATGGATTGCACATACCTCTTTTGTACATGATATAAAGAATTCAATTATGTGCTAATGTAAGCATCTGGGAAATGGATTTCCCACCACATACACTGCTCCCCAGCGTGCTGAATGACCTGTATTTGCTATAAGATTCAAGAACTTAGGGCCAATTTGGCCCTATTAGCTCTCTTTAGACCCCTGTCCTGTACTACCACCTCAGGAACCTTTGTGCCAACAAACCTCTGAGTTTCAGAAAGCACTGTGTTTTCAGAAATAGAGTTGACCTTTCCTCTCCTTTTCAGTGTGCATTGTGAGGTATCATCAAATGCCCGCATGCATACCAATAACTAGAGATGGGCACGAAATGAACAATTTTTCATTTCTGTTTTTGTTTTCGTTTTGTTATGTAACGAAATGACAAACGAATTTTGTCACTAAAATGAAACGAAATGAACAGAAACACCAGAAATTTTGTCGTCCATTTCGTTTTCGTTACGGCAATACATTGAACTGCTTTAAATGCTTAAAAAAATCACAAAAAATTGAAATAAATGGTAACAAAACGGTAATGAAACGAATGAAAACGGAAACAATTTTTTTTGCAAAAAAATCATGAAAAACGGAAATGAAATGAAACAGACTCCCTAAACGACAAACGACAAACGAAACACAATTTTTTCTATTTGTGCCCATCTCTACCAATAACTATAATTTCTACTTTGTGACTAATTTTGGAACCATCTTGTTAGATCAAGGTTTCTGGAAACATCAGAAGTTTGTGTTTGTGTGAGATTATAGTTGTTCCTCATAAAACTATGTGAATTTTTTTAAAAATATATACAGTATATATCACATATTGAAAGTTGAATGTTAGTTGTTTCACAAGTGGGAACAAATAGCCATCATTTTCAGATCTGGGAGTATATGGTTTGTCCTGTTCAATTTATTTTTTCTTATTTTTCTCCAGCAAGCCCCACTATATGTATACCTTCAACATAGTTGTTTCCTGTGACATATCTTCTTAAAAACACAGATTACCATCCTGCTTGTTCACACTTCAGAATCAGTACACAGTAGTACCTGAGAATCACTTTCTATTATTTGCCATGTAAGCAGTCCAGTAGTTTTGAAATTTTTTTGTCAGCTTCCTCTTTAAGTAAGAAGGGAGGAAGTGATTAAAATTAAAAGGGGTCAGCTGCTGTTTGGTAACTGCTCCTCTTTCAAAAGACACATGCCTTTCATGTGCCTTATGGTTACATGAACAACCAAAATAGAGTACAAAGCAACAGCAGAGCACAAAACAATCCCATCCTTGAACCATGCCATATTCCTCCTCCACCAGTTAGTGAGGTCACAACCCCTTAACTATAAAAGTAGCTAAAAAGTTACAGTGGCACCACAAGAAGGGTGACATTATAGCTCATTACATTATAATGGTAAAGTATTTATTTATTTATTTATTTATTTGTTAAACTTATATCCCGCCCATCTTCCCAAAAGGGAACTCAGGGCGGTTTACAATAAAACCCAATAAGACAAACAAAAGACGGTAACAGAGAAAACAAAAGGAGGCAAAATCCAAACAGGGATGGCACGGGCAAAAAAAAAAAAAAAGGAAACTGAATAGAAAGGTCACCATACGCCTCCCTGAAAAGGTGGGTCTTCAGGGCCTTTTTAAAGGTGTGCCGGGACTCTGCTAAGCTCAGCTTACTGGGAAGATGTTTCCATAGTGTGGGGCCCACCACAGAGAAGGTGCAATTTCTGCGCCTCTCTGGGTGTGGCCACCCTCAGTGAGCGCGCCTGTGCCAATCTTGTGGGTCTGGCCCTAGTCGATCTCTGGGAGACACGCTCCGCCAAATACTCTGGTCCCAGGCCGTGGAGGGCTTTGAAAGTCAAAACCAGGACCTTGAACCTAATCCGGAGGACAACGGGTAGCCAGTGCAAGCGAGCCAGGACTGGGGTGATGTGCTCGAATCTACTAGTACTGAACTATTATAGTACATTTCTATGGGCAGTATATAAATATAACAAACAAACAAACAAACAAACAAACAAATAAATAAATAAATAAATAAATAAATAAATAAATAAATAAATAAATAAATAAATAAATAAATACTGTAAAATGCAATACAAATTATATATTGTATCATCCTTTTAAATTGGGGAGCAAGGGGCAAGTATAAGTAACTAGTTATTTGTAACAACTTACATTATTTTTTGGCGTAAACCTATTTTTATGGTGACACAGAGAAGTATCCTCCTGTGAACAGTCTCATCACACAAGCAGCAGTGATAGGAAATGATTATTTTGAATGCACACAAACTGGAGCAAAAATGGAGAAGTCCCAGGTTTTTCTTTATTCATGAAAAAACACATATCTATCATCTGAAAGGTGATTAAAACCCTTCCTTTTTCTATGATTGAACACAACATTGGATTGATTTTTCTGTCTGTGGAGCTTTAAAACAGCAGAATCCAGGGTCTCTTGGAAGTACATTTGGGTTAACTCTGCAATAAATATTAAAATTTATTTATTTATTTATTTGAAAACACACAGCTCAGTGTACAAGTCTTATGGATGGTGTTTTTAAGTTGTCAAAGAGTGTATGTATGTGAGAGATCACACACACATAGTGTCAAATTAAAACCGTTGCTATGCTTTCTTCTCACAATTATTTTGGAAGAGAACATGAGTTGCAACCCTTTCCCCCAGTTCTTTATTTGTGAGAACTCTCTGCATCAACTGAGTGGTAAAGAGATGGTGCTCTGAACCTCTTTAGGTACACTTTTGTGCGTTTTTACTGTTTATGTCTGGGGGTTGAGTTCAGACACTCAACCTTGGAGAGTCTTGGCACAAATTAACCTCACATCACTATCCTTTCGCCTTTCAACTACTAGGCTCTCACCGAGGCAGTACATTTCCATAGTATGTTTCTAAAACAATTTGATGGGAAATTCAGCTATAATGAATACACTGGGAGGGAGCTTGATGTACTGTAGCTCTAGCTCACTTAAAATTGACAAGTTTCTGACATGGCTTCAGCTCAAAACAAAACTGTCTTTTTGTTATACCTTTTGCTGTATTACTTTCTTAAGATCCTAAAACAGCCAATACAACATGAAAGATAGATTCATCCTGTGGATGGTTTGAACTGCCATACTGAATAGGCCCCAAAGGCTATGAAAATTTTCATGAAGCCCCATGTGACTGAACCTTTAATATTTTGAAAACACATTAAATACCTGGTTGATATTTGTGGTTCAAGGCCCATGGTTAAAAAGGAAATAGCAAATGTCATGAAAGCAAAGATGGGTGTCAAAGTAGTCATTCTTTTGATTCAAGTATATCTCTGCTCTTTGTGAACAAATGAGCAGCAATATCTGTGAAAACTGCTTTGCTTCCCACTGCAGGTATATTTATTGATAAAAATACCTGCCATGTTAAGATAAGAACTAAGGCTTTTGTTAGCTGACACACCACAGCCAAAAAGTTTTGAAGGCAAACTGGTAGCTTAACAATGTTTCCCATGTACCCTTTACTTTGCTTTGGTCTTTCTAGCCCAAACGGAACACCTGGGACCAACAACGATGTCCCACTTTGTCCTGACCCTACTCATGAAACATCTGAACACTGTAGTGTTGCTAATGGATCTTACAGTGAGTTGATTGATGACCATTTTGAGTTTATATCAGCCCTTGGTCTTTGACCCATCCCCCCCCTTTTGTGTCATTCTGCCATATGCGATCCCCAGTATGGGCATATATGATTGGAAATCACCTACCACTGGAAATACCCTATTATATCATTAAAGAGTTTCAAGTGAATGAGCACCTGAGAAAGGTGGAGATGCAATGAATGGAAAAGGCATAGAAACCTGGTGGACGAGAATAATCTGAACTAGGCTCAGGCATGGAATTCAAGAGCCTGCCTCAAATAAGAGACAAGCTATTAAACATACAAAACTTTTACTTTGGATGAATTGAATTTTTGCCTATTCATCATATACAGTTGTCTACCAAGCATTCATATTTATTTATTTATTTATTTATTTATTTATTTATTTATTTATTTATTGGATTTCTATACCGTCCATCTGGCAGTGAGGTCACTCTGGGTGGTTTACAACAATTAAGGAATACAGCACACTGAAAATAAGCTAAATAATTCATACAATAAAATAAACCTCAAATACAGTAATACAATAAAAATAGAAAATTAACATAAAGTGACATAAAATAGTGGATAAGTGTTGTTAGTGGATAAGTGTGCCCCGTGGTACAGTGGTTAAATGTCTGTACTGCAGCTAAAAATGTGCTCACGACCTGGGGTTCAATCCCAGGTAGCAGGCTCAAGGTTGACTCAGCCTCCCATCCTTCCGAGGTTGGTAAAATGAGTACCCAGCTTGCTGGGGGGGGGCAATGTGTAGTCGGCATACTGTAATTAAAAACTATAAACCGCCCAGAGACGACTTGAAGTGGTATGGGGCGGTATACAAGCAGAATACTTTTTAACTTTGCTTTATTGGCAGGCAAATAAGTTAAAATCATGTTTTAATGGATGAATACTGAAGTTACTTTACATTACATTGAGGGAATGCCTGCTTAAATAGCCATGTTTTTGATAGTTTTTTCAAGGCAGCCAAAGAGGGAGACAGGCAGATGATTTTGAGGAAGGTTCCACAGGCAAGGGACAATGGTGGAAAAGGCCCTATTTCTAGTTTTTTTTTTTCCTTTCAGGCCTCTCATGGTGTTAATTGCCTCAAACACTTAGCCTGGAAAGATTGTGTATTATGGGCAGTTTTCAATGGGAGAAGGTGCTCTGACAAGTAGTGAGGTCCTAAACCGTTTAGGGCTTTGTATGTCATAGATAAAACCTTGAAATCAATGCAGAACTGAACTGGAAGTGGTCAGCGCTGGGGATATATGATCATATTTTCTAGTCCCTGTCAGCAACCTGGCCACTGTGTTCTGGATCAGCTGGAGTCTCTGCATCAGCCTCTAGGGCAATCCCACATAGAGAGCATTGCAGTAGTCCAGCCTCCAGACTACCAATACATGGACAAGCATGGTGAGAGCCCCCGTGCCCAGATAGGGGCACAGTTGAGCAATCTGCCACAGATGTTAATGGGCAGAATGGACCACTGACTCTACCTGGGATTCCATAGATAGTGCTCGATCCAAGAGAACACCCAAGCTGTGTGCCTCATTCTGAGTGGGGGGAGTCACTCCTTCAAATGAGAGGGAGTTTCCCAACTCTCTGTCAGTAGGAGCCCCCACCTGCAGCACTTCCATCTTGTCCAGGTTCAACCTCAGTCTATTTGCCCTCATCCATCCCAGAATGGCATCCAGGCAGTGCTCAAGGGATGGAACAGCATTTACTGCAGAAGATGGAAAGGAGAGAGAGAGCTGGGTGCCATCAGCATACTGATGACACAAAGCTCCAGAACTCATGATGACCCCTCCCAGTGGCCTCATATAGATGTTAAATAACATTGGTGAGATGATCAACCCCTGTGGAACCCCACACTTGAGGTCCATGGGGTGGACTCCGTCTCATCAATCTCCACTCTCTGGGGATGGTCCTCCAAGAAGGATGTGAACCACAACAAGGCGGGAGGCCCAACTCCCAACTCAGAGAGCCTCCTCATGAGGATACCGTGGTCGATGGTATCAAAGGCTGCTGAGAGAGTGATGGGGACCAACAAGGACATCTTGCCCTCATCAGCCTCCTTCAGTAGGTCATCCTGCAGGGCGACCAATGCTGTTTCCATGCGATGCTACGGCCTGAACCCAGACTGGAATTGATCAAGGGCAGCACCCTAATTGACAACCCCTCTGCCCTTCTGGATAGCAGTGACAGAATCAATGAGGCATGAAGGAAGGGTTTTTGTTTGTTTTTCCCTTCTGTCTGGATAGCCTAGAATATGGGAACATTGTACTAGTGCAGAGGAAAATGCATCTCCCACTGGTTTCTAGCTATTGCACTGTGTTCATCAGCTTACCTCCCTCCACCCGATCACAGCTCTATCTTCTGCCTGGCCAGAGGAGGGCAAAGAGTGTGGATGGGAAATTAGATGCTTTGTGGATGAAGGAGGACCAGCAGAGAGAAAAAGAAACAGGCTGCTCTCTGAGCATTATAGGGGTGCCAAAACTAAACTGCCTTAGAAGTTAATGTGGAGGCTGCAGCTAGTGCAGAATTCTACAGCCAGAATGGTCACAAGGTTGAGATGACACCAATATATCACCCCTACCCTGGCCATACTGCACTGACTGCCAATCCATTGAGTTGTTAACATTGACATACAAAGTCCTAAACAGATTGGTACCTCAGTATTTGTCAGATCAGCTTCAACTGCAGAATTTCACGCACATCACTTGATCCTCTCAGGCAGGTGATTTGAGGGTCCCAACTCAAAGAGAGGCCCAGAAGGCAACAACATGGAACCAGGACTTTTCAGTTGTGGGCCCTTGTTTATGGAATCAACTGCCACTTGAGATTCGCTTGGCCCCCACACTGTTGGTCTTTAAAAAGCAACTAAAGACCTGGCTATACAGATCTGTTTCCCCTGGTTATTAATTATTTCTTGATTAGCTGACTTTTTGATCTGATCTATTGTATCTTGTTGATTTTTCCTCTGAATATGGTTCTATGATATTATCGTTGAGTGAGTTACGCTTACATTCTTTTCTATTTTAGTTTTTTATTGTATGTTGTTTATGTTTGTATTATGACATATGCCGTTAAGCAATCAGAGTAGCCTTGCAGCTAGATGACACAGTATAAAAATCTAATAAATAAATAAATAAATAAATAAATAAATAAATAAATAAATAAATAAATAAATAAATACTCATTACAATTATTTGACAAGAATGAAATAAAATCCCAGGTTCTATCTTTTATAATCTGAGGTAAGGTAGTCTGTCTATAATCAACACCAGTGAAACTCCATGCCTGTTACAGAAAGATGAGAGCAGTATTTAATTTATTTGTTAGACATGCAGTTTTCCAGATAAACACAATCTTCTTCTTTCCTATTAAACATGGCATGGTTTAATGAAATGCATCATTTTAAATTGTCTGAGCTACACCTGCTATACCTAATATTGAAAGGTTCAAAATAAACATATTTGGTTATTACTACCAAGGAAATGAAAAAGGACCTGTGAAAACAGCCTGCAGAAATTCTTTTTCTTGGTGGTGGTGTGGATTCTCTCTCTCTGTGTGTCTTTTAAATTATCCTTTTACTTTGACATGTAGCATGTATGCTTCCTGCCACTTCCTTTCCTTCTTTCTACTTCCCTGGATGCTGGAATCTAAACTTTGCTTACGGCAACATCTATTTTGCAGAGTTTTGAAGGCAGGCATCAAAGGTGAAATTCATTGGGTGCATCGTTCATTTGGGAAATTAAGTTTGGTTATGTCATGCTGAATACTTTCTGAAGTTCCCCTTTGTCTTAGCACGGAGCAAGTGTTTTGATCTGTTTGTCACAGCTGTGAGGTTGCCCCATTTGTACCGACTTGATGAAAGTGTATTTGTTCTCGCAGCTGATATATAGTCAGTTGTGGGCTTGCTGTTGACTATCACAAATGTTGAACAGCACAGCTGGATGCAGACTTGTGACTACAATCAAAGTCAGTGGTGAACAGTATTTCATATGGCTGGTCCAGCTTGGGATATTGATTTCTTTTGTAATGAATGAAGAAGAAGAGAGAAGCAAATAGAATCCATATGGCCCCATTTTTATTTCTTACGTTAGAAATGCTCTTTCTAACAAAGGGCCTTTTCACACGACCCCTAAGATCCGCTGGCCCCTTAAATTCGGACCAAAGATCTTAGGGGTTCCTTGCTCTTCCTTCCTCCCCACCAGAGAAAGAGAGGAAAAAATGCAGCTCACCTGGAGGAGCTTCCCGGAGCTCCGTTTCTCTTCCGTTTCTCTTCTGTTTCTCTTCTGCTTGCTTTTTTTCCTCCCACCTCTTCTCTTAAAGGGGCGGGAGGCAAAAAAAACACAAGCAGAAGCCAGGAGAGCCCCGCACTGACCAGATTAAATCCGGACCTGGGGATTTTCACCCACCTCAAGCAGGTACAAGAAAGTGCAGCTGGGTCGCGCTTAGGTGGGCGGGGTCGCACTTAATTTCCTGCAAACTCCGGAGCTGGTGGGAAAACACTTGTAAGGTCCGGAGTTTGCAGCCATTTGCTGCGGAGTTTAGGGGTCGTGTATAAAGGCCCAAAGGTGTATGAAAGTGACCTCTGTACTCAATTGTTCCTCTCTATCTGGCCTGGAAATGTGCTTCATATAGGGTTGGAGGTGATTTCTACCCAATCAAGCCCCACTCTGTAGTGTTGGGGTCCAGTAAAGTATCCAGAGGGTGACTACATGGCAGTTAACCCACTTCTTGGTCTGCTGCAGGAATGGACTGGTTTGCACCTAAAGATGGCAATCAGATGATATCTTTACTGGAGTAAACCAGCCAACCACACCAGGTCCTTTCCACACCTTTCTGGCCCTTACCAGGGGCTTCTAAAAGTTTGATGGTGGTAGTATCACTCTATTTTGCTCTGTTTGCTTAAATATAAACCAAAAGTGAGACTTTGTATCTGAAATGCCAATATCATGAAATATTTTTTAAAGGGGAGCCAGTTAAGGACATTGGCAAAATGAACATTTCCTCAGGAATGTTGAAGGGCAGAAGAAGTGATTTTTTTAGAAAGTGTATGAAAGCACACGTGTGCTGCATTACTTTACAAAATAAAATAAAAGCCAAATGGAAAGCTTTCTTCCAGAAGTGTGTGGGGAGGAGGAGACAGGGAGGGGCAAAGAGAGTGATTTTTGTTTGTTTTTCTCAACTGCATCTTACCCAGACCTATAAGAGCAAAGCAAAAATAACAAACAAACACTCAGGGTTTCCCCCTTTTGCTTTTCCTACCACAAAAGGCAGGGACTCTTCTTTGTTAAACAAAGGTAAGTCTATTCTTTCCAAAGGGGGCTGAAACAATATGCTTTGTATAGACCCAAGTTTCTTCCTTCAGAACTCTGGAGGCCTGGCTGACATCAACATTTAACAACTTGATCCTGGCAACTGCCATGGGTAGGGAAAAACAATAGTCAGTTTATCATTTGTCCACATATGTAACCTCTTATGGCCAGATACTTCAAGTAACATATCTCATGTGGGAAATAATACAGCAATTCCCCCAAAGGGTTCCCAAACCATTATGGCAGGGTTTCACCAAATCTGGGGATGAAATGGATTCTGCCCAGGGTGTCTTGTTAGGGTCCCAGAACATGGCCTGGTCTCTCGATGGTTTGCCTCTCAGGCCCTCCACATCATCGGCAGAGGTCTTTGGGAGCTCCCTTAAAAAGGGCAGCTCCCATGTGGCCCGTCTGGGCCACCATAGATGCCTTTTTGTGCGTGCCCCACCTGGGCAGGTGAGCAAAATGGCTCCTAGACCACATTTGTGGCCAAGGGAGATCAAATATTTCCCTAACCAATAACAGTGCATTTCTAAAACCATGCCACATTGATGCACTGCCATTTCAGTATACCACATATAGCTTTTCAACCAACAAAAAAAGAAAAAAAGAAATGCACTGTATCTGGCTGAATAATGATCTAGAAAAATGGCAGTGAAGGGGGTGACGTTGACTCTTCCTCCCACAAGGCAATGCAGCCCCAGCAGAGCCCCAGCAGAGGAGAAGAGCAGGGGAAGGGGGGTCACCTCCCTTATGTTTGCCCAACCTTCACCCCAATATTGTCTTTAGTTTTGAGTAAAGCAGGTAACCCTTTCTTTGAATGGATCTGTTGCATGGGAGGAGAGGTATTGCTTTCCCTGTCCCTTTGCAGAGGATCAGGGGAAGTGTTTAATTGAGAGCTGTGGAGATAAGAACACAGAAAATAGCACAACTTTCTTCCCATTCTCCTCAACAGACCATTTTGTAGCCCAATCCACCCTGCACCCAAAACAGGCCCTAAGCTTCTGTATAGAGGTAATGGCCGTTACTTCACGAAGTACATCGCTTCGCAGCAGGATTGCCTTCACTTTGAATGCGATGGCGGTCACATGGTCTCCCTTCGCTCCCACCCCTCTTTCTCTGTCCTCACGTGGCGAATTTTTAGGACCGAATCCATTACTACCACACGTACTCCCTTCGCATTGGAAACTGATTTGCAACGTCCGGTTTCAGCCTCTTACCGACGGCGTATCGATGCACTGATGCTGGACTGTCAGTTGCAATGGCTCTACTGATTTCAACTGTTTCCTGGCATCATTGGCAGCCCCCCCGCCACCGCCGCCGCTACTCGGGGGGAGCCCCGCATGGCACAGCCGCCCGCCCTCTGCCGCTTGCACGCTGCCTGCCCCGGGTGCCCTGCTCTGGCCGGGCGAGGCGGCAGCGGCTCCTCCTGCTCCCGCCACCGCCGCCGCTGCCGCTACTCGAGCGAGGAAGTAACAGCGCAAAGCGATGAAACGATATAGTGATGCATCGATATCCCTGTTTGAATATTTTTTTAAAAAACTTGAAATAAAAGCCAAAAACCGAGACCACACGTCACGTTGGGAGCGAAGCGAGATGCGAAGCAAAAAGATTCCCAACCGCTGGCAGGGGAATCACTCACCCCGCTTGGAGCACGGTAAAGGGGGCGTGGTCGGGGTGGCATCGCAGCCAAAAAGGAGGAGCGTGCGGACTGAAACGATCGATTCGCACAGAAATGAGGGCTTGCCGCGAAGTGAGCGGTTCGTGAAGTAACGGCCAATGTTTCACAATTTTGCACAGGGAGGAAAGTAATGTTGACATTCTTCATCCATATGTGTGAGGATGATTTAAACAAGGCTTCATTACCCTACAATAAATGTGTGTGTGTGTGTGTGTGTGTGTGTGTGTGTGTGTGTGTGTGTGTGTGTGTGTGTGTGTGTGTGTGTGAGAGAGAGAGAGAGAGAGAGAGAGAGAGAGAGAGAGAGAGAGAGAGAGAGAATGACATGCTTATGTTTACAAAGGCAGTTAAAATGGAAGGGCCACTCCTCGACTGACATTAGATTCACCTGGGACCCAGATTGCACGTTAAGCCAATTCTAAAATGACAGTTGCTTTCCCCAGAGTATGTCAGGCCCCAGGCATGCAAACAATGTGTGACAGAAACTGTTTGGAGTGTTGTCAGCAGCAATGCTGGAAGTTTCACTTTGCAGCCCTGATAACACACACAAGGAGCATGTAGTGGATGATCCAGACCAGATGAAATTATTTTGGTCTGCCCAGCTGGCCTGGTGTAAGAAGCCACTTCATCAATGGCAAGGCAACACAAGCATTAGTGCCACTGCAGATTATGAGAAATATGGGAGAAGGGAGCTGGGAAACTAAGTGCATCGGTTTCTTTTGTTTTTATTTAAAGTAGCATTTAATGTATTGTAAACATGAGGAGAATTCTCTCAGAGGCTTGGTTATATTTTAAACTCATGCAAAAAACATCCCAATAATGGAACTACTGCCTTAACTACTATCCCTGCAAGGTAACCCACTTAGGGCGTTTATACACGACCCCTAAACTCCGGGGCAAATGGCTCCCAGCTCCAGAGCTTAAAAATGTTTCCTCACCAGCTCCGGAGTTTACAGGAAATTAAGTGTGACCACACCCACTTTAGTGCGTCCCAGCGCACCTTTCAAGTACCTGCTCTCTGGAGGTGAAAATTCTTTGATGCGGTGTAACGATAGTGAGTGCGGGGCTCTCCTCGCTTCTGTTTGTTGTTTTTTGGCTCCCGCCCCTTTAAGAGCTACTTAAGAGACTGGAATGTTTCTGCGGCAAGAGCGAGAGGCAGAACGGAGGTGAGCCACGTCTCTTTTCTTCCTGTTTTTTCTCCCTCCCCTCACGCAGCCAGCAGCCAGGAGTGCGGAGGGGGTGGGAACGCAGGAACAGCGACAAACCCCTAATATGTTCTGGTCCGAATTTAAGTGGCCAGCGGATCTTAGGGGTCATGTGAAAAGGCCCTTAGTTGAAGATTTCAGAAGCAATGTGTGAGTACATACCAGGCAGTATTTTTATGTATCACAGAGAGGCACTTAGGGAACTACAGTCTCTGCTGCATTTGAATGCCTAATGTCGTCACTTCTGCACTATATTTTTGAAACACTTCTGTCTAAGCTGCCCAGACCTTTTCCACAGACTTCTGTTTGTTATGAGGAAAGGCTAAAACATTTGGGGCTCTTTAGTCTGGAAAAAAGGCACCTGAGCTGGGATATGATTGAGAAGTACAAAATAATGCAGGGCATGAGTAAAGTGGATAGAGGGATTCTCTTCCCCCTCTCACAAAATACCAGAACCAGGGGACATCCACTCAAATTGAGGGCTGGGAGAGTAAGAACAGACAAAAGATTTTTTTTTTCACCCAGCACATTGTTAGTCTGTGGAACTCCCTGCCACAGGATGTGGTGAGGGCATCTGGCCTGGATACCTTCAAAAGGGGATTGGACAGATTCCTGGATGTGAAATCCATCACAGATTACAAATCATGATGGAGATGTGTAATCTCCAGGTTTAAAACCAATGTACTTCAAGGACCAGATGCAGGGGAGTGGTATCAGGAGACAGATATCTAGTTTTGTGCATTCCCAGACGCATTTGGTGGGGCCACTGTGAGATATAGGAAGCTGGACTAGATGGGCCTTCATAGACTGAGTTTTTAAGGCACAACTGGGTTTATTTCAACATCCCACTGCTGTGCCACCAAATTGTGATGACACCTCCCTTTTACACGTGTAATTGTGTTGGAAATGGTAATGCTGCCACCTTTTATTCACTTGTTAATGCTGCCAACTTTTAAAATCGTCGCCTCATGAATTGGGACAAACTCAGATGTATAATATAAAAATAATAACAAAGTTTATTGAGAAAATAATAAATATAACAATATCTGAGGATGATATGCGTTGCCTTTAACATATAATAGATTTCATCATCTATTCCAGCCCCCCTGACTTTAATAACTAGTAAACAGTACAGCCCTCACTGCCTGACAGAACTCTCACAGAGCCGTGCTCTCTCCCAGCACTCACTATCAAAACCTTCAACTTAACTTAACTCAACTGAACTGACTAGGCTCCACCCTTTTAATATCATACCATTTCCCGCCCTCCTGCTGGGATTGGCTGATGATTTGTATATTCATTATTCCTGTTTCCAGGGTGTTGTCACAGAAATCCATCACAGATTACAAATCATGATGGAGATGTGTAATCTCCAGGTTTAAAACCAGGGTACTTCAAGGACCAGATGCAGGGGAGTGGTATCAGGAGACAGATATCTAGTTTTGTGCATTCTCAGACACATTTGGTGGGGCCACTGTGAGATACAGGAAGCTGGACTAGATGGGCCTTTGGCCTGATCCAGCATGTTTCTTCTTATTTTCTTATGTTATATTCTTATGTTATCTCGGCATTTTATCATTTAACATATGAAGGGGCATGGATAGCGGAACTCTGGTATAATGTTTCAGTATTATGGTATTACTCCACCCATTTTATGTTTTAGTGATGGTCAGTAAGTTTAAATGGACTGCATTCAATGGAGTGCTTGTTGCTGGTGGGAGTTGCTTCTGCCAGAGGATGCTGGAGGGGGACTGCCTCCTTTCTTCCTGCAGTCATCTCCATGCATCCTAAAATGCCTACTTCAAAGGGCTGTGAAAGCTTCTGGAGTGGGGTATTTAACACTGTGGGGAAGTGGAGTTTGAGAAAGAGGAAGTCCCATTGCAACCCTGGGCCTAGTGATAGATTTTGACCTATCTTTTAATGCTTGTATTTATGGTTTCGTGGTATAGACAAATGATGTTTGAATACATTGATCCTAATTCTTTGTCCTACAAACAACAACCAATTTACTTTGATATGATGTGCAGCCTGGCCACATCAACCTATATTCAAGTCTTCCAAAGGAATTGAATGTATGTAACTAACGACTGACCTCCAGCATGCATGCATCAGATTCCTCCATTCCTCTCTCCTTTTTGTAATCATGGTATTTATTTAGATTTACTAAAAATGTTTGTTGAAGATGGAAATAAGACTCCCAATCAGTAGCTCTGCTGCCCGAGACAATTTCTGTCTTATGTGTCAGGTTTGCCACATGCCTTCTCTGGTACACAGGCAGGCACAGCAAAATAACAGAAAAAGCTCAAATGCTGTAAATTTAAAAACAACTAGCCATAGAAGTCAAGTACAAAGCTTAGGTCCTGTTTTTAATGGCAGTGTGATCTACCCCATCAAATGCTATGCAAGAGACTCAAGAAATCCATGGTGCATTCATACATAGATTGGTTAAATTCTAAAATGCAATGCAAAATGAGATCTGCAGCTGCCTGAAAGAAAAGACGCTTTCCAGTTCATAACCACCTTCCTAAAAATGAAAGCAATACAAAAAGTAATCTCTGATTAAAGGTCTTTCTTAACTCTTGACAAGATGCCAAAAGCCCAACATTGGTGTGAGAGAGAATTTATATGGTTGATCTGATTCCTCCCAGGGGCTCCATGACTGGAGTTTCCAGGAGAGCCTGGGTTTTGCAGAGGTGCCTAAGCTGTCAAAATCCTTTTGCTTTGAACTTCATGGTTCTGTTAAAGTATTACTCTCCAAGTGAACGTCACTGTCATTCCCCTCTTTCCTGTTTGTATTCTTAAATGTTAGAAGCTTCAAAGCTACACTGGGCAATTTGAAAAGCCCTGGTTGGCTTTGAATGGCACTTTGGACTTCCTTATTTTTCTGTGGATCAGTTTGTAAATATACAAATGCCAGCATACTGCTTTAGATTCCGAATAATTACTGAAGCTGAAGCTCATCCCTTATCTAAGCATCCATCCCAACCAAATGTCTTCCAGATATCTCAGTGGCTTAGACATCTGTCTGCAGAGCCAGAGGTTGGGAGTTTGATTCCCCCAATGAGCATCCTTGACAGAGGCTGGTCTGATGATCCATAGGGTCTCTTCCAGCTTAGGAGTTCTAAGATTAAGACCCAAGAGGAACCACTCCCATCAACCCTGCCACTGTTTTGGTGGAGCTGATGGAAGCTAAGGTCAAAATAATGAATACAGGGAAGGTTAATCCAGTGCATTCATAACAGTGTATCTCTTAATGTTTACTTTTCTCTCTCTATTTGAAATCCTCTAGACATGATGTAATTATTTTGGATAAAGGGAAGGGAGAATTTGGCATGCGTGACTATTCATATCTGGACTAGCTGATCTGACTTACATCATTTAATCAGTAAACAAATCATTTTAGGAGACTGGCAGGAACAATTAGTTCTACTTGGTATACATTCACCAGCTGGCAATAATTGTTGTACCTGTTCACAGCTAAGCAGCTTTTACGTAACAAAACAATAACATAAACTGAAAGAAAACTAAATAACCAGATAACAGTTTGTCTTACCAGAAGTTTAAAGTTGAATGTTGTCTTATTATGACAACTTTGACATCGAAGAAGTAGTTAGATGAATATGAATAGTTGAATTTTTAGTATTTTTTATTAATTAATTGTTGATTCCTTCATTCATCAATGGTGCAGACTGGGTATCAGGCATAGAAAGTTACACACCCACAAACTGCCCCCCTCCCAGAAAATGCCCTTTAGCAACTGGCTTGGGGAAACCCAGTCTTCACCAAACTTGGGGGCATTATAGAGCAGAGTTAGAGAAGGCTTTTCTGCATATTTGGTGCTTTTAGGTGCCAGGTACATCTTCCATGCTCTTTGAGAGTGCATAACCAGGACATCAGAAACCCAGTCTTCATCAAACATGGACATATTGCAGAGGAGAGTCAGGGAAACTTCCTTACCTCTTTGGTGTCTCTTAAGTACTTTGGGGCCCATTTTATAGCTTGATGAATCAACAAATCTAAAACCACAAAAAACTCATTGATTTGCATTTGCCAGATGTATCAATTCATACAAATGTGATTTGAAATGTTGGCAATTTTTGAATGATTGCTAAGAATTCATTTTACGATTCATGCTCATCTTGAATTGAGAGCGTTGCCTTGTCAGGGGTGCCAAGCAAGTGAGCTTTGCCAGACAGTTCAAGTGAACATACTCTCTGGATATCTTTTCACATCTTTATACTGAACATAGGAGCGTCAATATGACTTCTGGAGGGTGGACATAAGGCACATGCCTTTTGTGTGGCTCTCCCACCCGCCACCACACTTGAGGTTTGGCACAGAACATTAGGCCGCAACGTCTGAAAAGAAGTCAAATACACAAGTTGCAGTTTGGTATAATAACTGTGCATACTGTGTGTTTGTTGAATTGACTGTTATACGGTCAGACAATGTAACCATGTAATATAGGGGTTAGTGAAATTATTAGAACATATAAGAAACAATAAAACACACAACATTTGCTACATTTATGAAAGTATAACCACGGCCGCAATGAGGCTTTTACTATCACAGACCAAGTCTTAAAGCCTTTTATTGCTGCTTTTATTTAATTTAACATCCAGCTTGAAAAAAAAAATCATACAAAGCTTAATGCCGACTATTTTGTAACTTCATTGGATCTGCTTAATGGAAGTATTATCCTGTCAATGGGCCCACACAGCTGTGAATATTTTATAAGTAGACTGCTAAGATTGTAAATTTATTCTGCTGATTTTATTGCAAAATTATGAGTTCCTTTTTAAATGCCATCTCTTGAGCAACATCACATTCAGTAGTTGTATATGTCTATCACTGTATGTGCACAAGACATTTAATCACATATATTCTGTACCTATCAATCCTAGATCTTGGGAACAATGTGTTCGCATAAATATGTTCTAATTTTTTTAAAACTTTTGCATTGACTTTGAAAATAAGCAAAGGGTTGGATCTGTTCTTTTAAAAACTTTTTTTAAAAAATTCATTCTCAGTCTCACTGCTTCCTGGGAGTCAACCTAGTGCTCCTTGGGGAGGAATAGGGGCTTTTCGGTGGAGTCTAATGCAGTGGTGTCCAAACTTTGGCCCTCAAGATGTTTTGGACCAGAACTCCCACAATCCTTTGTCATTGGCAATCTAGGCTTGGAATTCTGGGAGTTGTAGTCCAAAATATCTGCAGGGCCAAAGTTTGGACACCCCTGGTCTAATTAATATGTGCCGAGATTGCTCTTACCATGCAGCACAGAGGTCAACTCCTTGTAAGCAATGGGACTGATGAGGTGTTCTCTTCATCTTTCCAGCCAAAGCTTGTGGAGTGAAGCAAAAAACTTAAGGTTGCTCTTTTGGATTCTGGTTTCTCCTCTTTGAGTCCCATAAATCTGCCTGGATGGTGGGGTGGTGGTGGTGATGGTGGTGATGTTTCTAGACAAATTCTGGGACTAGAAGTCTTAGAAAGATGAAATTCCCATATCTACTCATAATGGACTTAAACAACATAACTAATTGTGAGGGATTACAAGAGGTGTAGTCCCCCAAATTTGATCAGGGGGCCACAGTTGCCATGCTTTTCTGGGCAAGTGTATCTTCCGCATCCCTATCTGGATAGTAAATCACACTTTTTCATTATTAGTGGTTCTTTTACAGTGACAGAAACAACTAGTAATTTAACTGTAAATATACTAAGAACACACCTTAATTTAGAGTTTGGTCCTTTATCTGCACAGGAATCCGCTATAGCTGCAGAAAGGATGGGCCAAAATTCATTGCAAACAAAACTCCAGAAAGTCTCAAAAGTAAATGATGAGCCATTATTTATTCAGAGTTTTATCAGCTGGTGATTTTGCCATGGCTGAAAATGAGGGAGTGTTGACAAAATGAAACTCCTGTATTCTGCATATTTTTAAGCTTGGCAAATGAGGTTTTATTTAAAAGAGTGTCAATCACAATTTGATAACTCCTGTTCATCCCTTCCTTGTTTCTAATATGAGGTGGTTTCTAAAATGAAAGGAAGATGTTTAATGAAAGTTGGTACATCAAGTAGATAATTAGCATGCCTCAGGTATATGCTAATCACTGATCACTGATAAGAGATTTCACATACAGAACTGAAATGCAGTATTTTGATGCCTACTGTTGGATTCTGTATAGGCAGTGGGGTCCCTATTATGTTCTATGATTTGTTGGTAACTTCATTTGTATCTGTGTCTCATTTGTGCTTGGAACTCTTGCTGATAAGCCTGTAGTATATTTCCCTCCCATAGCCTTTATGCTTCCTGAGGGTCTAAAGCAGGGGTCCGCAAACTAAGGACTGAGGGCCGGTTGTGGCCCCCCAGGTCCTGAATCCAGCCCCTGGGACCAATTGCAGACCCCCTACCTACCCCCTGCTTTGCGAGCAAGCCACTCTCCGTAGCTGCTTCAATCCTGAGGCAGTTCAAAGCAGTGGGCTATGTCGCTCCCCCCACTCCCTCCACCCACCGCCCAGATGATCGGCAGGCTGTCTAGTGAGGCAGTTCAAAGGGGGACGGCAAGGTCCCTCGCTTCCCCCACCTACTGCCCAGATGGTTGAGGCACCAGCTGCAGCCGAGTGGGACAATTTAAATTGGGAGGGCTGCGGCAAGGTCTCCCACTCCCTCCATGGCCCCGAGGCCCTGCCCCGCCCCTGCTCCTTCTCTACCCTGCCTGCCTGCCTGCCTTGTGTGGCCGCCGCCTGTGTTACTATGGTTGTGAGGAAGGAAGGGGGCAGGTGGAGGCAGCCCTAGCCAACCTTCCAAGCCAGAGCAGCCACAGCAGTAGACCGACTGAGGGATAGACGGCGGGTGGCCGAGGGGGAAACAGAGCTACTTCCCACCTACTCAGCCTCCTCCAAGCTGCTGCCTTGCTCTGTGGAGCGAGGGAGGAGAGGAGGGACCCCAGCCATGGCCAGAGGCTGAGGCCGCCACCACCACCACCGGGCTAGAGACCAGCAAGCAGGAGGTGGCAGAGAAAGAAGGGAAGGGAAGGCCAATGGTGGCCTGGGCCTGGTTCCTGGGACGCTGTCGGGATGCTTTTGTACCTGGTTGATGATGGGCAGGCTGGCGAACCAACAGAGCACTGCAGCCTGCGTGGGCTTGGCCAGTGAGTGGGCTGCAGGTGGCTTTGGGCAGGCCTCCCTGCTTCCCCTCCCTCCTCCCCTGCCCTCGCTCCCTCCCTCCCTAAGTTGCAGCCAACCAAGTCAGGCCAGGCTGGGCCAGACCAAGAGAGGAGGCAGCTTTCCCTCCGGGGTGTAGTGAGGGCATGATGGCCAGGGCACATTGCTGGATCCACGTGTAGTGGCGCCAGCCTTGCTGCCATTGCCACAGCTGCTGCTCCTCATCCTGAGGGGCCACCTAGAAGGTGGTGAGGGGCCTGAGCTTGCCTGGGCTGCCGCCTCCTTCCCGACACAATGAAGGAAGGAAGGAAGGAGAGCCGCTCCAGCTGCTGCCACTCTAGGAGGAGGAGGAGGAGGTGCAGCAGAGGGATTCCAGCAGCGGCACCTCAGGGCGGCGATTCAGAACAGGAGGCATTGCTGGAGCCCTGGAGATACACTGATCATGGGCCGATCGTGGGGGGGGGGTTTCCACCTACTTGCCCCTCCCTCCCCTTTTTTCCATGTTGGCTTTTTTATTTTTTATTTTTTTATTTTTATTTTTTACTGTGGTCTGGCCCCCAGTGATGTCTGGGTGGTGGTGGACTGGCCCTCTGTTTGAAAACTTTGAGGACCCCTGGTCTAAAGGATACTGCAATTTGCCTGTACCAATGTTGAAACAGACTCAATTCATATCCCATTCACCAGTGGTAATTTTGACAATGTCAAGGAATGTGGGGCAAATCTGAATCCTTTTGGAGTCAAAGGCTATTATGGGTGCTCCCTCCCAGAGTTGCACGCCTTTACAGGGCGAAGGAAGCAGAGATCCCTTCTGATTCAGGTGAAGTGTTGATTCAGCTTCTTTGAATTTAGACATGTGTTGGAAGACGTGTCACACTATGAAGTCATCTCGTAGCTCTAAATAAACATTTCAGACATGTACTTTTCCATATTTGAGAACACACATTTGCAAAATCCATCAGTCACCTCATTGTTTCACTACTGCAAAAGGTTGTGGCAACTTAACAAGAGACATTTTGCTTCCTTGTGAGAAAAATATGCACAGTTATATACAGTGGCTCCAGACCAGCCTTTTTATAATAATCTTTGCCCAGCTATCACCGAACTTTGATTTTGATGATAGGGTGTACGAGTTTTAAACAAGCAGCTATATTGTGTTAGGTCAACAATTTATAAGCAGAGTCTGAATGTGTATTTCCCTGACATATCTGAGCTGTCACAGCTTCCTGGGTCAATAAAGTGGCCTGTTAGCACCCCCCCCCAATAGATATTTATCTAATCTGTATCTTAGAACATCCATAGTTGGGCACAGACACAACATAATGGTTGCTTTAGAGCTGCTGTAATCTGATTGTCTGCTTCTTTGTGTGGATGAGATGAGAGGAAGATTAATCAGAATTTACTTGAGCTGGAAACACATGTAGGGGGAAAAGCTTCAGTGAGGTACGTGCATGGGCGTCTCAGAAGGGCAACGGAGGTGAATGATCATCCTGAAACCAAGATTTATTATTTTAATAGACACAGATACCCTGTAGTGGTGAGTGCTATGGGTGTGAGTTATGCCACCATGCAATTTTGCCAACCCATCTCTTAAGAAATTTCCAAGGATGCCTTGTCATAACTGGGCTAGTCTGTTGGAGAAAAAATAACAACAAAGAGTCATGTGGCTCCTTAATCATCTCTTAATGTTTGGGATAGCACAGGTTGTTGTTGTTGTTGTTGTTGTTGTTGTTGTTGTTGTTGTTGTTGCTGCTGTTGTTGTTGTTGTTTTGGAAAGGCTACTAGAGAAAGCCACTAATTATTTGCCAGAGACTGAAGGAACTGGGCATGTTTAACCTTGAGAAAGGAAGACTGAGGGAAAATATAATAGCACTTTTCAAGCCTTTGAAATGTAGCCATACAGAAGAAGAGCAGGAGATGTCCTTGATCATCCTAGAGTGCAGGATAATATGGAATCAAGCTAAAGGAAGCCAAATTTAGGCTGAATATCAGGCAGGGGGAAAAAAAAGCAAAACAAACAAACAAACAAACTAGACATCAATCTGTCAGGTATGCTTTGATTTGGATGCCTGTGTTGAACATGGGTTGGACTGGATGGACTTATAGATCCTTCCCATCCTTCCAACTCCATTATTCCATGGGTCTATGTTTCTAGGTACATTCCCAATTTACATTTACCTGGCAAAGCACTGTCATTATTCTGAATTTGGAGAGAGTTTAAACACTATGTTATTTTTAAATTCCCGGTGTCTTTACTTAAGCTTCCCCTCCTTTATATTATGAAAGAGGCTTGTGTACAGTTGGCAAACACAACATGTGCAAACATGCACATCTACAAACAAGCTGATGTCCTTTTTGATGGATTTACAGACCACGCACCATTTATTTTCAGTGTTCTCATAATTGGTCAGGTTCTGAACATTTGCACGACATCATTAGCAACCTTGTGGGTTTTTCCCCTCCCCCCTCCTCAAGTAAATAAGTAAATAATCAGAAGTTCAAGGCTGCATTCTCTGGGTTTCGGTTAATTTTGTTGGTATGCTGGCAGGGTGGAAGCTGGCCATGCTTCACACAGCTGTCCAATTAGAACTTCCCTGGAGTGATAGGCAGTAATGAAATATAAAGGGAGCTTAATGCTGAGCTTGGCAGTGCTGTCATTGACAGTAATGGGTATGGGCAACTCAATCACTCTGGAGGACAGATGTGATTTTTGGTCCATTCCGATTTGCTTTGGGTGTGTGGAATGATGTTGTGCTTCTCACTGACTGCCTTAAGCAGCACATTTATGCACTTGAAACTGCTGAGTTGCTCAGATTAAGAAAGCTCACTGCAGAGGGCCTGCTCAGATACAAAGTAGCTTGTGGTAGACTTGGAAATTCCCATGGAAAGGATTTGCTTATGCAAAGAATAGCTTGTTTACCATAACATAATTAACGTTATTGGCACTGCAGTGGATCATAACGTTACAGTAGTTACAAACCACAGGCCCTGAAATAATTAATAAATAGTACCTGGCATTGGCTTTGCCAAATTATGTAGCATTTAGTGTAAAAGCATTCCACTAACTAAAATGAATCATCAGATATGAATCAGATGGCTTACCCATCTATGTCTACATCACTGTGAATAGGAGCTGTTGAAATTTCAAATGTTCAACATATGTCCTTATATCTATCTCCCCTTAGTTTCATACACATCCCATCCCAATTTCATCACTGTGTACCTATGCCTATGACCTCTATTCCATGAGTCTGACATACTGGCTGAATTTTTTTTTTACTTTTTATTATGGTAAGACACACTAATGTAGGTCCACTGAATCAGTGGGGATTAATTAATTGATTAATTGGGCATACAGTAGTTTCTACTTACTATACTAATTTGAATCACATCTAGAGTAGTCTCGTTTGAATCAGTTTCAAGTCAGGTGACACAAAGATGAGTCTTATTGAGCCCTTAACAAAACTGAATACAGGACAGGCAGGTGGAGTTCACATTACATGCCAGATAGCTTTGAGTACCGAGTGAGTATTTTTTAGAGTTGCTGTACAGTTAAGTTTGTTCAAAAGGGCATGGGGGAAACCACACACATCCTTGTTGGTTAAGCTCCTGCGAGCGCTCTGTTCTTCATGATCTCCAAATGGCCCTCTGTTGAAATCTTTGCACTATTGTTCCATACAAGATACAGTAAAGTAATTCATAATGTATGGTGGCTAGATAATAAAAGTGCCTCCAGCACTTTAGCCTTTGTGGCTTCACAAGATGTGCTTCAGGTAGCAAAACATATATTACTTACAGATAACTGATCCAAACATTATACACCATTACTCATGAAGTATTAGTGTTAAGTTCTCAAGGTCTATGTTAAAATCAATTAGTCATTAGTAGGTCTGTTTTAAAGCTGTCTTGGATACATTCTAGACTTCAATACATCTTTAAATGACATCTTTTATTTCAATATCTATCATCTTAATTCAGAATTTAGCTCCCTAGATAGCATAGCTGAAGGAAAACACGGAACAGCTTGAGGCAAGATGCTTATCCTGCTTCTCTAATTATCTACGTAGGACACATACCAAAATCTCCAAATTCTTGCTTTGGACTGAGACATAAAGTTCCAGCATTTCTATTTAAAAAATAGAAATGGTATGCAAAATCATAAATCAGTTATCTCCTTCCTATATTCATGGGTGGAATGCAAAGCTTAAAAAGCATACCTAGCGATGCATAGAATGACCTGGCAAATATGAACATTTATTTATTTATTTATTTATTTATACAGCTTATATACCGCCCGTCTTCCTGAAAGGAACTCCGGGCGGTTTACAATAAATGCACAGACAACAATTAAAACAACAACTGAAATAAGCAATAAAACAAAACGGCTGCAGCAGATGGCGGGACCAAAAAAAAAAAAAGGTGTCACCCAAACGCCTCCCGGAAGAGAAGGGTTTTCAGCGCCTTCCGGAAGGCAGGCAGGGACTCTGCAAGGCGCACTTCTGCTGGTAGGTGATTCCATAGGGTTGGGCCAGCCACAGAGAAGGCTCGGGTACGGGTGGAAGTTCTCCGAGCCTCCCTAGGTGTGGCCACACGCAGCCTGTGCGCCCGCGACAACCTGGTCGGACGGGCCGAAGTTGACCGCTGGTCGATCCGCTCCGTCAGGTAGCCAGGTCCTAGGCCATGGAGGGTTTTGTAAACCAAAACCAGGACCTTGAATCTAATTCGGGCTGCAACGGGCAACCAGTGCAGACGAGCCAAGACTGGGGTGATGTGCTCAAATCGACGCACACCCGCCACCAGTCTGGCTGCCGCATTTTGGACCCGCTGCAAGCGCCGAATGAGAGTCAAGGGCAACCCCATGTAGAGCGCGTTGCAATAGTCCAGTCTAGAGATCACCAGCGCCTGGACCACAGTTCTGAGGGAGTCCTCATCCAGGTACGGACGAATCTGGGCAATACGCCGAAGATGGAAAAAGGCAGCCCTGGACACGGCGGACACCTGGGCTTCCAGGGTGAGCGCCGGGTCCAGGACTACGCCCAGATTTTGGACACAGTCCGATGGCCTGAGGGAAACACCCTCCAAGGTGGGATACGGGCCACCGTAGCTGGATGAGGAAGCCCCAAAGAACATGACCTCAGTCTTATCGGGGTTGAGCTTGAGCCTGTTAGCCCTGGTACATTCCATGACTGCGCCCAGACACTGATCGAGGGTCCGGACAGCCTCATCTGCAGCGGTAGAAAAGGAGACATAGAGCTGCGTGTCATCAGCGTAATGATGGCAGCAGACTCCATGCCTCCTAATGACCTCAGCCAGCGGCCTGATGTAAATATTGAACAGCATGGGAGAGAGAGATGACCCCTGTGGAACCCCGCAAGGGAGTATCCAAGGGGCCGACATCTCGCCCCCATGCTGAACCTGCTGGGGACGGTCCCCGAGGAAGGACCGGAACCAACTGTGAACAGTGCCTCCGATCCCAACCTCGGAGAGCCGATCCAGCAGGATACCGTGGTCGACGGTATCAAAGGCCGCTGACAAATCCAGGAGGACCAGCAGGGAGGAGCACCCCCCGTCGGCCCTCCGGATGAGGTCATCTTGCAGAGCGACCAAGACTGTCTCGGTCCCCCGACCAGGCCTGAACCCAGACTGGAACGGATCCAGGGCATGCTCGGCCTCCAGATAGGATTGAAGCCGGATCGCGGCCACCCTCTCGATCACCTTGCCCATAAAAGGAACATTAGCGATCGGGCGAAAGTTGGATAATTCGCCCGGCGCTAGGCTCGGTTTCTTCAGGATGGGCTTTACCACGGTCTCCTTCAGACGGGAAGGGAAAATCCCTTCCCTGAAGGAGGCCGTGGCGATGATCGAAGCCCACCCTGAGATGTTCGTGGCAACTGCTTTCATGAGCCATGAGGGGCAAGAGTCGAAGGGGGTGGACACGGGCCGGCAATGGGCAATAGCCCTGGAGGCCTCAAGGGAGGTGACAGGCCCAAACTCAACCATGCGAGGAGACCGAGGGGGCACAGCCGCCGGGGATGCCGAGAGTGGGCTATGGCAACAGGATTCAAAACCGGAACGGATGGCCTCTATTTTCGATCGAAAAAGGCTGCAAAGTTCTCACTACTGAAATCAGTAGGAGGAGGCCTAGTCAGTCCAGGATTAGTGAGGTCGCGAACCACACGGAACAATTCCGCTTGGTGGTTCGAGGCCTCACTAATTCTCAGGGTGCAATAAGATCTTCTAGCAGCCCTGATCGCATGAACATAGCGCCTGGACTGTGCGATGACTGCAGCCTTCTCAATAGCCGTCCGGTTCTTCCTCCAGCTGCGCTCCAGCCTCCTCCGTTCATGCTTCATCGCTCGAAGCTCTTCCGTGAACCACGGCGAGGAACGAGCTCTACAGCGGATGAGGCGCCTAGGGGCGATCTGGTCGACAGCCCGGGATGTTTCATCAAACCATTGATCCACCATGGAGTCTACCAGATCGTCAGCCAGTCCGCCAGGAGGCTCCCCGAGGACTTCCCGAAACCGGTCAGGGTCAAGGAGTCTACGGGGGCGGGCCCAAACAGTGGGCCGGAGGTCCCCGAGGGGTGGGGCGGCGATCGATACAGAGAAGGACAGCAGGTGGTGGTCTGACCATGACACGGGGGTGGGAACAAGGTCCCACACCCTCAGACACAAGTCCTCAGACGCGGAGGAAAATACCAGATCCAGGGTGTGTCCAGATCTGTGTGTTGGGCGTAAAACATGCTGGGCCAGGTTCATGGAGGCCATGGACTGCATGAATTCCAGAGCAGCACCAGACAGGTCACCGCCAGCGTGCACGTTGAGATCACCCACCACCAAAAGGCGGGGGGTTCTCAACAGGGCAGTGGCGATGAACTCGGTGAGCTCTGGTAGGGATTGTGCTGGGTTGCGGGGAGCACGGTAACCGAGCACAATGCCAAACCTGTCCCGCTGCCCAACCAACAGATGAACACATTCCAACCCTGGGATCACCAATGTTGAGGCCCTGCTGATTTGAATAGTATCCCTGTACACGATGGCCACACCACCCCCCTTACAACCCTCCGACCTTCCTGCCCCCTGCACCAGAAACCCAGGCGGGCACAGCTGGGCGAGTGAAGCCCCCCCTCTGTGCCCACCCAGGTCTCGGTAATGCACGCCAGGTCGGCCCTCCCATCAACGATGGTGTCATGAATGATGGGGATCTTATTATGGACCGACCTGGCGTTCATCAGAAGGCAAGAAAGATCGGAGGCACTGGCGGAGTGGCTCCGAGGCACGTGACAGTGAGCTGGAGGGTCAGAACGGGGGACAGGCGCGAGATGTCTGGCCCGGGTTCTTCTTAGCCGACTAACTCCCCAGCCCCTAGCATACCGACCACGGCCCGACACGACAGGTATGGCGGTCCCTGCCAGCGCAGCCAACATACATATCTGGAATGCTGTAGTGATTTGTTTTTGTTCCTATACATAGGATTGCTTTCGATTTTGCTATATATATATATATAGCAAACCCGAATCCACCCTAACATGCATACCTATACCCGTGAAAATCTACGAAAACATATATATATATATATATATATATATATATATATATATATATATATATATATATATATATATATATATATATATATATATATATATATATATATATATATGCATGTTAGGGTGGATTCGGGTTTCTTCCCGTGTAGAAATCTGGTTGTTTTGGCGACGTTTCGACGAGGTCTCACTCGTCATCTTCAGGCTGGTGTTCTGGCTTCTTTCTTCTTGAAGCAAAGTGTGGTCTCAGTTGAAGTCCTTCTATAAATACTGCTGGGGGTGTGTGGTTTGCTTGCTTTGTTGCTGATTGCAGGTTCCTTTGTTCCTTTGTTCTTTTGTGATCTGCTGTGTGGCTGAGGCGATCGTTAAGGGATTAACTGCTGATGGCTGTTTAGATGGCTGTTTACATGCTGGTGGGTTAGATGGCTGGTGGGTTCTGGCAGTATCCTGGGCTTTGGTGGAGTGGGGTCCTGTGTCTTGTGAATTCATTTTGGTCTGACTACGTGTCTGTGGTCTCCCAATGTTTTTTTTGGGTGTGTGAGTGTGCTCCATGTGGTGACTGGAGTGGGGTGCCGCAGTAGATGGTGCAGTCGTGGTTTTGTTGTTGGATGGTGGTTTCGTTTCATCTGTGGGAAGGGTCTGGGTTTGTGTTTGGTGTGGATGGAAGGTGGTGGCATCTTGTGTCCTTTTGGACTTGGTGTCAGTCTTTGTGACAGAGGCTCGTCTGTTGACCAGGGCTAGTTTCCAGATGTCAGGCAAGCGGGAGGTGTCATCACGTTTATTCATGTTGTTTGGGTGTTTCTCTATTTCAATGGCTTCCATGATTATTCGACTGTTGAAGTGTTCAGTTTTGGAGATGAGTTTGGTTCTTTCAAAGTCAATTTCATGACCTGTTGTTTTTATGTGCTGGAAGAGAGAGGAAGATTTTTCTTCTTTTTTGACTGCGTTCTTGTGTTCTGCGATGCGTGCGCTTATTCTCCTGTTTGTTTGTCCGATGTATGTGGCTGGACAGACTTTGCATGGTATTTCGTAGACTCCTTGGTTTTCTAGCTCAATCTTGTCTTTGGGGTTTCTTAAAATGTTGGCTATTTTTTGGTCGGTGCAAAAGGCTGTCTTGATATTGTGTTTGTGGAGAATTTTGCTGATTTTGTCTGTGGTGCCTTTGATGTAAGGGAGGAGGGCGGTGCCGTTGTTCTCTTCTGTTTCTTGGTTCTTGGGGGGTGTTTCCTTTTGGATTAGTTTGGTGATGGTGTTTTTTTGGAATCCGTTCGCAATTAAAACATTCGAGAGAGTGTGTAATTCAGTTTTTAGGTGGTCTTTGTCAGCGAGGCGTTTGGTTCTGGAGATGAGGGTTTTTGCTACGGAGTTGATCTGTGCAGGGTGGTGGTGTGATTGTGCATTTAAGTAGCGGTTTGTATGTGTTTTTTTCTGGTAGATGGTATATATATATATATATGGGGAGTCATGACAGGAATGGCTGAGCTCTGTGGAAGCTACAAAGGATCTGAAGAATGTTAGGGTTTTTTATTGGGGTGGGGGAGGCAACTTGGCAAGACCCTAATGAGCAGAGCGACGGGTAGTCCCTTAATTTCTTGCAGTGCCCATGGAATTTAGTCATACCCACACATCTCTTTCTTTCTTACAGGCAGATAATGGCTTCCAGAGCCTTCATTGACCACCTGTGTTTAATTAAACATTCCTATGGGAACTTGAATAGCTTGACTCAAGCCCACAGGACTGTGGTTATGGAGATATCTGGTGTATTCTGGGGGCTGTTATTCAAAATATAAGAATGTCACATGCCTAAGTGCAGCATTTGTGGGAGTATAGACCTTAAGTAAAATGTGCGCTCATGCTTCAGGCAGCCATGCCTTTCTTTAAATGTGTGGGAGACTTGCTTTGAAAGTACTGTTTTTCACTAGAAAACAGATAGTCTGCCAGACCACTTAAATGGCAAAGCAGTAGCAGTGTTTAGCAGAGAATCCAGAGATGGACGCACTCTGCAAATGATTTTCTGTGACTTTCCAGAACTACAAACAGGCAAAACTGGATTTGTTCCCAATGACAAGAAAATTGTACCAAGGGTCTAGCATGAACAGAAGGCAAGATCTGAACTGAGAAATATTTGGCTGTACTTAATAATGGGCATTGGCATTTCTTTGCGGTGTAACAAAAAGTTATTTAAAAAGGAAAAAAAGGAAATAGTCACTGATGTTGTGTCACATCTTATCAAAATCAGCACACACTCTCTCACACGCGCACAAACAAAACCCCACACATTCATCCAAGGTTCTCCTTTGAGCCTGATAATGCAATACAAAAATATAAGTGGATTATTATTATCCCCCCCCACCAAAAAAGAGAATCTTATCTAAAAGGTACTGCACCTCTTTCTCCCACCACTCTTAAGGGCAGAATGACTGTCCAAGCAGTTGCAGCAAGGGGGATATACAGAAAATGAAGACTTGGCCCGACCAGCTCAGAATAACAAGGCGAAAAACAAGGAATGGGTTGAAACATGGGCCACACTTTATTAAACCAGTCATCTTGACAGCCCCTTCTCAAAAGGGGTCCTAGAGTATGGCAGAAATGTGTACTGTATCTGTGGCTAGCTTTGCCCTGGCACCATACCTACCTGGTGAGTTCATGTAATAGCTGGGTACCCCCCAAAAGCAGGATGACAACGGCAATCTGGGTGTGTGTGCATGCCTTCTCCCCCTTCCAGCAATAAATCCTCCAGGCCTTCAATGTTGGGAGGTGGGCAGGCTTCCACCTCTATCAGGTGGCACTTATGCTTACTGCCCAACTTATATATTTCACCATTACCCATCATCATATGCCCCATGCACACACAGAGACTGAATATTACTCCAAAAGCCCCCTTGGATGTCGTGCAAGAAGATATTAAGGCCCAGATCAGATAAATGAACATCATCACTCCAATATAAATCATTGTACTCCCCCCTCATATTGGGGTATACCAACATAGACCCCAGGCCCACCAAGACAGTTTTACCAACTTCTCAGTTCACTCTCTGATGAGCTTTGGGTTCACAAACAGCTCTCCAAAGTTGCCTTTGTATCATGGCTGACCATACAGCTGAACTCTAACAAGGAAGAAGCCTCTGATGACATCTTTTCTTCTCCCTGGAGCTGGCCAGTCAGGAGCTGTGGAGGGAAATGCATCATCCCACCTCCCTGTTTGATAGCCTTATCTTTCTCTGACTCGGATAGTCACCAAATTTGGTCAGTATTCATCATCAGAACATTGGGAGGTCACCAACATCTGTGGCTGATTGATTTCTCTTTTTTCTTCCCTGACCTTTTTGGGGACCAATAATGCTCCCCTTATAATGAGATTGCAAGTCTGTTGCTGTTGTTGTTGTTGTTGTTGTTGTTGTTGCTGCTGCTGCTGCTGCTGCTGCTGTTGCTGTTGCTGTTGTTGTTGTTGTCCTTATTGCTTAGATAGATAGATAGATAGATAGATAGATAGATAGATAGATAGATAGATAGATAGATAGATAGATAGATAGATCAGTGTCTATGTCTATGACTATATCTATATACATCTATTGTGCCCTAATCCTTAGAGCTTGGGGACAACGATCACCCACTACAACACAATAAACCCTCTAAACCTCGTTTTAACTTTTCCTTCCTTCATTCCTTCTTAAACATAGAGTCTGTGCCAAATTAATATTCTTTTTATTCTTTTACTTTATTTATTTGTTTATTTAATCTCCAAGTCCCAATTATGCTGCTGGTGGTGATGGGTTGCTTGACCTATACAACTCCTGCAGGATTTCTGGCCCTCACTAGTCATTTTTTCTCCCCACCCCTTTATCTCTTGGTTTCTTCTTCTTCTTCTTCTTCTTCTTCTTCTTCTTCTTCTTCTTCTTCTTCTAATCATTGTTGTTGTCGTCATCATCGTCAACAACAACAACAACAAACAACCACAAACAGGGTGTGTGGGAAGATTATATCCTTCTCCTCACTGGTGAAGAACTGCAGCTCAAAGACCACAAGACAGGATCCCCAACGCTGCTTGTGCTACGAACTGTTGAGGGTGAGCTGCAGCAGCACCCACCAAAAATACTTCTCAAAGTCCAAAGTGCACCACAAGGCTGAGACAGGGGCAGAGGCAAAAGAAAAATTAGCTCAAGCCTCTGCAGTGCTGTTCTGTCGTACTCCCAGTTGAATCTAAGCAAAAAAGCACTGTGCAAGCAGACTTTTAAAGGCTCACCTCACCTGGGCATTTCAGGCCTCCATCCAAGCCTCTCCTGTGCTCACCCCACCCTGATGGGTGGGCAAAGGCTCCCAGACTACACCCACAGTCCCGGAAGGCTCCTTTCTCTGAGCCCTCCCCACTCTCAGGGGTTCAGTGAACTAGAAGACCTCTGGAATGTTCAGCTGCCATTCTCCTCCCATTTATTTATTTATTTATTTATTTATTTATTTATTTATTTATTTATTTATTTATTTTTACAACTTATATGCCACTCACTACCCAAATGGTCTCTGGGCAGCTTACAATCAAGAGAATTAAAACAGTTAAAACATAAATATGAATAAATAATTAAAACAACAATAAAAAACTTACGCTAAAATCATTACATTAAAATTGCCATCAGAGGACCCACAATCTATAATGTATCAATTAAGAAACCTCTGAAACAGGAAGGTTTTTACCTGGCACCGAAATGTCATTAATGTTGGCACCAGGCAGATTTCACTCGGGAGGGCATTCCATAGCCTAGGGGCAGCTGCCAAGAAGGCCCCAAGGCACTCCCTCCTTGCACTACTGACTCTTCCCACAATAGTACTGGTAAAAACATAGGTGGTATGCTGTGGTGGCCAGCCCGCTGCAGGATTGGTGGTGAATTACTTCCTTCCTCCTGTTGGCCAAAAAAAAAAAGGGGGGGGACATACCCCTGATTCTGTCCATTTAGCACCTTTTCTTCAAAGACAGTGTGCATTCCTAGTCAAAACATTTTTAACCTAGCTGTTGTGTTATGTTCAGCACAAGTTAAAGCCTAACAGCCACATTCTGAGCTGCAGCAACACACTGTGCAGCAAAGCCGAACTAGGGCAGTTTTTCTTTCATGCAGCAATTCTTTTCTTTTGGTTTGCTCAGTGCAGACTGTACCTTCAAAAAAGCATGTCCTCCACCTGGCACCTTCCTTATCTCAACACTCTGGGAAACCACCCAGCTTTCTTTCCATGGTAGAGCTTGCCACATTCCAAAGTGAATGAATGCACTCTAAAAGGGGAGTCTCCTAAAATCATCCACTCAGGTAATGCAATTGCTATCTCGAAATCAGCACAAACCACTAAACTGGGGGGGGGGTTGATTCGTGCCAGTTCTTCCTTTGGATATAACCATTTTTGTCATGTCCTGGCCCTGTCTCCTCCACTCAGAGAGCGTGCATTGACTTTCCTGCTCTGCCTTCTCTGGGCACTGCCTCTGCGTTAGTGTTCACTGGAGGACGCAGGGCTGGGAAGTGCCAAACATCTGTTTGTCTGAAGGATGAACTGAAAGTTTGGTTGTTTGTGGCTATCTCTATGTATATGTTAAGGCAAACAGTTCCCTAGCATTGTCACTGCCTTCTATTTTACATGGCTTGGCACCAACCCAGCAATAAATGAAGATGCCATGTGTAGACTCGGGAGATAGTAAGGGTGCATGATTATTTATTGTTTGTTATAATACTCTGCCTGTTTCATGGATCAGGGAAATAGGTCCGCTGGGAGCACGGCTACCTGATCAACTGGAAACTACCTGGGATAGAATTCCACCATTCTATTTATATACAGCTGGAAGCATCTGGTGTGAAGCAGAAGCAGAAGTGTAAGGATTTCATTGTAGCTTTAAATACCTTTTGCAGAAATTTAATTCAGATATTCTGAATTTCTAAATGCGGTTAAGTTTTTTGGTGTAATTGTGAGGAAAGAGATAAAGATCTCCTGAACAGATAGTTGTGGGGTTTTTTTTAACTTATTAATCACTACTATATCACTGAAGATTTTTCTCTTCGCTTTTGGGCAGTATGCTAGTGAATAGCTTTCCGCCAGATGGTTAAGCATTTACAGGGTGATCATGGTAAGCCACTATTTTCAATGAATTTTAAAATGCCAGTTGACTGAGTATCTTGGCTGAAAGTTGTTGTTCCAGTATTCATTTCCTGGAGATAACATAATCCAAGACAGCTCATGGTGGAAAAGTAATGCATGTTTCTGAATCATCAGAGCAGTGCTAGAAATGGTTTATTGGTCTCTCACAGATGGAGGGCACAATAGACAAGCTAGAGATACAAAATAAAGAGTTTGCTTTATAGCAATAGTCACAATTTCTTATTCATGGCATGGACTTTCTCTGCAGTTCACATGCTGGGTACTTTTGAAGGGCATCTGGAGAAACAGCGCCCAAAGGCCCTCATTGATGGCTTTGCCTGGATCTAAAGTTGTATTCAGTATCAAGACACAGGTTGATTATGTTTGCTTTCATCTCTTTAAGACCTGCCTTGGGATTTGACAGCTAAGAAAGGTATTTGGGATGGCTGTGGTATGAAGAAGCTATACAAACAAATTGTTGTTGAAATATTTCTGCAAGGATAGTGAACATCTTCCAAACCATTATAAACACAGTACCTGATCTTCTACTGAGGCAGATCATTAGAAAATATATCCCAGTATTGTGCAGACTAGACATGGGCACGACTTGGCGAAATTGTCGTTTCCGTTTTCGGTTATCGTTTCCATTACGTAACGGAAATGGTAATGATAATTAAGCTGTCAGAACTCGAACTCGAACCAAAAAAAGAAAAAAATTGGTCGGGTTTTTCGTTTCCGTTTGTGGCATCGCAGCGATCACGCAATGCGAAGCACAGAAAAAGTTTTTATAAGTTTTTTTTAAAAAACCCGACTCCCGGCCAAAAAAGCAGGTGAAAATAGGCCTGCCTGAGGCTTTGCCACCTACCAGATGGGTGGTTTCTGAGGGGTCCCCGGCCTTACCCACCCTCTTCTCCTGTCCTGGGCTGCTTGCACCAGGCTGGGTGTGTGTGTGTCATCCTCGTCGTCTCGCCATGCCATGTGGTGGTGGGGGATCCAAAATGGCGACAACAATTTTTCTTTTGAAATCGTGGTAAAAAAACACACCAAATCACCACAGAAACATGTGAAATTTATTAATTTTAAATACCTGAATTTTAATAATAGCAGCAGTGGGTTTTTTTATAGCAATACAACATCGTATTGATTTTATTTTATTTTATTTTATTTTATTTTTTATTTTTTTAGACCTGCCCATTTGGACTGGGCATGGGATGGGACCACGCAAATTGTTTGAACCATTCCACCAATGACATCGCCAGGTTTTTGACTGACACTTCTGGATGTCTCGGAGGGCATAAAAAGCCGAGGCACCTTCCAGAAATCGCAGTCAGGTGTATGGATGTGGTTGAGGGAGGAGGGCTGGCTGCTGGTGCTGGTGTGATCCGATCGAGATTGAGGAGAGAGGCTGGAGGCTTTAGGATTTAAGTTAGGCAGGCAGGGAGGGAATTGAATTTAGAAAATAATTTCTTTGCTTCCCTGCAGCTTTGTCTGCTGAAGGGAATAGCAGTTTATTCTTTATTTCTTCTCCGGCAGTTTGTGAGGATTTTTTTCTGATATTGGATAAAGGGGGAGGTTCGACTGGGAGAGGGAGGTGTGGATTTATTTTAAAAATATATTATACACTACCATTTATTTTCTATTTTCCCACCTTCAGTTTGCTTGCACACATACACATTTGGGGTGCAAGCCAAGAACAGAACCTATTCCTAAGTGATATCCTAACTGCCCACTCGCCCGTCCATCCGCGACGCCACCCACCTGTGGCCCGCGCCACCGCCCGCCCACTCACCCGCCCACGGCCGTCGCCTGCCCACTCGCCCGCCCCCCGCCCCGCCCCCCGCCTAGGGCGCAAAAAACCTAGCGCCGGCCCTGATTGTGGGATGCCCCTATGCTCTGGGAAGTCAAATCACGCTAAATTGTGTTGGAAATGACAAACGACAAACGACAAACGGAAACGAAAAATTTTTGAAAAATTTTGCTACAAACGGAAACGACCCAAAACGGACCCATTCCGACAAGCGAAAACTCAAAACGTCATTTTTTTCTGGTCGTGCCCATGTCTAGTGCAGACTAATTGACAGATATTCAGACAATTTTTTAGAACTAAATATTTCACTGGAAATGACAAGGATTGGGGATAGGTCCCCCTGCATGCTCAACACTGAGTTTGGTTGTCCCACTCAGTAATAATACTGCCTACCCATAACACTGCATTTACTGTGATTTAACTCTATAAGGTGTTGAAAGCCATTTAACACATTAGAACAAATGTGTATTTACACTTTTTGTAGCATTTTCCCTCCAGGTAGGTAAATCTTCAAGAGCTAATGCATGATAAATCAGACTTGCAAATGAAGCCATGTTGATTTCAATGGCTAGTTACAAAACAAAGGAAGAGTATTTTGCAGAGTAAAAAAAAATCATGTTAGAATAAAGATGCATTTTTTTAAAAAGCTATTTTTTCCCTCCTATCTAACTTTCATGGTAACACCATGTTAACTGTTCTTTCCATAGCTCAACTTATTCTGAAACATAAGTGACAATGATTTACCTTTCAAATAAGCATGGGGCGTGGTGGCGCAGTGGACTAAGGCACCAAAAACTTTTAGCTGTAAAGTCGGCAACTCGGCGGTTTGAATCCCTGGTGCCATGCAGCGGAGCGAGCTCCCACTGATAACCCCAGCTCCTGCCAACCGAGCAGTTCAAAAGCATGTAAATACAAGTAGATAAATAGGTACCACCATTAAAATCAAGAAGGTAAAACAGTGTTTCCTTGTAGCCATGCTGGCCATGTAGCCATGAACTTGCACAACACTGGCTTTTCAGCTTGAATACGGAGATGAGCACCAACCCTAGAGTCGGACATGACTAGCACACATATATGTGGGGGAAACCTTTACCTTTACCTAAGCATGTGTACTTTGGACAAATGTGCAAAAATGAACTGAATCATTCTGAAGTAGAGGAAGGAGCTGTGGCCATCCCTGGATGGAGCAAAACCATAACAGACACTTCAGAACCTATCTGACTTTCAAAATAATCTCCCCCCCCCCAAAAAAAAAAAAACTCAAGGTCAACCTGGCAGCTATCTGAAAGAGGAAGGAATGCAATAGACCAGTGATGGCAAACCTTTTAGAGACCGAGTACCCAAACTGCTCTCCAAAGCCCAGTAATTTTTCACAAAGTGCCAATACAGCAATTTAACCTGAATACAGGTTGCTGTGAAGGGGTGATGTCGGGTGCCCACAGAAAGGCCTCTGAGTGCCACTTTTGGCACCCGTGCCATAGGTTTGCCGTCACTGCAATAGACCAAGCTGTTGGCACAAAAGGAGAGGGTGAGTAACAGCTGAATAAATTAATGAATAAATAAATATAGCCTCTTTCTTGGTGTGGTGGAATAATCCTTCCTCCACCACCACCCTTGTTCTCTCACAGTCACCAAGCATTGTAATTGGTGAGCGCTGGCGAAATCTTGACTTCAGTTTCAATGTTCAAGATTTTATTTACTTGAATTTGTATGGGGCGGTAAATAAGCAGAACACATTGTTTTGCTTTGCTTTGCTTTAATCTCCCACTGAGTCAAGGTTAGCTGCCAGCTCCCTTTCTATTTTCTTGGCAGATTAGCTGAATTTCCAGTCATCAATCTATAATCCAATGAAATGGGTTTTGATATCTTCCTTTCTTGAACTGCAATATGGAATAAACTGTGTCAAAATAAAAACTGTGGAACAAACTCTGGGCTTTTTAAAAAAGGGTTTATTCTGACAGAAACAAAGTCATTTCCCTGCATCATCTCTGTATGCATTTTATGCGAGATCAAGTCAGAACCAATTAAGAACAATCCTATTAGGGCTATCATCAAGGAGATATATTTAAGGAGTGGTTTTATCAGTTCTATGCCCCAGTCAGTTTCCATAGCCAAGTAAGGATTTGAACCTTGATCACCAGAGTCCTAATCCATCAATCTGTCCACTACACCACACAAGGAATCACAAATATTATTAGGAAGTAACTAATCTTGCATCCATGACTTTCATATAGAGATGTAATGAATGCAGATTATATTGCCCCCTATTAAAAAAGGAAATTCACGCACTGAGACACTGTTGAAAAGGGAGAGTTTTCAGTCTTGTGTGAGGGTAATAAAGCCAGCACTTTTCTCAGCAGCAGTAGGATACACCCTGAACTGCAACAGCAGCAGCAGCAGCAGCAACAACAACAACATTGTCTTTCCCCTAAAATATTGTACATCCGATTAAAAGACTAGTATGTTGTGCAATATGCTAGAAATTATGTGTGGATAAATATGCTGTTTTTATGGAAAATACATCTTCACTTTTTGTGGGGACACTATTATAAATGATTGTTTTCCTAGCAGGACCCCCTTTGGAGTTTAATAACTTAGCCCCTTGAACCCCAAATCTGTCCAAATTTCAGGGGCTTACAGGGAAGAGACCAAAGAAGCTCCCCTGTCATTTTTGGTGCCTCTAGGACCCAGGGCAGAATGGTGCTTCTTTTCTTTTCTTTTTGTTTCGTTACAAAACTACTTTAAAATTTGTTAGTAACAAAACAAAACTACTAAAGAAACAAAACAAAATGCTATATTTCTGTTTCATACACATCTCTACTCCATACTGATCATTCTGATGTTGCTGTTTGTTTTCTGTCTTAGTATTTGTAAACTTCCCCAAAGTAATTTACAGTTTTGGCAGTAAGTAAGTAAGTAAGTAAGTAAGTAAGTAAGTAAGTAAGTAAGTAAGTAAGTAAGTAATCATTATTATAATTAATTATATTCTAAAACAAACAACAGACAAACAAACCAAAACTAATCGTCACTTTCTTTAAGGGTTAGGTTGACTCTGCATGGCATACTGTAAGTCTATTGCTAATCCTATCTAAGGAAGGAAGGAAGGAAGGAAGGAAGGAAGGAAGGAAGGAAGGAAGGAAGGAAGGAAGGAAGGAAGGAATTTCTTGAACATGAGAAAGAGGAGGATAGTATTTGGTGTAAGATACTATTATTATTATTATTATTTATTTATTTATTTACGGCCAATGGCCAAACTGGTGTAAGATACCTTTTGAAATGTGATCAAGTACAGGCAGAGAACAGTAGATTTTGTTGACCTTTGCAGCAGTTAATATTCCCTGTTTTCATGCCAATTCCCCATGTTAATGTTTCCGTACAGAATGCTGTGACAGCTCCAGTGTCTGTGTACACATGGATAAGTGCACTCACATTTTATGGACTGTGCAGTATAGATTTTTGCACATAAAACTAGACACACAATTGGAGCTCATGTTTCCGTGGAAGGGAAGTTTAAATTGGTGTAAATAGATCCGTGCTCTTACAGTTGGCAAAACACTTTATTTTGCAACATTGGAAAGACAGATGTCTATCCCAGTAACTCAATGGATAGAACACCTTACAACATTGACGTTGGGACACATGGCATGCTGTTAATTATGCATGGGTGAATTTTTACTTTACAGCCTTTTCTTAAAGCCTATTTACACATTCTTTTCTCTCTTTCTTTTCCCCTTTTCTCCTTTCCTTTCCCTCCCCCTTTCTTTCCATTTTTCTGTGTTCTTTCAGTTACTATTTTTAGTTTGTTATTAGTTAAAGGAAACAAATGAATAATAATTGTGTAAGAGAAACAAATACCATACTAATGTTCAATTTCACCTCCCCCACCCCACCCCCACAATTGGAAACACAGAACCATAGAGTTGGAAGAGACCTGAAGGGGAGTCCAACCCCCTGCCATGCAGGAACCCCATCACAATATTTCCGACCGATGGCCATCCAGCCTGTGCTTAAAAACCTCCAAAGAATGTTGATGTCCATATCCTCTAACTGCAATAAAGGAAGGATAATGCTGTAAGCATTAACATGTAGGATCACCGCAATTAAAATTGTATACCATCCAATCAATTAAGACTTATGGTGAACCTTTTCAGATTTTTCTAGGTAAAGAGTACTCTGAAATGGTTTATCATTCTCTTTATCTAAGGCTACTCTGGGACTCTGGGGTTTGCTGAAGGTGGCAAAGGGCTGGCCCTTTTCCCAGGAGACAAATGGGGAATTGAACTTTTAAGCTCTAGCCCTCCAGTTAGATGCTTAACTCACTGAGCTACCCAGCCAGCAGGATACATGTAGTGTACACCATAAATGGGAGACTGGGAGACTCTAGAGCAACAGTCTCCAACATTTTTGGCACCAGGATCCAGTTGTGTGGAAGGCAATTTTTCCATGGGCAGAGGGGAGGGGGAGGATGGTTCCAGGTTGATTCTAATATTCTCCCTCTCTGTGCAGGGTTTTTTGTTGTGTGCACGCATGTGTGCAAATTCCTCCCACACTGGTTTCATTATAATCAAAACCAAAATGGTCGCAACAGGTGCACAGGGGAGGACAAGTTTCATGCAGAAGGGGGGGTAGTGTGCCCACCTCCTCGGGTGCATGCATTAGAGGGGACTTTGCTGGCCGCTGAGGGGGTTATGCAGGGAATGAGGGGTGAGCTTTGCACCCTTATTAACATGACATTGTTTCTCATTGTTCCTAACAAGCCACAGATCTGTACCAGTCTGCAGCCCTGGAGTTGGGGACCCCTGCTCTAGAGGACACAGGCCTTCAGTGGAGACACCTTCAAGAGATGTAATGCTCAGATTTGCCCATATCCCTCCAGTATGTTGGAGTATCCTATTGTACATTTGCTTCTCTTAAGGCCTGGAACGTGTAGAAGAAAAGGCATGCATAATTAAGGGTCTCAGAGACTGAGAGTGAGGTCTTGTTCTCTGTAGGGCTGGTGTGATATATGCTTCCACCAGAGGAGGAACAGCAGAAGGCTTCACTTAATTCATATGCATTGAAATAATTAATACCTAAAACCAGCCAACATATTCTTTTTTTAATTAAAGAGATTTATTGATTTTAAAGGAAAAAGGAAGGGGGAAAGGGAAAAGGAATAAAGAATAAAACATAAGAAATTACAGTAAATCTATTAAGTCAAAGTGGAAGATTATACATATCAAAGTCTAATGACATATCACTTAACTAATAAGTTTACTACTTCTTGCCATCTTCTTTTGGTAGTCTCTTCATAGTCTCCTTTCACGTATCCGAACATATTCCGAAATATGAGGCACATTTATTTATTTATTTATTTCATTCTATGGCATAAAAATGCAAATACCTACAAATGTGCTGCTCTGTCACTGCCAATAGTCAGTGGTCCAAGAAAGAAAATACATACCACTGTCCCATATTAAGGGGCACATCTCTGACTTTCATGAGTCTGTGACTCCGCTGTTTTACAGCAATTGAATGGTAAAACCAATCCTAGGTACCTGGGAATATAGTACAGCAAAAAGTTATATGGTGAAAGGCTATGTAGAATGTATTGTATCTCTGTTCAGATGCATATGGGGAAAAACTACACACATGAAAATGAAGTTGCAGCAGGAGGTAAGGGGACTGGCATATGGGAAAGGGGTAAACCTCCCCAGTTATTTGCTGATGACTATATTTGCTTGAAAAGCACTTGGAGCTTATGTGTTTGCTGAATTCTAAGTTTCCTATATAGTGGTGTTTTAAATGGGATTTTTATGTGGTAGTTCTGCTGAGATTACTTGTTGATTTAACTCTGCTGATATTTTCCCTCCCCGCAACAGGCTTTCAAATTATTTTATGCACTTTTGGATTGTAACCATAAAGCATGCACCATTTCCAAAAGCTTGCAGTGGTAGCAGATTCTTTATAGGAGTGAAAAAGCTATCTTGGGGGGGAAATCAGAAGGTTCGTCTTATGACTCTGATTTGCAACTTTATGTTTTTCCGTATTTAATTACTTAAATGGCTGTTCAGGGCATTCACCCTCTTCTTTCAACCATGAAACACACACGAGTAAACAAATCCAAAGTGGTGTTGACAGGTGACCAAATGTAGTAGCACTGCAATCAGTAATGGGGGAAATAGTCAGCCAACAATGACCCAGTTATGTCTATTTAGGACTTCTCAGACCCTTTGTACATGAGCCCTAAACTCCGCAGCAAATGGCTGCCAGCTCTGGAGCTTACAATTGTTTCCCCACCAGCTCCAGAGTTTGCAGGAAATTAAGTGTGACCACGCCCACCTAAGCGCTTTAGAAGGGTGAAAATCCCCAGGTCCTGATTTAATCTGGTGAGTGCAGGGCTCTCCTGGCTTCTGTTTGTTTGTTTTTTGCCTCCCGCCCCTTTAAGAGAAGGGGCGGGAGGCAAAAAAAAAAAAAAAACAGAAGAGAAGGAATCAGGACGACGGGGCTTCGACCGGCTTCGGAGGTGAGCCTGCATTTTTTCCTCTCTTTCTTCCTCCCTCCCCTCACGCAGACAGGATCAAGGAAGTGCGGAGGGGTAGGGACGCAGGAAGAGCAACGAACCCCCAAGATCCCTGGTCCGAATTTAAGTGGCCAGCGGATCTTAGGGGTCATGTGAAAAGGCCCTTAGTTTCGTTTTATCAGTTGTTTTCTCGGGTTCTTTCATTTCATTAGAAAACTCCAATTTATAAGGTTCCCCGACCATTCTCCTACACTGTCTCGGAGAGCAATAGGAGACAGAGAAAAACCCACTTTATTATGGGCTGGATGTCACTGTTTGAGAAACAACAGGGCTGAAACTTTGTTCATGTGATATATCAGTTCAGAAGATGCATTACATAATTTGTCCCACCAGAACAGGTGACAACCTGTGTGCAAATCTAATCAATGCCATCTTGGGCCTTGATAGTCTCATGTCAGATGTTCAAGTTTCCCTGACATTCAGGGCTCCAGTTTTCAAAGAGGCTGGAAGTGTGAGATCAAAGGTGCTACCTAAGGCGGCTACATAATCCTGTAGAGTTCACCCCACTCCAGACCTCTCTGCCATAGCTGGAATGCCGTATTCCTATGCCCATCTTGGAGCTTGAGTTACATCTCTTTGCCCCCTGGGCCCGGAATAATGAGGCAGAAACTGGCTTTGGGTTAAACAGGGCCACAACTTTATTAACCAACTTTAACTGTAAACAAACCAAGAGGGGGCCTACGTAGTGAATAGGTTGGGATAGTTAACTCCCGGGGAGTTCAATGTCACCCCATCCCAGTTGAGATCCTTGCTGAAGGCGCGCCGCCCACCTGTTCAGCGCGCCTCCAACCTCCACAGATGTATAATTCCAGGGCCGCCCTCTCTCTCCTATCTGTTCAGATTTTATTGCTGTGACTTGCTCACATCCTATTTATGAATAGAGGGCTACCAAGCACCCAAAAGGGTGCCACCAGGATCTCAACCATCTAACAGACCTATTCACTACCCGCGTTGTGACCATTTGTAATAGTGACAGCCTAATACCCAACCAAGGTGATGACGGGGTGGGCGAAAACACACCGTCCCCAATGGCCAATCAGGGGACGGCCAAAAATTCCCACCCGGCCCCGAAGCGACCAGCTAATCTCGTCATCAACTAGAGGGTGGGAGGGAGGGGTTGCCTGCAGCGCCGAAAAGAGGCCGAGCACCCTGGAGGCGGGGCTAATAAGCCCAGTGCTCGCCCTCCTTCCGGCGCTGCCAAATGACGCCTCATCCGGCGCGGGGGCAAAGCACCCCCTCCTGAGGACTTCGCCCCGGAGGAGGTAACCTTAGGGCTAGGAAAGCAATATTTTAGTATACTTTATCTTCATTCTTTGACTTCCTTCCATTTCATTTTTTTTAAGCAGGAGTAGGTGATATGAGCTCCATGGAGGCTACCCTGTAGCACTTCCCACAAGAAAAGTGCCCATTCAGACATTTTCCCCTTCCCCATGGTTGAAAATGCCTGAAAGACTGAAAGAACTGAACATGTTTAGATGTGAGAAAAGAAGACCAAGGCATGATGCCGTAGCATTCTTCAAATACATACAAGATTATCATAAAGAGTTGGGGCAGGATCTCTTTTTAACCTTACAGGCTTGCAGCACATATACTCGTGGGCTTCTAGAAGAAGCTAGATTTCAAGAATATCAAGAAAAATCAAGAATATCAAGAACAACTTCCTAACTGCTAGAGCAGTATGGCAATGGAACCAATTCTCCAGGGTGGTAGTGAACAACGACAGCATTCAAAAGAAAGTTAGAATACCGTTTGCCAAATGTACATTGATTTGGATTTCTGCATTAAACTGGGTTGAACCCGATTGCTGTATAGATGCCTTACGCACAACTCCATTACAGTAATATCTCATAAGACGAATGCCCCTTAAGACAAAAAACTCATAAGATGAATATAATTGCCGGGAATAGGTTTCTTTCACTTGGTCATACTCTACATCTCTACATAGGTCTCTTTCACTCGGCCACAGGCACATATTGTGTTTTGGAACAATTTTAAAAGCAAATCTGCTTTCTATTACCTTTAAATGTACTTGCTTTTATGAGACTGCAGGTGGCTTCCAGTCCCTTGGGTATCACACAAGCATATTCCTAAACACTCAAGTTTTAATAGGTAGCAGACTGTGATAGCATCTCCACAATCTTTTCTGTAAAAAGGTAGAACATCTTCCCATCTCCTAACCTTAGCCTAGAATGTTCCATATACTGCAAGTCTTCAATCGGAACCTTGGGAATTTATTTATGGACTGAAACATATGGGATATCAGCCTGATCACTGTGATGTTGAGAACTGTGCTCCAGAAAAGGTAATTTTTGTACTTCTGGCCCTGACTTATTTGCCTTTTCTGGACTACATGAGGAGGAACTTGAAAATGTGCTTTCACTCCCCTGAGAAATTATATCAGAAACACTTAGAAATATTTTATTTATTATTTATTTATTGTCACATTTATATACCACACCTATTCACCAGACATGGGACTCAGGGCGGTTTAAATAAAGTAGTATATGATAACTGTTGCAGTTCTGTACAATATTTATTATTACTCACATTACATTTCTCATAAAGGACTGAACCCACATAAAACCGGGTGTTTCATAAGATCTGAGAGACCACACATTTTGCTTTTAATGATCCTGAGCAGAAGCCCCCTTGTTCTTCAAGACTGGAAAGAGGGAGCAGAACCACCTTGTTTCTATGCCCTGCTTTTTGAGCCTTCCCCTCCATTCTTGAGTGAGTAAAAAGAAAAGGAACAGTGATCCTTTCTTAAATGATGCAGTTAAAGTTGCTGAATCTCCACAATAAGCTATTGCCAGCCAGCACTGTTTTAGTGACCCATACATCATTGGAATGATGGCAATCTGATGATGTATTATATCAATGCATCATCAGTGTGACAGAACTCTAATGATGGATGAATACTACATCATTCAGGAAAAGTGCTCAGACTTGAAGCTGTCTGGTAAACCTGCTTTTAGGAGGGAAAAAAGTTATTTTCAACCATGTTGAAAATAACAGTTTTTAAGAAGATATATCTCTTCTAGATGGGCAGACATGTAACACTACATTCCTAGAACTAATTAATTCATTAGAATGTTACGTTGTGCTATATTGGAATGCCCATAAGAGAACAGAATTTCTCTTATAAGTAATACACTCTCTTCAGAAGGATCTCCTTCCTTTGACATTATGTTGTCATTGCGTAGAGGTGTTCACATAACCGGAAGATTATGATCTTTTACAGAGAAGGGAGATGGACACAGTGATATGGAACACTATGTCTTACATGCAATCTAATTGTTTACTAGTTATTTTTTTACTACTTATTGTGTTTTTATTTATATATTTGTGCTTATCTATTATATTGTATTTTACTGTTTACGGTTTTGATTTCTGTTCAGTTTGTAAACCACCCAGAGTGGCCATGTAGCTAGATGGAGCTATATATAAATTAAATAAATAAATAAATAAATAAATAAATCTTTATTGACATGCAACTGTCAGGATTACCCTGGGTTAGAGAGACTCACACTAACCACTTAGCTATATTACCATGAATTTCCTGGTGGGGATAAGTCCAGGAGGGCCAAATGTGTTGAAGACTGAAGCAAATTTTGATTCCAGTACCTTCCCAACAGCCTCATAACAACCTGCAGGATAAGAATAGAAAAATACTCAGAAAACACGACAAGGAAACAAGAAAACCAGCTAAGGCAGTCTACCATACTTATAGGCTGGCATGGCTTCAACATAGTTCCTGAGCACATGCAGAATGCAAGTCATATAGCAGAGCAGCAGATGAGCTTAGTATTCTCAGAGATAACTAGTCTAAACTAAGTAACTTCTGTCCCCATTTTTGTACCAAAAATTCCATTTTACAGATTTTTCCAGAAATTCTCCAATAAGTATCATGTTGCCCAAAACTTTTATGAAGAGAGTAACTTCTCCCCCACCCCCAGCAGAACCCATTATGCTAGGTTTTGAAGCTCCAAAGGGGGTGCCCCAGGAAAAAGCCTTCTAATTGGGATCAGAACCTGACTGGGCCAGTGATAGTACTGCCACCGCTTCCCATATAATTTGAATTAGAAGTTTTTTTTTCCCCAGGGACATCCCCTTTGGAGGGGATTTACTTCTGCCTGGCTGCTCCTTTCTTCCTACCCCCCTGTCTCCCAGCTGGGATTGAGCTGTCAAAATCAGCTCTACAATCTATTTCCTTTCAGCTGTACAATAATCTGTGTTTTTTTTCCTTTAAAAAGAAATAAATGATACCCCACTCCTTTATATCCATTACTACCAATATTTTAAAACCATCTGGTAACATGATAATTTTATTTTAGGAATGAAGCAAAACACAGAAATCAGAAACAGAACAAACTGTTGATATCAGTTTATCATATGAGTACTGTTTTTCTTCAAAAAGAGTATATCATTATGAAAGGTTAGAGGTCTTTCAATAAATATCCAATGACAGGCTTTAACTATCTTGAAAAATCTGCTGTCAGTGGTCTCGCAAGGATTTTTTCACTCATCCAAAATAGCCTTAATTGAGCCCTACACATTTTAATTTTACTGCCATTTGCTTTCTTCACGTCTCCCATCCAATCATTATCTTCCTCACCAACTCTGTAACTGATTGTCCTGGAAAAGATAGCCATGTTAGTCTGTGAAATAATTCCAGCCAAAAATCAAAGAAAAATTGGTTGCTCCTCAACCAATGTGATCTGTGCCATCTTTTGCCAACAATGCCCATCTGCACTCTACATTGGACAAACAGGACAGTCTCTACAGAAACGGATCAATGGTCATGAGTCTGACATAAGAAATCACAATACACAAAAATCTATCTCAAACCATTTCAATCTACAGGACACTCCTTGGAAGATTTGAAGGTCATCATTTTGGAACGGAATGATTACAAATCAAGAATACCAAAGAAACGACTGGAGAAAATTTATATGCATGATTGAATTCATTGAACATAAGTCAAAGTTTCTTGAGTCATTATCAAAGGCAATACTTCTTTATTGCCACTGTTTTTTCAAGGAAGTTTATCTCCCACCACAAGACTAAGCTAAAAGAAAGCCATCTAAACTTTTCCATTCTTTCACTCCCTAATGACCCTGTCTCACCTTCCCCCCTCTCTTCCATCCCCCTCACCCCTATCTGGTGTCTGTTGTAGGTCTCTTGAGGAAGTTTTACTACAAAGCCCTAAAACTACACCAGCCACACCACTGCTTCCAAATGTACCTACGTCCAGCACCCCAAATATATGTAATACTTCTATACCACCATTTTTCTTTTGTCTCTTTCTTTTCTCCATTACCAACAAACACAGCTTCCACTACAAGACCCTAGGCAAAAACTGCCAGCAACTCCCTTTCCTCCCATCATCTCTTAAACTTTCCCACTTCCTCAACCTCAAATGAACACACACACCCCTTCTTCCTTTGTCCCCTCCCTCCCCACCCTCACCCAGATCTTGTGTCTGTTTTCTGTCTCTTTAGGAATTTTTACAACAGAGCTTGTATGCAAATATACATACAACAGCAGCCAATATTTGCTTTGAAACATATATTCTATTATTGATTATATTATACACCTCATTCTGCTGCTACATGTCTGAAGAAGTGGACGCATCCACGAAATGTTACATTATAATATGGAAGTTAGTAATTAAGGTGAAACGTGTTTTTTTGTCTTTTGTTTTATTTTTCTTTGGTTTTAGCCTGGAATTTGGCGAATGACCTTTTCTTTGGTCAGCAGCCATCGTTACTGGGAGCCAACCAGGGTTTTTAGAACTCTTAAACTAATCAGGATGGATTTACATTGTCTACTTCCATTTACAGCATCTCTCTCTTTCTCTCCAGACTGTCACCAAGCAACCATCATCACTAAGCAACCATCACAGACTTGTAGCATAATGACAACATGCAATAGAACAGTTTTACACACATTTCTGCACATATAGGAAGCATGTTAGTAAAAAAGAAAAAGAAATAGTTTCTAGGATTCTTTAACACCTCTGAAGAAGATACCGACAGTATCTTTCATCAGGTCTAAATGATGTAAGTGACAATACATTACAGAAAAATCATTAATGGATTTTCTATGCACACCTCATAAATTAGTGCAGCTAGGAAATTAGTGTGCTTTCCCTGCATTAAGAGGGTTCAGTATTTTTCTTGGTACATGTTACATTGTTCAGAGGTCATTGTAGGCATTGTGTTTTGTCAATGTTAAATGCTTATGCTTCCCTGTATCCTCTGAAGCAAACATGAGTAAAAACAAATGTTATCTACTGTTCCAGGGAATAGATGATGCTATTGCTGTGCCATAACGTGTTTCCTGGAAGTTTGATTTTCCATGCTTCAACAATTTCTCAGGGCCCTTTAGAATTTCTTTTGGCATTATTTCTGAAGTTGTTCTAACACTAAAATATGGCCATATGGTCTTCATTGTTTTGTTTTTGTTTTTATCATATCTCTATCATTCAGCTTCTTCAGCTGATAAAGTCCTATGGGAGGATTAACGTTATGACATCTCCTCCTGCACTTTAACTGAAATGTGGTGGAAACAGGGACACTTCAGTCTGACAGTGAAAGAGAGGGGCGGGCACACATCCCTCGGCCACTATATAAATAAAGTATGGCAAGTACAACAATTTTGAATCTCAGTCATAAAAATTTCTCTGAAAATTCTCATCCTTGGCATTTATTGTTTCAAGTGAATTTGTACTGTGACATTTTGAATGAGGTTGGTTTAAATTTTGATACAGTAGTTTTGTACCCAGCACTACTTCGGCCATGGGTGTACATTGTTTTTCCACATATGATCAAATATGGACTAGATCAATGAGATTTTTGAGTTTCTGGGGCAACCATGGGATGCACCATAGAAGCACAATGGCATGGGATTTTGGAAGTGAGGAAGAAACTAGCATCAATGGAGAAGGATTTTTTTTTTACTTTAGGAATGAACCTTCCTTGCCTTTCCTGCTATAAAGTCACTGATAATTTAAAGACTTTCCCCCCACCCACCTCCAATCGTTCAATATCTGATATTCTAGCAGTCACAATGCTGCATCAGGAAGGAACTACTACACTACTAATTTCTGTTTTAAGTAAGAGAAAGAAGAAGAGGGGAAGAAAGACAGAACATTCAGAGATAGTATTGAAAGATTTATTCCACTCCCCATCCCCAAAATGAACTGGGCTGTTTTCCTTGAAGAAACATATATGTTGGGCTCATGGATGGTAGAAGAAGGGACTGACCAAGTTAGAGAATGAAGTGAAAATCCAGATGGCTTAAAGGAACAGCTGGATTCCTGTGTTTCCCTTTTGAAAGGAAACGCCAAAGAGGACTATGCTGATATACTTTTCAAAGATCACCCATTCATAGTATTACCATAGGTTGGTAATACTGAAATAGAACCTCATGAAAGAAGTCCTGAAGAAAATTATAATATTTGTTTGGCAAGCAAAGAAACCTAGAATTAAAAGTGGAGGATTCCAAAGAAAAAAGGTGGATTTGAATTACCAGACTGAACACTATATTGCTGGCTGCTGAGCAAATACATAAGTATGGAAAAAAGAAAGAACAACTTTAGAGAATGATAGACTTTTAACAATAGAATACCATGATTCTAGGTTGGGATGGTATGGTTTTTTATATTATTAGAAAGTGACAGAACATAAATACTTTAAAAACCATTTGATAAGGAGAAGCTTAATCCATGTGTGGGATAAGATTTGATATCCAGTATATCAAAAGGTTCCAGGTTGGATGACAGCTGAAGACGCTTTTACCCAATCCAGTCTAATAAAGGAAAAATGGCAGAGATATCAAGGGTTACTACAAGAAGGAGAATTAAAAGCAAAAGATGAAGTAGAGAAACAAATACAGTATATAAAAATAGATTGGTGGACCAATACACAAATGATTTTGGGATACATAAAAGATAAAACAGAGGGTTTCTATGGTGAAAAAACACTACTTGAGAAGGTGTGGTTAGATAAAGAGGAAAAGTCAATAAAGAAACTAGATATATGCTGAGTAATATAATGTAAGATTAGATGGTTCAAGATTGTATGAGAAAGTGGGCACAAATATAGGTCATAATATTGATGTTGACCATTGGGCACAATAGAATTGGAGTGTCACTTACAAGGGCTGCAGTTGGTCTGTCACCACCTGTGTTTCCTTACATGGTCACAGACAAGGTGGTGGGAGGTCTGTCAGTCTACACCTAAGCTGAAGCCCCCTTTCCCTGCTCATTGTAAAGGTAGGAAGAGAAACTGGAGGTAGAGAGAGTGGAATCAGTAAACCCATAGGAAAAAAAACTTAGAATTTTGATTATTAAACCAACTATCTGGGAAAGTAACAAGAACCATAAGAGGGCGATGTGGAGGGGCCATGAAATGAGAAATGGCTTAAAAACAACTAACCTAAAACTAAAGGTAAATACATCAACTCCTAAAAGATTGTATCCAGATTGATCGCTAATGCAAACACTTCTTTTTTGTTCCCCTTTATATACTGGTACTTATTATTCCAAGTTTATGTGTTTTTCTTTTATTCCTTTCCTTACATCAAATACCACGTCTAGAAAAACAGATGGTGTTTCACTATATTTCCCAGGCTTTCTGTTTTCATGTTCTCACATATTGGAAATTCTAATACCTAACAAATCTGTTTACATTCATCAGTATTCCTCTTATTGGTATTCCTCTTTCCAAACCAGTACTTTCTTTGCAAACTTTTTAGTCTATAAAATGCAACAATTATACAGACAATTTTTCATTTGCTTTTTCTCTCTCGCTCAGACAGCTATGAAACCTGCCATTCTGGTGCCAAATCATTGCTTTCTACAAAAAAAAGAGAGCAAGCGAGCAGTATATTCATCCATTTGAAAATTATGAACAGCAGCACACAGGATTTTCATTTCAAAAGTGACAGCACAGTTCTGAGTCAGATTCTGTAAATGGCATGTGAGCATCTACATGCATCTGTTTCGAGTAATAAGAACTAATACACTAAATCTATTATCTATTAAATTTGGCATTTTTAATCACAAGGGAAACTTAATTCAATTTTTTTTTATGAATGTCATTCACTTAGTATTTGCCTTTTGATATTTTCATGTATACATAGTCAGCATTCACATTATGTTGGTGCTCTTTGTCAAGTGAGGGTTGCAAAGCTGGGGCAAGACTTCCATGGAAGTGCAGAGGACTGCTACTTCCACCTCTTCCAACTGGTGGAGAAGGACAGAGGCAGGGCTGCTGAGAAATGGGGCAGTTTAGCTCGATCGGGATCACTGAGACAAAAGGCTATTCAGCTCTTTCTTCAAAACTGTCCACACACTCGGGTCCTAGGATGAGAGTCAGCATACAAGTTTTGGACTGTGAGTGGGAAATCCAGATTCTAGTTCCCATACAATGATGAAACCTATTGATTGGACCTGGGCTAGAGCCCATCTTTCAGCCCAGTATGCCAGCCTAGTGTAGCACAGGTCAGCCTATGCAAAACAGGTAGAAATAGTGCTCAAGGAAAGCTGTAGAATCATTACTGAATATCCCAAACCAACCCCTACTGAGAAAATCAACTCACAAGAAGGACTAGTACCAGACGACATACAGTGAAAGGTACCAGCTAATTGTGGAAGACTCAAAGCATCTACATCAATCATGTATCCTGTGTTTGACTACTATCCTGCCCCTCCCAGACTATGACAAGGTTTGTTTGACAGAATAAACAGAGCAGAAAGAGATTTCTGGGATGACTATAGGTAGGGATGTGATGATAATTTCTTTTCTTTTTCTTACTTTTTTTTCAAATTCTGTGCATCTTTATGCATTCGGTCATAAACCGCAAGCAAGAAATATGCCCTTTTTCAGGAATTGTACTAATCCCTAACAGTTTAGGATTTATTCTTTCTTTTCAAGGTGAATTCTGAAGAGAGAGAGCAGAAATTATAATAATCCAACATATTTTGGCAGTTCCAGGAAATCCCACAAAATTTCTTGGGGAAAAGGATCTCACAAAGGGATATCACATTACAAGGAGAAAGGACAAAGCTCTATTCCCCACCCCTCCCTCAATTTTGTACCATTGCAGATTTCTAGTCTATTGACATCCATCTCTGAGCATCCAGAATGAAAGCTTAATAATTAAATGGATAGGAAAGTCATTTGGGAGGCAAGCCTTTTCCTCATCCTTCTGACCATGCACGGGCCAGATAATATAAAAAGATTGGTCATGCTCCTGGTGTCATAGTTGTGGTGGCCATAATCTCTGATGTCATAGGTTATCTTCACGTAGCACTGTCTGGAGATTATAACTGCTACTGCTGCTCAGCTGTGTTTCATCTTCACTTTCTTTGGGCATTTATACACGACCCCTAAACTCCGGGGCAAATGGCTCCCAGCTCCGGAGATTTAAAATGTTTACCCACCAGCTCCAGAGTTAACAGGAAATTAAGTGCGACCCCGCCCACTTTAGTGCATCCCAGCACAGCTTTCAGGTACCTGCTTTTTGGATGTGACAAATATTTGATCCGGTGTAAGGATAGTGAGTGCGGGGCTCTCCTGGCTTCTGTTTGTTCTTTTTTTGCGCCCCGCCCCTTTAAGAGATCTGAATGCTGCCGGGAACAAAACGGAGGTAAACCGGCATTCTTTTCTCTCTTTTTTCTCCCTCCCTCAGGCAGCCAGCAACCAGGAAGTGGGAGGGCGGTGGGGACAGAGGAAGAGCGAGGAACCCCTAAGATCTCTGGTCCGAATTTAAGTGGCCAGCGGATCTTAGGGGTCGTGTAAAAAGGCCCTTAGTGGAATAAATTAAAGAGAGAATTGTGTCACATGCAGTCATTTTGATGCTTTGGACTATGGGTGAGATCACACATTATGGCAACATTGTTGCAACATTTCCCCCTCAAGACATGTGGCTCTTTCAAATGTGTGTATGTTCACAGTATCAGATGTGCAAAACTGCAAAACAAAAGACTGCCAAAAATAGCCCAGCTTTAGGATAATGGGAAAGATGAGACATGATGTCATCCCATTGTAATTTTCAAGTTGGATTGATACTGGGCTAAAGGTCACCGGACCATGCCTCTGTCATCTTTTGAAATTCATCATCTTAAAATATGTCTGTGAAGATTCTCGGTCATCCAGGTGAGTTTATCTGGAAATTGAGTCATGGCAACTGACTTATTTTTCTTGAGAGATGGGGACATTTCGCTGCTCATCCAAACAGCTTCATCAATCTGAAGAAAGCTAGTTGTGAGTCCTCCATTTTATAGTTCACTTTGACCTCTTGCCACCCTGGTCTGAAATAGGCTCATAAGATCAACAGCGGTCTGAATAGGTCCAGTTGAAGGACAAAGGGCACTCATTCAAAGATGAGGTTATACAGTGGTACCTCGACTTATGAATTTAATCCGTTCCAAATGCATGCTCTTAAGTCAAACTACTCTTAAGTCAGGGTACCACTGTACACATATTACACAAAGAAGATAGGTGGTTTGAGAGAGGGGTCATGGAAGCCATTCATGTGAGCACTGAAACCCCCTCTCTCAACAGAGGTGGGGGGGGGGGCTCAGGCACAGCCTGTCAGCCACTTACCAAGTTGTGATTTCAACAAACCTAGAAAAATCAAAAATACTTCATGCCTCCACCACCAAAGCCATTGCTAATGACCCATACTGTATGGGTTTCAGTATGTTAGGACATTGTTCTCCTTAAGGATACTGAGACTGTTGTCTGCCTAATGAGCCTATTCAGGCCATTGTTCATCTTATGAGCCTATTTCAGGCCAGGGTGACAACAGGTCAAATTGAGCTATAAAATGGAGGACTTGCAACTAGCTTTCTTCAGACTGATGAAGTTGTTTGGATAAGCAAAACGTTTCAATCTCTCAAGAAAAAGAAGTTCAGTTGCCATGACTCAACTTCCAGATTGTTTTAGAACTGCAAAACTAGAAGGTACCCTATGGATAATTGAGTCCAGCTTTTGTCAAAGAAAGAACAGTGGAAAACTGAACTCACAGCCTCTGGCTCTGCAGCCAAATACCCCCAAAACTGAGCTATATACAACAACAACAACAACAACAACAACAACAACAACAACAACAACAACAACAACAACAACATGGTCCTGCAAGAGACAGATCTGCTTGTCAAAGATATTTGGCTGCCCGAGAGGAACAATTTAAGATTCAAATGTCTGAACTGCATAGTTGTACTGCTGGGATATACACAAAACAGTGGAACAACATAAATACCTTGGTCTCAATTTTCCTTCTGCCATAAAATCTCAATCTTGCTCTTATGCCTTGAGCTAATGGAATAGCTATGTTTCTGTTCACTAAGAGCAATTTAGCGCTTTCCAAATAGCTGTGTTAGTTTATTTCAGTATGGATAACAAAATATAAATAGCCAAGAGTTGCACCATCTTCCAGATTAACAAATTTCTTTCAGAGTGAGCTTTTCACAGAGACCCAGGCACATGGACAAAAATGGACAGTTATGAAAACTGTCTACCTTTGAGAAGCGAATGATCATAAATTAATAAATCTCTGTAGACATCTGTTGCATACTGAGTACAAAATGAGTGTGTCTATTTGGTCTCCAACAGATCATGCCTACAGAGATTTCTTAATTTATGGCAAATCACATCTAAAAGTTACACTGAGTTTACATAATTTCATAACAGGATTTCAGGCACGGAGCACAATGTTGTTGTTGTTCAGTCGTTCAGTCGTGTCCGACTCTTCGTGACCCCATGGACCAGAGCTCGCCAGGCCTTCCTATCCTCCACTGCCTCCCGGAGTTTTGTCAAATTCATTTTGGTTGCATCGACGACACCGTCCAACCATCTCATTCTCTGTCGTCCTCTTTTCCTTTTGCCTTCGATTTTTCCCAGCATCAGGGCCTTTTCCTGGGAGTCCTCTCTTCTCATGAGGTGGCCAAAGTACTGGAGCCTCAGCTTCAAAATCTGTCCTTCCAGTGAACATTCGGGGTTGATTTCTTTCAGAATGGATAGGTTTGATCTCCTTGCAGTCCAGGGGACTCTCAAGACTCTCCTCCAGCACCACAGCTCAAAAGCATCAATTCTGCGGCGATCAGCCTTCTTTATAGTCCAGCTCTCACTTCCATACATCACTACTGGAAAAACCATAGCTTTAACCATCCTGACCTTAGTTAGCAAAGTGATCTCCCTGCTCTTTAGGATGCTATCTAGGTTTGCCATTGCTTTCCTCCCAAGAAGCAGGCGTCTTTTTATTTCGTTGCTGCAGTCGCCATCTGCCGTGATCAAGGAGCCCAAGAAAATAAACTCTGTCATTGCCTCCATTTCTTCCCCTTCTATTTGCCAGGAGGTGATGGGACCAGTGGCCATGATCTTAGTTTTTTTGATGTTGAGCTTCAGCCCATTTTTTTCACTTTCCTCTTTCACCCTCATTGAGAGGTTCTTTAATTCTTCCTCACTCTTTGCTATTAGAGTAGTATCATCTGCGTATCTGAGGTTGTTGATATTTCTTCCGGCAATCTTAATTCCAGCTTGTGATTCATCCAGACCGGCCTTTCTCATGATGTACTCTGCATATAAGTTAAACAGGCAAGGTGACAGTATACAGCCTTGTCGTACTCCTTTCCCAATTCCAAACCAGTCAGTTGTTCCATATCCAGTTCTGACGGTTGCTGCTTGTCCCACATATAGATTTCTTAGGAGACAGATAAGGTGGTCAGGCACTCCCATTCCTTTAAGGACTTGCCATAGTTTGTTGTGGTCTACACAGTCGAAGGCTTTGGCATAGTCAATGAAGCAGAAGTAGATGTTTTTCTGGAACTCTCTGGCTTTCTCCATAATCCAGCACATGTTGGCGATTTGATCTCTAGTTCCTCTGCCCCTTCGAAATCCAGCTTGTAGTTCTGGAAGTTCTCTTTCCACATACTGCTGAAGCCTGCCTTGTAGAATTTTGAGCATAACCTTGCTAGCATGTGAAATGAGTGCAATTGTGTGATAGTTGGAGCATTCTTTGGCGTTTCCTTTCTTTGGGATTGGGATGTAGACTGATCTTTTCCAGTCCTCTGGCCACTGCTGGGTTTTCCAAATATGTTGGCATATCTTATGCAGCACCTTTACAGCATCCTCTTTTAAGATTTTAAAGAGTTCAATTGGAATGCCGTCACCTCCACTGGCCTTGTTGTTTGCAATGCTTTCTAAGGCCCACTTGACTTCACTTTCCAGGATGTCTGGCTCCAGGTCAGCAATTACGCTATCTTGGTTATCAGGGACATCCAGATCTTTCTGATATAATTCTTCTGTATATTCTTGCCATCTCTTCTTGATCTCTTCTGCTTCAGTTAGGTCCCTACCATTTTTGTCCTTTATCATATCCATCTTTGCACGAAATACCCCTTTAATATCTCCAGTTTTCTTGAACAGATCTCTGGTTTTTCCTTTTCTGTTGTTTTCCTCTATTTCTTTGCACTGTTCATCCAAGAAGGCCGCCCTGTCTCTCCTTGCTATTCTTTGGAAGTCTGCATTCAATTTTCTGTATCTTTCCCTTTCTCCCTTGCATTTTGCGTCCCTTCTCTCCTCCGCTATTTGTAGGGCCTCGTTGGACAACCACTTTGCTTTCTTGCATTTTCTTTTCTTTGGAATATTTTTCATTGCAGCCTCCTGTACAGTGTTACAAGCCTCCATCCATAGTTCTTCGGGTTTTCTGTCCACCAAATCTAGTTCCTTGAATCTATTCTTCACTTCCACTGAGTATTCATATGGGATTTGACTTAGGTTATACCTGACTGGCCCAGTGATCTTCCCTACTTTCTTCAGTTTAAGTTTGAATTTTGAAATAAGAAGCTGATGATGTGAGCCACAGCCAGCACCAGGTCTTGTTTTTGCTGACTGTATAGAGCTCCTCCATCTTTGGCTGCAGAGAACATAGTCAATCTGATTTCGGTATTGTCCATCTGGTGATGTCCATGTGTAGAGTCGTCTTTTGTGTTGTTGGAAAAGAGTGTTTGCAATGACCAGCTTGTTCTCTTGACAAAACTCAATTAGCCTTTGCCCTGCTTCATTTGGAACTCCAAGGCCAAACTTGCCAGTTATTCCTTTTATGACTCCCTACTTTAGCATTCCAATCCCCTGTGATGAGAAGAACATCTTTCTTTGGTGTCAGTTCTAGAAGTTCTTGTAAGTCTTCATAAAATTGGTCAATCTCAGACTCTTCAGCACCAGTAGTTGGTGCATAAACTTGGATTACTGTGATGTTCAAAGGACCGCCTTGGAATCGTACCGAGATCATTCTATCATTTTTTAGGTTTTATCCCAGCACTGCTGTTCTCACTCTATTGTTGACTATGAAGGCTACTCCATTTCTTCTATGGGATTCTTGCCCACAGTAGTAGATGTGATAGTCATCTGAACTGAATTCACCCATTCCTGTCCATTTAAGTTCACTGATGCCCAGGATGTCAATATTTATTCTTTCCATCTCACTTTTGACCACATCCAGCTTACCCTGGTTCATAGATCTCACATTCCAGGTTCCTATGCAGTATATTTCTTTGCAACATTGGACTTTCCTTTCTCTTCCAGGCACATCTCCAGCTGAGCGTCCTTTTGGCTTTGGCCCAGCCACTTCATTAGCTCTGGAGCTACTTGTACTTGTCCTCTGCTCTTCCTCAGTAGCATGTTGGACACCTTCCGACCTGAGGGGCTCATCTTCCAGCGTCATATCTTTTAGCCTTTTGTTTCTGACCATGGGATGTTCTTGGCAGGGATACCGGGGTGGCTTGCCAGTTCCTACCCAGGAAGTCTTATTACAGGCCTCATTGTCACCTGGCACAATATTGTCACATTGGCACAATAGGGAGCCACAAAGGTATATGCAGAATATACAGAATATACAGTTATGGGGAGTTGGAGCCTGATGAAGAGGAAGTTAGAAATACAGGATGATTTTTTGAAATTTGCAGGAGTATTGGCAGAGGTAATGAACTTTCAAAATATTGCATAAGGACCATAGGTAGAGAGATCAATTGTCTACCAGTCAATGTTTTCTCGCAGGTGCAAAGAGGAAACTCTTCCTTGTTGCAGGAGGTGGGTCTTTCCCCCCCCTTTTCTTAATTTATTTATTAATCAGTATCTGATTCTAACCTCAGTTTTGCCAAAGAAAGGAACTAAGGATGTGCACCATGTTTGGGCAAGTATTGAAACATCTATTGATTCAGAGGTATTTGTGTGTGTCTGCAACAACCACAAGGAGAAGAAAGCCAAAGGGCACTGAGAGGGTGGCTCTACAACCCTGAGAGATCCTTTGTGTTAAAGTTTTTACATTTGTGGCATTAAAAAAGTCAGGTAAAAAATGGCATGATGTGATTGTAAGCAGGGAAGGAAAACAAAAAGTGTCACTGTCTTATAGGAAGAGGCTGAAGTGGTGCCAAAGAAGAGACTGTCAGCATCATTGCCATTCAGTTTTAAGACAACTGTTACAGACTCTCTTCACTGAAATACTGGGGAGTAGAGATGGGCGCAAAACGCCAATATGGCATTTCATTTCAATTTTCATTTTGGGTTTTTCTGTTCCATTTTGTATGGTAGGAAATGACATTTTTTTAAAAAAAGTTTCATTTTTGTTTTCTTTCATTTTTCATTTTTTGTTTTTTATCTGCTTAAAAAAAAACTAACGCTGACCAGCTGAAGTGCAGGGTCCGGCTGGTCAGCATTTTTGTACCAGTGCCAACCAGCTGGAGCATAGGTCCCTGCCAGTCAGCACTTTTTTGCCACCCCAAGCACAGATCAGCTGGTGTGCGGGGCTTCAGGCGGCAAAAAAAAACAAAAAACAAATTGAAAATCCTGTGCTTTCCCCGCACCCAATCAGGTGGGGGAAACTGCAGGATTTTTAAACTTTTATTTTTTTGCTGCCCAAAGTCCTGCATGCTAGCTAATCGGCAGTTGGGGTGGCAAAAAAAAAAGTTTTAAAACCCTGCATTGGAAGGGAGTCACAAGCTTTCCCCCATAGGAATGCATTGCTTCAATGCATTCCTATGGGAAAACGCGAAAAATGAAATGGAACGAAATGAAAAATTCTGTTTCATTTTGTTTCATTGTTCTTTGATGGCTCATTTTGTTTTTTGTTTTGTTAGGGAAACGAAATAAAAAAATTCATTTCATGCCCATCTCTACTGGGGAGGGCTTCTGAGTGCAATTCCAGGGCTGTAGCACCCACTCTCTACAAAATGAAGGACGTCCATTCTTGTTAAATGTTGCATTGGCATTCTCGAATGTTCCTTTTCTCACTCTTCTTGTCTGTAGTCCTAGACCTAGGTAAGGCCAGGCTTTCTTTCCTCTCCCCACAAATGGTTTCTCTTTCTTGTTTGTGTAGCCAGGCCACTGCTAAAGCCATAGGTTCCACATGCCCCTTTTTCTTCTGTCCTATAGGGTGGAGGTGAGCAAGTATTCTGACAGGAATAATCCCAATGTTCTGTGTAATCACACACCCCACCCTTTGCAGAGTTGCAGTCATTTAATTTCTCCATTGCAAGTATCACCCTCCCTTAAGCTCTGGAACGTTTGGGTCAATTGCTCAGTGGCAAATCAACAACTCTGTTTGACACTAGCAGTACAATTAGTGGTCAATATGCATATGAACCCGGGGCTAAATAGTTTGTTTCATGTGCTTAATGAAGTGGACTATCATCCATTAAAGCTCACACTGAAATAAATCAATGGCTGAAGTCCTATTACTTGACATAGCAAGTCACTAGGGATGAGCATTTCGTTTCGGAACCAGTAGGTTAAGAAATGAACCATATGCAGGGTTAAAATCCAACGAGAGAGCACACTGCTATGTCATTTTTCCTGCTTCATGCTGCTGGCCAATCAGAGAGGGAGGCAGGATGATGCATGTCCCTGCACAGCTCCTGATTGGTGAGTATCACAGATCTAGCACAGATGCTTACTCGTTGGATTTTAACCCTGCGAGAGACCGAGAAAGGTAAAGCAATTGGATCTGCGTGTATCAGCCAGTTCCAAGAACCACCTGAGCTCACATAGTTCATTTTGTAACCTACTATTTTCCGAAACAAAATGCCCATCCCTATAAGTCATACTAAAGTGCACGGATTTGGTGAGTTAGCTCCTCCATAAGTACAACTAATTTGGATAGGCCTAATTGTAACCTACTATGCTAAGCAATGCTGCCTAGATGCCCTAAGCACATCCGATCTCACTTGATTTCGGAAGCTAAGCAGGGTCGGCCCTGGTTAGTACTTGGATGGGCGACCACCAGGGAATACCAGGTGCTGTAGGCCCCTGGAGTAGGAACTAGCAAGCCACTCCAGTACTCCTGCCAAGAAAACTCCATGGACATAGAGTCATGTAGAGTCGGTCACGACTGTACGACACAAAACACACACACACACACACACACACACACACACACACACACACACACACACACACACACACACACACACACACACACACACACACACACACATGCTAAACAACAGGTCATTTTCAGTCATTTGTGTTTATGCCCTGCCTCCAGCTGTGAGATATCTGGCTGTAGAGCCAGAACCTCAAGAAGGAATGATAGACCACTTCTGAGTATTCTCTACCTAGAAAATAGTGGGAGCAAGCAAAATGATGCAATGGCTGGGGGGGGGGGAGTAAGCTATTTAAGACTCTGCACTCCCCGTCTTGGCCTCTTCTCCAGCTGGCAGAGCACAATCCTCACACCTGCTTTGTTTAAGAATGAGATCAGCTGGTCACTTTGGGGCCACATGGGGAATTCTGACCTGCCCTTTAAATGGTGATAACTGAGGCACATAGATTTTTTCCCCCATCCCATTTGAAGGGTGGGTGATTCCATGCTAAATGGGCTAAAACTGCAGGTAATGTGAGGGCTAAGATGGAACCAAGTTCTTCGGGAACACCCTTGGTGGGTTTAAGACATCCCACCTCCCAAATCTGAAGAGCTAAAAAGGCATGAAATAGGGGGTGTAACAGGCAACAGAGCACCACAGGTGAGCTGAGGTTTCCAAGGTATTCTAATATCTGGACAGCTTAATACAGGCATGTCCAAACTTTGGCCCTCCAGATGTTTTGGACCACAACTCCCACAGTCCTTGCCATTGGCAATCTAAGCTTAGAATTATGGGAAGTTGTGGTCCAAAACATCAGGAGGGCTGAAATTTGGACATGCCTGGCTTAATATATGCTGCACAGTAGAAGGCACAATTCGGCATTAGGAACTCACCTTGAGGAAGTCCAATACAGACGTAAGAAGTAGTTTTGGATTCAAAAAGGAGTTCACGCTATGTTAAGCCTCTTAAACATAGTGAGCAATTGAGTTTGCATTGCAGCTGAAATTCTTTTCTAAGAAATAAAATCTGAGCTAGACATTGGGTTAAGAAGACAAATCTTGTTTCTCAGGCAGCTGTAGTATTTGTCATGTAGTAAGACAGATTATATATAACTTCCCATCATATTAAAGTACACTCTGTATTTATGTCGCTGTAAAAGTAAAGCATTGGAAAACCTCATCAATTGGAGATACGACACAAAATGTGACCTTTAGTTAACAGGATGATGTATATGTGTGTCCAGATATGTGACTATAAAATAATCCATAAAACATATGGCAGAAACATGGCTTCTGAGCAATATATTGCACCGCACATAGTTTATACTGGGCCACAAACCACAGTGTATCCAAACATAAATGATGATGATACATAAAATTAAGGAAAGGCATTCTCCATTAAAGGTTGTCTAAAATGAGTGGTAAAATGTTTGTGAAGCATGGTGTTACCTCTGTATTTTTTCATTCAAACTGCACTGCACCGGTAGGTAACTGTACTCAGTGACTGTTCCAGTGCTATAGTTATATGTAGAGATGGACACGGAACAAACATTTTTTCGTTTCCGTTACCGTTTGTCGTTTCCGTTACGTAACGAAACAACAAATGAAAATTGTGATGAAAATGCAACAAAACGAACAGAACCATGAAAATTGTGGCCGTTACGTTTCGTTTCCGTTAATGGCGACACACAATGAAATGAGCTGTTTTAAATGTTAAAAAACGCCCTGGACATGCGTAAAAACACAGCAATAATTATTTATATTGTCTGATAATACCTACCAGGGGGGTTGGGGTCCTTAAAACGTTTGTTTTTGTCTTCTCCCATCGCGATGTATTTTTCTTTTCCCTTTAAAATGGAAGTCACCACCAGCCACAAAATGGAGGCAAGCCATGTGATGGGATCATGTTCAACCAATAGCATGCCCAGGTTGCGGACTGGGCGGGCAGGTCTGGCAGCCACAGAGGGCATAAAAAGCTCTGGCAGCCCCCGTCCTCCTTGCAGTCTCTGGTGGGAGTTAGGGTGGGATTGCTGTCTCTGCGATTCTAGCTTCAGTCCTGCAGCCTCCCTGTGTGTGTGTGCGTGCTGCGTACCTCTCGGTGAGTACCCTCCCCTGACCCGCAGTGCAGTCACTCTGCGGCTGCCTTGCACCCTGGGCAACACCCGCCACTGCCTTTGCAGCCTCCCTGCTTACCTAGTCTATACTGTGTCTCTGCCAGCATTCTTTTTTTTAGTGTTTTCCCTCTGGTCTGGGGCGTTGGGGGATGCCTGCGCACGGAAATGCTTTAAAAATCATGCAAAACGCGGGTAGAAACGACAAACGAAAAAAACAAATAACGGTAATGAAAATTTTCAAAAAATTCCCAACAAACGGAAACGAACCGAAACAGACCTCTAAACAACAAACGAAAAACCGAATCACCATTTTTCTGTTTCGCGCCCATTTCTAGTTATATGTTTCTATAAAACTATGCAGGGATTTGGACAATTTTCAGTATTATTCATATTAGGTGTGTAGTTCAGGCTCAGAAATTATACAAAATTTGAAGTAAACTTGGGGTATATTTTGGTCTCTGTATAAGCAAGGCAACCCGAAGCACTGTTTTAATAGATTTAGGGCATTCTGAAGCACCTAATATTTTAGCAATTTGGAGGTTAAAACAAAAAAACAAAGAAAAACAAATAAAATTAGAACAGTTACCTTGGATATAAATGGAAAGGAAAGAGAATACTTCACCCGCATAACTAGTGACAGCAAATCCCAAAACTCTGGGCAACTTCTCCCCACAGTTTCATATAGACATTATGTACCATAGGGGACAAAATAGAAACCTGAAATTACCATAGGTGTTCCCCAATACCACCTTCTGAACTGACCCTATTCAGGAAGGATCAGTGCCACTGTAGAACAGTGCCTCCTAGTCCCATCCCAGACAGATGGGCCAAAAGGATATCATGGTCATTCAAACAGAACACTGCTTACAAGTCCAGCAGAATGAGCAGGGGAATGCAATTAGTTCGGCTCCTGACACAACTCATCTACCAAAGTGACCAAAGCTGTCTCTGTCCTACAACCAGGTCCAAAGACAAGATGAAATGGATCTAGATAATCTGTCTCTTCCAGGAAGCCACATCCCACTCCAGCATCTGGCCCAAGAATAAAATATTAGAGACTGGTTAATAATTATCCAGTATTTGTAGGATCCAAAGAAGGATTTTTCACCCATGATCACACATTTCCTTCTTTAACCATGCTGGGATCCTACCCTGTTGCTTTTTGTATTAATGACATATGTGTAAATGTAAATTCTGTATTATTTGGGGTTTCCTTCTTTCGTGTAAACTTTGCCTTTTTTTCACAAAACCACCTGGGGAGGTTTTTGTCCAATAGCAAATGCAAAGTCTGGATTATTATTTGTTTGTTTTTGGGATTGTGCAGCTGAGCTGCTGGTGCCATCCATTTTAGATTGTGTGGCTTGTTTCCTCACCCGATTGAGTCTGTGCCTTCATGTTGGATCTTTTCAATTTCTCCCCATTTTCACTGAATTTTGGAGATTTTCCTTATTTTTAATATCCTTTTATTTATTTTATTTATTTATTTTTCACACTTATATACCGCTCCTACTTCCCAAGTGGGAACTCAGGGCGGTTCACATAAAAATCAAAAGGAACAAAGACGGTGGCAACGGCAGGGAAAAAACTTTCAGCATATGGGCCAATAATAAAACTAAGTCAGAAAAAAAAACTCTAGTCATTTTTGAAGGCGTCCCTAAAAAGGAGGGTCTTCAGGCCTTTCCTAAAGGACGCCAACGATGGAGCCTGCCTCAGCTCGCTAGGTAGGATGTTCCAGATGGGCGGCACCACCACCGAGAAGGCCCGCCCACGAGTGCTCATTTTGCGGGCCTCCCTCAGGGGGACCGTCTGAAGCGAGAGGGCCAATGATGAACGGGTGGGTCGGGCCCGATCTAATTGTCAGTGAAGCCGCTCTGCCAGATAGACAGGGGCCAAGCCATGGAGGGTTTTGTAAACCAAAACCAACACCTTGAACCTTATTCGGGAGGTGACGGGCAACCAGTGGAGGCGAGCCAGGATGGGAGTGATGTGGTCGAAATGATGCGCACCAACCACCAGCCTGGCCGCCGCGTTCTGGACCTGCTACAGTCTCCGAACAAGGTTCAAGGGAAGCCCCATGTAGAGAGTGTTGCAATAATCCAGCCTCGACATGACCAGTGCCTGTACCACAGTCCTCAGGGAGCTCTCGTCAAGGTAAGGGCAAATCTGGGCGATAAGCCTTATATGGTAGAAGGCCGACCTGGTCACGGCTGACACCTGGGGTTCCAGGGTCAGACCCGGATCCAGGACAATGCCCAGATTCCTCACTCTTTGTGCCAGCTGGAGGGTGGACCCATCCAGACTGGGAAGAGGGCCACAGTACCCATTGGGGCCACCCCCGAAGAACATAACCTCGGTCTTTCCAGGGTTGAGCCGGAGTTTGTGAGTCCTGGTCCAGTCCAAAATTGCAGCCAGGCAACGATCAAGGGTCTGGACGGCCTCCACTGCACAGGTGGAAAAGGAGAGATAGAGCTGCGTGTCATCAGCGTACTGATGACAGCAGACTCCAAAACTCCGGATGATCTCAGCCAGCGGCTTCATGTAGATGTTAAAGAGCATTGGGGAGAGGGACGACCCCTGGGGCACCCCACAAGAGAGCATCCAGGGAGCCGACAACTCACCCCCCAAGCTCACTCGCTGAGTACGACCCTCAATGAAGGAACGGAGCCAGCCAAAGGCCAAACCACCGATCCCCACCTCCGAGAGCCGCCCCAGCAGGATACCGTGGTCGACGGTATCAAAAGCTGCTGACAGGTCGAGGAGGACCAGCAGGGTAGAGCAACCCGTTGGCCCTCCTCAACAGATCATCGTGCAGAGTGACCAGAGCCGTCTCCATCCCATGACGCGGCCTAAACCCAGATTGGAAGGGATCCAGGACATGGTTCTCCTCCAGGAATGTCTGGAGACGCAGGGCGGCGACTCGCTTGACAACCTTGCCCAGAAAGGGAACATGGGCTATGGGACGGTAGTTAGACATATCGTCCACAGCCAGGCCAGGTCTTTTAATAATGGGCTTCACCACTGTCTCCTTCAGCAGACTGGGAAAAATCCCGTCCCTGAAGGAGGCCAAGGCAATTAGCGAAGCCCATTTTGGCATGCTCCCCCCTGCGATCTTAATCAGCCAGGACGGGCAAGGGTCTAACGGAGAAGCCGCAGACCTGCAGTGTCCCAGAGCCCTGGAGGCATCCTCAGGTGTACATTTTCTTAGTACATCTAGTTGCTGCTCAGAGTTGCCTGCAGGGCATGAGAAGGGAGGGTGCAAAGAGAGAAATCTCACTGTAATCTGGTAGTTTTGAGTGAGAAATGGGCTCAGCTTTTATTTTTAGTCTCTGTTTGCTTACGGTCCCTGATTTTGGTGGTAAAGAGGTCTGTTTTATTTTCCTTCTCCACTCAGGTGCTGTATGTATGTATGTTTTGTTGTTGTCGTTGTTTTTGTTGTTTTTTGTGGGTAGAGACTTTACCTCTTGTAGTGCTTTTTGAAAATGTTATGTGGTTAATTCACAGTGTATTTATTCTCTTTAAAATTTATATTTTGGTGAGGTTTGGGGCACAGAGTTATCTCCGTGCTCTGGGTGTGACTCCTAGTTCCCTGAGCTCCTTGCCCTCTGAATATGCCAGCCACAGAGTCTGGTGAAACGTCAGAAAGAAAAACTTCCAGAACATGGCCAAACAGCCCAAAAAACTTCCAGAACAACGATCAGATCCCGGCTGTGAAACCCTTTGAGAATATACTTTGGAATCGTTTGACCATTTGACCATGGTGTAGCATGCCAGAATGAAAAAACTCTTATAATCCATAATCACATTTTAAAAGATCTATAAATAATTAGTTGTGCTTGTTAATTAAGAGAGCATATTGACAAGTGGAAGGGTTCCAGATGACTCACTCGGTGGTCACTGGCTGCAAACCCTGATAATCATTCTTTTACTTCAACCTTGTTCAACTGGTCTTCACAGCAAGATATGGAAGGGTACAGCAATGTTGTAACACAGATACACCCACCCCATCTAAAGCTAGAACCTCCCCTAATAATAAAAGCAAAATGTGATTCTTCTTGAAGGCAATGTTGCCAAGATTTACAGGCTCACCATCAGTCTGTTTGTCAAAAAGAGCAGAATAAACTAATTAACAATTGCTAAATCACATAGGCACCCCAAGTGTGTGATTTTGAGCCTAACAGTTTTTCAGGCAATTAACTTGATTGACCAAAATGTAAATGTTTCAGAATGCTCAGAAAGCAGCATTTTATATTCCATATGTCAGCAAGTAAAGATTTCTTTAATACATATGCATCAAAGGTTTGGTGAGAGGATGTAACAGATACCAACATCTAATCATTATAATGAGTGTATATCTCAAGCCTAGTCTGACTTTTAGTGATCCTTTCCAGGGTTTTCTCCATAAAGAAATGTGAGAAGTGGTTTAATACTGCCTCCTTCTGGGACACTCTGCGAAAAGGTAGCTTGCCCAAGGCCACACGAGACGGCTCTTCTCCAAGAAACCACAGTGGGGAATCCAACTCCTAACTGAGCTTTCTCCTCATTACTCACCTATGAGCTCTTTTAACAGTCAAAGACTTGTGGAATGGTATAATGAGTAGTGATATAATAAGTTGAGAGAGACAGAGAGACAGAGATGACCAACAGCCTGGGATTTTATCTTCAATGAGCAGTTAGTTATAACTGCTGTCCAATGCACTAAAAAGTAATTAGCAAATAGTCCTCTACCCTTAATCTAAGCCTTTTCTCCTGTTAATCTAAAATGCAGTTAGTAACTAGTTACCTTTAGTTACTAAATAGATGCACATATACACAAAACCGTGTGTTAGTAGGATCCCATTCCCTTATATATCAAGTCTAAAAACTGAACCCCAGAAAATCAGTTCTAAAGCCTATTCCTTAGGACCAGAACTTGTGATTTTGCAGTACTACTCATTGTTATTTTAAGGAGGAGGAATATGTACCATATATACTCACGTATAAGCTGAGTTTTTCAGCCCTTATTTTTGGCTTTAAAAAAAACTGCCTTCAGCATATACTCGAGTCAATAAGTTTCCCAGTTTTGGGGGGTAAAATTAGGTGAGGGAAGGCAGCGGAGGGCAAATCTTGATCAGGTGAGTGATAGCGGTGCCTCCGCTTCCTATATGATTCCAATGAGAAGGTTTAGAGACACCCCCTTTGGAGCTTCATAGCTCAGCCCCCTTATCCACAAATGTTTCCAAATTTTTTCTTTGGTACCCCCCAGGTAAGTAATTTTTGAGTGCATTTTTTAAAAAAAAAAAAAAGAACATGGACTCGAAAATTATTTTAAAAATATGCGATCAAAATTTACTTACCTTGGGACTCCAAAGTACCAGGGGTACCTTCAGAAAGTGATTTTAGGGAACTCTCTGATATTTAGGAACATTTGGGGGGGTATAAGGGGGCTGAATTGTGAAGTTCCAAAGGGGGTACCCCTAGGAAAAAACCTTCTACTCCAAAGCTGATCGGGCAGGAGATAAGGCAATCAGGGAGTTTACTCTGTGGTATTAACTCCCTAATTGCCTCCAACTCCCAGAGCACATTGCCAATTACTACCCCCAGCCCCTTTAGAGATTAGCGGGTATACCATATATACTCGGATATAATGGAAAAAATGCCCTCAGCTTATACTCGTCAATAAGTCTTCCTTTTTTTTTTTTTGGGGGGGGGTAAAATTAGGCCCTTGGCTTATACTCAGGTCGGCTTATACTTGAGTATTTATGGTAAGTAAAATACTGATAGTACAGGTGGTAAGTATTTCTCCCATGAAAGGATAATCTGAAACCCACACTCTATTCCCATCCTGGCCATTCATATATCCAACATCTCATAAATGAAGTGGAAGGGCACCCTCAAGGAGCATCTCCTATGCAACTGTGATTAGGTCTTCATAGGAACTAAATTAGTAAATCTTTTGTTAAAGGATCTTTTTATTCTGCATGCAATCTCACAAATCCTGGTGAATTGTACACCACTGACATGCTAGTCTGTTTCTCCTATAGTATGGTAAGGGAGCCTCTGACCATCTAGATAGCCATGAAGAACCTTAAGCTTTTTTGAACTGCTCGCTCAGACATATGTCATGGTCTAACAGTAAAAAAGACGCACATGAGAGTCATTCATTTGCATTAATTAGTAAGCCTCTTCCCTACAGCAGCAGCATTCATAGCAATGACATGAAACAGCAGTTTACACAGGCCTCTGTGTACCACTTTGTATTATCAGGACATTCTCTAAAAATGTTATGCATACAATTTTTGCTGTTTGTATTTCAGGTATGTGTAAATACAATGCACAAATTTAAAGTTCTTTCTGCTTAAAATACTACAGATTTATGAATGTTCTTTCTCATTAATAACTTTTTTCATTTAACCATATATTAGGTCGCCTGGCCAACCCATGACTTGGCTTCGTGATTCCGGGCCATAACCTCTTTGTCCCTATTTTTTATTTCTGAAATATTGGAAGGTTTGAAATTGCTACAGTTGCAACATGGGTAATTCCCCCACACTCTGCTTGTCCACAGGGCCTTGGTTCTGAAGATGCTTCTGATTCAAGAATTATTGTCAGGGATAGTTCTTTGTGGAGCCAAAATCTAGGCAGGTGGTGAATATGTGACCATTGCTGCTTCTGTCTCCTTGAGTAAGTGTGTATCAGTTTGCTGCTACCATCAAATTCACTCATTGCTGCAGAAATCACTCTCACGGTCATCTCCTTTGTTTCTTTCTAAACTTATGGTGAAGGGTATGTGGATTTCTCCAACGCCACCTTCTCCTCCATCTCCATCTCCACCTGAAACATTTTCTGGGTGCGAAAGGCACCCCCCCTTCTCTCCATTATAACTGGCTTCTATCTCTGATTTTGCTGCCAAATAGGAGGTATACACTGGTTCCTGCATGATGTTGGCAATTTGCTGCAGAAACTATACTGATCCAAAGTGAGTCCAATTATTTCCTATCACTTTTCATCATTGCCCAGGTTAATAGTGGATAATGGAGACTGGAGTCTACAATCATTTGAAGAGGACAAGGTTCCCAAGTTGTGCTAATAATCATGTTCGATACAGCTGTTATTTATTGTCTGTTGTTCTAGTACTAAAACTTCACAGAAATAATTGCAAACAAATTCCATAGAGATGGGCACAAAACGCCAAAATGATATTTCATTTCGTTTTTCATTTCGTTTCATTTTGTTTTTGTTTTTGTTTTTTTGTTTTGCTTTTATTTTGCTTTTTTCCCTAGCACCAACCAGCTGGCCTGCAGGCTGGGTCAGCACTTTTTTTTTAGTCTAATGCTGACCAGCTGTTCAGCTCTTATTTTTATTATTTATTTTGATAAGCGCTTATCAAAATAAATAATAAACAAAAACAAAATGAAACGAAATGAAAATTTCCATTTTGTTTTGTTTCATTTCATTTTTTTAAAAGGGCACTTAATTTTTCATTTTGTTCTGTACTAAAACAAAAAATGATAAGTGAAACAAAAAAAAATCATTTCATGTCCATCCCTAAAATTCCATTATTTTAAATGTTAGGCTTTGTCCTTTGTAAAGAGGCCCAGTTCTATATAACTATACTTATATTACTATTTAATACCCTGAGCAATAATGATTCTATGTAGGACTGAACTGATGTAAGAGATCTAAGAATGTCTTCTTTGGACATTGCAATATATATAAAGATAGAATGACACGCAAGTCACCATATTTCCAGGTCAGTTAACGATCACAATGTCTTTGAAAAGAGTATGTATCATTAATTATGTGATTTCCCCCCCCCTTTTTGGGAGCTAATTATGCATGTGGAGTTTTATTCTTTATTTTTAAAGACTTACCAGTTTCTGTTTCAAATTCTAGTGTTGAAACTATGACTAGGCTGTGCATATAGGTGTTCTTGTAATAGACCCTCAGTAAAACACACACACACACACACACACACACACACACACACACACACACACACACACACACACACACACACACACACACACACACACACACACACACACACACCAGTAATTCCCTCAACACTGTGCCAGAAACCAAGGCTCTCTGGAGCTTGCTAAGCCCCCAGCTCCAGATATCTGGCTCTTAGGAAAGACTTCCAAGTAGGATATATTTGGAGCTTGGCAGGTGGTCTTTGTAGGACATTCTGCTATACTCTCAGTTATTTTCAAATCCATACATATGGTGGGCAGAAGCAACAAAGAATCAATCAACAAGGGAAGAATGGTTTGGCAGCTTGAGTGGTCAGGTCAACAGCATCCCACTCCATAAATTTTTTTGTTAGCTGCTCTGAATTGCCTTTAGGTCTGATGGGCAGGATAAAACTGCAATAATAAAGTAAAATAAATAAGATTTTAAGGCCAAATGGTCTTAGGACCAGAGGGCAATCACTTGTGATGAACGGAGGAGCAGGATAGAAAGATAACCAAGGAAGACATATTTTCCTCCTGTGGTTGTGTAAAATCTCAGGCCCTCATTTGCAGAAGCCATTTTGTGAGCATAGGAAGAGTCATCTGAAAGTTGAGACTCCATTGCTGTTGTGCTTACATTGAGTGCAATTAGAGAATTTGACTAGACATGGGTGTTTCATTTCAGAAGGGGTCTGGTTCCAAAATGAAATACAGCAGCATAGCTGCCTTTCGGAACTGGGACCTAGCCCCTGGAATGAAATCCACTACTAACTTACCTTCCTTTAGGTCGCACGGGGCAGCACTCCAATGAGGAAACAGCCTCCAACACGTCATCTTTCCTTCTCACTGGCGCTGGCCAGTCAGACAGGGAGGTGGGATGATGCATGTCCTTGCACAGCTCCCGATTGGCCAGTGCCAAAGAGAAGGAATGATAATGTGTTGGAGGCTGCTTCCTGGTTGGAGTTTCACCCCACATGATACAAAGGAAGTTAAGTCAGTCATTGATTTATTTCCGGAGGGTTAGACCTGGTTCCAAACAGCAGCTGTGCTGCCATATTTCATTTGGGAACGGAACCCCTTCTGTCAAAATTTGACTTTTCTTCTAGCTCTAACTTATGGCACACTCATTCCAAACTAAGGCATCTGTCTGCATATTTGTGTGGTTGAATGCATGGGAGAAAAGAACATTGTAAATACAGTGCTGGTCTAAAGAAGAATATTGTTATAACCTTGAGCTCTTTATTTCAAAGGGGGCAAAGGTAGAATGTAGTCCCATAGGAAAGCCAATTCTGTTAAACATAGAGCAATGATAAATAAGGATCCCTTGCAGGCGATCCTAATGAAAAAAGAAATCCAGGTTGGGTTGGAATTTGTTAGAAAATTCTAAAGGCAGCATTGCAAACACTTCAAACAAGGAAAACAAATGGTGGGAGACCATAAAATAGACCAAGGTACCTTCATAAAATGCTCAGAGATGATCTGAAAACAAAACAAAGGACACATATAGGAAGTGGAATAAAGGCCAGGCCACAAAGGAAGAGAAGAAATGATAAATAAATAAATAAATAATGCAGGAATGGCAATTGTGAATTGTTACAGATCAGAAGCTGTCAACTGCCCGGAGTGGCCTTGCTGCCAGATGGGTGGCATAAAAGTATAATAAACAAAATAACAATAAATAATAAATAATATCAGGAAAAACTTTTTAAGTGTTAGAGCAGCATGACAATGGAACCGATTGCCACAGGGGGTGGTGAGCACTCCAACACTGAACATATTCAAGAAAAAGTAGAGAACCATCTGTCAGATATTCTCTCGGCCCCACCATTGATACAGGTGTGCCTGATGGGGACATAAGAGAGGGCCTTCTCTGTTGCTGCTTCCAGACTCAGGAAACTCCCTCCTGGAGGAAGCCAGGCTGGACCCATCTTGGCTGTCCTTCCACAAGAGGACAAAGAGCTTTCTCTTCTGGCAAACTTTCACTCTATGACTGGTTACATGAGTGAGACTTTTAGATAAACTGTTATTGCATTACTGTTCTGACTGGGTCTTTAGAATTACTTCTTGTTGTCATCTCTCAGAATGCCGTTTGATTGTTACTTTTTAATACTTCCATATTTCTTGTTTAGCTTTAATACTGCATTTTATGCTGCCCTTTTACATGTGTTGTTCTTTGCTTAAAATATTGTTTTTTAATATTTATACCCCCATAGCACACTCATTGTTTTCAACTTTAAATACTGCCTTTCAATGATGTAAGCTGTCTTGGATAGTTTTTAATTTAAAAAGTAAGGTTAAATAAATAAATAAATATTCTTTGACCAAGTGGTTGAACTTGATGGCCTCAAAGGTCCCCTCTGAATCCATTGTTCTATGACTCTATCTCTTGTTGCCTATAACAGCTGGCAGACTGTGAGGCAATCCTTGAAGAATTTATGAATTCTACCATGAAGGTAGAATTCATAAACTCTTCCATGTAAATAATTATTGGCCTAATCTGATGTCTCTCACAAACTATCTTTTCAGAGAACTGGGATGTAAGATGCTTTGCTAATGGGAAAATGTAGCAACAGAAGGAGATGCCAATAAAACTCCTGACAGGCCTTACATTTCCAGATTGTAAACTTTAATATGGGTTTCCCACATTTATAGGTCAATTAAGCTTTGAGTTCATTATAAATTTTATTATCAGGCCAACTGAAACTCTATAAACTTTATAGTACTGCCAGGGCATTCCTACAAGATACACTTTGCTGATGCCTTATATAAAAGGTAAATTCAGATAGGACGGGAGCTGACAGTTACTTAATTTATCCCTCATATACAGTGGTACCTTGTATACAGGAATTAATTTGTTCCAAATGAAATTATGTTAAGCAAATTTTCCTTTATACAAATTCCCATAGGAATGCATTGAAAACAGAGTAATCCCATTTTTATGTCGTATGGATTCTCCCCATAGGCAATTATGTTAAGCAAATTTTTCCCATCTCCAGAATTTTCTATGTTATACAAGCTGTTTGTTGTACAAGGGTCCACTGTACCTATCTGGAAGTAGTCAGGTTTGAATAGTGGTGGGAGGATAATTTATCATATTTCCCCCAATTCTAATTCAGATAGTAAGAAGTGAAGCTTCTTTCAAAAAGAAAAGAACATCTCACTAATGAATTTCAGATTATTATTGTTATTATACTTGGCCCATTATTTATTAATTTATAATGCGGCCAAGACATCCATGCTAATTTCTTTCATTTTCTGTATAATCATCTTGATGGCCCCTATTGTTTTGCACATTGCAATAAAGTCCATGAAAGATGTCCTAATGTAACATTTTCTACAGTGCTTCCTCAGGTCAGAAAACGTGGGTCACCAGGGAAACTGCAAAGCTATGAAAAGACATGCAGTGTAAGGAAACAAACAAACAAATACAGCATGTTTGGCTCCAGGAGTACAACCAATCACCCTTTATTTAGCAGCAATTGGTTTTCAATGCATTCCTAATGGAAGGCTGTCCCAATGCCATGAACAATGGGAACAGCCTTTTCCCGTCTTTGGTGGCGTTGTTTTTTTGACAGACCCCGATCGCAAGGAGCAATGGGAGGGTGTCAAAAACCCAATGCCACCAAAGATGCAAAGGGGCTTTTGCCATCTTTGGGCATGGTGAATTTTTGAAAGCCTGCCCCAACCCAGCAAAGCAGGGGGAAAGTTCTCTCCCTTTAGTGGGTTGGGGGGGGGACCCTTCAATTAATCAGCAGCTGAAGGCTGCTCCGCAAAGCCCAAAAGACAGCTGATTATGACAGCTTGGAGCACCACAGGGGCACCCTGCAGAAGGTGAATTTGGGTGCCCCTATGGTAATGGGTAATCCTTGCTGATGATCTGCATCTCCTTGAACCCATGGACCCCCACCATGCTGACAGCCAGGTGATTTTGAAAGCCCAGTGCTTGCACTCTGCTTGCAAAGGCTGCAGAGCTGTCAGCATCACCTGGCTGTTGGTGCACCTCCAAAAGGAGGAGGGTGGCAGGGGTCCATGTCTTTGGATTCCCACCACCTGCCTGCTTTCTGGCCACACACAGAAGGAGAAAGCTAAAAAAAACTCAAGTAAATTTTCGTAACTAAAAATTTCCCCATACCAGCCAATTTCTCTTTGTAATTCAAATTTTTCATTGTTCAATGCATTCATAATTCAAAGCATCACGTAAACTGATGCAGAAATGAAATTGAAAGAAGATAGTTGTTCCCAATGGAATCCTGAATACTTATTTGTTTCTATGCATCCTTGTCTCCTAAGACACCTGTTCCTCTTTAGAGATTTAGAACACAAAGCTTATAAAATTGTCTGGGCTTCCCTTGTTGGCAGGGGGAGAAGGAGAATGGTTGGCTCCAGCTACCAACCCTGGATGACATCTTCACATCTTGCTGTTTGAGGAAGTCACACAACATTCTGAGAGACTCTACTCATTTTGCACTCATTCAGTTATGGGAAGCTCAGCTTTAGGCAACAATCTATTATGTATATAATCAACTGAATCCATGGTTGTACGGTTTAGGTACACCCTTCTTTTACTCACAACCATGAAGCTCCAAAACAGCAATATACTGTATCTGGAATTAATCATACTGCAGAATCCAATGCATAATCCATATTGTCTCCATAATACATCTTATTATGTGTGTGGCACTTAGCAGCTTCAATTTCTTAGCATTTGGAACTTTTTTTAAAAAATGGAAAGTAATTAAGACAGCATGGTAGTCTACTTGCTGTTACCTAATAATTATATAACTGGGGAGGACAGACAAGGCAGGTGTTGGGGCTTCTCATGAAACAAATTCTTACCAGATCAAAACACACTAAAAGCCAATGGGGGTTCATGTATATATTCCTTCTCTTCTGTTATTTAGTCCTCCATTCCCTTCATTTTATTTTGTTTTGCACATCTCAGCTACTCAAATGTCAGTAATAACTTTCATGGGTATACCCAGACAAGTCTCCTCATAAACATGAAAAAAGGATTTATGCAATTACAATGCAATTACGTGCCACACTGCTGTGGTGTCTGTAGTGGGAAACCTAGAAGTCTTAGTGAAAATGTCAGGAAGAAAGGTTAGTAAGGCATGTGATGCCAGAATCATTATCACAACACCAACATGCAATATACAGTATCACAGTTCCATCAATGGATGACACAACAATCCTATTATTACTAAACCCCCTGTCATGATAGGTGACAGTGATATTTATATTATCCCATCAGGAGTGTAGAGATATGGGAAGAGTTTAGAAAGTTATTAGTTATCCCCCTCTAACATATCTCTTTACCCCAAATCAACTGCTACCACATAATTCACCCCTTTATTATTATTATTATTATTATTATTATTATTATTATTATTATTATTATTATTATTATTATTATTATTATTATCATCATCATCATCATCATCATCATCGCCGTCGCCGCCGCCGCCGCCGCCGCCGCCGCCGCCGCCGCCGTCGCCGCCGCCGCCGTCGCCGCCGCCGTCGTCGTCGTCATCTGTGTCCTTGTTAAATGGGCATGGCTGAAAGGAGCAAAAGGTTTAGTTCCCATGGGAAGATGGGTGGGGTATAAATTCAATAAATAAATAAATAAATAAATTCAAGGAATACATTGCTACATTTATTATTAACCAATAAATACAATTTGTAATGATTAGTTATAACCTCAAAACTGTGTCATACAACATGAGGTCTGTTACAACAGCCATATGCAAATTGTGAAAGAAGTCATATTTCCACTTCCTATATAACCAATAGCCAATTTCCCATTAAGTTTCAATCCAGTTAATTTACAGGTTCCCAAAGTGATGTCATGGAGAGAGCGATGGACTGGGACACTGGATAATGGGGTTTGAATCCCACTTGGCCATGAAAACTTGATGTGTGAATGGGACTGGTAAAACCACCCCTTTAAAGATCTCACTTACATTGAAAGCCCTATTAGGATTGCTTTAAATTGGTTCCAAATGGATAGCACATAACAACTTACAGATGGTCCTTTCAAAAAGTCTGGTATGTATTCACTCTGACTTGGTTATACCAAACTATGGGTTCTAGCTGCACTCCTGATTTCTTCCTGGTCTTTACTCTTGTCCCCTAATTGCTCCCTCAGTCATTTGCCACCAAGTGCACCACACACCCAAATTTCTTCTCTTCCCAAAGAATGACTCAGAAGTGTTGCTCCATTATTTTGCTGGCCTTCTTCAGCTTGATCTAGATTGATTTCACTTTGTAGGTTGGCTCTCTCACAGTCAAAGCTGCTTCCAATGTGGCTACTTCCGTTCCTACTAACTGAAGCTCCTATTTTCTGACCCTCACCTCCAAATCAAGTTTGTGGTTATTATTTCTATTCAGACTTCCAGGTCAGATCTTTGAACTTGGTGGGACTTTTGAGCAGTTACACAAAAGATTACACTGCAAATATGCTATCAAACTTTTGTGGCCCTGAAGATACTGTATTTGCCAATGAGAATAAATAATTTGTGACCTGAGGATTATGTTAAGGTTATTAAGTATTATTCACTGTATAGAGAATTCTAGAACCTCTTTAATAGTCAGATAATTATCTGTAAAAGAGTTCATGGCCTGTTAAGAAGTTTAGGAAAATAAAGTGTTGTATAACATAATATAGCCTTTTCTTCAATCTTCATGTTTTCATAATGATGAGGTGAACAACCAAATTATTCTGCTATATGACTTCTGATTTCTTCATCCAGAATCTATTCATTTCATTCCTTCACTCAGTAAAGTATAAAATTTTGTCCTTATGCCGTGAGGGTTAATTGGGTGCCAAATAGAGTAGCACTAATGATTGTAAATTAACTGCAGTTATGAAAGCTTAAAATTTACACTGTTAATATTCATAGGCCAATGTGTCTACATTAACTAATCAGTGAACAGCACCTGCAATGGATCGAGGCTCTCCCACTGATCCATTGGAAAAATCTCCAAAAAGTACAAGCTTAGTATGTCAAGCTAATTAAGACTCGAAGATTTATATTTGTAAAAAACAGGCTGGTAACTCTGATTCTTCAGATACTTTTAGATGCCAACTGACCTTATCCTTCACTATTTGCATTCTGAATAGTCCCCATGGAATTGGTGCACTCAGACGTTTGGAAGACCACAGTCCCTTCCTGCTTCTCCATACATTTAGGATGATGACACCTCTTTGTCTCCCTAGATACCTTGGCTGGGAAAATCAACAGCTATTGACTCAGCTTCTAACTAGGAATAGATGAGCATTTCAGTTTGCTTTGTAAGAGAATATATCAAAATGTGCAACTGTCATAACACTTGAGATGCAAAGAACTTGAGAATAAACAAACAAAAGAAAACAAAATGTCCTTAAATGACCAAGATGAATCCATCCAGGCACAAGGCTTTGCTTTGTGTAACTCTTTAATGTTTGAGGTGCATTCAATAATGTGAGTTGCTAAAATAGGTTGTTGTTCAGTCGTTCAGTCGTGTCTGACTCTTCGTGACCCCATGGACCAGAGCTCGCCAGGCTTTCCTATCTTCCACTGCCTCCCAGAGTTTGGTCAAATCCATATTGGTTGCATCGATGACACCATCCAACCATTTTATTCTCTGCTGTCCTCTTTTCCTTTTGCCTTCAATCGTTCCTAACGTCAAGGGACTTTTCCAAGGACTCCTCTCTCCTCATGAGGTGGCCAAAGTCCTGGAGCCTCAGCTTCAAAAACTGTCCTTCCAGTGAGTATTCAGGATGGATAGGTTTGATCTCCTTGCAGTCCAGGAGTCTGTCTGTCTGTCTGTCTGTCTGTCATCTATGCTAAAATGGAGTTGCTGCCTCTGTTTTACTCTTTCACAGACGCTTCATCTTTAATAATTATAGAAGCAGGCATCATCTCCTTCTGGATAGATTAATTCTTCCGTTTTATGTGATTGCTGCAGATGGGAGAAGGAAAATATTTTCTAAGAATTGAAAATGGGGCAGAAAGGGGATGTGCACATATTTTCCTGTCCCTCTTGCAGCCAGGCAAGAGCCGCTGTGTGTCTCCTCTGCTCTCCAGGAATCCAAAAGCTGTGGTGTGACTTGGCCCATTTGCCTCACTCACCAAAATCCTGCTGCTTACTATGGTAAATTACACTGGATTAGGCCCGCTGAATGAATGGGGATTGAGTTAGTCATGTCTTCCACAAGGTTTATTCATTCAAATGGTCTTACTGCCACTTTAATTTACTCTGCTAAAGTGGGCTGCTGTTATAGTAGATCCATTTGAATCAGTGGGCCTCCTCTAACAGCAACCTACTATACTAAGAAATAGGACTTACTGATTTGTCTGTTTGTGGACAGGGAAACTCAGAACACAATCTGGTCCTGCTTTTGGCCCTATTCAATAGTCTAGCAAAGATGTCCAATTTTTGTATTTGCTGTAGAGGTGCTAGCTAGTCCATGACCTGCTTGTTTATTTGTTTTTTATTTGTTTAAGTACATAAGCCCTCTTTATTTTTAATGGCCTATTCCCTGTGGCCTTAGAAAAGGTGGCATCCCACTCCTTCTACACTACTCATTTACATGCATTAGGGTGTAAGATCAAGCAAAATGAGGTCAACCCTCCAACATCTCGGTTCCTCATGAAAATGCAACCAAACCACCTGAAAGTCAGCACAATGAAGCGTCTGCCCTGTTCTACACATTAGCATCTTGAAATTATTTAATTCCAAAATCTGTTTCCTTAAAAAAAAAATCAGTTATAACGGTAGACGGATGACAGCAGAAATTATATTCTAGGGTTAGAACCTCTTTCGTGATTGAGTGATTAGCAGAGGTTAATGACAAAACAAAATGTTGAACATTTCACATGTCATTAGAAACGTAGTGAATATCTCTGTTGGGAGCACCTTTGTAATTTGTTCCCGTGACTGTGCCAGATGCAGGAAAAGACAACAACCCTGCTGTGGTCTTAATCATAAAACCTAGAGCCTGCTGAGAGTAATGGTAATTATGCCCGAATAGACTAGCTTATTTCCTCTCAGTCACTGGAACCTTATTATTCTTAACAGCAAAGTGGTGCTATTTAAATTATTTAGGTGTATCATGCTTGCCTTCCTTAGACAAGTTAGATTTTTGGCTTTAGAGTTTGTCATTTGCCTGAAACTTTCCCACCACATCTTATGCTGAAGAAATTAAACTGGAACAAAGTTTCACACAGGTATATTCTCAGCTTCATGCGATTTATCTCCAGCATCTAAACCACTGCTGTGCCAGCCATCAAAAGCTGTTCCAAAACCCCCTTTTAAACCCTTTCCCCTGATTTTCTTTCAAAAATGCAACCTTGAGTTTTCTTGGGAATGGAATTTCTTTTTTAAAAAAAAATGTTGGAAGATAGGATTAGGAGTCCTGTACTGTGTGCTCTGACCTCCAAGTTTGTTTTTAAAAAATCCACAGGTCCACAGTTCCTCTGCTATAACAGTCAATGTCCATGGGAGAACGTAAAGACAGACACCTTTCATATTTCAAGATCTTATGGCACTAGTTGGGAAAATGTATTTAATCACCTTGCAAGTAGTACTTGGCATGCTGTTGCTTTAAATTTGCCCAGAAATTTGCCTATTATTATGAATCCATTTTCAGTGGAATTCCTTACCTCAAATAGATTTAAACCTACATTTGGGAAGATTAGGACAAGACTACTCCAAAGGGAATAAGAAATCCTTGTTTTCAACAAGTGAATGACATATCTCTTTTGGGTCCCTTTCTCCATAGGAGAAAACTGGCATAAAATTACATACATACATACATACATACATACATACATACATACATACATACATACATACATACATACATACATACATACATTTGCAAAATGGAAACAGAACAAACATGATCAATGACTAAATGAGAACAGGGAGACAAGTATTTATGACTCATATTGTAATTCAAATATAAAGATATGCTAGCCATTTTGAGATGGTCAGAGGTATTTCTTGTGCCCCATTTGCACCGGTGCTGGGTGATATCAGATCGACCAGCTTCACTGGAGTTGCTGAGAAAACAGCAATGCAGGTTAACATTAGTGGCCTGAAAGAGCAAAAAGAGGGTGGAATAGGTGGGGGCCAGGGGAGGAGCTGAGACTAGGCATGAGGACAAATTGAAAAATGAATCAAATGTTCTGACAAATTTAGCCAGTTTGTCAAAATGCACCAATGCAAGTTCGTCGTAAATGAAATTCTCTAGTGAATGCAAACTGATGAATTTTTAGCAATTTTTGATTTGCCAATTCATTGGCCTATACATTGGCCCCCCAAGGCACCTAGAAATATCAATCTGAAGGAAGCTTCCTCTGAATCTCTTCTGCAGTCCCCCCCCCAAGTTTGGCAGAAATTGGATTTCTGATGTCTGAGTTATGCACACACACCCCATAGATTCCCCAGGAAAGTTCTTCCCAAGCAGTTAAATACTTACAGGGAAACTTCCTGTGAATCTCCTTTACAGTCCTTTCAAGTTTGGTGAATATTGGTTGTCTCCAACTGAATTTCAAAAGGACATTTTCTGGGGGTCACTTTGTGGGTAAATAATTCAGACAACTGAAACCCAATCTTCACCAAACTTAGAGACACTGTAGATGAGAATAGGGAGAAGCCTGTCTGCAAGTTTGGTGTCTGTATGTGCATGGAGAACACTTTTCTGGGGGAGCTATTTGAAGGTACATAGCTAGGACCTATGAACCCCAATCTTAACCATACTTGCAGGACCTGTAATAGGAGAGTTAGCAGAGTCATCCCTGCAAATTTAGGGCCTCTAGGTGCCAGGAGGGGTTTTTAAAATTATTAAATAGCATTTTAAAGGGCAGCCAAATCACTTCATTGATTCATTGATTCATCAATTTATCATTGGAAATTTGTCATTTTCCTCTCATGAATCATGACAAATCACCATATTTGGATTTGTTATCACCTGTAGCTGAAATATGTATATTCAGATCTCTCTCATCCCAGAATCATTGCCACTATACTAGCACAAAGTTAGACCAAGATCATGGAAGGCTCAAGAAATTTCCAGCATTCTTATCACCAGTCAATGACAAGGGATGGGAGGGGTTTCAATTCATCCAGACTTCCTCCATCTTGGTTAGTTAGGACTGCACCCTAAGTCTCTGATTTTTAATGCTAGGATGAGTTGCTCTGCTGACATTGTACCTGAAGCTGGATTGTATGAGGTAAAGGTAAAGGTAAAGGTACCCCCCTTCCTGCACATGCATGCTAATTGTGTCGGGCTCTAGGGGTGGTGCTCATCTCCGTATTCAAGACAAAGAGTCGGTGCTGTACAAGTCAGTGGCCTCGTGGCTGGCATGGCTGCAAGGAAACATTGTTTTACCTTCCCACTTTTTATGGTGGTACCTATTTATGTACTTGCATCTACATGCTTTCAAACTGCTAGGTTGGCAGGAGCTGGGGTTATCAGTGGGAGCTCACTCCACTGAATGGCACCTGAGATTTGAACTGCCGAGCTGCTGACTTTGCAGCTGACATATTTTGGAGCCTTAGTCCACTGAGCCACCACACCCCTTGCTGGATTGTATGAGAGACCATTGCAATTTGACCAACAGCACATTTGGCCTTACACGGTAACATTCTGTTGGTGCAGTCTGTATCCAGGGATCCCTGGATGGGTACAGTGGCTCTCTCCCCAGTTTGGGGGGAATCAGCTGGCAGAGAGTGTGAGGAGTCTGGGCATGGTCCTGGATCCAGCTTTGTCCCTAGAATCCCAGGTGGCAGCTGTTTCCATGGCGGCCTTTTACCAGCTCAGGCTTATTGTCCAGATTCGCCCGTACCTGGATGTGGATTTGCTTAGGACAGTTGTACAGGCGCTGGTGTTCTCAAGGATAGACTACTGTAACGCTCTTTACATGGGGCTTCCCTTGAATCTTTTTTGGCAATTGCAGTGGCTGCAGTATGCGGGGGCCAGGCTGGTGGCTGGTGCAGGCAGGTTTGACCGCATCACCCCCATCCTGGCTTGCCTGCATTGGCTACCCATTGCCTCTCGAATAAAGTTCAAGGTATTGGTTTTGGTTTACAAAACCCTCCATGGCCTGGGACCTGTTTATCTGGCAGAGCGGATATCCCAGAGGTCAGCTTCATCCCGAATGACCAGAGCCTCTCTCTCCCTTTCACTCCGAGTGGCCACTCTAAGGGAGGACCGAAGGCGTTCTACCCAAAATCTGGCCTTCTCAATGGCCGCTCTGGCATTATGGAATAAACTGCCAGTGGAGATCAGGCTGGCAGATTCTCTGCCAGCCTTCAGGAGGGCATTAAAGACCTGGCTCTTCAGGGAAAGTTTTGGGTGATCGCTGAGTGCACAAAGGTTAGTTGTTAGTTGTTTGTTTCGCTGTCCCAGCCATTTCTTGTCGAAGTCTGTTCTGTCCTATGGTTATTGCTGTTCTCTTTTTAGTATTTACCTGATTTTATTTGTTTGAGTTTTGTTTGGTTTGAGGCATATTGTTTATTTAGTGATTTGTTGTACACTGCCCTGTGGGAAAGTCGGGCGGCCAATAAGTATAAATATAAATAAATATAAATAAAATTATAGGTCCTGGCTGATCATGTATTATCACCCTTACATGCACAGAGCTCAGCCAACAGAATTTCAGTAACAGTTCAACAAAATGTAGGTGAATTTGCTTTGTCATTGTATTTCTCCGTGTTTTGAACAACCAAATAATATATTTATTTTAAAGTCAACCAAATAACATATTTTATTTTAAAGCTGCACAATGTACAATTACACAATTAACAAAACAAAACAAAACCTGACACACTTAAATGTTAATTGGAAGATAAATACAGTATTTTCTGCATGTAAGTAACTACATGGGAATCTAAATAATTAAATGAGCAGAGTTTCAGATCTATAAATACAGAGCCCCATGAAATCTCAGGAAATCAGTTTCCTCCAAACTGTATTTTTCTCCTTTCCCCCCTGTAGAACTAAACGTCACATTACTGCTGTGTGTCAAGGCCTATTCAATAAATATCTCAAGGCTGAAGGTAAATCTTTCTTGTTCAGAAAAGGAAAGGAAAGGAGCCCTGGGTTTCCCAAAAAGCATCTAATCAGCAACGAGACGCCAAATATTTCTCAGAGCGATTTGGAAGTGCTCTGAGACAACTGAAATCTCATCTCCTGGCCGTTCCTGCATCCACACAAGATACTGCTAAATAGTTATCTGCAGTGACCCTGGGGAGTCTTTTCTATCTTTCCCATTAAAGTAAATATATATCTGGAAAGAAAGGAAAAAATCCCAGGGGACCCCTCCCCCTAGTTATTGGAACAGTTTTCACTCCAAAAGAGCTTGTCTCTCCATATACCACACTGCTGGTATTAATCTAAAATCTAAACTGTGCATAGTACTGAAATTGTCGTTACTATAGTCATGTTGGAAGCTTTCCCATTCTCCTTGCTGTATTTCTCTGTGTTGGTCTTAGCTCTATTCTTTTCCTACTTTTTTAGGCTATAGCCATTATGCAAAAACCCAACCAGAAAGGAAATTCTCACCCATCCCTAATTTAAAAGCTAAGGATGTTCCAAACTGTTCTAGCACTGCAAGTTATTGCAATAGTGTGCTTCATTCCAGGATCAGTTTTGCTCCTGACAAGCAATGTCCCCACTTCATTAAGAAAGTGGGGTAAATTGTTCATTACTAGAGATGGGCATGACTCAAAAAAATGGTGCTTCGTTTGTTGTTTGTCGTTTAGGGGGTCCGTTTCGGTCCGTTTTCTTTTTCGTGAATTTTTTGCAAAAAATTGTTTTCGTTTCGTTATGTAACAAAATGAAAAAATGAAAACGAAAATGAAAAATTGCTGTTTTGTTAGCATTCATTACAGTTCAATGTATTTGCTGCAACGAAAACAAAACGCACGACAAAATTTCTGTTGTTTCTGTTCGTTTTGTTTCATTTTGGAGACAAAATTCATTTTTCATTTTGTTACGTAATGAAACGAGAAAATGAAAACGAAAATTTTTTCATTTCGTGCCCATCTCTATTCATTACTTAAGTGAGGTGTGTGTGTGGGGGGGGAGATAAGCAAACCAATGGGTGAAAACCTAGATATTATCCTGGACTCCTTCAGAAGCTTTCAGACTCACTCCTTCATTTATCAGCTTTATTCAAGAAGGAGCCACCTGTCACTTCTGCCCTTGCTCTAAATTTATCCCTGGATAAAATTGACTGAAAGACCTGCCATCAATTTCTGGGCATAATGAGTGAATAGTGGTTTTAGATTATAAGGCCTAACATGGCTACCTCAAGGGCCACACCTCCCTTTATGAGCCTATCCCGATGTTATTTATTTATTTATTTATTTATTTATTTATTTATTTATTTATTTATTTATTTATTTATCTGTTTGTTTGTTTGTTTGTTTGTTTATATCCCGCCCATCTTCCGAAACGGAACTCTGGGCAGCTAACAATAAAAGAGCACAAAAACAAAAAACAAAGACAAATACCAGTATAAAAGAGGGGGGACGGTACCCTCCAGAGAAGATGATGCAGGTGGCAAAAAAAAAAGAAACTTAAATAAAAAGTCGCCAAATGCCTCCTTTAAAAAGTGTGTTTTCAAAGCCTCTTTAAAGGCGGGCAGGAACTGTGCTAGGAGCAGCTCACTGGGGAGATGATTCCACAATGTGGGGCCCACCACAGAGAAGGTGCGGTCACGCGTACACGATTTCTGCGCCTCCCTGGGTGTGGCCACTTTCAGTGAGCGCGCCTGTGCCATTCTCATGGGCCTGGTCCCAGTTGATCTCTGAGAGGTACACTCTGACAGGTACTCTTGTCCCAAGCCGTGGAGGTTTTTGAAAATCAAAACCAGGACCTTGAACCTTATCCGGAGGACAACGGGGAGCCAATGCAGGCGGGCCTGAACCGGGGTGATGTGCTTAAATCTATGATCACCCACCACCAGTCTGGCCGCCACATTCTGCACCCGCTGGAGCCTCCGGACAAGGGTCAAGGGCAACCCCACGTAGAGGGCATTGCAATAGTCGATCCTCGAAATCACGAGGGCCTGCACAACTGTCCTCAGGGAGGACTCATCGAGGTACGGTTGAAATCGTCATGGGAGGGATTCATCTTGGTTCTCCTGCATTCACAGGTGCATTTGGTGAGGACACAGGAGAGGGCCTGGGAGCACTGTGGCTGCTGCTAGGCTCTGGAAGTCCCTCCCACAAGCCAGGCTGGCCCTATCTTTGCTTTCATTCCACAAGCAAAAACGTTCATCTTTAAGCAGGTTTTCCTTAAGTGAGTGACTGGCTGCTTGAGACCGTTTTTCTACTGGATTGTTGTCCCTTGTTGCTTTTAAATGTGTTTTTAGTATTGATTTTGTTTAGTGTTTTTTAATATAATATCTGTTTTAGCTCTTTTAAAAATATTTGTATGGTAATGGTGTTTGCCTTTAAATATTGCCATTCTAATTATGTAAACCACCCTGGGTCTTTAAAAAAATAATATAAAAATAAAAATCTTGCTGACACAATCTAAAAAAAACCTTTTATACAGAGAAGTAATGAAGCACCATGTGATGAAGAGGTCCAATGAGACAGGAAAACAAAGAAGCACTGCTTTCTAGCAGAGCTGACCTCATACTGAAGCAAATGTGAAGAAGTGTATGCTACGCTAGTGTTCAGCATATCATATGTGTAGCTGGCCATTATCCCCATTTAACTCCATAACCAGCAATGAAGGATGTGAAGAAACATCGCTAAATTCTCCATTCGTGATGACAAATGTCCTTTCACATCCAGACAGCTTGTAAAGAGTTCATTTTTCATTTTCAATAGGAGAATAAGACACTAAGCACAGCAGCATTTCCACAATTTCCACAAAACACCTCAGCACAAAGCTAGTTCCTTCTCATCTTATAATAAGCACAAAGACGATGCAGGCACAAGAAGGACTGGATGATTGTTAAAAAATATGAAAAAATGGCAGCTCTGCTAGGACAAGTTTCCTTGGTGGTGCTTCTTTGCCCACCCAATGTATCTGGCACGAAAAGTGCGCCAGCTAAGGTGAGGTGCAGCAGGGGCAGAAGCAGCCCATATAAAGGGCTGCCCCTGCAGCTACTGGCCTCCTTTCTCTCTGAGGAATTATTTCCTCCCTCCCTTCTTATAGGTAAGAGAGAATGAGATTAGGTCTTCGATTAAGGGCTGGATGGGAAGTTTTGACTACCATTCTGATTGGCCATGGATGGCAGTGAGTTTTTGCCCATCCTATTCTGTCTCAGGGGTGGGGAGGTTACAATTAAATACAGTCTTAGGCCACAATGGATTTCGGCCACATTTGGTGGGTAGTTTAGGAGGTAAGAGAATTCAAATGCACCCCATTGTAAGATACCATTAAGGTGCCAGGTAGAACTCTTGTTAAACTGATGGTAGGATAAGGAATTAGAAATAGTAAAATAATAAATAAGAAAACACCTCAAGACCTGGCTCTTCAGGGAATGCTTTGGGGACCTCTGAGCACATGCAATTTTATTTCTGTTTGTGATTGTGATTTTGTTTTCCTGTATAATTGCTGGCTCCAGCCTTCTCTTGCCAGACTCTGACCATGTTAGGCTATGCTTTGTCTATTTTATTTTTAGTATTTTTAGTATTTTTATATTAGTATTATCATATCTATCGGTATCTTACTATTTTTGTCATTATTTGTACTGTGTTTGGCTATGTATGGGGTTGTTGATTTGGGCAGTTGCTGTTTTTTGTAACATGCTGTACACCGCCCAGAGTTCCTGTGGGAAAATTGGGTGGTTAATAAGCATAAAAATAAAATAAATAATAAATAGATGTTGGAAAAGAGGGCTGCTCAGGGCTTGGTAGAGACCTAGAGTTTGGGAGGGTGCAGCACCCTTTTGAAGTAGGAAGGCACTGAATTCGGAGATGGGTTGGAAGTCAACACGATTCCAGCCACTTACCTGCTTGCACTACATACAGCTCCCCTTGTTGGAAGAATTAGTTAAAGATTAAAGATTAAAGTTAACAATTCACTATTAATAACATTGTGGCCCAATTTAAACCCAACAATCTTGTCTCACCTCTTTATTACGATCGTGGTGGGCACATCCTACACATTTTTAGAAGTCATGCAATAAGTAGCAGCTCTCTTAGCTCTGCCAATTGTTTTCATCACTCATAACAACAAAAAAGTGTTCTGCTTATGCAACAAAGCTCCACAAATGGAAAGAGCAAAAATAAATCAAGGAGGAGGCCCCATTAACACCATCAGGTTTCTGGGAACAATCACAACAGCAGGTCAACATGCTTCTTAACCCCATCCCACTGGGGGCTAAATTCTAATCACAGAGAGATTAAAAATCCAGAAAGGACAGGTATAGTAACTGGTAACAGCACTATTGAAGCTGAAGAATGGAGCAGAAAAGGTTTCTGGAAACCTACTGTTAGACAGTTGGCAGAGGCAGCTGACTTCCTGCATGAGTCATCAGCCAAGTTGTGGCTGAACAGCATCCCAGATGGTCAACTGCACCCATCCCTGTGTACGGAATTTGATTTCTCCTTCCCACTACTCGCCAATGTTACATTAACAAGCAGAAGTAGTTCGGGACCTAAGAGTTGTGTTACCATAAGCTAGATTTTTAAAATCGCGGTGGAAATAATGATATGGAAAGTGGAGGAGTCACAGCTGGCAGACAGACAGACAAACCTTTAAGGGCATAAAAGAGAGCAAAACATAAACAAACTAATTTGCTAAATGCCCCACACATGCAAAACCTGGAGGATGTGGTGGGGAGAGAAAGAATACCAAAGCACAAAAAAATTCGGTTGAAAATGGGGCTTCACTTTCTCACAACTGAGCTGAGAAAATCTGCAATTCTTTCCAGAATGTCAGGCACCTTCACAGATAACATAAAACAGACTTTGTCCATATCAGATTTTTCCCTCCGATTTTAATAGGACTGGTGCAACAAATCTGGAATGATATAACAAATCTGGAACTACATAAACTCTGATGTACTTAACAGTACTAGAACATGTGATCAAGAGTTTCCAGTGCACCCTGCTCACATGAGCAACATCTTTCAAGGTACAGGATTCCTTTGAACCTACCATACAGTAAAGCTGTAGGCATGACAGTGCATCTGGCTAGAAAGAATGCTCTGCATTTTTGTGAACACTTAAGCAGAGAAAGGTCAGCAGCTGGTTTTCCAATCATAAAGGGAACATGGGAAAACAGTAGTGAACAGGTCTTATTGGCTGCATTCCACAGTTCGTGGAATCCAGTATCCAAAATTCTTCTTTTGGTAGGCTTGCCCTTGATTTAGTGAGCCCAAGGAGTCACTATTCTAAGTCAATCCCTTTCCAGTTTTTAAAAGGGTAGTACCGTAGTCCTAAAGGGAGGTTTAGAGTCCACCAGTAGCTGATACAATAGAATATTTGGGTCTGAGTTGTAGACAATGTTTAGCCAACATTGGAAGGATCTCAGCCAAGTCATTGTGTCCAAAGAGGAAAACCTGTTCTGTAGATAAAGCACCGGGTAGGGAAGATTTTGGTAAAGGCAGTTATCCAGTCATGGCAAAATAGAATTTCAGGGCCTATCTAAACCCCATGAGAAGTTCTGCCTCCTGTGCACAATCAAGGCACCTTTTCTTCAAAGTTTATTGCAATTTGCAGAACATCTTTGGGCAAAATGATGGTGTCCTTCCTTTGTAAAACTAAGCATGCACACACACATAACAAACACCTACACACATGTGTACACTAGAGGTGGAAACGAAACAGAAAACTGATGGTTTGGTTTGTTCTGTTTTGGGCCCACCCTCAGTTCTGTTTGGTTCGGTTTGTATGGCTTTTTAAAACAAAAACAAAAATTTGTACAAACCCAAACTGAGTCAAACTGGTTCAACTTACTTACCACTATGGTGGCGGTGGCGGCGATAAGTGGCGGCAGCCCGGAAGGCTGTGGCAGCGGCCATGCCAAGCAGCGGGAGGCCTCACCACCACTTCTGGAGCCCTGGCCACAGCCGCACTGGGTGGCAGTGGACTACCCTGCTGCCACCTCTTGAGGCCCAGTAGTGGCTGTGCCGGGTAGTGGGAAGCCTCAGCACCGCCTCTGGAGCCCTGGCTGCGGCCGTACCGGGCAGCGATGGACTGCCCTGCTGCCTCCTCCGGAGGCCCAGCAGCGGCCATGCCAGGAAGCGGGAGGCCTCACCATTGTTTCTGGAACCCTAGCCACAGTTGCACCGGGCGACGGTGGACCGTGTCTCTGCTCCTCTGGAGGCCCAGCGCTTTTGTTTACATTTTTAAAAAAATTAAAAGTCCCCAATGCTGGGGGCTTTTTGAGGTGCTGACTTGGGGCTAGTGCCTCTCAGCTGAGAGGCACTAGCTTCCCTGCACCTGGGTCATCCCCCCCTCCCAGCACCAACCACAGAGCCCCAGGGGCCGGGCCGGGGCTTTTAAATTTTTTTAAATTTATTTTTTGCATTTTACAATGCCGACCATGCAGCTGCTGGGCCAGGTTGGCACTTTAATTTTTTTTAATTTAATTTTTTTTAAAGCCCCAATGCCGGAGCTGTTTTTTTTTTCTCAGATGAGAGGCACTTGCTTCCCCGTGCCTTGTTTTTTAATTTTTTTACAATGACCACATGCCGAGCCCAACCATGTGGCTCCTGTGCCGGCTCAGCACTTTTTTATTTTTATTTTTTAAAAATAATTAAAGCCCCGATGCCAGGGCTGGGTTTTTTCCCCCCAGAGCTGAGAGGCGCTTGCTTCCCTGTGCCAAAGAGAACATTGGACTCAAGGTAAGTGCATTCAACAATGAAAAACAAAATGAACAAAACAGAAATTTCTGTTGTGTTTTGTTTTGTTTTTCTTTGATGGGTTGGTTCATTATTCATTTTGTTAGCTAATGAAACAAGTAATGAATAATGAAATGAATTAAAAATTTGTTTCATGCCCATCTCCAGTGTACACACACACACACACACACACACACACACACACAGAGAGAGAGAGAGAGAGAGAGAGAGAGAGAGAGAGAGAGAGAGAGAGAGAGAGAGAGAGAGAGAGGAGAGCAAAGTGAAGGGCAATTAGTTACAAAATCACAAATAAGCCATATGGTGATATGGATTTTAAGCAGTCCATGTAAGAAGGCCACAATTAACATTCTTTTATATTCTACATATTTGTATAAATTTGGGGTGCAGAGCTCTTGCATGCCATACTGTATATTGCCAAGGTATTAAATAGGTCAGACCTCACAAGAAGACTTTTCTCACTTTTGTGCATCCAACTTTCTCTATGATCACAATTCACCTAGATTAGAACATGGAAAAGATCTGTATCTTATGTAGTTATCAGAAAACCATGCCATTTCACTGTGGAGAAATGTCTGTAATTCTATAACCCCAAAGCATAGCCAGAGCTATCTAGTCACATATTCACCCCCTGTACATCAAAGACATCCTCAAGCTGTAAGCAGAGTTCAACACTTTGATTCACATCTATTGTGGGTCTCCCTGTTTAATCAAAGGAAAATTACCTTTTGATCTGGCATTCTTCCTGTAGCTTTCGTGAACAAAGAAATGCTGCAGTCCAGAATAAATTTGGTGGGAAATATCTGCACTTGCCTATTGATGCCTCTGTTAATGATTAAAGTTTGGTATTTTTCCTGATTTTTATTACAAATGAACTGAAATGTACATAAAAATGGCTATGTGAGCAAATCTATACTCATATTCTACAGGATATGTTACTCTTGGGAACATGCAAGAAAAAAGCCTTTGACCTATGTGTCATATGAAATCAAGATAGACTAACCTTCCACTCTCACATAAGGAACTTGGAATAAGGAGCAGTCTCCCATAAGATTCCAGCTGTTGTGTTGTTACAGTCATGACCGACTCTTCGTGACCCCATGTCCATGAAGTTTTCTTGGCAGGAATACTGGAGTGGTTTGCCGGGACCAACTCCAGGCACTTACAGCACCTGATATTCCCTGGTGGTGTCCCATCCAAGTACTAACCAGAGCCGACCCGGCTTAGCTTCCGAAATCAGGCGAGATCGGATGTGCTTATGGCATCTAGGCAGCTCCTCACCCATAAGAAGCAAGCTCTAAAAGACATTACTGAACCTGGGAGCTATCCAAAGTGCTGAAGAGCCACATCTTACATCAGGCATGTCCAAACTTCGGGCCTCCAGATGTTTTGGACCACAACTCCCACAGCCCTTTGTCATTGGCAATCTAAGCTTAGAATTCTGGGAGTTGTGGTTCAAAACATCAGGAGGGATGAAGTTTGGACATGCCTGTCTTACATAGACCACTAAAAGACACCTAGCCCCCCAAGCCCCAGAAATAAAGAGGCGAGACAACTTCATTTTTTGGGATAAATTGGGCTACAACTTTATTTACAACATATTTACTTAAATCTACTAACATGCCTGTAACCTGTTAAGGGGACATGAGACCGCAGTGCAAGCAGGTAATGGGCGGCCTAATATTAACTTTCTGACTTTATTTTACTCCTAAGCCTACCAATGATTATTAACTTTAATCGAGGCCTGTCTAGCACCTTAAGGGCGACTTACTTGGGCCTACCTGAATACCATTACCTCTTGCACTACCCGCCTACCTGGGTTGTGACTAGTGAGAAGGATGATACCCATCCCATGCGAAAAAGAGAATGGGATGGGCAAAAAAGCATGGCTACTCAATGCCAATCCAAGTAGCCACCAAAAATTCCCATCCGTCCCCATAGCGACCAGCTAATCTCATTCTCCTTTTGATAGGGTGGGAGGGTGGGGCTGACGATCTCGCTGAGAAGATGCTGAGGCAGAGAGGGAGCCACCTTATGTAGGCTCCCATCCCCAGGCAAAATACCCGAATCAGCCCGAAGTCTTCGCGCCAAATGTCCGGGGCGAGAGGGGAAACGTGCCCTCCCCAAACTACGTTGGGCTCAGAACTTTCTTTTTTTAATAGATTGCAGCAGGCTGTTCCAACAGGCACTGCTGATGATCTCGCTGAGAAGAGGCTGAGGCAGAGAGGGAGCCACCTTATGTAGGCTCCCATCCCCGGGCAAAATACCCAGATCAGCGTGAAGTCTTCATGCCAAGTGTCCGGAGCAAGAGGGGAAACGTGCCCCGCCCCCAAACTACGTTGAGCTTGGAGCTGCCCTTCTGTTGAGTAGTTGCCCTTTGAGACTTTTATTTATTTATTTAGTGTATTTTTACCCCACCCTTTTCCTTGGAAAAGAACCCAAGAAATGGACCCTTACAGTAATGAGGGACAATATACAGTCTAGTACAATTGAGACATAATCAAGTTAGAAAACAGGGAACAGAGGGACATCTTACAGCATTAAAAGACAACATTAAAGTGTATTTTTACCCCACCTTTTTCCTTGGAAGAGGACCCAAGGAAAAGGACCCTTACAGTAATGAGGGACAATATACAATCTAGTACAATTAAGACATAATCAAGTTAGAAAACAGGGAACTGAGGGACAGCTTACAGCATTAAAAGACAAAATTAAAGGTAAAAGAGAACATGAGCAGTTAAAGAAAGAGTAAAAATGCCATGCAATCATGCATGGTAGACCATCCAAAAGCTATGAGGGATCAAAAACTAACATTGAAAACATCAGTGTAATCACACAAGGGGAGATATAAACATAAGCTATAAGTGGTTATAAACACAAAGTATATGTACTCATGTATGGTAGATTCATATAAAAGACGCATAATAGATAGTCCATCATTCAGGGAAACCTTTCCTGAAGAGAAAGGTGCTTGTTTCCAGAAAGACAGCAGAGATGGGGCAGTCCTGGCCTCTAGTAGGAGGGAGTTCCAGAGTCTGGGCACAGCAGTTGAGAAGGCCTTTTTATGTGTTCCCACAATATGTACCTGTGAGAGTGGTAGGATGGAGAGAAAGGCCTCTTCTGATGACCTTCATACCCAAGCTTGTTCATACTATGAGATTCAGTCTTTGAGGTAGCTAGGGACCAGGTTGTATAGTGCTTTGTAGGTTAAGGTCAGCACTTTGTACTGTGCCCAATAGCTGATTGGTAGCTAATGGAGCTACTTTAATAGGGGTGTGATGTGATATCTGTACCCTGTCCCAGTCAGTAATCTGGCCACTGCATTTTGGACCCATTGAAGTTTCCTGAGACTTTTCATCGGTAATCCCACATAGAGTGCATTACAGTAGTCTAGCCTGGACATCACAAGGGCATGAGTCACCATGGCCAGAGTAGGTTTCCCAAGAAATGGGAGTAACTGGCATACTACCCCTAACTTTTTAAATGCACTCCTAGCCAGAGCCGTGACCTGGGCATCTAGGCTCAAGAATGAGTCGAAGAGCACCCCAAGATGCACACCTCTTTTTTTCAATTGGAAGGTGACCCCATCCAGTAGAGGTTGCATCCATATCCCTTGTTCTCCCTTTTGACTGACCAGCAGCACCTCTTTCTTATCTGGGTTTAGTTTCAAATTGTCCATCCTCATCCAGTTCATTACTGCAGGTAAACACTCAAGTAAAGTTGAAATAGTTGCTCCCTTAAAATCTGGAGGTGATGAGAGACTGTATTGGGTGTCATCAGCATATTGGCGGCACTTAACCCAAAACTCTGGATAATCTCTCCCAGTCATTTCATATAGATGTTAAATAACATCGGAGACAGAATAGAATCCCGGGGGACTACACAGATCAGTGGGCATGGTGTCAAACAGGAATCACCTAACACCACTTTCTGTGTTCTTTCCTGCAGGAAGGACTGGAGGCACTTTAATGCAGTGCCCCCAATTCCCATTTCAGAGAGATGATTCAGGAGGATGCCATGGTCTATAGTGTCAAAAGCAGCTGAGAGGTCTAGTAAAACCAAAAGGGACACAGATCCCCTATCCATTTCCCTGCGTAAATTATCTACTAATGAAATCAGTCCCATCTCATTCACATAGCCAGGCCTGAAGCCAGATTGAAATGTATCCAGGTAGTTTATCTCATCCAGAAACCTCTGGAGCCGCGAGGCCACAACCCGCTCTAGTACTTCCCCAAGAATGAGATATTCAATACTGGTTGGTAATTGTTCAGTATTGTTGTATCAAAGGAGGGTGTTTTAACAGTGGTTTCACTATTGCCTCCTTTAAGCATGCCAGAATCCTTCTCTGTTGTTAGGAGTCATTCACTACTCTTCCTAACCAGTCTTCCAAACCTTCTCTGGCAGCTTTTATGATACATGGCATTCATGGGTAGAAGTGCACATGCCCTGTTCATATTATCCATTTAGATTCATAAATATGATAGGATATACTGTACTGTGTCCTGTTTCAATTTAATTTACTGTCTTGAAGAGAATGGAAATGCAGAGCAGCAAGGACTAGGTGAGTAGTCAGAACGTCAAAGTACCCTGAACTGGTGTGATTGGTCTGGGAAATAAATAAAATTAAATGTTGCAAATACATATTCTTTGTAAAGGAGATAATCTAATTGTTTTCTAATGTAGGGAGAAAAAGCTATGATTGGAAAGTAATTAGTCACAATTGAAGTTCAATGCATCCTTCTAATTAGTTATCACTATAGGAATTTATCACTAGAGATATTTTAAAGGTAATTCATTAGTTTTAATTTCTCAGAACTAACTAGGATAGTTGTTCTAGTTAATTAAAATAGGAAAGTTACATATTGCTGCTTTAACACACCTAGGTAATCTAACACAACACTGGAAATAAACACACGCAAAACAGCATGGGTTGTTGTTCACTTTAAAATCCTCTGGCAAGAATCCTGTTGATTCCTGAACTGCAGAAGATTTTTTACATCTTTTGATGGAATATCTGCCATTCAACTGAAATTGCAGTCAGTGTACAACCAGTCACACTTCGGACTCATTAATTATTGGCAATTTTCTGGTGTGAGTTGTGGCATTTTCCTTTCATCGTTGTAAACATGCAGCGGAATTTTGGTCATCAAACACAAATTTTGAACTGATGCCCATTTTGTTTCTAGAATAAATTTAAGCTGTTGATGGAGTTCAAGCTTAAATTCAAGCTAATTTTAAGCTCTTGATTAAAATCCAGGGTTGTGAAATCTAGAGGCATATCTACTCTGTTATGTACTATTTATTAATATGTAGCATGATGGGTGTTGTCTGCATTACAGCAGTGAGGCTGATTCACCTACATCCAGTAAAGCAGCTGTGTTCAAATAAAGTGTTCTGCTTATATACCGCCCCATACCACTACAAGTGGTCTCTGGGCGGTTTACAATTTTTAATTACAGTGTGCAGGCTACACATTGCCCCCCCAGCAAGCTGGGTACTCATTTTACCGACCTCGGAAGGATGGAAGGCTGAGTGAACCTTGAGCCTGCTACCGGGGATTGAACCCAGGTCGTGAGCACAGTTTTACCTGCAGTACAGGCATTTAACCACTGCGCCACGAGGCTCCTAAATGTGGCCTTCCAGATGTTTTGTGGCCTAGAATTCATGACCATTGACTATTCTACCTTGAGTTGATGACTGCTGCAATGTAACAACATGTGGAGGATTATGGTTGATCACACTTGCAACTGAGTCATGGAAACTGGACCTCTTATCTTGGTGAAATTCAGTTTCTAGAATGTTCTGTATATTTACCAAATCCAGCTACTTAAATAACACAGGAAGGCAATGAAGACATTATTTTTTATTTTTTTTTCATTAATCATCTTTTTAATCACTTAACGTTAGCATGTTTTGAATTTAGTTGGTCTACTGTTATTGTTTACTTTCTCATGCATTGTTTGAAAATAATATCACTAATGTTAATTAAATTGTTAATGCATTTTAAATGGTGTATCACATTATCATCCCCCATATTTTAAAATTAGTTTTTGAAACAAAATAATGAATGGTTTATAAGTCTCTTTGAAAGCCTAAAGCAACTATTTAACTAAATAGTGCATGTCAACCATAAAATTGGTAATCTTCAGAAAGTGGTTGGTACTGTATGTTTACTTCGAGAATGTTAGAATACCACATAGATTATTGATGATAAAAAAACATAGTCCAAATGATGTGATGGAGTGATCCAAATATTTCCCATTTCAGATACACTAGTATCCTTGAAGAAGTAGCATTTTAAGATTAAAAAAGAAAAATACTGCCAAGGTGCTATGATCATCGGGGAGGTCTTTTTCTCAGTCCCACTTTTACAGATATTTTTTGACATGACCCGACAGTCTTTTTTAAGACAATAAATGACAATAATTTTTTTCTTAATTTTACCTAGATTTCATATACAATACGCCCATCATTTTAAATTGCCCAGTGCTCTGATACAAAGAAAGGAAGGAATATGTAGTTAACAAGTTAAGATTTGATCCCTACCCCATTCCTCAAATATGCCGTACTCTAAGAATCCTTCTACACATTTTCTTTTCCTCGGTTTGTTTACTTGAGGCTTTCTTATTGGAGCTACTTGATTATAACTTTCCAATTTAAAAGGAGTTTGCTTAACCTCTGAGATTTACAGCTGAAAACTCTGAGCTTGCATCTGCTAATTGCACTGTCACTTCAGAACCCTGGAAGCATGTTCAAAGTGATGGATCGTATCTACAAAATGTTTCCCTCTCATCTTCTTTTTTTGATGGAATCTGCTCTGATTGCATGTTTCTTTCCAATGCACTTACCACTTTTTTTTTAAAGGAATATGTTTTATCTGTGGCAGCATGTCCTGTGGTTGGACACAAACTGCACGCTTTGGTGATTCAGCCTGATTTGACGTGGAACCCACACAAACATGCCACAGCTGGATGTGCTTTCCTCCTCCATCTCCTCCGTACACTCGCCCACTCACCAGTGCAGGGTGCGTCTCTCCCCTGCCTTTCCCATGAAATAGTCTAAACCAGGGGTGTCCAAACTTTTTGCAAGGAGGGCCAGATTTGGTGAGGTGAAATTGTGTCTGGGCCGACCATTCAGCCTGAAGGGGTGAGAAAGGGCATGGCCGTGCACATCTGCAACAGCCGCAAATGCTCCGGTTGCAAGGCACCCAAGGGCTCGGTGGCTGTTGCATGTCCTGGGAATTGGCCCATGCACACCCAAGATGCACCACTGCTCACATATGCTGCCCTCCATTGCTAGGAGATGGGAAAGACCCTGCAGCAACAGAGCTGGGAGCGGGTAGGCAGGGTACGTGGCTGAGGGGATGGACAGAGGCAGAAAGGACAGGCAAACCATAAACTGCAAACTTACTTCTCTAGCCAGCTCAGGGAAGGGCTGGCTGGCAGGGATGAGTGAGAGGCTGAGCCCGCTAGGGGCCACTCAAAATTTTAAATTGGGCCGCATTTGGCCCCGGGGCCAGACTTTGGACATCCCTGGTCTACACAGACAAGGAGATGGGGCAGGGAAGCCTGTGGGGCTGCCAGTGAGTGGGTGCCTGTGTCGATATCATGCTCAATGGGGCTGGAGAGAAGCTTGTGCCCATATCTACGTACATTTGTAGTTGTTGGTCCCATTGAAGAGAAAGATGAGGTAAAAACTATTTCAACTACATGAACAAATAAATATGATCTCCTGACTCTCTACTTTGCTAAATTGATATATAAGCAAATTTTGTGCTGAACCTTATTTTTTCTTGAAGCCATATTTAATACATCTCTTTGCTGCATGTTGGATGGCTATATCAGCGTAATTAGTTGCTGTAAAACAGCTTCCACGTTCTGAAGATAATTATCAACATACATATATGTCTCAATGTACTTAAAGTTATTTGTGATTAAGACTGCCATCAATTGCCCATTTATTTGGGAGGAAGTGTCACTGAAACAATCATATTCTTCAACGTGGATTTAAAAATGTGCCAGTCCTCTTTTCAATATATTGCTCAGATACCCTCTAACATTCTCATCCTATCTCTGGCTCTGAATTTATTCCTTTGGATAAATGCCATTCTGGGCATTCTTCAAAGACAATATGGAATCTTATATTAGGAGTGGATAGCAATAGCCCTCCCCCTCTGACACTCTCATGCATAAAAATCATTCCTTTATGTTGCAGTCATTTGGCGGACTTGCTTCTAGAACCCATAATTCACCAAATTGTTAAACTTCAAGTATAAGTATCATAAAATCAAAGAATTGGTTTGGAGAGGGGGGTTGCTAGGCTATCAAATCCAACTCTCCAGCTCCATGCAGGAATAGAGAAATCAAATTATGTTTGACAAGTGGTTTTATTTTTTTCCCCCTGAATTCCTCCAGTGTTATAATGCCGGCCCCTCTTGATGTACAGTAACAGTGGCTCAATGCATTACAGTGGGGGAAAATTTATCCACTGAAATGCATTGAGCCAATACATTTCAATTGAGATTGTGGGGCAGCATCCAACACCGCCAGCCCGCGCTCCTCTGAGAAGCCTTGGGCAGCACAGGCAGGGGGTGGGGGTGATGCGATCGGCACCCGGCACCCACCTGCGCAGCCCCGAGGCTTCTCAGAGGAGTGCGGGCCAGCTGTGTGGGGTGATGCGATCACCCCACGCAGGCTGGCAGCGATGGGTGATCAGATCCAGGGCTTGGGGAAGGGGGGAGGTTTTGAAAGCCTGGGCTTTTAAACCTTCCCCCCTTCCCCAAAACCCGGGCTCCAGCTCATTGGCACTGGGGCGGGGAAATAAAGGTTTTTCTCCCCCACCCCAGCGCTAATCAGCTGGAGCCAGGGCAGGTGCTGTGATCTCGCGATATAGTGGGATTACAGTACCTGAACCGCAAAATGGTGGGGGGTGACTGTAATTGATTCCATTGTCATACAGTTCTAACAATTAGCAGATTTTTTAAAAAAAATTCAACCAAGTTCTATCTTCCTGTAGCTTGAGCCCAGCATATCCCCATCCTGAGATGATTGAGAACATATCCTGTCCCTCTTCAGTATAACAATCTTTTAAGTATTGGAAAAGATCTATCATATAACCCCTAAATCTCCTTTTCTAGAGGTTAAATATGATATTTCAGTCTATCATTATAAGGCTTGGTTTCCAATCACCCCATCATCCTTTTTTGCCTTCCTCTGTACTTGTTCTCTGTACTTGACATCTATCTTAAAGTATGGTCTCCAAAACTAGACACAGTACTCAAGATGTGGTTAAACCAGTGCTAAATAAATAGGAACTAGTACTTAATGGAATTCGGAAACTATGCTTCTGTCAATGCAGCCTAAAATGGTATTTGCCTTATGTAGCACTCACATCAAACAGTTGGGTCATATTCAGCTTGTGATCTAAATCAATTTCCAGTTCCTTCTCACCTGTAATACTACTGAGCCAAGTATTCAGCAATTTGTAACTGAGTGTCTGGCTATTTTTTGTTCTATGTGTAGAACTTTGCACTTATCCCTGTTAAATCTCATTGCGTTGTTCTCAGCCCACTTATCCTTGTTAAATCTCATTCTGTTGTTCTCTGCCCAGTAGTCGAGCCTATCAAGATATTTTTGAATCTTGTTTTTGTTCTCCAGGCTATTAGTTATTCTGCCCCCATTTGTGTCATCTGCAATTTGATAAGAATTCCTTGTAACCCTTCATTCAACTACTTAATAAAAATGTTGAGGAGCCTTGTGAATCTTCCTGGCGTATTTCAGTTTTGGTCCTGTGCAGTAGGCAGTCTGCTCCTAGAATGACTGTTCTCTACTTTTTGTAAGGTGTAGGCTCAGTAATTCTGCTGAGCTGAGCTTCATCCTCTCTCATGACTTCCCAAAGGGTCTCCCCCACTAAAATCTCCATCTAACTCTTGCTAGCCATCCCTGATTACTTGTTCTGGGCACTCACTCCCTGGAGTTAATCTCAGGGCATGAATCCACTGACAAAATGTTCCTGTACTGTGTTCTGTCTGCTATTTAAGAAATGATTTAAAACATGGTGTCTGTGTGACATAAACAGAAGCATGTATAATTTTGCCAATGATGCATTTTTTCTGGCCAGAAAGCAATGTAAGATACTGTTCCAGCAGAGGGTCATTTATTTTAACAGGCGTACAACTCTCAGTCAATTCCGCATATCTAAACACCTCTGTCACTGCAAATTCCATCTTTGTGTACCCAGCAGAGATGGTGATGGGAGGCAGCATCAGGAACAGGAACTGAGGAGAAGGAGGAAGGAAGGAGGGATTAACAGGTGCAGGGAGCCTGTGAGAAAGGGGAGGACACAGCCAATTCAGTGCAAATTGGAGGAATGAAGAGCTGTCTTTGGGCAAAAAATGGATCAGAGGCATTGAGCCACATGATTTTTATGTAGGGTCATCCTCCAAACAATCTCAGTCATAGGCACCATCTCTGCCCACAGATTGAGCAGTGGTTTGGGGTTGATCCCATGTTAAAATCCCATGGGTGCCGCAGAACCCATGCTTGGAACATTGCTTTTCCACCATTGTAAATCCAACCACCCCATAATTCTATGTTGTATTCTGTGGGTACTAATGTGACTTATGATTTGACAGTGTTTGGAGGCAGCTCTCATGTTACAATTATATGAATTCAGGATGATACATACTTGGATCAGTGTTTGTTTTTCCCTTTAGAGTAAACCAGGTAACCCTCATTTCTATGTTGCATGCTGTGGGAACAAATGGGAGCAGCCAAATCATTCTAAAATGAGGTTCTAAAGGGGAGCTTTGCCATCTGTCTACCTTCCTTATTTCACCATAGCAGCAGGGGGGAGTGAGGGAAGGGCATGCAGTCCTCAAATGAAATGATTTTAAGAGGCAATATACTCCCCTCAACTGAGATACAACACAGCTTTAAACGTGATTTCTAAATCGATGCTATTTAGAATGGAACTCATTGCAAGGCAATTCTAAATGTAGATGAGGCTTCAGTTTTATTCATCTGCGGTGCTCATTCTACCTTTGTCTCCCTTTTCGTAGCTTCCTCATCCAGACCCCTTTTTTGCTAATTTTCCTTATTGCTTTTCCCCAGTCAAACCCTTTTAAGCTCTTCCTAGTTGTGCACTCCCTGGCGCATGTCTCAGTTTTTTTTTTCCTCTCTACTGTGCTCCGTTAATACTTCGCAAACCTAAACATAAGATTGGAGAGGTAATGAACAGAGCACTAGAAAATAAGAATCAGTTGCTTTCCCAAAGAGAACACCACAACTCTTAACACTATTTATTTATTTATTTATTTATTTATTTATTTATTTATTTATTTATTTATTTATTTATTTATTTAATTTTGAATATTTTATGCCCCATCTCAAGTTGGAAAAGGACCCAAGGTGGCTTACAATAATGAGGGACAATATACAGCCCAGAACATTTAAGGCATATTCGAGTTAAGGACAGGGAATTAGGCATCTTAGAACATTAAAAGGTAATATTAAAGGAACAAAGACCAAACAAAATGGAAAAAAATCTATTATGAGGGGTGGAAACTAAAATGGAAATTGCTGGTGTTCTTATGAAATCGGTCAATACTATCATGTGTGGTAATCCATATGAAAGTCACATAGTGAGTAGTCCCTGATTCAGGGAAAGCTTGCCTGAAGAGGAGGGTCTTTGCCTGTTTCAGGAAAGACAAGAGAGATGGGTCTGTCCTGGCCTCCAGTGGAGGGAGTTCCAAAATCTGGAAGAAGCAACAGAGAAGGCCCTTTCATGTGTTCTTATGAGACACACCAGTGAAGGTGGTGGGATGGAGAGAAAGGCCTCTCCTGATTACCTTAGCACCCAAGCTGGTTCATACTGTGAGATTCTGTCTTTGGGATAGCTTGGACCCAGGCCATGTTGTGCTTTGTAGGTTAAGGTCAGCACCTTGAATTGTGCATGATAGCTGATTGGCAGCCAGTGGAGCTGTTTTAGTAGGGGTGTAATGTGATCTCTGTACCTCACACCAGTCAGCAATCTGGCCACTGTATTTTGTACCCGTTCAAGTTTCCTAAGACTTTCCATCGGTAGCCCCACATAGAGTGCATTACATTACTCCAGCTGGGATGTCACTAGGGCATGTGTCACAGTGGCCAGAGCAGGTTTCTCAAGAAACGGACATCACTGGTGTACTCATTTTAATTGTGCAAATGCACTCCTGACCACAGCTGTGACCTGGGCATCTAGGCTCAAAGATGAGTCCAGGAGCAACCCCAAGCTATTCACTTCTTTTTTCAATTGAGGGCTAATTCCATCCAGTATAGGCTGCATCCCTTTCCCTCGATCTCCTTTTTGACTGACCAGAAGGAGGTCTGTCTTGTCTGGGTTTAATTTCAGATCATCCTTTCTTATCCAGTTCATTCAGCCTTTCTCTGTTTCATTATCTGTTTCAGTCTGGGTTTTCCGCCAATGCCATTCAGCTCTACAGACTACCCTTTTCATATCTGCCAGTTCCCCAGTAAACCAAGCAGCCCGTTTGGTTGCATTTCGAGGAAGGAGATATTTGGGAGCAATCAGGTCAATGGTTTTTGCTCATTTCCCCATCCCAGCGGTCAACCAAGGATTCAATGGAATCATCTGTCAAAGAGGTAGGAAACGCCTCTAGGGCAGCTACAAAACCATCTGGATCCATCAGCCTTCTTGGACAAATTGTCTTTGTCTGACTTCCACCCCTGCCCAGGCTCTGAGTTGCAGTGAGCCTAAAGTGCACCAGATAATGGTCTGTCCAAGACAATGGGACTACAGGAAGTTCCTTTACCCTGAGGTTACCAATATCCATACCTGGGCAGAAGAGCAGTTCTAAGATGTGGCCTGCAGAATGAGTAGGGGCAGACAGCATTTGAGATAGACCCACAGTTTTCATGGAGGACATAAAGTATTTGGAAAGTCCTGACAGAGATGCCACGGCTTGGATGTTAAAGTCCCCCAGCATGATGAACTGGGGGGGGTGTCCCAGTACCACCCCTGTAATCAGTTCAGTTAGCTGAGATAGAAAAGTTGTTGTGCCTCGGGGAGGGTGGTGTACCAAGAGAATTCCTATCTTGTCCCTGGCTCCTACCTTTAGGAACATATATTCAAACCCAGGGAAATTGGGAATTTGACATCTAGTAAGAGAGATGGAGTTGTGGTAGACTATTGCCACTCCACCACCCCGCCCCTAGCATCAGTAAATCCAAAGTCTGTATTATATATTCTTTTATGCAATGGTCTCCATGAAATTGAACATGATTACCTTTGAGTCTCTTAACCTGTAATCAAGCATTCACCATCTTTACCTCGTTTTATCTTTTTGTTTAGGAATAATAAAAAGTGCTCTTTTTCCAGTCATTACAATGCAATTGGTTTTTAAAGGTCACATTTTCTAAATTACTGATCCTGTAATCCAGTCATAGCTGGCTTCCCCAGGTGAGTGAAGCTTTTTGTTTTATGCTCCTCCAATTTAATCTATAATAAATAGCTTTTGTCCAGAATTATTTAGATCATAAAATGGTTTAATTTCTTTTTTTTTCTGTAAGGTACACTGGAGGAAATTCATAGTTGCTCCTATGAAATCATGAGATTCAAGCATACTGGCAATGATTTATATGAAAACAGAATTTTGAATGTTGGAGACCTGAAGCATTATGTATATATACCACAATATAGACATATGCTGATATAGGTAAATAGATAGGTAGACATACAAATGGGGAGAAAGATAAATGTATGAATGATATTTGTTCCTCCTGACTTTCCTCATTTTTCCTACTGGTAACCTAGAAACTCATCCAGCAAGGCCAATGACACTTTTTAGTTATTCGCTTAATTATTTATTTGTGTTTCTGCCAAAAAATTGAGGAAGATGTGAGCTAGGTGGCCATTCCTACTAAGGCACTTAAATATTAGTGTTTTGAAGGACATTTTCTTTGCTGGTATATTTCAGAATAATTCTTACACAAATGTAACCTTTTTCATGTGAAGAGGTGATATTCTGCCATGAAATTGGAGGCTCTAAAACCCATACCTTCAAGCCATACCCTCAGTGGAAGCTTCTGCAAACTATGTATATATGTACACACACACACACACACACACAGAGAGAGAGAGAGAGAGAGAGAGAGAGAGAGAGAGAGAGAGAGAGAGAGAGAGAGAGAGAGAGAGAGAGAGAGAGACTTAAAAAGTCTTCTTAATTTTTAAATTGCATGGATTTTATATGAACAATATTCCTCTCCATGAATGTCACTGTCAGATTTGTCCTTGAGGGAAATAGTGATTCAATTGTACTTTCACTCACACTGATTTTGTTTGTTTTTTTAAAAAAACTTACATTGTCTCTATTCAGTTTATAATGTAGTTTGAAAACCCTATTCTTAACAAATATGAAACTAACCATATATTTGGTCAGCCAATATTTCTATAAGTACAGCTATTCCACACATAGAGAAAAGCATATTATATATCTGTTGGGTAGGTAGCTGTTAAAGACGAATTACATCTTCAAGGGGGGGCATGGTGGGGTACCTCAAATCTGCACCACAAATATGGTTGAATACTGTAGGAATTCAAGGTAAATGAGATAATATATCTGTTTTTCTTTCTCCAAGGTATAAATTTCACTTCAGCCCACACTCTTCCCATCAACTTTGGTAGTGTGAAGTGAACTCTGTAAGGTTCTTATCAAGACCGAAAGCAAATGAAATTCTCACCCATCTTAACTAGGACATGACGTGTGGAAGCAGACATCTGCATGCGTATTTTCCAACCCACATACAGGACCATTTTGTTACATAATGAATCATTTTGTTACGAAATGACTTACAAGGGACCGATTTACGAAAATCCCGACTTATGAGCGCTCTTCAGCACTCCCCCCCCCCCCGCACCAGCTACTTATGAGCAAGATCAGGGATTCCCCATCTTGTGAGCAGTGGGTGGGGGGAGTGTTGGGATTTGAATTGCCTTCCAGTCACGGAGGCAAACACTGCCTCAATGACTAGAACACAATTTAAAAGTGGTGTGCTGCTTCTCCTGAGCCCCCGCGGGGGAGGGGGGGAAATCAGCATGCCACTTTTAAAATTAGTTCCATTCATGGAGGCAGGACTTGCCTCAGTGACTGGAAGGCATTTTAAAAGGGTGTGCCATTCCCCCCCATGGGGAGGGAGAGAAGCTGCACTCCCGGAGGAGGATAGAGAAGGGGCAGGTGATTTAAAAGGTCTTTAGGACTTGCCTCAGTTCCTAAAAACCCTTTAAAGCACCCGCCACTTCTCTCCCACTCCCAGTGGGGGGTGGGAAGCAAAGCAGCAGGTAGTTTAAAGGGTCTGTAGGCATCGAGGCAAGCAGTTGCCTGGGTGCCTAAAGACCTTTTAAACCACCCGCTGCTTCTCTCCCCAACATGCCCGGTGGTGGCCGGGGAAGCCATGGGTTGTTTAAAGTGGTTTCCCATAGGAATGCATTGAAATCCATTCACCCGGAATGGATTAATTCATTTTCAATGCATTCCTATGGAAAACCGCTCCCCGACTTACAAGATAACTGACTACGAGCATTCACTCGGAATGGATTAATCTTGTAAGTAGGGGTACCACTGTATAGGAAATATAGCCCGATTTTCTCATTGCAAGTTTGCAGCATCTAATAATGCACACAAGGGTGTGTCAGTGGCAACCCACCTGACGCGATTCTTTAAAATTGTCACTAGGCAATTTCACTACCTCTTTTGACGCTGCTTCTCGCCCCCACCCTACCACCTTAGTGGTAATGAGAATGAGAGTAGCTGGTCACTTCAGGGCTGGATGGGAATTTTTGACCACTACCTTGATTGGGCAATTGGTAGTGGTGTGTTTTCTCCCATTCCATTCTCATTACTGGCTCTATAGGTAGGACAGTCATAAGCTTCAGTCACAGTGGCAGAGAGTGCAAAGTGTTTAGGTGAGTTCCAGGATGTCCCATTAACGTGACAGGGCAGCCCTGTTAATAAAATTACAAGTCAGGTTCAGCTTAGTTAAAATTAATAAACTAATAGGTTAGGTTCAAATGGCTGTCCTTGGGCTTAAAATTACCCCTGAGTTGGAATGGGGCTAAAGAATAACAGCCCATTATCAGGATGGAACTCACCAGTGTATGAGCCTGATGGTTACTGGTTTTCAGACCCTATGTTTATTTGCACTATGTCTGGACCCCTTCAGATAATAAATAAGTTAATTCAATAAAGTTGTGGCCCAATTTTAACTCCGATATTGATTTTGGGGCTGGGGTTGCAAATATACATATGGAAGCCCTCATCTTTTAAAACAGGGGCAAACACTGATACACCTATAATTTTGTACCACAGTTCCCATAAATCTTTACCACTGGTGATGCTAGTAGGAATTTATGCAAACTGGTATCTAAAACATTACAGAGGATACCAGACCTCCCTCTACTTCAAAAGATGCAGATATGTGTACCTTTTTCATGTCTCCCTATTTTCCTCTATCTCTGTGTCTTAATATAATGAAAGAGCTTTTTCAATCTTCTTGCACCAATAATTTGTATTTGTTTGTCACAACCATTCTACAGTCATTACTCAAAGTTCTGTTTTTTTCCTGCACCTGGCCAATCTTACAGCTAATAGATAAATTATTATCTTCACTTTCCTCTAGGACTACAGAATCCTTCAGGATTTTAGTCTGTCTTCTTTTCATTTGTATTTATCTGCATACACCATGAATCACACAGATGGAGAGGGTTATATAACTTATTATGCAATTACAATATGGCTTCTGCTGCAGATGTTTTCAATTAAGCCAGCCTGATCCCTTTAATTCAGAGGTTATGAAAATGTGTTACTGCAGTGCTGGACCTACACATGAACTTGGCAAATATATTTTCCCCCTAACCAAGAAGACTTCCAAAGCTTTTCCCGAGTAAATTTCTCTTTAGATGTTGCAATTCCAAATTACTTACTTTTCTTTAGGAATCATTGCTGAAGCTTTAGTTTTTCTGCATTGTTTCCTTTCTGCTAGAAAAGGTTTTGGTTTCTGAAATCAACTAGCTTCTGAACTAGATTTTGTAATTCTATTTTTTTTCCATTAATTTGACAGAGCAGAAAGGACTTCAGAGTCAAATTCCAAAGGAATATTCCCAGATACAATTTGCTTGATAATAACAATGTGTGAATATTGGAAAAACCAAAAAAGACAGCTTTGTGTATCCTCCCCTAAAACGTCTATGGCATCACTCTTTATAATAGTGCTTGGGTCGGTGGCTAAAAGTCATTTTAAACATTGTACGCCACTCCCCTGCAACATGGGGGGGTCAGGAGAAGTGGCGCACAATGTTTAAAATGACTTTTAGCCACCGACCCAAGCACTTGCCTCAGTGGCTAAAAGTATTGACCCAAATATAAGCTGAGGGCCCCCTTTTTCAGCCCAAAATTAGGGCTGAAAAACTAGGCTTATATTTGAGTATATACAGTAAACCCAACAGGTCTCTCCCCACTTCTTTCCATGTCTTCGCCCTCCCATGTTGCACAAACACAACATATAAAACACTTTCACAGTGAGCTAGTGAGCCCTGCTGTTGACTGTGAGTGATTGAAATGGGCGCCCAAAATTTAAAGCCACTGTCTCACAAAGAAAGATACAACTCCCCACCCCCACCCCACTTTTCCAGCACCACTTACTGAGATTTATCTCCCTGCCTGGAGAAAACAGAGCAATTGCTTAAGGCTTCCGACAGTGCCCTGAGATCTTACTATCTTACAGGAAACCCATCTTTAACTGATGAAGGCTACCAAACATGTTGTGAGTTGCTTTAATTAAGGAATCTGCACAGGACTTGATAAGAAGGCTATAGTTCCAGGAAGTTCAGACAATAGGCTGATTCCTCAAAACTATTCAAATGTAAAAGTAGAGATGGACACAGAATGAATTTTTTATTTCATCTTGTCATATTTTCATTTCATTTTGAAATGAAACGAAAACCAAAATGATTTTTAATAAATGAAATGAAATTAACTGGAAATTTTCCGTTCGTTCCATTTTGTTTTTCGTTAGGTTTCCCATAGGAACACCTTCCCCCTGATCGGGCACGTGGGGGGGGGGAGACACGGGTTGTTTAAAACGTCTTGGAGCCACCGAGGTGGCCTCAATGGCTCCAAGACATTTTAAAAACCCTGCGCCTTTTCCCCCATCGGGCTCATGGGGGGGGGAATGGTGCAGTGTTTTAAAACTTTTTTAGCTATTGAAGTAAGTGTTGATGGCAGCGGCTTCCACTTGCTTCAGTGGCTTAAAAATAAAAGTTTAAAAGCCTGCACCATTTTGCCTCAATGCGCCTGATGGGGGAGGAATGCAGGGTTTTAAAACTTTTTTTAGCCACCGAAGCAAGCAGTGGCCATGGCCATCAGCACTTACTTTGGTGGATTTAAAAAAAAAGTTAAAAACCTTGTGCCATTCCCCCCAATGTGCCCGATTGGGGGGGGGGAGCACAGGGTTTAAAACTTTTTTTTTAGCCACCGAAACAAGCGGTGGCCACAGCCATCGACACTTGCTTTGGTGGCTAAAAAAAGCATTAAAACCCTGCAACATCCACCCCCCAGCATGCCCATTGGCTCCAAAATATTATAAATGACCTGTGCCTTTCCCCCTGATGGGGCGCATTGTTAAGAAGAAAAAATGAAACAAAACAAAAAAACGAGACAATTTAAAAAAAAAATTATTTCCAACAGAACAAAAAAGAAACGAAATGCCATTTTTGTGTTTCATGCAAATCTCTAGGTAAAAGTACTAGTCAATATGTCAACACATTGACAACCAGTGCAGCCATTACCAAAATGTTATTATATGTTTCAGTCACTTGGTGCTCACAAGCAAGAGAGTTTACTGCTTCCACTGATGTTTCTGTGCCATCTTGAAAGGTAGTCCCATGTAAATCACATTGCAGTTGTACAATATGGATATAACCTGGCCTTGTATAACTGTGGCCAGGTATGCTTTGTTTAGCTATAGTCACTGGTGAATTTGTAGAAGTTCATAAAGGGAACTCCTGTCTGGTCCAATGGAAACCCCAAGTGAGCACTAGCTCTTTCAGAACCTCATCCCATAGACTATATACACATTTATCCAAATCAGCATTTCCCCCCAGCTGCTGTGGCTGGAATTCTAGTGGTGTTTGTTTAACTTGCTCTAGGTAATTATGGCTAATTGTTGAAGGGTTGGCGTGCCTCTTGGTTGCACAACCAGTTTTGTGTGCTTCTTGTTTGCATAAAACACTTTAACACTTCGCCTGTATATAATAATAAATATGTGCTGTCAAATTGATTCAGACTTAGGCAACCCTTTTCAGGGTTGTTCAAATAGGCAGCATTTTGACGTCCCAGGCTGTACAGGTTGGGTGCCCAGTGGGGAACTGAGTGCCCAACCTCTGGCTCCAGAGCAGGAAAAGCCAACTCACTGAGCTATCCATACCCATGCAAACAATAATAGGAATCCAGCCATATTTCTCACTCTGTGAGTTTGCTTTATTAGGTGTATCCCAAAGCTACTGTTAGACACCTGGTGGTCAGGTTTGTCATGGATTCATTGAGGCTCTATGGGGAAAATATGGTGTATGCCTCTGTGGAAGCACATGACCCATGGCTGGCATGCATATTATTCTCCCTTTCTTTGTCTCAAGGGTAGGCATACATAAAGTAGTACACCTCACATGTGTTCAGTGCTTTTTAAAAAAGACATTTGACAGGAAAAGCCCTAGTTGTTGACTGGGCCTCTGCAGGCCCAATTCATCCTGGTTTCATTTCCAAATCTGTCAACAAGCATTTGCCTTTTGTCATGCCCTTCTCCAGGAAATCAGGAATAGCCGAGTGACTGCATTTTCCAGTCAAAATTAAAAGCCCATTTGTTCAGCTTGATTTATGCTCAGTGAATTCACTATGCATTTCTTGCTGCAGTACGAATACCTGAAGGATAACTATGAAGCTAAACAAAATTATATTGCACTTTAAGGTAAAGTTGTCATTGTCCATCTTCTTACTACAGTCCTCATTGTTCCAATGTCAGAAATAAATAATAAATGATAATTATTCTACCTCTGACTGTACAGGTGTAAAATGTCACTAATGAAGAATTAATGCAATGTTAATTACCCTGACTAGTTTAAATACAGAACACAAAAAGAAACCTGAGAATTTGACAGAAAAGAAAGCCATCTGAGCATCCTATTGCTTTTAAGGCAGCAGTGCATTACTTCCTGAATCTTTTTGAACCCTGTAAGAATTCACACCATTTGTCGAAGATATGAATAAAATGTGCAGAGCGCATCCACACTTCTCTTAATCGTTTGTGGAGTGGTAAAAGAGTTTAAAATGCATTTGTTTGAACTGAGAACAGCCAAGTCATGTGCAGCCTTGCTTGACAGACTCCTAAAATAATGTTCCTCTCTCTGGGGGAACATAAATAGCACACATTATGTCACCATCCCAAAAATAAATTCCATTTTCACTTTGTCAATTCATAAAGTTACAAAGGTTAGTGTTACCTCAGCTTAAGAAGTTTTAAGGGGTTGGACAGCTCTAAATCAGAAACTCTATGCTTAGGACAACAACAGGGACATTCAAAATAAACAGGGTTAGTAGGTGTTGAAGTTCGGCACAAAATGAAAAATGACTTTCTGTTTCATTGTTTCATAAGGTTCCTCCTCTGCCCTTTCCTGTTGAAATTCAGATTGGAAAGTTCTTATGGCAGGACTTGATTTTCTTATGTTATGTTATTCTTTAAAATGGTATTTTAAATTCAAAAGAAAAAAGAAAAAAGAAAAAAGAAAAAGACAAGATCCTGTTGATGATTTCATCCCCATAGTTTGTGGAGGGGTGGGAGGAGTTTTTTCATCAATTTTGAAGCCATTCTGGACCTTGTGTTGCAGCATTTTTTGGACTTTTAGAGCCTGGAAAGGTAGGGAGCTGAGGTTTCCTTGCTTTCTTTTCTGTTTTTGCGTTGTTCTTCATTGCACTTTTAGTGGGTACAGGCTGGGGATTGTCTTGCTGCTTGCGTTTGGTCACCTATGCATTATTTTTCATTGCACTTTGGGTGGGAACAGGCTGGGGATTGTCTTGGAGCTTGCTTTTGTCCATGTTTGCATTGTTTTTCATTGCATTTGTGGTGGGAACAGGCTGGGGATTGTCTTGCTGCTTGCTTTTGTCCATGTTTTTATTGCACTGTGGGGTGTATGTGTGTCCTGGGGGTTCCCTGCTCTGCATGCCTTTAAAATGTGCTTTATAAAGAGGTCTAGAAAAATGGCTTTTTTGCCTTTTTTCTGACCTCTGGAATGGATTAATTGGTTTCCCATTCATCCCTATGGGAAACCATGTTTCATAAGACAAATATTTCATAAAATGAATTGACCCATAGGACAAATTAAATTCATCTTACAAGGCACCACTGTATACCGAACAATGCCACTGTAAATGGCTTCTAGGTCTTGTTATTTGAAGATTATATGTTTGAAGGGAAGCAGTGAAATCTCAAAAGTTGCCTCTTCCCAACATATCTGTAATACAAACAAACCTGGATTTAATGCAGCGACTTAAGCAGGTTAAGTGTGAGGTCAAGTCAGACAACCTCTGAAGTAGTAGCACCTGCTACTGCTGACACCAAATGAAGAGTCACCATAATTATATAATTAACTCACACAGGAGCAATGAAATCTTTGTGCATATCAATGTATTCTTCCTGCAGCGTGCATTTATTTGCACATTTAATTTAATTGACACATTTTCCTGCATTGGCTAAATAGAAGGGACCCAGACTAACCTGGGTGCCCAGGTTGTGGCTGGAGCAGTGGCCCTGGGCTGGCCAAAGACTGTGTGCAGGTCTGGAGATGGCATGGTGGCTCCCACACAGACTGCTTGAGATGTTGGGAGGCCAACTTCTGGGGATCCTTCTCTGTCTGCTTTCTATTTTTCATTGTGGCAACCTTTCTCCCTGCTGACCAGCAGGAGAACTTAAACTGAAGACTCCTGACAGGTGGACTGGGGGAGGAGGGAGTAGGCTTCAATCTCCTCTGCCTGCACAGCAGAACAATGGAGCTTGGAGGCTGCTTCATCATTCTGCCACCAACCAGTCTTTGTGCTACTCCTCTTATTATGGTGGTAGTATGTTTAATTGTATTTGCAATTGTTACAGTTATAATGTGTGTTGCTTCCTCTTGTGACAACTTCATTGGTGGCTGGGGCACTGGGGTTGGGCCCAAGTGTTATGAAGGTGGCAAGGAGGCTTCGGTTAAAGGAATCCCCTTGTAGGAATCTAGCACAAGGCCATGGTATGGCCTAGCTCAGGGGTTCATTGCCTGGCCTTGCCCTCAGATGGCAGGGAGTCAGGTAGTTGCATACACCCATGTGGTCTCCAAACGGACTGTCACTCCCAGTGGAACCTTTATCAGATGCTGGAAGTGTTGGTAGTGGGCATCCAGGGGGAGCATTTTAGTCTCCCAGTGCACGGGACCTAATTCCCCAATGCTAAGCCGGGACTTCTGCTGTAAGTAATAAAAGTTGAGGCCTCTTTTTCCATGTGGTATCTTTGTTTATGTTCCATGGCCTGCTCACCTCTATGCCAACAAGAAGTGCAAAAAGACTTCACACATTGAGATGGTGGAATCCAATTAAATATTTTCTGTCTCTTGTCATATTAACACATCGGCATTAAGTACTGCAAGTACAAGGGTCCCTGAGGTGCCAATTTTGGACATAGGAGGCATCAGTGTATACAAACTAAAGCCCACAAGGAATCCTAGATTTCAGAGAGGAAAACAGAGGGCAAGAAAGAGGGAGCATTTTTAATGTTTTAAGCAGCACTTCAGATACATGTTTGTTATAGATCCGGGAAAGAGATTGTTAAACAAACAAGCATATTTATTACGGTGACGAACATAACAGAAACATTGAACTCTGAATTTTTAACTGCCACTTCGAGTAATATATGCTTTGATTCACTCTATAGATATGAAGCAGCCCAAAGCCAAAATATTTTGTTCTTAGCTTTTAACAGTCACACTGAGTCTTTCTCCCCTCCCCCCACCAACACACATATAGAAACACTTGATTGCTCTATGTATCAATTAAACTTCCCACAGAAGATACTACAGATGAGCCAGGGACTATAGAGACCCAACACTGTCACACTTAATAATCATAATAGTTCCACAATGTTCAATAATGTTACTGGGACGTCTCGCCATGGGAGCTTTTGTGCGTATTTTGTTCATGAGCTGGCACTATACTAGATTCTTGACAATATGCCTAATGTCGTATTGCAGTTTAGGTCCTGAGGTGTATGTCCTCTATTGTATTGAGTTCACAGTACTACAGACTGTAGTATGCAAAGCTGTCATCACCACTCTAGTCAAGCTATCTAGAACGAGATCTGTATATTGGCTAGTGTAAAGTCATAGAAACCACGACTTGGTTCTGAACCCTCTTGTTCTTAAGATAGGTTAAAAGGCTAAAGTATCAGGAGAGATGCATCATAGAACCTCATTTTCTCTACTTAATTGTCCCCCAGAAGCATGACTTTTGCACCACAGAAGCTCCTACCTTTAATTCAACCAAATAACTAAAAATCAAAAGGTAATTTCCCTTTCATTCCAAACATCAAACAACAAAGAAAGCTACTGATTAGTTTCTTCAACTCTCTTCTGAGTCTCCACCTGGATCCCTTGAGGGATTAGCTAGTAAACCAGCTCGTTTCTGGCTGTGTTAAGCCTGAGATCTAGCAGAGAGGGGGGGAGCCCTATTCAGCTAGTCAGATGAATATGTGGTCAGGACTTAATCCATGATCCTTAATATCAAAGTTCCATTCCAAAGTCAGCAAGGTTTTTGCATGTAGAGTGTGATTCCCTTTTACAATAGGGAATAGAGATGGGCACGAATTGAAAAAAAATGACATTTCGTTTTTTTGTTTTTCGTTGCAGGTCCGTTTTGGTTTGTTTTTGTTTTTCGTGAATTTTTTGAAAAAAAATCATTTTGTTTTTTTCGTTTTTCATCTTTTGTTTTACCCGCGTTTTGCACGCCTTAAAGCATTTATGTGCACAGACGTCCCCCAACGCCCCAGACAAGAGGGAAAACACTAAAAAAATGATGCTGGCAGAGACACAGTATAGACTAGGTATGCAGGGAGGCTGCAAAGGCAGCAGCGGGCATTGCCCAGGGCGTAAGGCAGCTACAGAGTGACTGCACTGCGGGGCGGGGAGGGGTACTCACCGAGAGGTACGCATGCACACAGGGAGGCTGCAAGAGAAATCTCTTCTTTCTCTCACCTAAGAGCCAGGCTGCAGCCAGCTGGAACACAGAGACACACACATGCCTGGCTGGCCTAAAGTAACGAGTCGCAGAGACAGCAATCCCACCCTAACTCCCACTGCATACTGCAAGGAGGACGGGGGCTGCCAAAGCTTTTTATGCCCTCTGTGGCTGCCACACCTACCCAGTCTGCAACCTGGGCATGCTATTGGTTGAAATTGTCCAAGAATTTACATGATCCCATCACATGGCTTGCATCCATCTTCTGTCTGGAATCCATTTTGTGTCATCCTTAAAGGGAAAAGAAAAAAATACATCGCGATGGTAGAAAGACAAAAACAAATGTTTTAAAGCCCACAACTCCCTGGTAGGTAATAATTTCAAATAATTATCACTGTGTTTTAAGGATGTCCAGGGCGTTTTAATACCCAAGAAATCAATATTAGGCAACTGGGAGCCATTTTGGGTCGATGTCCCCTAACTCCCCTTAAAGAAAAAAAATATAGTGATCTGAGAAAAGACATAAATGCACATTTTAAGGACCCCAAACCCCCAGTAGGTATTATCAGGCAGAATAAATAATTATCGCTGGGTTTTTACGGATATTCAGGACATTTTTTAACATTTAAAAACAGCTCATTTCTCTGTGCATCGCCATTAACGAAAACGAAACGTAACAAACCTAATTTTAGTGGTTCTGTTCAGTTTGTTCCAATTTCATCAAAATTTTCGTTATTCATTTTGTTATGTAACAAAATGAATAATGAATAACGGAACAATTATTTTTTCATTTCGTGCCCATCTCTAATAGGGAAGCCTGATAAGGCAGAGGCTCATGACCATCAGAGTTCTATAAGCTCGAGCCAAATCTGTTAGAGTTAGCTCTGCACAACTTCCCATTCAACACATCCAAGTCCAACAGAGAAGACGTTCTAAGCAAGGCTTACATGAACAGCCAAATCCTTGTCATTAGAGATGAGTACAAAACATGTTGTTTCATTATTTTGTAAAGGTTACAAAACGTTATAAAACAAAACACAAGCAAGTATTCCATCAAGTTACAAAATAAAACCCCATTTTCTGTTTTGGAAATAAAACAATTCACCTTCCCTTGACAGAACATACCAATACCATTTTAGGGAATCAGAGCACTAGGCTGGAAATTGCAATGGGTACCAATCCTCTCACTCTAAATTTAAATTAAAGAGGCTTATGGGTAAAAGTAGCCGGATGCTACCACATCCTCTTGAATTCATATGATTTTTGCATTCACTTGGCTTCTTTTCTGACCAGCTCCCCCCCCGCTCCCCCCAAAAAACCACACCGTACTTCAGATTTTTCTTCTTAAGTGTATTGATGCCCGAAAAATTCCAGTGTATTGATGCCCGAAAAATTTCTTATAGCAGTTGAATTTGGCCAACACATTTCATTTTACTTGGTTTTAGGAAGAGCTGACCAAAAAAATCTCATGTGGAAAGTAAAATTTGATGGGAAAATCTTGACATTGTAACAAACAAACAAATAAACAAACAAACCTACTGATAAATGCATGAGAAAAGAAAAGTAACTATCCTCACCCAACAGCTTAATCGTGCATTTTGAGAAGCTCCTCAAGGCAGCACTCTTAATTAATAGTTTGATTATTCAGATGGATATCATTGACTGCACAATTTACTGTGGGAAGGTCACTATCTTGAGGGTTGGCTCAAACACATCCTATATTGAGGTGCTCTCCAGAGAACTTGAAATTACCGTAGTAACTTCACACACAGTCATTTCAAGGGCTCAGGGCAGTGCTTTATTGCCAGTTATTTGCAGCTGCACTACTCACACTAAGCCTTACTATAAATCCTACCAAGGCAGGAGGTAGCAAAGAGGGTTTCTTTGCTAGTAATCCTTTCCTACTTTTTCCATCTGTGAGGACTTAAACAGTAGAAAAAGTAGTCCTGGGATATGCAAAACACTTGGTAGGGATTTAGCTAGTCTTGTTAAAACTCCACCAACTCCTTTTTTTACAACTCCTTGGACATATTGTCAGAGGGAAAAGATCTATAGATTTTTTTCAGAGTTTGGTAAGCAGGAAATCTTGAGGCAAACAAGTGATACACCATGGCCGTCTCCTACTTTTACTAAAAGAAATACATGAAAGAATAAGAAAAGATCATAATGTCCTTTGAATTTTGTCCCATCAAAAGTCATGCTTACACCAATACATTCCATATAAATGAGAGAGCTTGTAGGACACAAAATGTCCTCCAAGTGCAAACGTATTAACAAGTAATACACTGGGAGGCCATTTTGTGCTCTGCAAACTCATCTTGATCTTGGCTGGAAGCACCACCCCAGTCCTCCTCCATTTTCCACTGGAGCAAATCAAATATTTTCCTTACAAGCTGGATGTTCTCTTCCTTTAGCTTGGCATTTACTAAGCCTGTAAGGCAGTAGGAAAATAGTAAGAACAAATATGAAATGGGCTTACTCCATAAAGGAAGCCATAGGCTTGAGTCTGCAGGAGCTGAGCCTGGCTGTTGAGAGTATCATTCATAGAGTCACCAAAAGTTGGAATCAACTTGATGTCACATCACATTACAATGACAATGACAATGCCAACAACAACAACAACAACAACAACAACAACAACAACAACAACAACAACAACAAATGTCACCTTCATGTGGATTAGGAACTTGCTAGTTTCCTTCCTTTTTACTTCTGCCTCACTCCCTCTTTCCTCTCCCCAATTGCCTTCAAACTGTCACTGTATATGAGACTATCTATCTGTCCCGCCACTCTGGATGGCCATATGTCCAGATGGAGGCAGCAATGCCTGGTATTCATGTAGTGTAAGAGATTATTTATAATGCAACTGTATGATAGGCTATGAGAAAAGAGTTAAACCATATATGCATAGACACAAAAAGCACAATACTCCCCCCCTGCTCAGAAGCACTCTTGTCATAGTTTCTATATAGACAGGAAAGAGAACCCTGCATGTTCTTAGATCCTTCGTATATGAGGTAAGGGTGCACTACCTAAAACACAAGGAAATTGGAGGGAATCCCATCCCTGACTGTTTTTCCTTTATTTCACAGAATGTAGATATATTTGAAAACAGCAGTTATTTATTAGAGAAATGGGGATTCCACAAAATTTGGATTCTCCTCCAGGCATCTAAAATTGCCTGTTTGTAATAATGTTTCAGTCTCATGACTATAGTTTTTCTGACTACATTTATCAGATGGGCAGACCAAAAAGCAGCAGCTGGTTCATTTCTTGCAGAACAGGTGGGCAGAACATTGATTGGAGCTTTGCCTGCAGGCTTCTACAAAGGTGGGAGGCATCCGGTGCATGTCCACCACCTGGTTATAATCATTTCATGCCATTTTCTGTAAGATGCTGCCATTCTATGCCATCCTGGAATTTATAGTTTGGTGAGGTGGTTAAAATTCTGTGCAACAAAGCTCTAATCCATACCTTTGAACTACAGCTCCTAAGGTCACCCAAGTGGCCATTTGCAATACAAATCAAAGTGATTCACAAATATTTGTAAAGAATTCACAATCCTCTCCTTCTTAGGGTAATATAGTGCTCTCCAAGTATTTCTCCAGACTACTGTTCCTTAACATGTAGCCATGATAATCAACCTGGTATGGTAATGATATGAATCTATAGTGCAGACACATTGTTTTCTTTGTACATGAATAATAGTACTCCAGGCCAAATACATAGGTATGCAGTGGCACGACAGGAATTCAAGTAAAAGCCAGCTGGCTGGGCAATATGGTAACTGGACCTTGAATTCTTTTTCTGCACACCAGATTGCTCATTCAATTCTCCCCTTTCCTTACTTTCCTACCCCCACTTATTAGATAGCAGGCCTTCTCATTTTCTCTCTAGGTAGAGAGATGCCTACAAACTTGCAGGAAGAACAGGCATTTGCCAGGCAGTTCAGTGAAAGAGAAAAGAAACTGATATGATTCCAGCAGAAATGAAATTGCTTTGATAAGCTAGAAAAGAAAGCTTGAATGGGCTAGTAGTTCTCGCTCCCGCCCAAGACAATAGCAAATGTTTTTCAATTGCAAACTAATTGCTTGTGAGGATCTTGAGATCTGTTAACTTGACACATGACCAGTGGTGCTGCAGGCTGCAAACAGTTCTTAAGTAATAATAATAATTAATGATTGCATTTTGAAAAGGATATAGTCCCATGAGTCCAAGATGTACCTACTTTCCCTGGAAAGAAATAGTATTATAAAACTTTTAAGAAAATACTGGAACCCAAACTAAAATCCCCTTTCAATAAAATAAGGCTGGGAGAAAAAATGCTGTTATAATGGAAGCAATCAATAATTATATTAATATTGAAAAAGAATAAAGATCATACCGAACCTGAGGCTTATGTACTGATTTCTCTAATAAATCAGAATCCCATGTTATTTACAGTGATATTAGAAAAGAAAATGAACAGTTTTGTTTCCACATATGCTGAAGAAAATCAAGGAAGGCAAATGTCTCACTTGGTAAGGAAAGTATTAAACATAATAAACAAAATTTTCACAACAAAAGGTTAAGATGCATATAATGTTATTAGATATTTTAAAGTTTTTCATTTGTTAGAATGGCCTTCTTTAAAAAAGATTATTAAGGTGTTGGGTTTTGGTAAGTGCAAAGGATAACAGAATAACTATGCTAAGTGAAAACTGCTACAGTGCTTGTTTATGAAGGGATAATTGAACAGATATCTTTAGGTGAAGGAACTAGGCCGGAGTGTTCCCTGTCCCTTGGAAAGCTTTAGTAACAACAACAACAACAACAACAACAACAACAACAACAACAACAACAACAACAACAACAACAACAACAACAACAACAACAACAACAAAAGATGGGAAAGGACCACCGAAATGGTGGTTCGACCTGATTCATGTTCATCAGATGTGATGAACCACAAAACAATAACAAAAAGGAAAAATATATAAACCATAAAATACAAAAACATAAAAGTAGCCAGCCCCTAACCTTCCCCCCCATCCCTGTTCTTACCTGCCCACTCTCATTCCCCAATTCTTACCCTATTTGTTGTCTCCTGCTGCTGTGGCCTCAGTCATCAGAGTAACCATCATTGCCTCCATCATCATGGCCACTGTTGCTCCACAGCCTGTGGGGTGTGGCGGGACTTGGGTGGCAGTGTTAGCAAAGGCCTCTAGGAATGTGTAGGGTATGGGTGGTGGTGGGTGGCAAAGGTCTCTGGTGGTGGCATGCAGAGGAACAGCCTCTCTACCACTGGACTTCTCAAGGGCCCTGCTGTCCACCTTACTGGCCAGCACTGCTGCCATGTGCAGCTGTATAATCCCAACTCACCTTCCACCACTGACATAACATCTCTAGCTGATGGCTCTTCCCTCCTGTCCACCATGGCACACAACTTAGACCTACGTGGCTGCAGTAGCAATGGAAGCCACAGCCACCATGAAGGCAGGGATGGGGCAGTGGGAACGGGGCAGGAGGGTAGACTGGGGAGGGCTTGGTTTGTGTGTGTGTGTGTGTGTGTGTGTGTGTGTGTGTGTGTGTGTGTGTGTGTGTGTGTGTGTGTGTGTGTGTGTGTGTTGCTTTTAGTTTTAGATAGCTATGGGCTGTTGAAAAAAAAGCACAATGAAGGGATGAATAAAAACAAGAAAATATTAATCCCTTCATATTTGGCAGAGTCTCGGAACCCAATAAATATCAAGGAATTAATATTCATTGAATTAGCGACATTTGTTGATATCACTGATTCTTTTTTCATTTGTCCTCATCTCTAACCATCACCACCACCTTAGAACTGAAGAGCAAGAAGGGACACTATGGATCATCAAGTCCACACATTCTCAAGGAGGTAAAGTGGAGAACTGAACTCCAACCTCTAGCTCCACAGCCAGAGGCCTAAACAACTGAGCGATCCACCAGATGATAAGGAGGCGTTAGATATTTAAATTAAGGATAGAGTTATGATGATGATGATGATGATGATGATGATGATGATGATGATGATGATGATGATGATGATGATGATGATGATGATGATGATGATTGCGACTGCTGGTAATACCTTGTTAACAATAGCAAATCTGTTAAAATGTGTATATAATTTTGAAATGGGGAGGAGGCCCTATATGGATTAATGGTAGAAGCAGTTGATCCCAAATGGTCCTGGTGGAAAGCAATGTGTATGTAGTTTTCTCTTTCTTTTTAAATTTTATTAGCTATCTTGATGTTTCTAGTTGTTTTCATTTCCCTTCCCCAATATATTTCTTATAAAAGATAAACACAGATTTGTGGTCCCAATAGTATGGACAATGTGTTATTTGGAGTCCCTTTTCAACTACTATATCCAGTCCACACCAGTCACTAGCCCCCTAGGCATAGTGTTGACAGGAATCCCAAAATAAAAATCACCACAGATGGTGGCTCTGGAACATCTTTAACTAAGACAATGAGTTGCAGATGCCTGTTCGCTCATTTGTTCATTGATTCATAACTCCATCCAAAAGCAAAGCCAGAACTTGGAAATGTCACTCCCCTCAAACAGCTCTCTAAGGAGTACAAGATAGGAAAGCAAAAAGCAATGCATTAAGCCCAATTCAAAAACTTTCAGCAGCTTTTCCTTAACCCTTTCTAGAGGTCATTTTTTCCAGCTTCCACTCCAACAAAGTGTTTTTTAGCATCTGCACCTCCAGCACTTGTGTGGGCTAAATAAAGTACACAGACACTTCAGAGATCAATGCTTGAATAGAAGCTGTGGAACCAGCTTCTTTGCAGCTAGTGACACTTTTTAGGCAGTTATTCAGTGTTCACAAGTTACTTGTAGTTTTTAAAGAACTGCTATTAGACATGGGCACGACTAGGCGAAATTGTCGTTTCCATTTTCGGTTCTCGTTCTTGTTACGTAACGGGTAACGGTAACGATAATTACTCCGCTCCAGCTCGAACCCGAACCGAAAAAGAAAAATTGGGTCTGGTTTTTCGTTGTCATTCATGGCATTGCGGTGATCGCGTGATGCCAAGCAGCACAGAAAAAAAGTTTTAAAAATACCCCCCCCCAATTCCCAGCCATAAAAGCAGGCGAAAATATGCCTGCCTCAGTGAGGGCACCTACCGAGGGGTGGTTTCTGGGGGGGTCCCCAGCCTTCCCCCCCTCTCCTGTCCTGGGCTGCTTGTATCAGGCTGGGGGGGGTCATCCTCGTTGTCTCCATTTGCCATGCGGTGGGGGGGATCCAAAATGGCGACCACAATTTTTCTTTTGAAATCGTGGTCCAAAAACCCACCAAAGCACCACAGAAACATGTGAAAATTAGGTATTTTAAATGCCTGAATTTTTATAGTAGCAGCAGTGGGGTTTTTTATAGCAATAAAATGTCGTATTGATTTTATTTTATTTTATTATATTATATTTTTTTTTTACACCTGCGCACGCGCAATGATGGGCTGGGCATGGGATGGGACCATGCAAATTTTTGGAGCCATTCCACCAATCGCATGGCCAGGTTTTGCTGAGATTTCTGGATGTGCCAGAGAGGGCATAAAAAGCCCACCAACCCTAACCCTAACCCTAACCCTAACCCTAACCCTAACCCTAACCCTAACCCTAACCCTAACCCTAACTTGAACCGTTACCCTAAGCCTAGCCCTTACCCTAACCCCAACCCTAACCCAGATTCGTACGCAAGTACACTTCCCTTCTTAGTGGGTCAGAGTGATGCACCCAGAGAGGTGCCTTCAACTCCAGAGATCCACTCCCTCCCTCCCTAAGCGCAACCTGTACGGCAGTACGCCGGTATGCTTTCCTTCTTAGTGAGTCAGAGAAGCGCCAACAAGGTTCCTCTGACACACTAACCCCCACCCTAACATAATGTTCTTAGTGAGACAGAGAAGTGCCAACGAGGTTTCCTGTCACACTAACAACCCCAACATAATGTATAACGGCAGCTACACGTTACGCTCCCTAAACCACTGTACAAACGACAGACGACAAACGGAAACAACAAATTTTTGAAAAAATTCGCGACAAACGGAAACGACCCGAAACAGGCCCGTCCTGACAAACGACAACTCGAAACGTAATTTTTTTCTGGTCGTGCCCATCTCTAACTGCTATTATTACATTTGTTCCTTGGCTTCCTCCAGGGAGTTCAGGGAAGCACACAGGGATTTGCCTCCATTTTGTTTTCACAATCACCTCACAAGGTGTATTAAATGGACAGTGACTCCCAAGTCACACAGGGAGCAGGGTCACTAAATAGGAGATTGAAACCAGGGGTGTGCATGTCCTGTCCTTCAGTGCACAGTCAATGCTGTGGCAGCTGGTAACTGCTTTAGCTTCCTACAGTTCAATTAAAGCCTTAGGAGAAAAAAAGTCATGAGGTAAAGTTTCCCACAGGATTTTCCCCTCCCCCATTATGAAGAGTAGGCAAGTCAGGGACGCTGCAGAATAGAGATACAAACCAGAGGGTAAAGGAGAGGGGGGAAGGTATCAAGCACATCTATGTTGCAGTGCAATTGTAAGTTCGAAAATGTCACAAAAATAAAATAAAATAAAATAAAATAAATTCCAGAATAAAAATAGAGAGAATTGAAATGTTGGGGAAACTGGTGGGCAGCTAATTGTGCAGCTTCCTCCTGGACATAACCTTTCCTTCTCTCATACCTGCTATGGGGCTTCTTAGAAAGGAATTATATTATAATCACCTGCTGTAGAGGTCAGCGCCACTATCTGATTGCCTAAATGTCTTGTGAAACAGCAATTGTGTAAATGTCTTCTAGCAGACTTCCTGTGTGCAACCTGTGTGACCAATTTTATGTCCAGGTGACATTTCCACTCTGCATTTAAGAAATTGGCATACTGGCCAAAATGTATCTGCAGGGACCCATTCCAAAAATGTAAAGCTTCAGAGACTCTGGAAAATGTGCTAAGCCCTTTAAAAAACATGACAGCACTGAGCTAAATAGGAAAAGAATACTTTTGGTGTGGGTTTTTTTTTTATAAGAAAATTGAAAAGCGGCCCAGCATGAAGCTAGGAATAGAAGACACCACTGAGAACTCATAATGGCGGACTGCTGCCAACACAGTTGTTGTGATTACCACTTGCAGGGGCAGAACAAAAACCAACAATCCTTGTGGAAGAAGAAATGTCAGGTTAAAATCACCATTAACAGTGAGCCCCCAAAATGGTCATAAGAACATAATAATATAAGAAGAGCCATGCTGGATCAGGCCAACAGTCCATCTAGTCCAGCTTCCTGTATCTCACAGTGGCCCCACCAAATGCGTCTGAGAGCGCACAAGACTAGATATCTGTCTCCTGATACCACTCTCCTGGTTTTAAGCCTGGAGATTACACATCTCCATCATGGATTGTAACCTGTGATGGACTTTTCCTCTAGGAAGATGTCCAATCCCCTTTTGAAGGCATCCAGGCCAGATGCCATCACCACATCCTGTGGCAGGGAGTTTCACAGACTAACAACGTGCTGGGTGAAAAAATATTTTATTTTGTCTGTTCTTACTCTCCCAGCCCACAATTTGAGTGTATGTCCCCTAGTTCTGGTATTTTGTGAGAGGGAGAAGAGCTTCCCTCTATCCACTTTACTCATGCCCTGCATTATTTTGTACATCCCAGTCATATCCCCCCTCGGGTGCCTTTTTTCCAGACTAAAGAGCCCCAAATGTTTTAACCTTTCCTCGGATAACTTTTTTTCTTCCTGCTGGATAAATTTAATGAAATCCCCCCACTCCAATTCACCAATTCCTCCACCCACATACAGAAGAGAATTTTGGCCATTTAGGTACAGGTAGAGTTTAAATGCTCCCTGCATATGATATGTCATATTATAGACTGAATTCTAGCAAGTCAGAGAAAGGACTGGCTGTCTTGTTTCTCTGTGGCATGAATATTTAAAAGAGAGTGTGAATAGGATAAGAGAAGAACATTCAAACACACACATCCTGGTCAGAGTCATTCTGAAATGGTGAAGCCCAGGCATTGACAATTAAGGTGGCACTTCTATTTATCTCGTTCACCTTGCAGCCACAGATAAATCTCCGTCTCGGCATGTTGAAGTCAAATGGGGTGGGGTGGTTTAGAGAGGTAGGATGTTTCAGCACAGCCATTTCTAAATCTTGATTCTGTCAACACCATTTCAGAAAATCAGTAGAGCAAAGAAGAAGCCAGATTGCTTTACAAAGCCAGTTTGCACCATTTACAGATTTCAATTTTCTGAAACTCTAAAGGCCACCAGCACATTTTAAGAGTTATAAACAGAGGGCTGCTTTCCTACTACTCCTCTGGAGGAGCTGCAAAGTTTCTGCATAGACAACTCAGCTGTCCAAGTGATACCCTTGATGCAGACTAGCCCTATAAGTACAAACACTACAAAATATGGTAGCAGGTTACTCCCTCCCAAACTGAAGTTGTGGACTTTTCAGGCTCTGAGACCACACACAATGTATTAAAATTCCTACTGCTACCTACAGTAGTTCAGGTCCTATTTCAAAGCCCCAGTATTCTTTGTGGGATATCAATGGCAAATGACCCAAGGCAAAAACCAAACAAACCTTTCTGTGTTTATAACTTGACTGGATTATAGGTTGAGTCTTGTTTAAGCATCAACAGTGGGACTCAGTTCTGCAGTACAGTGGTACCCTGACTTAAGAGCAGCTTGACTTAAGAGCAATTCGACTTAAGAGCAGAAAAATGTTGGCATTTTAATACAAATTTTAGATATGGTCTGCTCGACTTACATTTTTAAACTTATTTTTTTCAATTTTTTTAGATAGGTGCCCTGATTTAAGAGTAGTTCAATTTAAGAGCATGCATTCTGAAGGAATTAAATTTGTAAGTCGAGGTGCCACTGTATATCTGAATGTGGCATATGTATGCAGTGGCCAAAAAAGATTCAGGAGAAATCTCAGGTGGTCAGGCGGAGGAGTGGTTGCTGAATCTTCCACCTGAAATGGTTGCATAAGGGTGCTGCCAACCTTAAACTCTGCTGACTAAACTGGTACAATACAGATTAGAGATGGGCACGACTCAAAAAAATTGTGTTTGGTTTTTTGTTTGGTCGTTTGGGGATCCATTTTGGTTCATTTTCGTTTTTTGTTTGGTTTTTGAAAATTTTTTCATTTCGTTTTCGGTTCGTAATGAAACGAAAAAATGAAAACAAAAAATTGCTGTTTCATTAGCATTCTTTTCAGTTCAATGGATTTGCCGCAACGAAAACGAAAAACACGGCAAAATTGGTCGTTTCGTTTCCGTTTCCGTTTTGGTTTTTGAAAAATTTTCATTTTCGTTTTTGTTACGAAACGAAATGAAAAAACAAAAATGAAAACGAAAATTTCGCGGAGTCGTGCCCATCTCTAATGCGGATTATTACTGTGGTGTAAAAATGCCAGCAGCTGTAAACTGACTTTCAGAAATTTGATTCCAAGATTCTTGCACTCCCTCTAAAGCCGTCTCTGCATAACACTTCCTACCTGATTTTGACTAACAATGTGGGAGTGGGCAAATGTGTTTCATCTTTAATTTAAGACAGCCATATGGGTAAACATATTGACACTCAGAACAAACAAGTTCATTAGTACTGGAAAGAGCTCTAAAGCTTATTAGAAATATTAAAGACAGGCTTTCACCCAGATCTTTCTAAACATATAACTTTCATTAGTGTGCTGGCTATTTCCCCAGTATAACTTCTAGAATTTAATTTGTTTCTTCCCATTTATAGCTAAACAGAGATGTTAAGCTGTTGTTGCCATGCTATTTGGTAGGAATGTACGTTTGGATTCAGAAATATTCAAGATTCAACAAATGATGTTTTATTCAAAAGAGCTCCAATTATAACCAAATCAGAGTGTGATAGTTCTGAATCTCTGCAATACAGTAGCTCCAAATATTATCTGTAATAATAAATCCTAATGTTCTGAGTCCCATTTAAGCCTATACAGCAGTTTAGAAAGTAAAAGGCAAATGTTCTGCTTGCTAAAGAAAGAAGTGAAAGTGACACCTAATTTATCAGGCATCCTGGGCTGATATCTTGAAAAATGAAACTTAAAGACACTCTGGCACCAAGGGTAGTGGAGATAGAACTCAGTGTCTCATGATTGGAGCTGACATGGGTTTCCCAAGAGAGGTAGTTAACCTACAAGCAAAATATGGAAATGAAGCCTGTCCGCATCAGTTAAATCTAGAAGTAAGCACGGATACTAAAACATTTGTTTTAATCTACCACCCAACTGAAAAGCAGGAATAGTTGTTTATAAATCCTCAGAGCATCTGCTGTTAGGATATCCTCTGGTACAAGCCTGCACTATAACAGTTTTTTTTCAATATCTTTTTCTGATCCCCCTGTCGTGTGCACAGGTAATTATGCTGTGACCATTTAAATTAATCCCTATTTGGATTGAGTGTATTACTTAAAATCATGGGGTCCCACACACTCTATTATTTTGAAACAAATAAGAATAGATTATTGTAACATAAAGGCTAAATCCATTCAGGCCTTCAAGTGTTAACTTCAGTTACTATTCATATATACAGTAATCTCCCATTTATCATGGGGGGCTAGGGACCCGACCTGACCAGCAATAAAGGAAAATCCGTGATATGTGGATGCTGGGTTGGGTTGGGACTGGGGAGGACTGCTTGGAGTCTCCTAAGGCCTGGAGCTGCCCCAAATGAGCCTCTGATAGGCTTCCCAGGCCTGTTGGATGCTCCAGAAGTGGTTTTGGGTGATCCAGAAGGCACTTTTGATTTTAGGAAGTGACTTCCAGTTTGCCAGAAACCATTTCTGGGGCCTTTGATATGGAGCTCCATCATATTCAAGGAATATGATTTTATGGCCCCAATTCCCAGCAAATCTTTTTATTTTATTTTATTTTATTTTATTTTATTGTGAGAAGCATCATGGTGATTGACAAGAACTCCCATCTGAAGTGGGGGAGAAGGAGACTGAGGGAGCTCACATAGGCACTATTTCAGTTGCATGTGATATTGAAATCATCCCCACCCCTCTAGTTCCACTTGCCACACCAGTTTCTGTAAATAATAGTGATGGCAAATTAGCAATCCCTGTTAGGAACCTGCAGTATGCTCCTGAGAAGTCAATAATCTCAAAAGATTTTCTAGAGTGTGAAACAGATGCTGCTGAGTGCATGCACTGCAAGAAGGTGATCAAGTACGGGGAGGTCTTGGGCCATCTCTCCAACAGTAGCATGCTCAACTTCCTGACTACTGAGCACAGAGCATTGTTTGTGGCAAATGCAATGGGTACAGTAGGGGGCCAAGGGCTCCATTTTGTGAAGGGTAAGGGTCTTCAGAGGGCAAAGGTGGAGCTGCCAGTCCAGGGAAACAAAAAAGTAGATGGGCAAGTAGCAAGATGTGGGAGGCAGAAAATGTCAGGCCTTGATTTCAAGAATAAGTTTGAGAGGAACTTCGGGGGCATGAGTGGAAAAAGGGGCTCTGAAAATGTAAAAATGATGGGATTACTTGTCGCCTAGGGGAAATGTTAGCATAGGGGGGGGACCAGCCATTCATTTTAATAGAGAGCAGTGGTTTTTGATACATTTGTGGCAGAATTGGCACTCCATTATCATTTGGTGGTCCTTTTTACAAGTGACATCTGGAGCAGCCAAGGTGCCAAACATACCTATCTTTCCCTGATAGGGCACTGCTGGGAGGTGCAGGCATCAGGCATCACATTCTCATTTTTCTCGGGGCTGTTTTCTTTTCCATTTTTCTTTCCTTTTTTTTTTCTTTTTTCTGGAAGAAATGTTAATGGGAGTGGAACAAGTGTAATGTATGTGGGGTGAATTATACATTTTTTAACACAATGCATGAAATTGCAAGCACAAAATACAAGGGGGGGGTTGCGCATAAAATTATATTCATTTTGCCCTCCTTTTGAAGGCAAACAAGTCCTCATGTTTTCACACTTGCAGTGCACAAGGAAATACCTCACAGCAGCTGACATATTTAAGTAGAGTCCTTGATGTCATGAGATACTCTTTCTTATGGAGTATTCACCAAATTCTTAGCTGAAACCAATTAAGTCCAGTTTTACTCAAGTGCTCCTTTCTCCACTGCTAAATTGATCCTATTTCATTTAAGCATCCGATTTTACATCTTGTTGGTCCAGACACAAATGACATTTCCTGCAACACATATATATTTGTTTCCCTTTTTGGCAAATTCCATTAAAATATTATTAAAAATTCACATCTCATCAGAGACACTGGATCACTACATTTCTCCAACAGGGATGATGTGAGTGGTAGTGATGAAGCAACTACAGTGTACATGTTCAACTAACAGTGTCTTTTCTTACCCTACCCCTTCCCCTTGTTGCTTACCTCATCCTACTTACCAACAACAACAGTCCCAAATTTGCCAGAACAGGCAGATGACTGTCTTTTAAAACCGGACTGCTCCGGCTACCCAGGACACACTTGGTGGTATCAGTAATGCGTATGGATCCTCTCTCTCCCCATCCTTTCTCTGCCTGCTTGATTGCTTTTTGCTCCCAGTATTTCCCCATCATACACATTGATGTCACCCTGGCATGGACAGGCTCCGCACTCCTCCTTTCAATCTGCTCTTTCCCACTTCTTGCTTGGGTCCATCTGCTTGCTAGGGGAGAAAAATCAAAACAAAAACAGGAAGCTTCTGATGAATTTGCTCTCTACCTCCTAGGTTCTCTGCCTTCCGCGTCTGCTTTGCTTCCTATTACCCCTTTTTTTACATGCAAGGGAAACCCTCACTCCACGCTTTCAATGATTCTTTCAAGTTTTATTCAGCCTCCTTAGGTGAGGGAGGCTGGATGGGATTTCTCTGTTGCTCCTCATCCACCCCTTCTTCCCCTCCAAACTTTTACAAGAGAAAGGAGGGTGAGAAAGAGGAAATAGTGGTTTATGGTGCACTTTAAATGTGTTGTGAACTTGCGACAGAGCCCCAATTTTGAGAATTAAACTCAAACTGTGTTCTGCAACTGGACTGGTTCTGGTTGACCTTTTAAGGAAATGTACACCAGCAGTACTATCCTTGTTATCTAAGCTACAGGTGTCTATATGTAAGTAGTAGCTCCTGCATGTTATTATGAAGTTATAATGCAAACTTGAATGCACAGCTAGGATGTACATCTAGATACATTTTCTGTTTCTCAAGAGATTGGAGTAAAGCCAAAGGTTTCAAACCCTGTATTTGGGGAGGAGGGTTGGATAAAACAGTGAGATCCTACTAGGAGGTAGGTGAAGAAGCCTCCCTGAAACAGTGTTGTTGGGTTTCCCCCCCTGATTTAGACAACACTGATGCTGGTCTTCCTGATAAGATATGTGTGTTGCTTCTGAAACTGCCTTTGGGTAGGCAACCTCTGTAGGCTTAATTCTTTTGCAGCTGGAGAGAAGAGAGGGGAGCTTGAGCTCAGCTGGAACTGAGCTGGTCATCAGGTCAATGTTCAAACACAGGTGCTCTTTTCTAATCTGGTACAAACCTGTTCTTGTACAGGTTGGCTTTTTTTGACTGTCTGTACTGAATTTAACATTGTGCAAATTAAACAAGTAGCTCCTCAGGTTACATTATGCCTTAATTGCTGCCTGTAATTTTTTTCATATCTTGAATTACAAAGTTGATTTGAAGGCACATTTAATACTATTGGTCTTTGAAAAGAGAGAACAGCATAAAGGGCCAAACCAAAGTAACCCTGCCTCAGAACAATGAGATTCATTTCTTGCACCCTGCCTCAGTCATTAGGACCAGGAGTGTTTCAGTTGATTAGCTGAGCAGTGAACTCTCCTTTGCTTCCTTTTTCTTTATAATATCTTACTGAAGAAGTGGAAGCCAGCAGTTCATAATTGTTTATTAATGCTGCATCAGAATAAAAGAGCCCTGCAGTACTTCTGTTTCATTTTCACGTTCCACGGGCCAGCTGGTTCACAGAACATCGTTAATGAAGCATGAGATTTCATGCTGTGTGGTCGTCCAACTGGAGAGAAGTAGTTTCACCTTATGGCGATTCCGTCTCTCCCAGTTCCCAAAACCCATGAGGTCTTATGTCTCACACAAGCACATTAAATGTCTGATATGGATACAGTTTTTGTCTCCTCTGAATCTCAGACAAAATTATCATACTGTTTGCAAGAGTGAGAATTTCCAATGGAGTGTTATCTCATGAAGTAGAGAACAAAGCCACACAATGGGAAGGGGAGGGGGAATAATGTACAGCTAAGAGTTTTGAAGCACCTATTATTCAGAAGGATTTCAGACACTTTTAATGGCTAACTAGATATTTTTTTCCTTTCCCTCAGCTAAGAAGTCAACAGTGCAAACAATTATCCTTCATAAAAAGTTGGTGCCAGATGGCTTCCTAAAGAGTTATTAAAAATATTGTGATACAGCTTTCTGCATAAATATAAATGCATGCATTTGGTAGGGCTTTTTAAATCCTGTTTGACCATGAATTGCATAACTTTTGGGTATTCATCTCTTTATTAAGAATAATAAAGATACTTAGAATCTCTTACTATTGTCTTACAGGTATGATGTCATGATGGAAGAATTATACAGGTTCCATAGCAGGACTGATCTATGACACTACTGCTGATTTCCATATTTGTAACAGGGAGAAATGGAGTCACAGCTTTAGAGAGAAGAAACAACTGGAGGTTCTCAGAAAACAGAATTAAAAAGAGAATAATGGAACCTATATATATGTTCCTGCTAGACATGGGCACAACTCGGCAAAATTGTTGTTTCCATTTTTGGTTATCGTTTCCGTTACGTAACGGAAACGGTAACGATAATTAAGCCGTCAGAACTCGAACTCGAACCGAAAAAAGAAAAATTTGGTCGGGTTTTTCGTTTCCGTTTGTGGCATCACGGTGATCGCGCGATGCAAAGCACAGAAAAAGTTTTTAAACTTTTTTTTTTTAAAAAAACCCGACTCACAGCCAAAAAGCAGGTGAAAATATGCCTGCCTGAGGCTTTGCCACCTACCAGAGGTGTGGTTTCTGGGGGGTCCCCGGCCTCCCCCCTCTTCTCCTGTCCTGGGCTGCTTGCCCCAGGCTGGGGGGGGTTATCCTCGTTGTCTGACTCGCTGCATGCCATGCAGTGGGGGGGATCCAAAATGGCAACCGCAATTTTTCTTTTGAAATCGTAGTCAAAAAACACACCAAATCACAACAGAAACATGTGAAATCTATTTATTTTAAATGCCTGAATTTTTATAGTAGCAGCAGTGGGTTTTTTATAGCTATAAAATGTTGTATTGATTTTATTTTATTTTTTATTTTTTATTTTTTTTTTTTAGACCTCCCCATTTGGGCTGGGCATGGGATGGGACCATGTAATTTTTTTGAACCATTCTACCAATGGCATTGCCAGGTTTTTGACTGACACTTCTGGATGTCTCGGAGGGCATAAAAAGCTAAGGCACCTTCCAGAAATCGCAGTTGGGTATATGGATGTGGTTGAGGCAGGAGGGCTGGCTGCTGGTGCTGGTGTGATCCGATCGAGATTGAGGAGGGAGGCTGGAGGCTTTAGGATTTAAGTTAGACAGGCAGGGAGGGAATTGAATTTAGAAAATAATTTCTTTGATTCCCTGCAGCTTTGTCTGCTGAAGGGAATAGCAGTTTATTCTTTATTTCTTCTCTGGCAGTTTGTGAGGATTTTTTTCTGATATAGGATAAAGGGGGAGTTTCGACTGGGAGTGAGAGGTGTGGATTTATTTTAAATATATATTATATACTCCCATTTATTTCTATTTTCCCAACTTCAATTTGCTTGCACACACACACACACACACACACACACACACACACACACACACACACACACACACACACACACACACACACACACACACACACACACACACACACACACACATCTGGGGTGCAAGCCAAGAACAAAACCTCTATCCTTCCTAAGTGATATCCTAACTGCCCACTTGCCCGTCCATCCGCGCCGCCACCCACCTGCGGCCCGCACCGCTGCCCGCCCACTCACCCGCCCGTGGCCACCGCCCGCCCATGACCTACCACCACCACCACCCCGCCGCCTAGGGTGCAAAAATACCTAGCACCGGCCCTGATTGTGGGACGCCCCTATGCTCTGGGAAGTCAAATCACGCTAAATCACGGTGGAAACGACAAACAACAAACGGAAACGACAAATTTTTGAAAAACTTTCACGTCAAATGGAAACGACCCGAAATGGACCCGTTCCGACAAACGAAAACTCGAAACATCGTTTTTTCTGGTCCTGCCCATGTCTAGTTCCTGCTTCTATATACAGTCTTCAAACACCTATTTCAAAGCAGTGTGGAAATTCTTGAAATTGTATAAATGAAAAAGTGAACAGAAGTTGTTAGAAGGGTTTTATAGTTTAATAGCCCCCATCTATCCATCAGCTTCCGAAGAGCCAAGGCAACTATTCAAATTAATCAAGATAAGCTATTAATTCATTGAGGTCTATGGCTCCATAAAACATGGTTGTGATTGATATCTGCCTTGCATTTCTGAGGTGGTATTATCTGGAATTGTGACCAGTCCTGCCCTGCTTAATCACAAAGTTAATTTAATATTTATTTATTTTTATATTTCTATACCGCATCCAGTTTTGTCCTCAGCTTTGCCTAAACTCAAATAAATAAAACAGCAATTTTTTCTCCTCCCCCCCGGGGGGGGATATTTTCACATGCATTACCAGAACTGGGCATCAGAGACAACACCATGTATTCTTAAAATAAATACAAATATGTATTCATCACACAGTCACTGGCTCCCTCTCATCTCAAATTCTGGTTCAACATGTGAAAATTGTTTTTCTGGATTTTTAAAAATACTATTTTACATATTTTCCGACTGTACATAAGTGAAATCATGAATACCGAATCCATAAATACAATGGTCTTACTGTACTTTAATTTCTCAGGCTCCTTTATTTTCAACATAATATCTTATTTCCAACCCCTCTTGTCCCAGCTGGTGTTTGCTCACTCCCATTTTTGGAAAGTTTATTTATTTTTTGTTTGTTTGTTTGACAAACCTCTTTTTCTTTGTGAGTACCCTTGATACTGAAATATTTTTGTCATTATTTAGGCCCCAAGTGGTTTGGCAGACTTTGGCAGACTTGGTCACTCCTTCAAGGGGGTGCGCGGGGGTGGTGGTGGGGAGTTAAAATCTCAACTTGAGGCTTACCCTCATGGCACAATGGTTAAACTATCCAAAATTATGCTGATGACTTAAGTGCTATCAGGGATTTAAGTGCTATCTGGTGGTATATAAGCAGCATACAGTCACCCCCTGCCATTTCGTGGTTCAGGTACTGTGGTCCCACTACATTGCGGGATCACAGTACCTGCACCTCAGAGTTGTGGGGGGGGGAAGCGGGGGGCTATTGGGTCACTTCGTGCCACCCCCACGCCCCTCCGAGAAGCCTCAGAGCCACATGGGGGGTTGTGGGGGGCAATCGGGTCACCCCGTGCCACCCCCTGTGCTCCTCCGAGAAGCCTCGGAGCCATGTGGTGGGCGGGGGGCAATCAGGTTGCTCCACTCCGCCCCTGCACTCCTCCGAGAAGCCTTGGACAGGCACGCGATCCCCCCCCGCCCCCAGGCCCCACCCACCCACTTCTGCATATCGTGGATTTTCATGCATCATGGGTGGGGTGGGTCCCTAACCCCCACGATCAACGGGGGGTGACTGTACTGCAGTAAGAACAGGGACTCATCCAATGGCGCACCTAGAGTTTGGAGTTCCCCAGGGACAAAGCCAGTTTTTGTGCCCTCTTCTCCCCCCTCAATCATGTCTCACTCATCCAGCAAGGGGGGGCAGATCCTGGGGAAATAGTGGGGGAGGGGAAGAAGGGTCTTTCCTTCTCATGCCCTCTTTGTGAGTCTCCATTCTAATTAAGGCTCTCCTATACAAACTGCACAGTGTGCAGATAGCACCAAGCAGGCAATGTTTTTCTTCCCTTCAAGCATCACCTCCGTAGCATGCTCCCCCTCCTCCTTTCCCCTGGCTAAGGCTTGGCGATCGTTAGCCTGGGGAAAGGAGGAGAGGGAAGCAGGTGATAGGGCTTTTTTTCCAAGCAGCACCTCTGTCGCACACTTCCCTCTCCTCTTTTCCCTGGGCTAATAATTGCCAAGCCTTAGCATTGGGAAGGAGGACGGGGAGCAATTTTTTTTTTGCCTGCTTCCCTCTCCTCGTTTCCCCCAACTAATGATTGCCAAGTCTTAGTGGTCTGAAAGGAGGACTGCTGGCGGGATGGTGCATGGGTTCCTCCTCCTGCTGTCCCTCCAGGCGCCCACCTCCAAGTTTGTTGCATGCCCTCGGGCAAATGCACTCATCCACCCCTCCCTAGTTACACCAGTGGACTCCTCACAACTTCATAGAAAAGGATTTGCAAGTGCTACTAAGACAAAGAAAACATACCTTTTCTATGTGTCTGTAAAGCAGGCCTCTGCAAATAGAGATACAGAATCTGCAAAATACTCCTCTTGGATGGCCTTTATTGGCAAACAACTTGCACAGGTAAAAAGTGGTCTTTACTGATGAGGAGTAGTAAAATAACAGCTTCACACACAATATGTCCCTAAGATGACTACATGAGGCCATTTGAACGGAGACTAGAGAACAAGCAGTGCAGATTTGATGAGACAGTGCAGATTTTTCAGTCAGCAGCCAGCTGTCAAGAATTGGACCAACTGAAGCTTCTGTACACTCTTTAAGGGTAGCCTCATGATCCCTTGGTTAGACTCGACTCAGAAATTGTGTCAGCTAGAGGATGAAAATGCACTTGTGCAAACACCTTCCTCCTCTGTTTTGTCCACCAAAGATCTATGGAAAGCATAGGCTCTAGAAGCATTTTGACAGCATGAAAGTGATGTTTTAGATAGGCACAATTTGTTGGAAAACAGGGTGTAAAAAATCCATTGAGGCCAATCTTTTTGTTTAGTGACAGCTGTTCCATCTTGTCTCAACTTCATATTGTTCACCCTGGTAGATTTTTGAGCTCAGGTAGGAGACATAGAGCATCAGAACCACATGATATTGGCATATTGATGGCATTTCACCATAAAGCCTCCATGACCTCTTCTAGTTATTTCTTGTCCATGTGATGGGGCCCACTTCCATTGCTGACCTCACAGCTAGTCAATGATCCATTTGAATCATCATGAGGTTTATTTCTATCACATTCTACTTCTGTCCTTCCTGTTCTACTGCTCTAAGCAAACTGATAAACTAACAAAAAGTTGTAGAAGAATTGTGGTGCCTTTCTGTGAATATCTGGAAGAGCTTATATGAATAGTACCCTAATATTATTATATGACTTATATATGTGAAAGCTCTTTCACATTATCTCATGAACTCCTAGTGAGGGAGTGACTGGAGGCTGTAAATAAAAAAAAAAACCTACTTTCCTTGTTAATGCAATCACTTGAAGTTATGGAGGGAGCAGGATTTCACAGAGGGAGAGTTAAAAACATCATCCATGTACAAGTGAGACCAAGATGTGAGCCAGTTAAAGGTTAAATATGGTAGGCACTACGCTAACTCTTTTTATTCTAAATGAAACCTCTATTGCAGTAACTTCATTGTGTGTTGAAATCTAGTTTACAGAATTCACTTTAGTAGAACTCATGGGACTTCTGTAATATCATCTGTGAAGGAAGATCACGTTAACCCAAGCACAATACGTAACTTTCTTGGGCTATGACGAGATTCTGAAAGATAGCTTAAAATGAAGACTGTACAGCACCTGCTTCACTACATAGTTTAAGTGGGGCCAAAAATCTCAGGAGATAACCTATTTCCACAATTATTTATATTGAAGCATTGGTACCATGTATACATTCTTTGTCATCCAGGAATGCAATATTTATGGAGCAAGCTAAGTCTCAGTATTTCTGCTAGACAGGCAAGCAGTCTGTCATGCCATTGATTTTGAAATGTCAGAACTTCTGTATATCCTGTTTAAGGTACCCAGCATGTTCCCTCCTGTTTTACTTCCTGGCTGGCTGTGTCTACATCCACTTGTACATGGGATTTCTGAAGGGAGGATGTGGCAAAGACAGAAATAGCTATTGAAAGGAAGATTCCCTTGATGAAACAAAAAAGGCAAATGACAAAAAAATTAAGAAATGTAGTTCAGTTAGGAGAGCCAATAAGAGATTCAATAAAATAAAGGGAGGGAAGGGACCTAGAAGCCAGGAATGAGGTGGGAACTATCATAGCAGCATTCTGTGGAGGAGATACAGGTTCAGAAACTTAGGATAGTCCTGATAGACAACAGGGTGAAGTAATTCTGCCAGCACAGTGATAGGAAGAGGAAAATGGAGGCAGGAAATGGGGTTCCTAATGGCACAGTATTATAAACACTTTTCAAACATTTGGCAGTTATGAGAGGAAGCAGTCTTGCCTTATCCAGCTGAGTCATTTTCAAAAGGGGAAGAGGGAGCCTCCTCTCCAGAGGGCGCTAATACACAAGGGAATGTGATGGCCCAGCTGGCACAGAAGGCCAGGAGAAAAGTCCTGCCAGGGTGTATTCAGGGGACAAAGGAAGTCTAGTGAAGGTGTGGGTGCTTTGCCCAAAGGAGCACCCACAGCTGTGGCTATTGGATCAGAAAATAAGACTGCATTTCAAGGTCAAACAGGCTCTTGATAACTATTGGGAAACAAATGGAGGCTTGGGAGAAGCATACTGAGAGAGTTGTACATTTATTTATTTATTTATTTATTTATTTATTTATTTATTTATTTATTTATTTATTTATTTATTTATTAAAATTTTATATTTTTATTTTAGAGTATTTTTACCCCGCCTTTCTCCTTGGAAAAAGGACCCAAGGCAGCTTACAGAATAAGGGATAATATACAGTTCAGTACAATTAAAACATGTTCAAGTATTGAGAAAAAGGAATTGAGGGACATCTTACAGCATTAATAGAAAACATTACATTAACGCAACAAGAGAAGCAGTTAAAGGGGAGTAAAGTTCCTTGTAAAGTTATGAGTGATGGAAACTGACATTGAAAACATAGTGTCAATGTAAACCCCTAAGGTTATAAGTAGTTATAGACACAAAGTCTATGTGATCCTGTAGATTCATATAAAAGCACGTAATAGGTAGTCCATCATTCAGGGAAAGCTTGCCTGAAGAGAAAGGTCTTTGCCTGTTTCCGAAAAGACAACAGAGAAGAGGCAGTCCTGGTCTCTAGTGGGAGGGAGTGCCAGAGTCTGGGCACAGCAGCCAAGAAGACCCTTTCATGGGTTTACACAAGACATACCTATGAGGGTGGCTGGGTGGAGAGAAGAGCCTCTCCTGATGACCTTAACAATCGGTTCATACTGTGAGATTCAATCTTTGACGTAGCTAGGACCCAGGTCGTATACTGCTTTGTAGGCACCTTGAATTGTGCCCAGTAGCTAATTGGCAGCCACTGGACCTGCTTTAATAGGGGTGTAAAGTGATCTCTGTACACTGCCCCAGCCAGCACTCTGGCTGCTCCATTTAGGACCCATTGAAGTTTCCTGAGGATTTTCATCCGTAGCCACAGAAAAAGTGCATTAGCTGAGTGTGGAAGACAGACATCTAAACAGACTCTTATCCAACTCAGACTTCTAAGAAGTCCATGTCATAAAGATTGACTAGAAGCAAAATAACGCAAAGTGTTCTGCTTATTTACTGCCCCATACAATTTCAAGTGGTCTCTGAGCAGTTTACAGTTTAATTACAGTTTTCAGGCTACACTTGCCCCCCCAGCAACCTGGGTATTCATTCTATGGGGGGAGGATGGTTACATAGACTGCAGTTTCAGCTTGCCCTGGAAAGTGTCTGTACCAAAGCCCAGCAGCAATTGACTGACCTTGATGATGTAGCACCAACTCTCATGGCCTGTCCACTTTACTGAACCACAGGAAAAGATTTTTTTCAAGAAGAAAAGACAAACATATTATAGGTGGTCCATGAACCGAGTGGGAGTGGGTTCATGTGATGTGCCTCACCCAATAAAGATATATGAAGGACTGCCTACAGAGCAGGCTTTAGTCTGAATCCTGAATCCTGAATCCTGAGAGCAGCATCAATGTCCATCATGAATTAAAATCAGGCCAGAAATAAAAACAAAAAGTTACATTTTAGAGCTACCACTTTTGCCACACCACAACTACCACTGTCATTGGCCATGCTGACCTGGGTATTCTGGCAGTCTTAAAAAATGAATGTCCAAATCAGATTGACTAGAATCAGCAACAAACTTACCTAATGATTCCACAGTTTTGGAACTCCCTTCCTGTGGAAATCTATCACGACCCTGTCTTCTCATTTTAAATATGCTTTAGATAACCTAGTTTCCTGCAGCAGATAATTTATTATTAAATTGATGTGGACACCCTTCATAAGATCTGAAGGTTGCCATTAGAAATTTATTTATTTATTTATTTATTTATTTATTTATTTATTTATTTATTTATTATTTTTACAACTTATATGCCACCCACTACCCAAAGGTCTCTGGGCGGCTGACAATCAATCAGATCGATCGATCGATCGATCGATCGATAGATAGATAGAGAGATAGATAGATAGATAGAAAACCCATATCAGTGACTTCAATGCTAGCCAAGGTTTCTTGGGTCATTATTAAATGTAAAAGTCTCAATTATTCTATTGTATTTCCTTCCTAACTATCCACTGCCATCTTACAAGATTCAAAGGATATTGGAGATAGATGAGATACATTGTGGCATGAACAATGGCAGTGATTGATAGCTAAATTGATACCAGTGTTCCTGCTATGGACAACATGGTGGGAACACTTGGGGATGACGTCCATGACATTTCACTGTTTCTCTGCAATCTGTACTTGAACCCACAGGCAAGTTTAAACATGTTTATGAGCAATCTGGCCTTTCCCACCAGATTACTCATCAACATGTCCAAACCCTTTTTCAAACAAGGCTGCAGAAAAAAATATGGCGTGTCAGAGAAATCCTCTCCCTATGACCACGTTGCCCTAGCAATGTTGTCTTTAGCTAGGGGTTAATTTAACCACCAATCATTGTCATTGTTTAGAGAACAATGCTTCCTGGAAGGGGAACTGAACATCGATAGGAAACATAAAGTCCTGTGAAATGCCACACCATCAACAACTTGTGCCCAGGAAACAGTTTCTTTGTTTTGGGGCCATATATAAATGTTTGCCATGCCTTATGTCTGAGAAAGTGGACTTGTCCACAAAAGCTCACATTAAAAGAGAGCAATTAATCTTTGTGCTGCCACAATATTTATGTCTTCTTTAATTTTTTTATTTTTTTTTGTTTCAACCTGATAACATGTATACCTCTACTAAAACTATGTATTACTATTATTCTTTTTGCAGGATTTTACAAAACCATATTGCTAATGCCATTTTGTGTGCAGTTTATCTATGTATAATTTTATGTTTGGCTTAGTACATAGATAGTTTAATATTGTGGTGGAGAGACAAATCTTTTTTTTCTTTGTTTCACTTTCTTTTGTATTGTTGAGAGCTGAGAGGGGAAATAAGAATTAAAAACAAAAGATAGATGTGTGCTAGATTTTAAATATTAAGGATGACTGATACTCACTGAAACAATTCAGTTCTCCATTAACTAGCTACTCACATTTCTAACATGTTTATTTTCCATCCTGCAATCTCTGAGGCGATGTGCTATCCAGATATTTCATGAAAGCTACATTCTTTCAGAAAGATTAGTTTGTTGGAGTTTGGGTTGGACACGTGCATGAGCTAGGCAGCTGGATCTAAGAAGGAAAAGAAGCCTTAATGGACGCTCCTGAAAAATGCTATTACCCAAGGTGTGTGTGTGTGTGTGTGTGTGTGTGTGTGTGTGTGTGTGTGTGTGTGTGTGTGTGTGTGTGTGAGAGAGAGAGAGAGAGAGAGAGAGAGAGAGAGAGAGAGAGAGAGAAAGAGAGAGAGAGAGAGAGAGAGAGAGAGAGACCTTGTCAAACAGAGAAGGAGAAGAGGACCAGGGCCCCTAAAAGCCTATGTCATAGCCACATGTCTTTTAAAATGTTTTAAACATTCTGTAATTAAGCTGAAAAGCAGGACTCATCCTGATTAGTATATTGGAAAAGGGGGGGAACCTATTTAAGATAACACAACCTTTGCTTGAAACGTTGTCAGAAGAGCAGCTGCTCTGCCAATATTTTGGGATAGCAATTTGGAGCTCATATACTCAGCTTTTAGTAATAAATAAATGTGAGGTTGTTGTTTTCAATGATCCATGTTAAAAGCAACAGAGCTGTCAGCCACTACATCTTCCCCACAGCTGGGAGAAGCAAAAGTCTTGCTTTTTAGAACAGGCTGCATTTCCCCCCTTCCTTTCCATGTTCTCTGTTCCATCTGTCTGCCACACTTGGCTTGACAACATTGATCTGACTATATTGCTGCATTCGGGGGGTTGATCTTTGCTGCTGCTCACCTCCAAACCATGGTTTGGGGGAAAAAAGAGGAAAATACCCAGCAGACACGAGTAAACATTTTGCACATGTACCACTCTCTGCAGAGCTCTCCTCTTCCTGAAAAATTTAGTAGCCCTGCTAGGGATGTAAATCCTTGTTTACCTTGTTCCTATGTGTGAGAATGAGAACCTGGCAAATTGCTTTCCTCACCTGAAGGATGTTACTTATGCTATTGTCAGGCTATTGCTCTTGTAAGATTAGTTTTTGATAGAACTGGGGTATTTATTGCCTTGTGCCCTGGACATTGGGAAAAAAAGAGAGGAGTATATTGATGGGTTGTTTGCTTCTTTTGGTCAGTCAACCTGCCTGCCGATGCTTGTTATGTGTCTGTGTTTTGGTGCTCAGATAGGAAAGATGCTAGTTTTATGCAGACGATCTGTGCAAATATTGTCAACCTCAAGAAAAAGTAAATGTGCTAACTTATCACACCAGTGGCAAGAAGTTTTGTGGGCTCTTTCTCATACCCTCACATATTTGTGATTGGTTACTGTGCCTAGTTTGCAGTACTGTGGAAATAATAGAGCAGGTTGTGTGCATATCTCCATTTCATAATAATGTGGTGCTATGTCTTGAAGTTACACATGTTCAACTTGAAGGGAGCTGTAATCATCCCATTATAGGAAGGATGAATCCTGTTTCTGAAAGACTGTGGAACCCAGGAGTATTAAAGCAGGAAAGCTCACCAGTGTTGGTCTTTCTGACTGACAGAATGTTATATAACTGAAGAAGAATGGAGGGCTTCAGATTTGTCAGAAATTGGAGAATGTAGAAAGTCCAATTCCAGCCATAACTCATACTGGGAACATTAGGAAACGGTGCCATGCTGAATTAACAGAACTGGAAAGATTGGTTGAGGTGTACTTTTGTGTGGGTAGAATTGGATTCAAATATAATCACCTGTAGTTTAAGGCTTCATTCCCCTGATGGTCTGGGAAAGTTTACTGTCAAGGAAACAGTAGAATAAACATGAGAATAAATTATGTGGGATTCCCAGTGTGGTTTTGAGGACAGGGTGGTGGTCAAATAGTTAAACAGCCTCATTCAGATCTTACAAACTCAAGGCCATGTATTCCTTCATTGTGTCAAAATTCATTTCCTATTAGGTCTTGCCATTACTTTCCCCAGCATCTTTGTCTTTTGCAGTGCGTTTTGCCTTCTCATGATGCACCCAAAGGATAATTGCTTTAGTTTAAACATTAGAGATGGGCACGAATAAAAAAAATGGTGTTTTGTTTGTCATTTGTCATTTAGGGGGTCCGTTTCGGTTCGTTTCCATTTTTCGCATTTTTTTTGCAAAAAATTCATTTTCATTTTCATTCATTTCATTACAGTTTTGTTACCATTTATTTTAATTTTTCGTGTTTTTTTTAGCATTTAAAGCAGTTCAATGTATTGCCGTAACGAAAACGAAACAGACGACAAAATTTCTGGTGTTTCTGTTCGTTTTATTTCATTTTAGAGATAAAATTCGTTTGTTGTTTCATTGCGTAACGAAATGGAAAAACAAAAATGGAAACAAAAAATTGTTCATTTTGTGCCCATCTCTATTAAACATTTTTGCTTCTAGCAAGAGTTCAAGGTTGATTTGCCTCACTTATTTGAATCCATTTCTATGTTTCAGGAGAAAATAAAAATCTGCCTATGGCCCACATTGTTTTTCTTTAAATTGTAAAATCAATAGTCTTTATGCAACTGTTTCTTGTACATGCTTAGCAGTAGACCTTAGAAGAAAGTTGAACTGAAGCAGTGGGGTCTGTAAAATCTTGACAGGTCATGGTCATGAATAAGACATCAGGAAGGAATTAATATTTCCAGAAGGATATCCATTCCATATTATAGGAGTATATTCAGCAAATGTCTTCATCTAGTGCTCTTGTGCTATCACTATGCATAGGTTTCTCTTTTCTTGTCATAGGTTGCATTTTTACTTTGAAATCAGAAATTTCTTGGTTAAAAAGAGGGAAAACATCCACAAGGGGAAGTATTGATTAAGAAAAATAAAATACAGTAAACCCCCACCTATTGTGGTGGTTAATGACACACATGACCCACGATGACTGAAAGTCCGCAATATGCGGATGCGGGTCGGGGGGGCTAAGGGGTGGGGGGGCTGCTCCAAAACATCTCAGAGGAGTACGGGCCGGCAGCATTGGGAGATCTTATCCCCCGCCGCCGCCCACCCGTGCTGCCCTGAGCCTTCTCCCCCACCCCAGCAATCAGCTGGAGCCCGGGTAGGTACTGCGATCCCACAATATAGTGGGACCACAGTACCTGAACTGCGAAATGTTGGAGGTTACTGTAATCAGTATGTGCCCTCAATTCTATGACTTTGGAAAGTTTTGTTTTTTCTTTGGTTGCCCTGGGACTGTGCAGCTTGCCCATGGTTACACAGGTTGGTTGTTCTCACAGGAGGCACAGTAGGGAATTGAACTCTCAACCTGTGGCTCCGCAGCCAAATGCCTAAACCATTGGATTCTCCAGCCTGCTGTTGATTTAGAATGGTGTGGATAATGTGTGGCCCTGGAATCTAAGGATGACTGTACTTCGCCCACTCTAAGTAAAGGCAAAGAAGAAGACGGAGAAACGAGGTGTGCCCTCTCTTTCCCATTTGGCCACTCCTCTTCTTGACTTTTCAGTATAGCAGTTTCCATATACCACGGATTTCCAGAGGTGTGCTTCTAAAATAAACATACATCTGGAATCCTGTGGATAGGATAGTGGCTTGAGGCAAAGGGGAGTGGAAAGTAGCAAGCAGGGCCTTGGCTAGGCATCTCCTGATAAGTCTGTCATCTAAATTGTTTCCATTGATAAAACAATTCCTGGAGCAGCAGTTTAAAGAAATGAAGGACTACCCAAATCCCATGGCTCCCAATGGTTTCCTCATAATGAGAGGGAACCAAGGAAGCCTCTGGATAATTGGGTTAGACATTTATAATGTCAAACAAGTGACACTGGCCAATGGCATCACCAGCCTTACATGGTGTAACATCACGCAACAGGACTTCAGCCTCTGAGTGACCATTGAACTGAAAGCAAAAAATAGACCCCATACTCTTTCTCCTCCTGATATAATGCCACTATGAGAAAAAGACAGGGGGAAACTGAAGCCAGATCATCTTTAACTATTTCTACATTTTCAGCTTTCATACAACAGGAGAAAGGATAATCAAAATGAATGCAAAATGTTTACTGCTAATGCCACCATGCTGTGGCTTTCTATTTATAATAGTTATACTCTCTGAGCCACAGCACATGAGCAACTATAAGCAGCCCCCCCCAATGATGAGTCACACCACCGTCCAAAGTAAAGCCAATCAGCATATCTTCATTCTCAAGCATCTGTTACTTTGTAATACGTGCACAAACAGATATATTAGCATTCCCAAAATAATGTTACTCCACCATAAGCTAAGAGAGAAACCTCCTAGTACACAGTATCAATAAACTCCCAAGCATATTTAAATAAATTGGATTATTCCTTCAAATCATCCAGCCATGAGACAGCTACCAAATATTTTGTTTTCGTTGGGTGTTTCTTTCTTTTTTTCTTTCTTTAAAAAAAAACACCCATCACCCTTCTAAAGAATGGATGAAATAGGATGATGCATTTTAAATCCTTTGCTACATTTTCTGTAATTTTATACCAGGGGCAAATGTTGACATTTACCTCAGCTACGGAACATACATATGTGTGTGTATTTTGTGTGTATTTGTGTGCTTTTGTGTGTGTGTATGTGCACATGTATGCGTGTGTGCGTGCGTGCATGTGCATGCATTGGGGGAGATAGAGCCAAGAACAAAAGAGGCATCACTTTCAGCTTTAGCTTTTCCAACTATGTCATGCAGAAATGATGGAATTGTAAACTGTGGCACTTACACCGGTGTCAAATGCTGATTACAAACACTGCTTCCATGTTCAGGGTCAAGCTGTATTTCTGGGTAGTGGGCAGGTGAGACTCAAAAGCTGGCTTTAAGGATTAGCTAAGATGAATGAAAGCGCTCAGATATAAATCCTTGGGCTATATGCATGTAAAATGCTCTGGTTCGCCTCAACAATACCTGGCAGAAGGCAACATCTAGTGTCAGACAATACAGCTGGTTAATAGAGGTGACATGTTAGGTGACATGTTAAGTGATTCTGTGTTCTGAGTGGTGCATGGTGAAAGCTCCCAATTCTGCAGCACCATTATCTCACCTGATGCTTGCCAGGCAATTTTACCCCAAGAATGGCAGGTATCAGATCTAATATGTAAAAGAATGGGAATTATCCCTGAATCAACTCTGATAGCAAATAAATTCTCAGGGGCTTTTGAAGAGAATGACAAGACATTAAGAGCAATACAGCTGAAACCCCCACATTCTTAATTTTGGAGATAGGCAGTTTCTGCCGCTCTATACACAGCCCACTCCAAAGCATCTATTCACAAACCCTTGAAACCTGTTGCCTCCAGTTTGCAAAATAGCTCTGTGTGCAAACAATCCCTTATAGAGAGAATTATATAAAAGATCAGGGGTTGCTTGACTTGACTTCTGTACTGTTGTGTTCCCTCTATTCTATCTCATTCCATAGGCTGCCATTACATCTTATCACACAACAGGCACCTCTGATGCAGAGAGAACTGATGACTTCCCCATCAATGGCCACAAAACTGCAATAATATTTAAATCAAACACACAGAGTGACCCATTGCGTCCCTATGTGTATCTATCTGCCAAAGCACTAAACATCAAAACCCAGGAGACATAGATAAAGATGTATGGCATCTTTATCTCATGCAACAACTAAAAAAATGTGGTTCTTAAGACTGAATTTTTTAAATGCTTGGATTAATATCTGGCAACGCTATAGGGGAAGAGACCTCCCCCTCCCTTTTTGTTGCCGTTCTTATTTTCTTTGTGCTAGTTGTTGCAGTAGTTCTATGGCTGCATGACAGCCATAGAAAAATTGTGTTGAAAGTTCTGACTTGAGATGTTAAGGCTCAGACAATAATCCTGAAATATTCAGAGGGGAAAAAGGGTTTTCCCCATTTTCTTTCTGAAGCCTTTTCATCCTCCCCCCCCCCAAAAAAAAAAAACCTGGGAAATTGAAAAAAGAAAAACTGATTATACAATGTTTTATTATAATGAATAAAATGTTTTAAGACAGGGTGTTCAAATATTTTCCAAATCATTTCTAAAAAATATCATTAAGTTCAATGACCATCCATTGAAACTTAGTCCCACTCCCTTCTATACATTTCCCCCCTCTTCAATTCACTTAATGAGGTTTTTATTTTATTTTTATTTATTACTATGGAGCAGAAATATGAATAATGGTAAATTCTGAATTTTTAAACATTGTTTTGCAGAGATTTTTTTTGTTCCACATAAACTAGTATTCAAGCCAGGAGATTGTTACTCTATTTGTTACTTACAATTACAAATAAATATTATTTTAAAAGTAAACTCTGTTTTTAATAATTGTTTGGATATGCTATATTTTAAAATGCTAGTTGTGATAATTTTATGCCAAGTCAAATTGTCCATAGTCATATGTTATGTTTCTAAAGTAACAGAATGACTTTCAAACGGTAAAAGGCGGGGGGGTGCTAATGTAACTTTTTTTTCAATTTTTCAAAAAAAAAAACTGTTTTTTTCTGGGGGGAAAAACAGAAAAAAATGGTTTTTTCCAAGCTTCAAAATTTCAGGAAATTTTATATGTCTAGTTCTAATCTTACTTCTCTCGCCTTTTTTACTGTTGCACTGCACATGTCCTTTGCAATCTTGTGTTACGTCTACCATCTATCTGGTGTTTCTTTTCTTTTTACTACAGAAATTGTCTTTGGGCTTTCTTCCCTGATAATATATCTGGTTTCACCCCACAGTTCTAATGGTCTGTGGTCAATTGAGCTTAGTAATGCAAATCAATTATTTATGTGCACTTGAAATTCCTCATGACATTCCATCTTGTCCAGGTTCAACCTTAGTCTACTTGCCCTCATTGAGTCCAAGACGGTGCCCAAGCAGCACTCAAGGTTCAGAAGAGCATTGACTGCAGATGGAGAAAAAGAGATAGAGAGCTGGGTGTTATCAGCATGCTGATCGCATGAGGCTCCATACCCCTTCTGATCACCCCGCTCAGCAGTCCCATATAAATGTTAAATAACATGAGTGAGATGATCAACCCTTGTGGAACCACACAATTGAAGGTCCAAGGGGTGGGGTGGAAGTCATCTTGTCCAGCTGTACTCTCTGGAGATGGCTGTTGAAGAAGGACTGGAACAAGGCCAAGGCGGAGACCCCAATCTCCAACTCAGAGAGCCTCCCCAGAAGGTGGTCTGTGGTACAAAACGTTGCCGAGACACTGAGGAGGACCTACAGGGAAGTTTTCTCCCTGTCAGTCAAGGGTGTCTGTTTCATCCAGGAGCATTTAAAGCATTAGAATGACAGCATTAACATAGGTGGCCAACCTATTTTCTGAAATGGAAGAAACAGTGAGGCAAATCAAAGCTGTCCGGTTATATTTTAGCTATCTGTAGCACAGTTTTACACCCCTGACTGAAAGGTAGTGGAACATTCACTGCTAGCAACACCTCTGATTGTTTTGGCTGTATTACAGAAAGCGAGAATTGTGGAAGGGTTTGAGAAACAGAGCAGACCCACTGCTTGTGCTACAGATCCAGAAAGGGTCTGTGCATGACCTACCCCTACATTCCAGAACTGTATAACCAGAGATAACTTGGAGAGACAAAGGCCTGTTTGTTAGCTGATATTCCTGTCTAGGGATGCACATTTTGTTTCAGAACCAGTAAGTTACGAAACGAACCACATGACCCCAGGTGGTCCTTACAACCGGCTGATACACACAGATCCAATTGCTTTACCTTCCTGTGTCTCGCACAGGGTTAAAATCCAATGAGGGAGCATGCAGCAACATCATCTGTACTTCATCTGTGATGCTGGCCAGTCAGGAGCTGTGCAGGGACAGGCATCATCCCATATCCCTCTGTGATTGGCCAGCAGCACGAAGCACGAAAGATGACATCGGAGCATGCTTCCTCATTGCAGCTCAGTTCCATGTCAGCAGAGAGAAAGGTAAAGCAATTGGATCTGCGTGTATCAGCCGGTTCCAAGCACCACCGGGGCTCATGTGATTCGTTTTGTAACCTACTGGTTCTGAAATGAAATCTCTTCAGAGATTGCTGTTAATATTTGAGATTTAACTTGAGTTTCTATGCTTTATCTTCTTTTCTATTCCTATTTTTTGTTTTTGTTTTTCTTATTTCCTTATACAAACATGAATGGGATGTTGGTTCAGCCACTTCCACTTGTAAAGTAATCTAACAATTGCCCTGTGCATAGAATTAGGTTTAGGGGGAGAATGGCAGAAATAAATTATTTGTAAAATAAAGAGGTCTACACTGTAAATGGTTACATAAGCATTAGGTGCATGTGTGTGCAAAGATACTGGTATACAAAGGAACTGCTAGAGCAGAGCCAAATGTCTTTAAGTAGGAAACAAAATAAAACAGCAAGAGTTCATATGGAAAATCCTTTAGGATATGTGTCTGTTCACAATTATTATTAATAATATAATTAATTTGGAAGTTGAGTCATGGCTACTGGACTTCTTTTTTGAGAAATAGAAACGTTTCGCTGTGAAACGTTTCTATCTCTCAAAAAAGAAGTCCAGTAGCCATGACTCAACTTCCAGATAAACTCACCTGGATGACTGAGAATCTTCACAGACAATATAATTAATTATTTCATTTGAGCATATCAAGCATTAACCACCACCACCACCACTTTTGAACTGGAGATCTGGAAGAGTCCATATGGATCATTGACTCCAGTCCCTCTCAAGGAAGCATGGTGGGATATTGAACTCATAACATCTGGCTCAGCAGCCAGAGATGTAAGCCACTGAGCTATCCAGGAGTAATTCTGTTTAAGTGCAAAATATATTTGGCTTGTTTAAATATGCTATATATTTTATAATTTTAAAGTGTTAATTGCCATGCAAGCAGCTGTTCTGTCCTTTGGTGCTTTGTTCATTCATTGATTTGTTGACTGATTGCTTAATACGTGAGGGAAACTGGCCCCAAAATGGTTATGAGCTGAAGGCACCCAGAAATACATACGAGATATGATCCATTGTAGTAGATTTTTCTGCTGATGTCTTTCTGGAAAAGAGCATCAAGTCTACTATTGGTTTCAGGTAATCGAGTTTAATAACATGGGCTTTCACTAGGAATGTTCAGAGAAACAGGATTTCACACATTGTTGTGACAGAATGAGGAGAGACAGGCAGAGAAAGGCCTCTTTTAGTGTCCATGATTGCAGTGGTAAAAGAAAGTAAAAAACTATTATATCAAATATGATGGCATTAATCAAGCCCCCAATGTCAGCTACAAAAGAGCAATCTATTTCTTTTACTTGATCTGTCACCAGTTATCAGTAAACAAGAAGGTTCTGGAAGAGTGACAGGGACACCGAAGTCAGTATAGACAACAGAATTCCTGATGATGTTTTTCAGCAAATAAGGGGGATGGCCTTTATTTCTTAAAAGCTTGATATACGGTAGTTCTAGAAAATCCGAAGATCCAGAGAAATTAAATAATCCCACACACTCTCAATCTTTACCAAGGAATAGTAACTGTCTCATAGGAATTTAAAAAAATAAACCAGAAATGAAGACTCAGAACATGTTACGACTGTAAAGACTAAAGGTAGTCAGACATGAGCATTAGAGATGGGCACGAATCAAAAAAATGATTTCGTTTGTCGTTTTTTGTTTGGAGGGTCTGTTTCGGTTCGTTTCCGGTTTTTTGCGAATTTTTGCAAAAAATTCATTTTCGTTTTCGTTCGTTTTGTTACCGTTTCGTTACCATTTATTTCAATTTTGTGATTTTTTTTTAGCATTTAAAGCAGTTCACTGTATTGCAGTAACGGAAACAAAATGCACGACAAAATTTCTGGTGTTTCTGTTTGTTTCATTTCATTTTGGAGACAAAATTTGTTTGTTGTTTTGTTGCATAACAAAAAAAATGAAAACGAAAATGAAAAATTGTTCGTTTTGTGCCCATCTCTAATGAGCATTATTATTGGGATTGAGCCAGTACCATGTAGTTGGAGAAGAGGGGAAATATAACAGAAGATGTAGTCACCTTGGGTACTTTTCCAAGGAGAAAGGTGGGGTGAAATATTCTAGATAGATAGATAGATAGATAGATAGATAGATAGATAGATAGATAGATAGATAGATATAGATGTGAAGCATCATCAAGAAATCAGCAGCAGCAGCTGGGTACACCCAATACTTTAATTTCAGAGCTGAAGGAGAATGGCCTTGCCATGCCTAGTCTGGAATGTATTATTTGTGTTAGAAATTGATCTCTGGATCCTCATGGTCATGATTAAAGTGATTTGTTGGAGAGGTGGGCATGGTGAGGTGCTAGGGATTCAACCAAGTTTGATACGACTAGAAGAAATGCTATCTGAGCTATAGAGTAAATTATTGTAGCCACAGGAGCCACTGGAGTCACTATCCAACACTTTTTAAAGCAGGGAACATTTTTCTGGTTGTATAGACTCGCTTCTTGGACATTGGGCAGAAGCTGTGGCCACGTTACTTATGAAACAGTTTGTTGTTTTTATTGCAGCTGCAACAGCTTGCCAGGAATAAGCCTGGATCCTACAGGGGACTTGCCCACATATTAGATAGTTGCAGGTTGGATTCATTTTGAAGGAATGTGACCAGAGTTGTGCAAAAAAATTAGCATTTCATTTCATTTCATTTCATTTCATTTGCTATTTCATTTTATTATTAATGAGTGTTTTTAAAAAATATCATAACAAAACAAGAGAAAACAATTTGTTATACTATCTGGGTCTGCTACCCGGGGTCCTAGAAACACCTAATTTTGTGGGTAGCTGAAGAGTTGGGGCAGTAGATTAGAAATTGAAATCTGTATGCAGAGAGGTGGGACCTAGGAATGGATGATGTAACAGTAAGATATAGTGATCTGTCTGGGAAGAGATGGGCTGTCAGATACATCAGTGCAGAGGATGATTTTATGGTGATTGGGAAAGATCCCATGCGAAAATCATATGAAATCAAGGAGATATGATAAGATCCAACTTCTTTTACTTATAAAACTCTTTTATTTAAATTTAAAGAGAGAGCAGCCAATTGTCAACTGTGGTGACTGCATCCCTGCCACCAATCATGTTTCTTGGACCCCAAAGTAACAGTTTTAAAATGTGTGCAACAAAATAACAGGTATCAACAGATGTCATTTGCACAATTTTCACAATTAGGTGCACAACTTTTAAAAATTATTTTAATTTTTAAATTTATTTTTATAATTAATTTTTATTATTTTATTTTATTTTATTTTTCCATGTGGGAGGGTTTTCATCAGTACAGGAAGAAAATAGCTTGCCATTTCACAGTCACTGTTTTTGTTTGCTTGCTTACTTTTTCATTTTTACTCACAGAAACAGGACAAGTGAAGATTTACAACCTTTAAAAAGGTTCATTTTTCCCTGAAAAATGTGAATTCTTATTGATACCAGTAGGAAATATCTTTCATGTGCAAAAATAATTGTTTGCCCCTTCTTATGCATGAGGAGGGAGAAAACAAGCAAAGATTTATACCTCTGTTTCATGTGCATAGGATTGTTGTAGCTAACCTTGTGTATATTCTCATGTGGTCACAAGAGTAAAAATATACTCTAGATTAATGTGTGCCTCTCTTGTGCCATAAGGCCAGTTCAGATGTTTAGCAGGTGTGGATCAAACTTGCCTAGTGAAGCACATGGATGGCGGGCAGGGGGAGTAGGACAAACTCAGTGCTAGAACTCCACAGCTTGGGAAGTATTTTTCAAATGCTAGGTTTTTTTCTTTGCAGGCAATTCTTTTAAGGTATTACTTTGCTATAGCTTTAGAAACAAAAATATAATTTGATTTTTTAAAGAAAATTGCCAAGAATAGCCAATCATCCCACCCGTGACCCACCAAACTGCAACATTTTAGAAGTAGTGAGAAAAACTAATGCTGTACATCTCATTGGAAAGGTAACATAGTTGCAGTTCATTAAATTCTTTCTTAAAATAGCATAATTATGTCCTCAAAATGATAATTCCAATCTCAGTGAAACATGTTTTATACACACAGAGAGAGAGAGAGAGAGAGAGAGAGAGAGAGACAGACACAGTCACACAGACACACACACAGACACACACAGAGAGAGACATGCACACACGTGCATACGCGCGCGCGCGCACACACACACACACACACACACACACACACACACACACACACACACACACACACACACACACACACACACACACACACACACACACACACACACACAGAAGGCGCTTTTAAACGACCCCTAACATCCGAGGCAAAGGCTCCCAGATCCTGAGCTTAAAAATGTTTTCCCACCAGCTCCGGACTTTTAAAAAAATTAAGTACGACCACGGCCACCTAAGCGTGTCCCAGCACACTTTTCAAGTACCTGGCCTCCAGGAGGTAAAAAAATCTTCCGATGCGAATTGTAAAGCTGTGAATGCCGGGCTCCCTCGCCTTCTGTTTGTTTTTTTGTCTCCGCCGCCCCTTTAAGAGACAGGATTCCCTATGGGGCTGCTCTGGGCTGCTTCGACTGGCAGAGGGAGGAGAGCCTGCATTTTTTCTCCCTTTTTTTTCTCCCTCCCCTCACACAGACAGGAAAAATGGAGTGTGGAGGGGTGGGAACACAGGAACAGCGACAAATACCCACGATCTCTGGTCTGAATTTATGTTGCCACCGGATTTTAGAGGTTGTGTAAAAGCGCCCAGAGAGGGGGGGGGATCCGCAATCAATTCACATTTAATTGTAAATGTATCAGGTAGATAACGTGGACAATTTGAGGAGCTGCTGACAATCAGAGTAGGCAGTATTGTTTTCCGTGGATAAACAAGCTTTGATCCAAGGCATGAAAGCAATCATGTTAACTTCTTTGTATGATAGACAGTCATATGATCAAGTTGATATTCTTGGCACTTACACACAAGCCCCCCCCCTCCAAACCTCAGTGAATAAATTTTTTTGATATGCAAAGCTGTGCACAATTCCATACAGCTAAGCTGGCAGGACATTTTACTCCATCAGCATTAAACAGAATCTTTGACCTATATTCTAGAGCAGATACATTTGCTATGTATTCTCTCCAAAGTGCCGTTAACATGATCTGTCCATGGAGTGGTCTAAATGTTCATAAGATGATGTGATTTCTGCACAAGGAGGAGAGATTCTACATGTTGTGTGTCTCTTTTCGTACCTGTCACGCACAGCATATAAAGTATGCCTGCTGCTCTGTCATCAGAAGAGGGCCATTGCCAAAAAGCATCTTGAGAAGGTTACAAAGAGCTTTTGCTCACAGTGTAGTTCCAGACAAAGGAAGACTATAAAAGGAAAGAGGTAGAATGTGCTAAATTTTGAACGAGACGTGAAAGCCTTCATATAAATATGTATTTAATGGCCATGAAAGAAGCAAGAGCAGAACTTCACAGGGGAAAAAAAGCATCCCAAAGCCCTCAAGGTCATATTTAACCTCACTGCAGCTGGCTCTCCTTGTTAAGAGAAAAATGAGATTTTATGCCCCATTTTAAGACCCATTTTGGAAAGCTATCAAGGTGCCCCCAGAATAGGTATTGTGTATGTATCACCACAAAGGTTTCCATATCTGCCTATTTTTGGTGAAATGTTGGAACAGGAAGCATCACTTTCTATTCCCTGGTCTTAGATTATTCTATAAAACAAATAAATTGTATCATTTTTCATAATCAGGAACTTCTTTCACACACATAAGTGGGGCACACAGGTGGGTGTGAATATTAAAATTGGGAGTTGTGTGATACGATGGAGGAGTGGAAGTGACGCAACTGACCAGGCACGTGGGCTTTCAGCTTCCACACACATACTATAGCAGAATAATTTAGCAACACTACGGGAAAGCAAGGAATGTAATCCTTTTGATTAGCATAGTAAGTCACAAGTAGAGTTGGCCCATTGAGTTAATGGGTATTTGGAGAGTTAGCTCTTTCAGAAGTTCCACTGATTCAATGAGTCCACTAAAGATACTACTTATTTTACTAAGTATCAGGATTTCAGCCACTGTGTCTCTACTTATTCATGGGGGTAGGCATGGGGTTCCATTTCATTGACCTCTTTTTTTTAAAGTCAATACTCCACAACCCTCAGAATGGTCTTCTTAAAATGGTGGAAAGAATGTGGGATTTTAAAAAAAAATGCAAGTGTGGGGCAAAGTGAAACTGATACCACCTATTCCCGAAGTGGGACCTGTGAGATTAAAGGAAAAGTTTCCTCCCATACATGCATGCTAGTCATGTCCAACTATAGGGTGGTGCTCATCTCCGTATTCAAGCCGAAGAGCCATTGTTGTGCAATACCTTGGCCATGTGGCTGGCATGGCTGCAAGGAAACACTGTTTTTACCTTCCCGCTTTTTACGGAGGTACCTATTCATCTACTTGCATCTACATGCTTTTGAACTGCTAGGTTGGCAGGAGCTGGGGTTAACAGCAGGACCTCACTCCGCTGCGTGGCACCCGGGATTCGAACCGCCGAGATGCTGACATATCTTTTGGAATCCTTATGTATTCAACCACAGTTTTTGGACTGCATCATGGTCACCACCACTTGTTTTTTTGTTTTGTTTTTGATAAGCAGGATGGAAAGTATATATAAGTATATATACTTATATATAATATACATAAGTATATATTAGGGGTGGGTATTTCATTTCGGAACCAGTAAACCTGAATCATCTTTTGTGCTTTGTGCTGCTGGCCAATCAGAGAGTGCGGCGGGATGATGCCTGTCCCTGCACAGCTCCTGATTGGCCAGCATCACAGATCTAGCACAGATGTCGTGGCAGCATGGTTCCTCATTGGAATTTAACCCTTCGCGAGACAGAGAAAGGTAAAGCAATTGGATCTGCGTGTATCAGACGGTTCCGAGGACCTCCTGGGCTTGCGTGGTTCATTTCATAACCTACTAGTTCCAAAATGAAATGAGCATCCCTAATTTTTTTAAAAAAAATCTGAGTGTAGGAGAAGGTTAAATGGACAAATTCATTTATCCCTAGTAGGGGCATATAAGGAACATTTACACATACTGGGTGACTAAAAGGTAGTGTAATATGTACATGTGTGTTAAGATTATGACCTGATCAGACAGGCCCATGTTAACCACTGAGCCACATTGCTCAGAATGTGTGGGTAAATTCCAGGAGGGCCTGATGCATTGATGATTAGGGGAAACTTTTATGGCTGGCATCCACACCTTCTCACTTTTTATAAGCTCAACATTCCTCTTCTAGACTGTTTGAGGAGTTGCCCCCAGCAGGTTTCAAATTGCCCTGAATGTTTCTCAAGAGAATAACTTCCAAAGAGTAACTTTCCCCCTCCCTCCTCTTCAGTTGAAACCATTCTTTGCTAATTTGCTCAGTACTAAGGAGCAAGCAATGACCTTGGAGATTCCATCTCACAATAATAAGGCCAGCTGGTATTGGGTCCCAATCAATGTGCATGTGCTCCCCATTCTCCTTGGTTGCTCATCTGATACATGAACTCATAGGTACGGGTTTCAAAAGGGCAGTCCAAACCATTATACCTTTCCCCCTATTTCTTGAACACTGTCTCAGGATTAGTGGTGTTATGCGCTTTATCTGCCTTGATGTACACTGAGCATGTAGAGAGTGCAAGAAACGGCTGAGAAATGCTGGCAGCATTATCAAACAATGATGCAAACCATGTCCCAGTTCATGCTGCAGAAAACCACAACACTTTTGCTTCCCATGGCAAGCAGGATAAAAATAAATTGCACTAGAAAATAAGTTGATCTCAGAGAAAAGTTGTCAATTTGCAAGACCGATTCTTGCCCCATTGTGCAAAATTTAAAACAACACTTTCTATCTTATTTTATATGGACTTTTTTTTAAAAAAAATAGAAATGTTCAATGGGTTAGTTGTTGTATCTTTCTCATTCCCTTTTCTTTCAAGCTTGCTTAGGTTCAGAAAGAGAAAAAACATAAAATGACAACAGAGGAGTGTTTGACATCTCTGTCCCCAAGCTAGAGGGGAGGAGAACTCTTCTGACATTTTGAAAAGCATTGATAGGCTTGATGTAGTGATACAGCCAGGCTACAGCTGAAATTAATGAGAGGCATGAAGCCTTATAAAGACAGGCTCTGAGGCCCAGGCTCTTTGCAGGAAACAACTGTGGATTCTAGGGACTACTGGTTTCCTGCTTGTGGTGGTTTCTTGAGGCTTGTCTTGACCTTGGACTGGGCTTGATTTACGTTAGAACTAGAGATGGGCACGAAATGAACAATTTTTCATTTCTGTTTTTGCTTTTTCATTTCGTTATGTAACGAAATGACAAAATAATTTTGTCTCCAAAATGAAATGAAATGAACAGAAACACCGGAAATTTTGTCATGTGTTTCGTTTTCGTTACGGCAATTCAGTGAACTGCTTTAAATGCTAAAAAAATCACAAAAATTGAAATAAATGGTAATGAAACGGTAACAAAACGAACGAAAACGAAAATGAATTTTTTGCAAAAAATCACAAAAAAGGAAATGAACCAAAATGGACCCCCTAAACGACAAACGACAAACAAAACATCATTTTTTTTATTCATGCCCATCTCTAGTTAGAACCCTTGGAGGCTGGCTCAGACTGTGTATCTGTTGCTGCCTTTAAAATCAGAATCAGAATCAGAATCAGAATCCTTTTATTCGCCAAGTGTGGTTGGACACACCCGGAATTTGTTTTGGTAAAATGTTCTCCATATATGAGAAAGAAATATAAGAATCATAATTTCAACAATAAAAACACAGTACAACAACACAATATAACCTATTATTTAAAATGGAAGAAAAGAAAAAAATTAATTATTCATCAGTTTGATAGCACCTGGAAAGAAACTATCTTTATATCTAGTTGTCCTAGTATGCAATGCCCTAAAATGTCGCCCTGAGGGTAACAATTGAAACAGATTATGTCCAGGATGTGTGGAATCTGTATGTATCTTCATCGCCCTCTTTTTAGCTCGTGTGTGGTATACAATTCCACCATAGATGGCATTCACAACACTTTTAACTCAATCATAAGTGTGAATTTGGTGCAACATCTTCATATCTCTGATCAAACCATTTCTAGCTTCCTTTCAAAAATCTCCCTAACCCCCTCAGTTACTAAATGTTGAATTGGGCTCAGCAGCAACATTCTGATGTGGAGATGAGCTTGTTTTTATTCATCATCTTCTAGATATCTCACACTATTTCCCTGAGCTTAGTGTCTAAGCAAGAACTATGTCCATTGTTTTGACAAAACAGTACTTCCTTTCATAGTATTGTCTCAGTTTAAATCAGAATGCAAAACTGACAATGGCCAGGCAACAGTCCTTTGTGTTAAAAGATTTGTGTTTGTAGTATCTCTATTGCAATTTGTATGTTTAGGAGGGCCCGTTAGTGTTCATTGTGAAAGAAATGCAAATTGCACTGTCTAATATCTGTCTGCGGAAAAGGAAAGGATTAAGAACAAAATAGGTTAGCCCTTTGTTTAGTTCTTCTCATCCATTATCAACCCTGGAATTTTAATGGTTACATGAATGGATGGAAAGTTTCCCAGTATTTGTGACCTACTTCTTCTGACCTCCATAAGGCAGTCCCTCTTTATCCTCCACACACTAAGCACATACCCTCCAACATTCACTCTACTTGTTGTCGCTGTCAGTATAAATTGCCTACTGATGTATTTCCTTTATTTTATACAGATTCATTATTTTTCAAAGGATGCTTCCCACCTGAAAATGAAATAATGTCTCTTACATCACACCATGGCAGTCTTGGATGGATCCACAGATATTGTTTGAAGAATGTCATCTACTTTGCCAGGAACTGACTTAATAAAACTTTGTTTTTTGAAAGAAAGATTGAAAAAAATAAGTAGTAGATAAAATAATTGCTATATGCTCAATATATCATACAATCTTAGGCCCCTTTCACTGTAATGCAGTATTTCATCTTTTAAAACTGATACCATATGAGCCTGGCTACTTTGTGAGAGGAGAAACACAATCACATATAATATATTCTTGCATGAGGAAAGTGCAGTTGCAAATTAATTTGAAGGAGAGAGCAAAATGAAAGGCCCAAAATATGGGACCTTGGAAACTATGGTATATAAAAGGTGATCACATTGAGTACCAGACAATTCTGTAGATGGTATACATTTGTACTTAACTATCAAGCTGAGGGATATTAATTTCCTGTATCATAAAGTCCAGCATTCTAGAAGAGAGAAACTCAACCTGTATAGAGAAAGGATCATTGCTCTGAGAGAATTCCTTCTTCCAGCCCCAAACCCCAAACAGGTATTGCATAAAGAATGTAATTCCAACTCATAGAGTTCCTAATATACTCTCACGCGATCAGAATCCAGGTAAGGTTTACACCAATAGAAGCAGGATTGGTCCTTACCAGTTGGGTTCATAAGGGTCATGACGAAAGCTTAGGCTTATTGTAGTGGTTTTGGTAAACATCTTCCCTTTTCCCTGTGAGATGAATTAATTATGTACACGGAAATTTAACCTGTTTTCAACTTTGATGGAGTGAGTGCATAATCTGCTCCCCACCAAAGAGCGGACTGGAGACCAGAGGAACTCCCACATGCTCACTCTTCTTTGCTCCTGCATTTTCCTTTCTATATCCCATTCTCAACGAATTTTCTGACAGTGAGTGTGAATGTCACAGCACCAAGACCACCCTTTTACTCTCCCTCTCCACCCGTTTCCTCCCTTCTTCCTCATTCACACTGTCTAAGCAACCCTATATCAGCAACTTGCCTTCCACCTGCATGGTACTTGTTGGATCCAGAGCCACTTAAATCCAAAATGTGCTTCCCAACAGCCATCCTTGGTGGGGCATTGTCCATTCCCATTCTCCATTCCTGCTGAATTGAGTTTAATATGGAATGCACATTCCCATACCATGGGGATTCTTCACCTGGCTACACATCTGAGTCCACATTCTCCTGAAAATAATGTTTTACAATCTGATCACGTTTGCAGTCATGAGGATGTTTGCTGCTCAGATTGCCATATTTTAATCCACGAGAGGGCTGTCCATTTAAAGTCCCATTAGGGACAGTTTGAATCATACTCACTGTAGAAGTGCATGTGAAGCTGCTTCTCCCACCAAGGAAGTCCTGCCCCTTCTATGACTCTTTGAAATGTCCCATTGCTTTCCCAGTTTAAGTGCCCATCACAATCCCACCCCAGAAACCAGAGCTGGTCTTTGGGTTAGGAAATTAATCAGCTTCCAAAGTGGAGGCATTTGTCATGTTCTCAGCCAGTCCAAAGCAAATCAGATTGGGTTTCTTCTAGCAAGGGGGCACAGAAGGAACAGGTCCTGGTAGATGGTACCTCCATAAAGAATGTAGGGAGGCAGCCTCCTTAGGGACTTGTTTCCCCATAAGTCCAAACCCTAGGATTTTGTCTCTGCTCCACAAAATGTTTTTATTGTTTTAATTTTGTTGCAATTTTGATGTTTTAATTGTCTGAATTGTGTATTTGGATTGTGAGCCACCCAGCGACCTTTGGGTAGTGGGTGGCATACAAGCTATATAAATAAATAAATAAATAAATAAATAAATAAATAAATAAATAAATAAATTTTAAAGCACTCTGGGTCACCTAAAAAGTAAAGTTCAGTTATGTGAGTAGGCTGTGCACTCCATTACATTTCACTCCAGCAAGGATGAATGTGATCAAGTTACCTGCATGGTTGTTCAGTCTGTTTTCTAAGTGTTGTCTGTGTCAGCAACTTTCCTTTGTGTGACATTTAAGATAGTGTTTGGATGGAACAACTATTTAAATACTGGAAGGGTCAGCCCTGGTTAGTACTTGGATGGAAGACCACCAGGGAATACCATGTGCTCTAGGCACCCGGAGTAGAAACTGGCAAACCACTCCAGTATTCCTGCCAAGAAAACTCCATAGACATGGAGTCACTAAGGGTCAGTCACGACTGTAAGGACGCAACACACACACACACACACACACACACACACACACACACACACACACACACACACACACACACACACACACACACACGCACGGTCTCTGTTAAGTAGGACATGTGGCCAATAGTATTGTCACATGAGGCTTCTCTTTTCACAAACATGACATGTGAAGGTAATTATATATGGAAATAAAAATAGATGTCTTTATTTTCACAATGCCATTTGTTGCAGGATACAGTGAGGCAGAAATTTCAGTTTAATCATTCTTTTGTCTTGCTTTTATGTTCTGTCTTCATTCATTTGGAGTCCCAATGTGGTGATTCTCAATTTGGCCATGAAATCCATGTTTTTAAGACTGCTAAGTCAAGAGAGGCGGATGTAAAAGAAAGAGAAGAAAATGCTAAGTGCAAGCACAATGGGAAGATTCATTATTATCTAAGATATTTCAGCTTCCCACTTCCCTTAAAAAAGACACCTACAGATTAAGTGCTGCAAATGTAGGTGCATTTTAAATTTCAAAGTACCAGAAACATGTACTTCAAAAATATATTAATGTGAGTGCCTCAGCAGCTATTGTGGCTTCTCTTTTGCTAGTAAGCACAAGGCGTGTGGGAGGATTAATTTGGTACATGGAAAACAAAGTAATAAAGGAGGGTATGCCTGTGAATAGGGTGGTGGTTCCCTCTTTCCACTGAGAAAACACAAGTATACATTCAGCACCAGAGGTTAGAGGAAACGCTTCTGTGCCGCAGGACACAGCTTCTTGTTTCATCAGCTTATTTTCTGTATGTCTCATCTTTTCAAGATGTGTACATGGCTGTGTATTTAATTCCCAGAAAATCTACCATGCTGAATCAGCTTGATGTCCAGAACCTCCATGTGGATGGATATCTGTGGATACACCCTTTCTTAAATAAACATGTTTCATGGCCATACTATTGTCATGTGCGGCATCTCTCTTCACAAACATGACATGTGAAGGGAATTACATATGCATATAAAATAGATGTGTTTATTTTCACAATGTCATTGATTGTAGGATAGGGTGAGGCATGCTTCAAAATGTGCACTGAAAAATGTTATACAATTTAAATGCAGAAAGCTGCTTAATCACCTACCTGTAAGTGGGAATGTATTAAGAAATGATCAGCTTAAATAATCTATAAAGAGAAATAGGATTTCTGCAACTAGACAGAAAGGTAGTGTCGTGGTTAGAGCACTGAACTACAGGTGATTTGGTTCAGCACACACACACACACCTACAATCCACTTGTATCTTTACTTTTAAGGGAATATACATATTTATAAAGTCCACATCTGTAGCTATGTCCCATCTACATTTTGCTCTGACCTCTCAAGAACAAGTGGAGAAGAGACAGTGGCTGTGTTTTAATGAAGCAGGATGTGCTTGTGTTTCAAACTGGATACATTAGTTTCCAAGTGAAATTAAAGCTCCAAGTGCCCTCCTTCATGCATGACATGCATTCCTGCTCAAGGGGTTGACTAAAAAGTTTTCATTTAAACTTCTACTTCCCTCTGAGAGAAGACTTCCATGTTTGACTTCTAGTTTTGGCACTTGCATGGTGGAATTCCCTCCAGATTGAGCTGTTGGGAAGTTTTTCAATTTTTTTTAAAAGAGGCATCAGCAATGAAAAACAAAAACCAAGACAAAAGCACTTTTAAGACATATTTTGCCCTCTAGCCTTCTAGTGAGAAAAAAAATTGACCCTCCAAATTGAATGTCTACCCATCTCTGAAAAATGGGAAATGAATAAGTGTGACCATGTTAGTACTGCTGAAAAAAAGCTTCCACATTGCTAGTTTCATAGTAGAATATAAAAAATATCCTCCCTAAGTTGTGAGTAGGTAACTCAAATAATACATATGACACTTTTAACAAATGTATTTAAACATCTTGTCATATGTTGTATTCTGCCTGTGTGTGGCTGCAACTCAGAGGTTAATATGTGGGATGCTGGTGGAGTTCTGTACAGCTCTTTATCAGAGCATCCAGTTCACAAATCAGCCCTGCATTTTCCCAGATGTGACCTGCTTTTATATCTGAAACAAAAAAGGTGGCCAAGTGTGTAATTATTGAGACACGCACAGTGACATGAGGAAATAAGCTCTCTTAATTCTCCAGCCCTTCTCTTGAGTTGCCCTCGTTTTAAAAAAAGAGTTTCCAGATACAAAATGAAATGGGCCAGCATAAAAGCCTTCTACTCCAGCTAGCTGGGAGGAACGATGGACAGTGTCAATGCACAGAGGACTGTTGATGAGAACAAAGATGCCAGAAGAAATAGAACTATATAACTAGTCATAGCCACCCCTGTGTTGCATGCATGTTTCAAAATGTGGAAGACAATAACGGGGTGGATGAAAAGGAAGAACATTTCCAAGGCTGGATATCCAGGGATGGGCTACAAGATGCAACCTCATAGTTGAGGGCTTGTTGATCCTTTCAAAGCTTCTCATGGGACACAGAATCATTTAGTAATGGAGTTGGAATGGACTTTGAAGGCCACAATGCAGGAATCCAAATCAAAGTGTGACAGATGGTGGCTTAATTTTCTCTTCAATGCCTTTAGAATTAGAACACTCAGAAGTAGAGATGGCCACATAAAAGAAAAAAAATATCATTTTATTTTATTTCCTATTTCATTTTGTTATTAATGATTTTTTTATTTAAAAAAACCATAACAAAACAATTCATTACACAATATGGGTTTGGTACCCTGGATCTTAGAGTCACCCCATTTTGTAGGTAATTCAAAAGTCACAGCAGCAGATTAAAAATTGTATTATGTAGGCTGAGCGGTGGGACTTAGGAATGGATGATGTGCCAGTAAGATATAGTGATGCATCTGGGAAGAGATGGGCTGTCAGTTATATCAGTGTGGAGGATGATTTTATGGTGCTTGGGGAAGATCCTATGCAAAAATCATATGAAATCAAGAGGATACGGTAAGATCTGGCTTCTTTTACCCATAAACCTCTTTTATTTAAATTCAGAGATAGAGGATTGGGTAAAACCCCCTGCCTGTAGGGGTTGCATGGTGGGTGGACTTGGTAGTTTAAGATAGCCCAATTGCCCTTGAGGGGTTAGATTGTGCATATTGAATGTCCCTACCAGTAAATGATATCAATTCTATATTTGTTGACCTAATATACCTTTTTTGCAGCCACCATCAGGATGGTATATATATGCAGTAAGGGTGTGGAGCTGGCAAAGGGTGGCATTAAGTCGACATTTTGTGTCTTGGCTAGTCCAACCAGATGATTTAAAGTTGCTCAGATTCTGGTTTGAGGGTAGTTACTACATGGACAGGACATTTACTTCTCCCATGCCTAGGGAGTGCGATTATTATTATTATGCAATTAATAATAAGGATACAATTTTATTTGCTTGGTAACAAGGACATTCCAATGAAGCCTGTGATTTTCATGCCAAAGTGAACATGCTGATGTTGAAACACCATGTACATACAGTACTAGCACCATCATCATAACCACGCCACCCTCACAGGGGACTCAGAGCTTTACTTGCAGGATTTATCCAGAGGTCAAAATAAACCCAGTGTGGTCTGTGAATAGAGAGGCATTCTAGGACTCAGGAAGATTGAAGTTGGAATCCTGCTCACCCACTGGGGTGTATGGAACTGATAAAAACACTCCTTAAAGATCTCACTTAATTTGCAAGTCCTGTTAAGGACACTATAATTTGGTTTCGACTTGACAGCACATAATAGAACAAACCGTAGTTCCTTCATAAGAATTATATAAAAAACAACTTTCCCTTTTTTTGGAATAAGGTATTGGCTGCAAGAATCCAAATCACACCATCTAATTTCTCATTCCTACGGGCTGTTTTCTGCATCTCCCTGGGCTCAATATTGCCTGAAAATGTCTTTTGTGCATCAGCTCCAGCACCACGGTTGACTTGCCTGGACTAGAGACAACGGGAAAGAAAGCAGAATACTACTCGCAATCAGCACACTAAATGGCCAAGTTTTATGCCTGAGGCGGTGCAGCCATTCTTATGTACACATAATGAAGACAGTTTCCTAGTAATAAGCAAATTGGACAAAATAGTCACGTAAGGCTTGCGGCCCAGCCCTGTTCAAATCTGAGAAGCAAAAGTCCTGTTTGAAATACTTAATATTGGCAACTGTTTCTTTGTATTGGAAACTCTATAGACTTAATGATAAGAAATGGGCAGATCTGAAAGGAGATTGTAGAAATAGTTGTTCCGCTATTACAGGAAAATGCACAATAATGGCTGAAGAGATGTGGAAAATTTTGAGGGGGAGATTGTTTCATTGCCATTGCATATCTTTGTAGGGTGGTAATCTAATCACAATGAAGATTGTTTTGCTAGGCATTTGGGGCTTCTAATTTGCCCCAATGCTTCAATAATTAGAACAGTAATGTCACTGTTTTGTTGCCAAATGTTTCTCTTCCCCTTCCCACAACACTAATGGTCATCCTTCTCATCTTGTTTGCCATTACTATAGACCTATAGGGCTCACTACCTACTTCTCATAATTATCAGCATTGGCTTTTACCTCATGGACACAAAGATTAGACCGGAGCTACTTAGAGCTGTAACGACACAACACACAACACACAAACACACACACACACACACACACACACACACACACACACACACACACACACACACACACACACACACACACACACACACTTAGAGCTGTATCACTTGCCAGAATAGCAGACAGATGCTGAACTACTGCAAACTTTGAGAACTAGAATTTCCCTTACAAGAGGAAGTCACTACCCTTGAACTAACTGGAGGCTATGAAAGAGATGGCCCTAAGAAGGACAGATGTGAGATGTGATTATAACAACCTAACACAATATTTCATGTACAGAGGGGACTTCTACAGACAGAAGCATGGCTGTGCCATGGGTTCCCCAGTGTCACCAATTGTAGCAAACCTATACATGGAAGAAGTGGAGAAGAAAGCACTCAATACCTTCCCAGGGACAACACCATCCCACTGGTTCAGGTATGTAGATGATACCTGGGTTAAAATAAAGAAGCAGGAAGTACAGGCCTTTACAGACCACATCAACGCAGTGGATCCTAATATTAAGTTGACTAGGGAAGACACCCAAGACAACAGGCTGGCTTTCCTGGATTGTGCAGTCATCATCAGACCTGACAGTGGTCTAGGAGTAGAAGTTTACAGGAAACCCACCGACACAGATCAATACTTACTGTTTGACTCCCACCATCCATTACAACACAAACTAGGAATCATCAGGACCCTAAGACACAGAGCAGAGAGCATCCCCACCTCCTCAGAAGCCAAGAAGAAGGAAGACAGGCACCTGAAGACAGCTCTTAAGGCCTGTGGATATCCAAGGTGGGCCTTCAACAAAGCAGTGGGCCATCCCAGAAGAACAAGGGATCAATCTGAGACCCAGACCCGACGGAAGAACCTGGTCATTCCCTACATGGCGGGAGTGTCGGAGAAGCTTAAAAGGATTTTTGGCAAACACCACATTCCTGTTTATTTCAAACCCACAAACACACTAAGGCAGAGACTTGTCCACCCAAAGGATCCGATCCCAAACCATAAAAGGAGCAATATAGTATATGCAGTCCAATGCAGTGAAGAGTGTTCAGACCTCTACATTGGAGAAACTAAACAGCCATTAAACAGAAGAATGGCCCAACATAGGAGGGGTAGCAGCTCAGGACCAGAATCAGCAGTACACCTCCATTTGAAGGACAAAGGGCACTCTTTCAAAGATGAGGATGTACACATATTAGATAAAGAAGAGAGGTGGTTTGAGAGAGGAGTAAGGGAAGCCATTCATGTGAGCATTGAAAACTCCTCCCTCAACAGAGGTGGTGGGCTCCGGCATAGTCTATCTGCTACTTATCAGGCTGTGCTTTCCAAAGAACCCAGACAAATCAAGGAGCCTTCACCACCAGGTCACAGCTAACGACCCATTCTTGATGGGTTTCAGCACCTTAGGCCATTGTTTACCTTAAGGCCATGGACACTAATGTCTCCCTAACGAGCCTATTCAGGCTTTGTTCATCTTATGAGCCAATCAGACCAGGGGACAAGAGGTCAAGCTGACTATAAGAAGGTCTCTTGCACTAGCTGTATTCAGACCGAAACATTTCTATCTCTCAAACAGCGAAACATTTCTATCTCTCAAAAAAGAAGTCCAGTAGCCATGACTCAACTCCCAGTTAAACGAACCTGGATGACTGAGAATCTTCACAGACATAACCTAACACAATGGATTTTTGAGCTTTCTGGTACACAGGAAAGACCTGCCACCTAGACCTGCTACCTAGACTTGCCACCTAGACTTGCTTGCCACTTCACACAATATGTGCCCAGTATTCATATGCCCAGAGCAAGTATCTGCAAAGATGATGCTGTCCCAGATCTCTACTGGACTTATAAATATCTATACAGGACTGGAGTATGACCAGACACGCTTTCTGTGGCTCCTCAGACTTACCTGTTAGTTTCTGTATCTTATGTCGCACATCTTGCATTTTTATCAAATATGACACTGTCTGAAAGTCCTGAAATGTTGTTTCAGTTATCGACAGGTACCAGACTGGGATGTGACAACAATGCATGGTATCAGACAGCTCTCATGAAAACCAGAAGCCTTGAAGACAAATGGTCTTTCTCTGGTCTAACTTTTGATTCTCATTTTAGATATTTGGATGCCACATTTAAAGGAGGAGGGAACCCCTCTCAAGGTGGCTTTCAAATAGAGTTGTCATGTCAGCAACACTCTATTTCCCTGAGCACCAGCCCAGTTTCCCAGATACCCACTCTAAAACTAGGAGGTGGACATGTTTGCTGTCACAGAATGGATAAGCAAGTAATAGGATGGTATTTGTCCTTATATTTGTGTCACTGTTGCTATGATTCATCCAACATAAAGGTTTGTGAGTCATCCTAGCTGGGAGTAACCTTATTCTCTTGTTCAGAATCAATGGGTGCTGAGCACCAGTCAACGAGAAAGCTTAGCCCACTCTTCTCCGCCATAATTTCTCTTGCCTTCTGCCCACAGAAGGCAATAAATCTGAAAGGGGGAGCCTCCTACATCCATAAGGTTTGCATGCTTAGCTGTCATGGATCCCTGTGGAAGCACAGATGAGAAATCCTTGTACTCACCACCCACATTGTCCTCAATGGTGGGCCTGGGAACAGGGCTCCAGAAATGTACTCTGAGGGCAGGCAAGTTGTTATTGGTGAAAACAGTCCTTCAATTGACACTGAGGGCAAATGATATAAGATTGTGTAGGTTAGAATGGTCACTTTCTGTGGAGCTCAGAAATGTGCTGGCAAACAGTGTTGCAGGTGTGATTTGGTCATGTTCTTTGGGACTTCCCCATCTGGCTATGGAGGCCCTTTCCCAACTTTGGAGGGTGTTTCTCTCCGGCCATCGGACAGTGTCCGGAATCTGGGCGTAGTCCTGGACCCAGCACTCTCTATGGAGGCCCAGGTGGCCGCTGTGTACAGGACTGCCTTTTTCCATCTTCAAAAGATAGCCCAGATTCGTTCCTATCTAGATGGGGACTCCCTCAGGACAGTGGTGCAAGCGCTGGTGATCTCAAGACTAGACTACTGCAACACGCTCTACATGGGGTTGCCCTTGACTCTCCTTCGGCGGCTGCAGCGGGTACAGAATGCAGCGGCCAGACTGGTGGCGGGTGTGCACCAGTTTGACCATATCACCCCAGTCTTGGCCCGTCTGCATTGGTTGCCCGTTGCGTCCCAAATCAGATTCAAGGTCTTGGTTTTAATTTATAAAATCCTCCATGGCCTGGGACCTGACTACCTGGCGGAGCAGATCGCCCAGCGGTCAACATCGGCTCGACCAACTCGGTTGTCGCGGGCGCACATGCCCAGGGAGGCCCAGAAAACATCTACCCGCTCCCGGGCTTTCTCTGTGGCTGGCCCTGCTCTCTGGAACCACCTCCCCAGCGATGTGCGCCTTGCACAGTCCCTGCAAGCCTTTCGGTAAGCTTTAAAAACCTGGCTTTTCCAAGAGGCATTTGGTGGCTGATTTTTTTCCCTTCTCCCGCCATCTGCTTTTTGCTGATTGTTTCCTCTTACTGCTGTTTAATTTGTTTTTATACTGATTCACTTATTTTTTATTGTTGTGTTTTGTGTTGTGAACCGCCCGGAGTTCCTTCGGGAAGACGGGCGGTATACAAGCCTAATAAATAAATAAATAAATAAATAAATAAATAAATAAATAAATAAATAAATAAATAAATTTATCCACTGGTTCCAGCTATATACTCTTTGTTGTTGTTACGTGCTGTCAAGTTGTATGACTCAGCAGCCTCCAAAATGTCCTGTCCTCTTGGGGGAAATACCTAATAAATAAATAAATAAATAAATAAATAAATAAATAAATAAATAAATAAATAAATAAATAAATTTATCCACTGGTTCCAGCTATATACTCTTTGTTGTTGTTACGTGCTGTCAAGTTGTATGACTCAGCAGCCTCCAAAATGTCCTGTCCTCTTGGGGGAAATACTGTCCTTTTAACCCCTACCCCCATGATCCAGATACACGCTAAAGAGGGGACATTTTGGAAGAAGCCAAACAGTGGTCAAGTTCCTACTTGCTATTTGCTGACACTAGCAACATTGGTCCAAAAGACAAGGATTCCTAGGGAGGAGGGAACGGAGCCTTGCTGGTGGTGAGTCCTACCTCTCCCCTGGAATTTCGAAATCAGTGAAACAGCTCCCCCCACCCTCACCCCAATTTTTCTTTCCACAAACAAGGTGAAGAATTTGAGATGGCTATTTGTGCACAGCGAAAGGGAAAACATCACCTAGATTGTGTGCATCACATCACCCGCTACGTCAGGCAGTTAGAAATGAATTATGCTTAAAAAGAAATAACCATTGCTTTTCTTTACTAAGCCCAATAAACTAAGAAACCAGTAAAATTCTAGAAAGTAGTGGCTTTCAAACAGCATCCAAGGGAAACTTCTGGCTCTGTGGAAATGTGTGGTCTATTTATTACTACCAGTATTGGTGGACAAACATCTCTGAAAGACAGCAGTGCACTCGCTGCTATTTATATATGGACATATTTACATTCTACCTATACCAGAAAAAGTTTAAATGTTTAAGGTGTACTTTCAGTTTATGAAAGGCATTGTCAGGCAGAATATGGAAGGGAAAATTAAAGTGAAATCTGCTTATCCCCATAAATAGTTCAGAAACCTTTGCAATGCTTAAGGGTCCTTTGTTCAACTATGGGAAAGGTTCTCCAGGAGATAAACCTGCTGATGGGAAACAAACTCCCTGAAGACAGAAAATCTTGAAACGACCACGATCAAGTATTGTTCTCCTTCAGTATTCCAAAACACTCCTGTTCAGCAGCTGTCAGCATACTGCTGGATAGCTCAGTGGCTTAGGTATCTGCAGAACCAGAGGTCGGAAATTTGATTCCTCCCTGTGCTTCCTTAACAGGAGCTGGTCCTGATGATTCATAGGGTGCCTATCAGCTTTGCAGTCCCAAGATTATGAACACATACATCATCATTGGCATCCTTTTTAAAAATGGTATCATGCCATAGAGATCTGGAGTGTGACTTCTGATCTTGAATGGCAGTCTTGGAACTGGGGGCAGATGTATTCTGAAACCCAGCTGTTTAATCTTTGTGCCTGCCTCTTTTCCTCTGCCTGTTGGACAAATGCCTCTTCAAATATGTAGAAAAATATTTTCTTAAACCGGAGGTCTGGGTTTCCCAGCTGTTGAGGTCCATTAACAGGTGAACTTACAGATAGTAGTAGAGATGGCAGAATTGTTCTGTTAGAAGATCTTTTGGGCTCATCCATTCTCACAATGTGTCCAAGCCAGCAAAATCAATAAAGTGTACATGCTAGGGATTCCTTACAAATACCTTTTAAAATGGCACATTTTCTGGAATGTTCATGTAATTGGAACAGAATATTCTTTTTCCATCTGTCTGTCCATTTTTTAGCAGTGAAAATGTTTTATCTGGGGTTTGGCTGCTCAGTGGGGAAAACATGAGCACACACTAGTTTGTGCATCTTTTTAGTTTGTTTTTAATAAAGTGATTCTGCTTAAGATGTACACTTTCTACAAAATATGTAATTAAATTCATTTCTCCATCATCTGTCCATTTTTTCACAGTAAAAGAAATTATCTTATGTTTTGTTTTCAGTTTGTTTTTCAAAAAGCTGCTGCAATGAATTCCATTCTACTTCTCCTTAGGTCTCCTTTTAAAATCTCACTGCTTCTAAAAAAAAATTGCCAAACCATACCTCCATTTTGACCAATATGACAGATAAATCAAGGGTCTGCACCAGAAAGACAGACAGTGAGTTGGCATTCATTCACCAATCTATCATTGTGCTCTGTGAAAGGTTGTTAATGGATCACTACTGGTTAATTGAACAAATGCTCACCAGTGCAGAATTATGCCCTTCTCTCTCAGTATGAAAACCTGTCCTACCCCCAAGCCTGTGCCAAGTGCCACATAGTAGTGACATCTGGAAGCTGACCAGGTGATTCCAGAATATATGTCCTTGATTTTTCATGTGTTGGCAGTGGGTAGACAACAATGTTTTCAGGTGCAAGCAGTGGGCCACAATATGACCCAATAAGAACCACAAAGCCAGTAATGTCCTTGACACTAGGAACCCTTTATTTGTTTGTTAATTTCTGCCTCCTTTAGCACATGTTAATCTGGCCCAATGTTGCTGGCCTCTCCCACTGCACTCCCGCTCCGCCCCCGGCATTTCTTCTGAAAGTATGATATAGAAAGGAAGGGTGATGAGAGGTAGCAATAAATTTTTTCCTTTAATGAAATTTGGAAGTGTTTTGCTTTGTTTTTGACACATCCGTGGCACAGGGCAATGCTGCTCCACAGGGCAGTGCTGAGTTCCCAGCTGGCACTGAATCACCATGCAAGAGGAGCAGGGTAATAAAAAAATCTGATGTCCAGCTGATTTACAGGCTGCAGGCATGAATGCCCCTTCTTCCAGGAAAAGGGCTGAACAGATTAAATGGGACTCCATCAGGGAGACTTCAAGCACAGAGCTTCTTTCTTGTACAAGGAGAGTCCTTGTCAACCTCTCCTCTCCGTGCCCTCCTCCTTCATTCACTTGCAAATCGCAGCGTGCTTTGTACAGCCAAAGTTCCCCACACAAAAACACACACACACACACACACACACACACACACACAGAGAGAGAGAGAGAGAGAGAGAGAGAGAGAGAGAGAGTAGCCACACTGTCTCCACACCTTCCTCTCTCATTCCCCAAACCTCTGCACACCGAGAACTACTGACTGCACCCTCATCAGCAGCAGCGACAGCTCTTCATCAGTGAGGGACGCGTTCTTATTAATCAGGGGGCTCTGAATGGACACCAATCAGATGGAGGGTACCTCTGGCTTCAGTTTCCTAGTTGCCTAAGTTAAAAGTGATGTAGAGAGCGAGGAAGCCGGAGCAGAATCTCTCCTAAGTACAGAGAAGAGACAGCTCTGGAGCTAACTGTTCACTGGCAGAAGGGAGAGCACGAAGGCACCGGATCAGCCACGAACACGCCAGCCTCAAGCAAAGCAGCTGTCACTTCCTCCAGGGAAGAGGAAGGTGAGTGATTTTCTTCTCATAAAAAAGATCTCACCGCCAGGAATTGTAGAGACTGGTCTCGGTGGCATTTACGCTGGGTTTGTTTTCTTTCTTCTCTTTTTCGACTGGGTTGCTGAATCAAGATTAGGGCTAAGGCAAAGGAGCAACAGACAGCTAGTGAAATTGCAAGATATTGCAGAAAGTTGCACCTACCTGTAATGCATGGGCTTCTGCTTCAACCCTCCCCCTGACCCCCCCCTCCAACCTGAAAAGGGAAGCTGGGGGTCTATTTGACAATAAGTTTGCAAACAGGAAAGAGATCATTCATTCTGCCTTGTTGTGGAATGATTTCAGTGCAGCAGAGTCTTTCTCTTGCATTCAATATTTCTATACGGAGAACATTTGCTTTCCTCTCCAGGAAACAGAGCTCTAAATCTGTCCTCAGTGCAACTGGTGTTGTTTTGATTCTGCTTTTCTTTTTCTTTTTTCTTTTTTTTAAAGAATTTGAGTGGAACTCAAGAGGGGGGAAAGGACTGGAATTATTAATGGGCATGGTAGATAGTTTCCTTTCAGGAGGCATGACAAGAACATTGTTAGTTTACCTACTCTAATGGGATGAAGGGAGACTGACACTCTGCTGGTGTTGGCTTGGGATATTTACCTGTTTAATTGGCAAGACCATCAAAGGCAGTGGCTGGAGGGGACCTGTTATTGGTTTGACTTGCGCTGATGACCCGAGGTCAGGCTTTCAAGCACCACAGGACTCTTCTGCAGATGCTTTTGCTCTTACCCTCCAGATGTGCATCTTATGGGGTAAAGTCAGAAAATAGAATAGTGAGGGTTTGGGACAGCCCACATACAGTCTTCCGCCAGCTCACAACCATAGCTTCCATTACAGTGTGATAGAAAACAATGATAAAGAAGCAGAAAAGCTCCTCATCTTAACAGATGCTGCTGAGAATCAGAGTCATCTGAAAATGGCAATTAATTGACAAGTCTCTTGCTGCTGCCTCTCCCCCTCCCCCTTTGCTTTTTCAATTACACATGCAAGAAAACTACATAATGGCATCCTTCCAATTTCATGAAGCGTCCAGGTCTTGGACTACAAATGATGAATGTGAACTGTAAAGGAAATCAATATCCACTGCAATTGTATGGGCAGTCTGTGTACTGTAGTCATCCATCCTTCTAGCAGGCAGTTTTAAATAATGGCTCCAGAGAGAAATGGGCATGAAGCTTGGCAAGGATGATATTAATTTACACGCTGCACACTAGATGGGGGCATATCTGACTGCTGATAAAAGTTGAGGGTTGTGGTAAAACAGGATTCTGCCCCATAACTGTTCATTAAGAACAGTCTTCCCAGTTCTTGATTACAGTGCTTGGAAGGAAGGGAGGGAGGATGCTTCCTCCCTGGCTACCGGTGGACCTGGTAGTCAGATTTTCAGCACAATAGTCAGCTATATTTTCAATTGCATTTGCTAAGTTTTTGCTGCCTAAGTAAGATGCTAGGCTTTGGAATGTACCCAAAATAGTCAGTGGTGTCCATAAGCTTGTTAAGTGTCCATATAAATGGAAATCTAGAACACTTGTCTCCTTGGTCCAAGGAAGGCTATCACAACTGTGTCTAGAACCATCAGTGCCAATCAGATGTTCATCTGAAGGTACTCATTGTATGCCCACATATACAAGAGACACTCACACATACATTATGTTTAGAAGGAAGCAGATATGAATGCATATCCTCAGGAAGACAGCAACTAAGATTTGAGCAAGCATCCTGAATATAACATAGAACCTCCTCGTTATGATGAGAGTCTTCTTTACGTGGATGGTTCCTTAGCCATAGATAGCAGTTTTGTTTTCCTTGGAAATCATATTCTCAGAATCAGGATGAATGTGGTACAATACTGTAACGGTTCCTTTTCAGGTGTGCAATTGTAAGTATATATGTCATGGATACAAACAGTCAGGCAAGTTCATTTAAAAATGGGAACGGACTGGTTCATGCCAAGCAATACTGTCGTGTTTAAGTAGCATATATATTAAATAGTGTATAGAAGCCTATATACCTTATAATCAGATCAGACTGTCAGAAAAGAAGAATCAAGTTCATCAAAAGTAGAAGGGTTATCTTTCAAAAAGCAGAATGTATTATATGGGCAACCATGCCATGTATAAAGACTGTGTTGATTAGGGTTTTTCTGTTGCTCCTTTCCTCTCGTACTCCTCTTGAAATATTTGAAGGAAAGTGGCAAAACTACATTTGCATAGACAAAGCAAGAACAGAAGAGTATGTATAGCTGTTTAATTTGGGGAAGAGATTCTGGATTACTCCATTTAAGCATACTAAAGCTGTTGAAATAAAGGAAGAGTGACCCAACTTAATTCTCCTTTGAGTTGGGGCATATTTCCAAAGCAAAAAGTTTGTATCAGTCTTGTTAATATTATTGATCATTTTGAACAAGCAGTGATTTTAGGATAACAGCTAGATGTGGAAAGACAATCCGTTTCGACTTGCTTAAGCTTTCAAAAGGCTTATGTTGTAATATACTTGTTTAAAAAGGCAAGGAGGTCATAATACTAAAATGAATTATATTCATTTAAGAAAGACTCCTAAAAATCAGGCATAGAGATGTATGAGCACAAATCACTTATCCACCTAGAAACATGGAGCTGGTAGGTATTCTCTGCAGTCATGGACAGTCGTCATTTTCAAGTCTAATCATTCTGACTCCACACGAGTCCTTTTTTTTTTTTTTTTTTGCAGATACTAGGAAGCATTTTGGAATTCTTTATAAGATACAATGTGATTTTGTGACATGTCAAAACAGTATCCTCTTTGGAATGGTCTGGAGTGAAACCTTGAGTGGCCCACCCAGTTCTGAAGAAACCAGGTTTATAGGCAGAGTTGGTAACAGTTTGAAAAACCTCAGGCCAGAATTGACGCTGAGCAATAGGAAATAAATTTATCAACACTAACCAAGCAATTAAGATTCCATCACAGTAATGACGTGGCTTTGCTCTCAGATTTTGTAATTAAAACCAGCAATCACAAAAGAATCAATTTATGTTTGTACTGTATACTAGACCTTCACCAGTATTTTAGCGCTATCAATATTAGTGGAGCCACGTCAACCATGGAATTCTCTGAAACACCCTGTGCATCTTAACAAAGAGTAATTTGTGCTTGATAGGAGAGTCAAAGATTGCTTATTAAACGGTAATAGTTATAGTTCTGCAGTGGTGTTTGGTGCCGCCTCCTCACATTCTGAGCTGCCTCTGATGAAAATAAACGAACAACAAGGAACTGTGTAAATCATTCCACATACATTTTCAGTCTCAGAGTAGTCAGTAGTATCCCCACATTGCATGTGAAGAACTGCAGCTGAGGAAGAGTAGGTGTCCTGTGAAATCATAAGTGAAGGCAGATTTGAACCTTGGGTTTTCTGACTGAAACCTCACATTGGAACTATTGATGGTGGTGGTGGTGGTGGTGGTGGTGGTGGTGGTGGTTATGTGAGTTACTGGTTATATTTATTTCTAATTCTCTCCCTTGAGCTCGAGGTGGCATACATGGGTGCCCTCTTCCTTGCTTTATCTACACCACAACCCAGCAGTGGAGGTCAGACTCAGAAACTGACACTTCCCAAGGTCACTTAATGTGCTTCATTGGAGCTGGAATCAGGGTTTCTCAGGTCACAGGTGAACACTGGAAGCACTACACCACAATGGCTTTCACTGCACTGCTGAACATAAGCCACACAGATTCCTGAATGATATCTAATTAAATCCTATCAGAAACCTGTGGAACCTCCGAAAGGTTATTGGACTTTCAGAATTTCATCTCCCTTAGGGTATTGGCTGTAAAAAACTACAGTATGAGGGGTCCCATGAAGTTTGGTATGTGCAGGAAATAAAATATATGAACATGGAAGATGCATAAGTTATGGCAATGGTAAACACTATGAAATATCAGGATCTGCTAGACATGGAAATGATTAATTAAGAGTGCAGTCCTAACAAACATTCAAGGTGGTAAGCACCACTGAAAGTGCAGCAAGTACAAAGGTACTTACTTCTATAGAAGGACACGGGGGATTATGATGGTAATTTCTCTTCATAACATTCTGCAAGCAGCCTGGCCTGATGCTGTCCTTCTGAGGTCTATGGTGGAGATCCTGTAGTTTTCAAAGGTGCTGCGCTACAGCATTGATTAACACCTCTTCTTATTATCTTTCTATTGTCCTTTTCTCCCACCCACACTCCACTCATAATGTCAGGTGTTAGTTGGCGACTTTATTTGGAAACACAAATACAGATGTATATAGACATGCTTTAATGCATTCAAATTACAGGCGTCAGGATTGAAAACAGGAGGGAACATGAAACCAAGATCTAATGACTGAGGAAGATGCAGCCATTGCAGACCAACCTTTATAAAAGATACATGCAGAAAGAAACAAAAGCACTGCAGAGATGAAAGTGGAGAATCTCACATGGAGATGTTTTTTCAGCTCATTCAGTTGTTTCTTCTGAAGTTGTGTGGCTTTCAGCAGGTGTCCTCTGCAAACACTGCCTAGAGATGCACAAATGTTGGGATGCATTTGGAGGTCTTAGGATTTTAGGATTTTAGGATCCTAGGAGGATATATGTTTTAATTTATTATACTAGGGATTTGTGTTCTGTTGTTTTGTGATACTTGTTGTTAGCCGATTAGAGTCCTCTGTTGGAGATAAGCGGGATACAAATATAACAATAAATAAATAAATAAATAAATAAATATTTGATCATGAATAATGATATCTGAGTGGAGATTGAGCACATTTTTGCATGCAACAGAGCGCTTCATGGAGAAACCCTATTTTTAAAGAAAGAAACGAAAGCCCTGGTTTCGGTGGAAAGGAAATTAAAAAAAAAGAAAGTGGGAGAAATGACTCACACATCTATGGAAATGGATGTCTCATCTACTCAGGATTTAGCAACATGTGTGGTCTTAAGCCCCCACTTTTTAAATAAATATCTATTTGATATTAAAAGGAGATGGCAGTTCTAATTGTTTAGAACTGAATCGATCTTATTCTCCCGAAAGTGGGAAAATTCTGAGCTTCAGTTGGAGTTGATTAAGGGGTAAATTTCTTTTCCCAGCCAAAAAGGTATAACTGTATTATATTCCAACTTCAATTTACTAAAGGACAGTATAACTCATTTTGCAATGTAACTATAGATGGTTATTTATTGTTTAACATTCTGAAGTATGGCTTCACAAAACAGTGAAAGGGGGATCTCACAGGGTTCTTGAGTAGAGATGGGCATGACTTAGCGGTATTCCCGTTTCCGTTACTCGTTTCTGTTACTCTACGGAAACGGTAACGGGAATTACTCCGCCAGACTTCGAGCTCGAACCGACGAACAAACAATTTTCGTCTGATTTGTCATGCTCGTTCCTTGCATCACGCGATCGTGCGATGCCACGCGGCACAGAAAAAAGTTTTTAAAAGTGAAAAAAACCCAGTTCCCAGCCGAAAAGCAGGCAGAAAAATGCCTGCCGTGCCTCAGGGCACCTACCAGAGGGGTTGTTTCTGGAGGTCCCCCCCCATCCCCCGTCCTGTGCTGCTCTGGTGGGACTCGCCGCAGGCTCGCAGGCAGCCAGCAAAAAGCCCAGTCTCGCCGGCCGCCGGCTGCCGGCTGCCGCAATTAAAGCGCAAGCAAGCGGCACGGACGGCACAGGAAAAAACTTTTAAACTCTCCCCCCACCCATTCCCGGGCCAAAAAAGCAGGCGGAAAAATGCCTGCTTGACTAAGGGCGCAGGGCACCTACCGGAGGGGTGGTTTCTGGAGGGGGGGTCCCGCCTTCCCCCGTCCTGGGCAGCCAGACTCGAGTCGCCATGCCATGTGGTGTGGGCGGGGGATCCAAAATGGGGCGGCGAACACAATATTGTTTTTGAAATCGTGGTCCAAAAACACACAAGCACAACAGAAACACGCGAAAATTTATAAACTGCCAGATTTTTCACAGTAGCAGTGGGTTTTTTCTTGCAACAAAATGTCTCTCCTCTCCTCCTCTGTCCTCCATTGATTTTATTTTATTTTATTTTATTTACACCTGCGCAATGATGGGCTGGCCGAGTGGCCAGCCATGTGGGAGTGGACGACCATGCAAATTTTTGGAGCCATCCCACCAAACGCATGGCCACTTGGCCATGTAGACTTCTGGGATGTGCCAAAAAGCCCCCTAAAACCTGCCCTAGCCCCCTAACCCTAACCCTAACCCTTGACTCCGTACCCATACGTCACATACTGTCTTCTTAGTGGGTCAGAGAGGCACCCAGAGGTGCAACCCACTACCCACCGTAACCTTACCCATCACTAGCCTAACCCTAGCCCTAACCCTAACCCACCTTAACCCTAAGCCAGATGTACTTGCATTGCACTACACGCAAGTACAATTCCCTTCTGTGTGAGACATGGTGTTGCGAGAGCCTTAGTTAGGCATCTCACCTATGGCTCTGGGTTCAGTGCCATCCACTAGTCTTCACAGTCACTGTCTGCACATTTGCACAACTGGTATGCAATATCCATATGGCTATTGCATACCATTTTGCAGCAGCAGCAGGTGAAGAGGGGAGACCCCCCATGTAGAGGGGTCTCTTGGAGCCTGTTTCCCCTTCCTAGTGGGTGAGGATAGGAGGCACCCACGGGTGCCTCAAGGAGCCCTCTTTCCCTTTATAGCGGGCCAGAGGAGGCACCCACCCCACAGAGGTGCTCCAGGAGCCCGCTCCCCCCAAAAAACCAATACTAACGACAACAAAAAAACAAAAAAAACAAACCGACTAATTTTTGTGAATTTTTGCGAAAAATGGAAACGACCCGAAACGGAACCGGCCCGACTAACGACAACTCGAAAAAAATTTTTTTCAAGTCGTGCCCATCTCTATTCTTGAGCGCTATGACAAATTCACTTTTGTATGTGTAGATGTGACAATAATGTGGATAGGAGATTATGTTTTGTGCTTGTGATAGATGTGAAAGGACAGTGCTACTAAACTATGTCAGTGAATAAGTATTTTGCATGGTCCTGGTAACTATAGTAGTAATTGATTCCTTTTTATAAGGCATACTTTCAAAACTAGATAAAACATAAAACTTGTTTTATTGACTTGCCTTCACTGTAGGAAACCTTGGGGCCTGAAGATATAGGGTTCTTCAAGTGAATTTTTGGTATTCTGAGCTGGGGATTAATTAATTCATGAAGCCAATCTAGGCTTCCAAATTGCAACTCTTGCTGACAGAAATAGAAAAATTCACTCACAAAAAAGCAACACATATTGGCATATTCAGAAAATACATTTATCCATTGCTATTTGCTGATGATTTGTCCCCGGTCACAGCATCTCAGGGTACCAAATTGGATGCCAAACAGCTCCCCTCCCACAAGCTCCGGGAAGGCACTTTGTGGGTGACCTGCCAGGACCAGCATAGAGGGCCCTCTGGCTGCCACCGCCTTCTCTATCATGCCTTAACCCCTCCCTATCCCATGGGTGTGTGTGCAAAAACTGACTTTGTCCATAGGCACTGAAAACTCAAGTTCTGCCTGTGGTTTTCAGGTATATTTTACCTGAATAAGGGCCTGCCCAGATGGGAATTTGAAGTGGTCTGTTCTCACCTAAAAGATTCTCAACTTCACTGTGATCTCTTTTATCTCTCACATTATCAACATTTCTCATCTGTTCTCATTGTCTTTAGTTAGATTGCTGGTTTACTTGTGTGCAACTGCACTCACAACTCAGTGCTGGTTTATTCACAAGTAAAGTTTACCTGATTTACTCACAGGTAAGGAAGTGGCAGCAGAGGACAGGATGGGGTGGGGCAAGCTCATGGCAGCGGTCCTCATGCAATATGCAAATGTCATGTGGAAGATGGGGAAGATAGAAAGATGACCCACCCCTTTCTCCTCAGCTGAATCTCTGCTGGGGCTGGGTTACTTTGTGGGGGCACAGCCCATGGAGTCAATATAGTCCCCTTCACCACCTTTTCTGACACCTGGCCACAGTGGCTTTCTGAGTTGTTCTTGTTGTTCTTGTTGTTCTTGTTGTTCTTGTTAATGTAAGTACCACAGTGAAAGCTGAATACAGCATCACCCTAGATTTTTATTAGAATTCTCCTGCATCAGTTAGGGAGGGATAGATAGATAGATAGATAGATAGATAGATAGATAGATAGATAGATAGATAGATAGATAGATAGATAGATAGATAGATAGATAGATAGATAGATAGATAGATAGATAGACCTACTACATCACAGGGTTGTTGCCTTAGATGACTCTGCTCACGTCTCCATTTGATATGATCTAACTGGCTTTACAGGCTGCACAATGATCTCATCAGGCTCCCATTGAATCATAACAAAAATAATAGATGCTGCATTGATGTGCCAGCAAAGTGTGTGACAGCTCTTGAACCGGCAAGGTGGATTGATTTAAGTAGAACCACATGTGGGCACCATCATTTGGTTCAAACCAAACCCATACCAACAGTGAGCCGTATACTGATCTACAGTATACACCCATCTAGACAGCATCTACAAAGAGCTTTTCAATATATGAGACCAAGTTTTCCCTCTAACCATGATGTTGGGTATGTTGTCATTTCTAATTGGACATGCTTCTGGTCAAACAGGTCTTCCACTATTTTGCTAGCCCAGTGCTTCAAACTTTTGAGAGGCTTTTGTAAAACAGTAAAACAGGATGCTGCACATCACCACTCCCCCCTCTTTATGAACGCAGTTTCATGGGGGTGAACACACATGCTTATTCTGGAATTGCCTTCAAATGAGGACGTAACATGCTAGCCCTTCCATAGATTCTTGGTCATATTACAGTGGCGGAGGGCCAGACAATTACTTTTGCCTGCAGTGTTTTCCCCTTCCACTCCATAGTTACCTCCTGGATCATTCAACAATATCCTGAAATATTGGGTGGCAGAACCCAATCATCCATAAGGTCCCTTCCAGCTCGGAAGTTCTGAGAGGACATAATGATGAGAAGTCTCCACATCTCTACCTTATTTACCGATAGACATGGGCACGACTTGGCGAAATTCTCGTTTCCGTTACGTAACGGAAACGGTAACGACAATTACTCCACCAGAACTCGAACTCGAACCGACTAAAGAAAAATTGGGTCTGATTTGTCGTTGTCGTTCCTGGCATCGCAGCGATCGATTGATGCCAAGCGGCACAGGAAAAAAGGTTTAAAAATAAAAAACCCCGATTCCCGGCCAAAAATGAGGTGAAAATATGCCTGCCTGAGGGCACCTACCAGAGGGATGGTTTTTGGGGGGTTGTCCCCAGCCTCCCCCCCTCCTCTCCTGGGCTGCGCAAAGTGTGCATCCTCGTCGAGTCGCAACTCGCCAAGCGGAGCAGCAGGGAAAAAAAGTTTTTTAAAAAACCCGATTCCCGGCCAAAAAGCAGGTGAAAATATGCCTGCCTCAGTGAGGGCACCTACCAGAGGGGTGGTTTCTGGGAGGGGTCCCCGGGCTCCCCCCTCTTCTCCTGGGCTGCGCAAAGTGCGCATCCTCGTCGAGTCACCAACTCGCCAAGCGGCGCGGCAGAGAAAAAAAGTTTTAAAAAAAAAAAAAATGATTCCCAGCCAAAAAGCAGGCGAAAATATGCCTGCCTCAGTGAGGGCACCTACCAGAGGGGTGGTTTCTGGGGGGGTCCCCAGCCTCCCCCCTCTCCTCTCCTGGGCTGCACATCCTTGTCATCTCGCCAACTCGCCATGCCATGCGGTGCGGGCGAGGGATCAAAAATGGGGTGACCGCAATATTTATTTTGAAATTGCGTGGTCCAAAAACACACCAAAGCACCACAGAAACATGCGAAAATAGCTATTTTAAAACTTCCTGAATTTTTACAATAGCAGCAGTGGGTTTTTCTTGCAACAAAACGTCTCCATTGATTTTATTTTATTTTATTTTTATTTTTATTTTTTTACACCTGCACAATGATGGGCTGGCCATGGGAGTGGACCATGCAAATTTTTGGAGCCATTCCACCAATTGCATGGCCACTTAGCCAGGTTTTGACCGAGACTTCTGGGATGTGCTAGTCGGGTATAAAAAGCCACTAAACCTAGCCCGAACCCTAACCCTAACCCTAACCCTAACCCATACGCCAGTACACTGTCCTTCTTAGTGGGTTAGAGAGCCACCCAGAGGTGCACCCCAGTAACTCACCCTAACCTTACCAGTAACCCTAAGCCTAGCCCTTGCGCTAACCCCTAACCCCAAGCCAGATCTGTGTACTCGCACTGCACTACAGCAAGTACACTTCCCTTCTTAGTGAGTCACAGCGGGCACCCGTAGGGGTCCTCTCTCACTTCGTTCCCCAGCCCAAGTACACTGCAGGCAGTGAGTCACAGAGGCACCCGAAAGAGAGGTGCCTCTGCCTGCTGCAACTGCAACTTAATGGTATGCATATCCAATTGGCTATGCATGCCATTTTGTAGCGGGCCAGAGGAGGCACCCACCCCAGAAAGGTGCCTCCAGGAGCACACTTTCCCTTCATGGTGGGCCAGAGGAGGCACCCACCCCAGAGAGGTGCCTCCAGGAGCCCCCCACAAAACCAGTACTAATGACAGACGAAAAACCAACAAACGGAATGACAAATTTTTGTAAAATTTCGCGAAAAACGGAAACGAGCCGAAACGGGCTGGCTCCGACACACGACAACTCAAAACATAATTTTTCCTGGTCATGCCCATCTTTATTTACCGATGCCCATTCTGCTGTTTGGGTGTATGCCTATGTATAATTAACACACTCTTCAATGAGAGAATGAGAGCTAAGCAACATGTTTATGCTGAAAGGGAAAATAGATCCTCATTAGGTATGCCACTAGATTTTCCAGCATTTCCATCAGAGATAAACAACAAATATGCATTTCTATTCATTTTGAAAATTGAAATCAATTGCACAGGTAACAAACAGCCAACAAGCCTACATTTCCTGTTCATGAATAATACATCCTGTCATTCCATGTCAATCAATGAAACCTAAATGCACCTGATTGCTTTATTAGCTTTCATAAATGACAGGGAACATGACATTCATGTTGTCCTATGCTCTAAAACCTGAAGAGTAGCATTCATTCATTTGCTTTGTTCCTTCTTTATTCTCCATATGGCAAGTGGCATACAATTCTGAAAATACGGACTGGATTTTTTAAATGCAAAACTTCTTATGGCTCCAAAGACTGCACATAGAAAGCATTAACTTAAAGCACTTGCAAGTGGAAGGATAAATTGAGTAAGAAAACTTTCACTAAGGCCATGTTCACACCTGGGTTTCGATCCTGAATAGACATGGGCACGACTCGGCGAAATTGTCGTTTCCGTTTTCGGTTATCGTTTCCGTTACATAACGGAAACGGTAACGATAATTAAGCCGTCAGAACTCGAACTCGAACCGAAAAAAGAAAAATTTGGTCGGGTTTTTCGTTTCCGTTTGTGGCATCGTGGCGATCGTGCAATGCGAACCACAGAAAAAGTTTTTTTAAAAGTTTTTTTAAAAAAATCCCGACCCCCGGCCAAAAAAGCAGGCGAAAATATGCCTGCCTGAGGCTTTGCCACCTACCAGAGGGGTGGTTTCTGGGGGTTCCCTGCCTTTCCCCCCTCTTCTCCTGTCCTGGGCTGTTTGCACCAGGCTGGGGGGGGTTCATCTTCGTCGTCTCGCCATGCCATGCGGTGGGGGGGTCCAAAATGGCGACCACAATTTTTCTTTTGAAATCATGGTCAAAAAACACACCAAATCACCACAGAAACATGTGAAATTTATTTATTTTAAATGCCTGAATTTTAATAGTAGCAGCAGTGGGTTTTTTTAGCAATAAAACGTCGTATTGATTTTATTTTATTTTATTTTATTTTATTTTTTTAGACCTGCCCCATTTGGGCTGGGCATGGGATGGGACCATGCAATTTTTTTGGACCATTCCACCAATGGCATCACCAGGTTTTTGACTGACACTTCTGGATGTCTCGGAGGGCATAAAAAGCCAAGGCACCTTCCAGAAATCGCAGTCAGGTGTATGGATGTGGTTGAGGGAGGAGGGCTGGCTGCTGGTGCTGGTGTGATCCGATCGAGATTGAGGAGGGAGGCTGGAGGATTTAGGATTTAAGTTAGACAGGCAGGGAGGGAATTGAATTTAGAAAATAATTTCTTTGATTCCCTGCAGCTTTGTCTGCTGAAGGGAATAGCAGTTTATTCTTTATTTCTTCTCTGGCAGTTTGTGAGGATTTTTTTCTGATATTGGATAAAGGGGGAGATTTGACTGCGAGTGGGAGGTGTGGATTTATTTTAAAAATATATTATATACTACCATTTATTTTCTATTTTCCCAACTTCAATTTGCCTGCACACACACACATTTGGGGTGCAAGCCAAGAACAGAACCTCTATCCTAAGTGATATCCTAACTGCCCACTCACCCGTCCGCCCGCGCCACCACCCGCCTGCGGCCCGCGCCACCGCCTGCCCACTCGCCTGCCTGCGGCCGCTGCCCACCCTCTCACCCACCCGCCCTGCCCTGCCCACCGCCTAGGGCGCAAAAACACCTAGCACCGGCCCTGATTGTGGGACACCCCTATGTTCTGGAAAGTCAAATCACACTAAATCGCGGTGGAAACGACAAACGACCAACGAGAAATGGAAACAACAAATTTTTGAAAAATTTCACGACAAACGGAAACGACCCAAAACGGACCCGTTCCAACAAACGAAAACTCAAAACGTCATTTTTTCTGGTCATGCCCATGTCTAATCCTGATCTTCTGAAGGTCCAGCTTTTCCTCTTCATCCCATCACGTTATTGAATAAGTGGGACAGGAGTTCACACGTCAAAAGCTGTTTATATATATATATATATATTAAAGTGAAGTTCAGCCCCCTTGGCCAGCAGGTGGTGCTAGCATTTGAAAAAATGGACGACTTGGCTGGGGGAAAGGAAAACTTGTAGGACCAGATAGAGCTTCCTGTTTCTCCGAAGGTGAAAAGCAATTAAAAAAACATAGCCCATCGGCCCCAGGAACAGTTGGTCGGTGCTATGAAAAAAGAAAGAAAAAGAAACCCGGATCATCTGCGTGGTCCCACGGCATCTGCCTTCTTAAAAGCTGGATTTTCAAAGCGAGGCAAAAAATTTCCTACCTCTTGGGTGAGTCACAGAAACCTCGCTTAAAGGATCATTACCGGGTTTTCTTTTTTCTTTTTTTCAAAAAGCCCGATGGCCGTGGGGACAGCATTTTTAGACATGGGTTATCTGGTAATTTAAACTGCTTTTAAAGGGATGTGGGACCGGGGCCTAAGTGTCTGTAAGATACTCCTTCATATAAAGAAACAGGCACTCTAACTATACAGATATGGAACTGGGAACCAAACATCACTTGTGCATTGTCCTCCAAAACCTGTATCCCCAATTCTGATGATAGACTATTTGTTTCCTTATACTGCAGTGCATGTTCTCTCAGGGTTTTTTAAAATTTGTATTTCTGCAAATCAACTTGAATTATCTCCTGCAGCATTCCAGAGGAAACATGTTCCGCAATAGAGATGAGAAAATCTGTCTTAAATGGCCTGTTCTTTACTTAGCAATATATATATCAAATCCTAAAGAACTGAAACTTGTGCATTTGGGATAAAGGAAAAAAACCCTCCCAATTCAGTCTTGATAAGAGCTTAATATGCAAATTTCTTCCTTTATTGAATAGACAGCACTTGAAACTTGTTTTGCTTTGTTTTAAGAAATCAAAGGGAGAAATGGAAACGGAAAGATTTGTTTGTCCATGCCCAGAATTTTGAGTGTTTAGCTTTCAAAAGAGTAGTCTTGGATACTGTACATAGAGCCAATAGTGTTTAATTGTGGTTGTCATGTTTTTTGAGAAGTGTGGATTTACCTTCTCCAAGTTAGGCAGAGTTCTGCTCCTGAACTACGGTGATGCCCATGGGTGAGAATTTCATTTCACTTTATTTTTGTTAAATGGTTGCCATAATTCTCAAGGGACTTCATAGGTGACAGGGAGAGAGCATGCACTTTTAAAACTCTAGATGTTGGAGGAAGTAGAACTGATTTGTCAGTCTGTAACGCAGCTGGTATTCTGCTTTCTGATTTCTCACTTTTCCACAAACTGGTGCTCTGGATAGTAGCTGGCAGGCAGCTCTGCACATTTTATCAAGCTCCTCCACCCTTTCCCTCAATCTCTTTGAATCTCTAATGCCATCCACTGATGTAACTAGGGAGGGGCAGAAGAGTGCATTTGCCACGGGGTACGCAGTAATCTGGGGACACCTGGAGGGGGGGCAAGAGGAGGAAGCCATACAACGTCCTGCCAGGAGTCCCCCTTTCACCCCAACTAGGACCTGGTGATCCCTAGTTGGGGGAAAGGAGGAGAGAGAAGCAGACAATTTTTTTCCAAGCAGCACCTCCATCCATTGCTCCCCCCCCACTAAGGCTAGGCAATTGTTAGCCTGGGGAAAGGAGGAGAGGGAAGCGTGCGACAGAGGTGCTGCTTGGAAAAAAATACCATTGTCTGCTTTGCTAATGATCACCAAGCCTTAGCCTGGGGAAAGGAGGAGGGGGAAGCATGATACGGAGGTGATGCTTGGGGGGGGGAATTGCCTGCTTGGCGCTATTTGCATGCTGTGCAATTTGCACAGGAGATCCTTAATGGGGGGAAAAGACCCACAAAGAGGGCATGAGGAGGAGAGACCCTTCTTCCCCTCCCCCACTCTTTACCCAGGATCTGCCCCCCCCCTTGATGGGCGGGTGAGAGACAGTTGGGGGGAGGAGAGGACACAAAAACTTACTTTGTCCCCATGCGCTCCAAACTGTAGGAACGCCACTGATGCCATCCAGAGAAGTAATTCTGGATATGGAGAAAACAGACAATTTGAAATGTTTCTTCATGCCCTTGCTAATGCCTCTCATGTTTTAAGCTCTCTTGAAATGTGCCTGATCTCTTATTTTTGACAATATTTAATAACTGCTAATGGATGGGTCTAGAACAAGAGAGCTGCTTTCATAAACAAGAAAAACATCAGGCCTGATGCTTAGACAATGCAGTTAATACTATCTCCCATCCTCATGGAAATGAAGAGGTTTTTGGAACCTGTGCTGTGGCAAGGAAATTTCCCGCAAATCCTTCTGGTATGAGTTGCTTACTTGATTTAAGAGATGAGGTCTTCTTTGGAGTTCCTTGTCAACCATCCATAATAAGGTTCTCCAGTCTCCATTTACATCATCTCTACCTAGAGACAATGGAAATCAACAACACATGGTTCCCAATTCATTCTGATGAAAGAGATTGCTGTGGTTGCTATATGAAGCAATATGGTGAGACTTTTTGTGTTTTTGTGTTTTATAGAATAAAACGAGGGAAACCCTGGGATATCTTCCCTATATATTGATAAACTAGGGACTTCTCTATCTCCCTAATCTTCCCCAGCCATTGTATGCATGTCTTCTAAATGAGGGAATAAAGTAGATCCAAATAGATTGACCCATCTCTGAGTCAATGTAAACAACTGTGGCTTCCAGATGTTTTTGCCTACAAACTGTAATCCCTTTGTGTGTGCTTTGGTGGCTAAACAAAATATACACAGGGATATCCATCTGATATACAACATATGAGAAGCAGTGTTCTATGGATGGATGACATCTGTATCTACCCTATGTATACACTTCCATAGCAAAATAGCCTCAGTAGGGCTGGCTAACTAATGAAAAATCCCCCTCCCTTTTATTCCAGGTCAGCAGCATAGCAAGGTTTTGGGGTGTCTGGGGTAAAAGGATTTTTTTTGCCCCTCCGGCCCTCCCCAACTTCGTCCCATCCACCAAGCAATCCTGCGGGCATGGAACGCGCGTGGGGCACACGGGCGCACAGGCGCATGTGCACCCGTACCTTTCCTTTCCCGTGTCTGGCAACGAGGACACAGCCATCACTCTCACACATCTGACTGACTGCAGGTGGACTCGGAGATAGCAAACGAGGGGGTGGGGGCAGGGGGTGGTAGGTGATTTGGCATCCCCTAATTGCTGCACCTGGAGTGCCCCGCCCTCCTTGCCCCCCCATGCCACGACCCTGTTCCAGGTTCCCTATAACTACATAAAATTTCAAGGAGAACATCTCACCGAGCAGCCCCAGCAGCACATAAAGACAAAAGTGAAATACAGTATGTCAAAGCAAGGCACCAGAGTAACATGGATATTAGGGATTTGGCAACTTACAAAAATGACACACTGTTTTGTTGTGTTGTGAGATTACAAAACATTTCAAAATGAAACGAAATGCCAGCCAGCGTTTCATTATGAAACAAAATGAAATGCCATTTCCCCCCTCTAAAATGAAATATTTTGTTCTAGAGGAAATTACATTGGAATTTCCTCAAGCTCTCCCCTGGAACCCCTTGAAATTTGGAGTCTTGGGTTTCAGAGAACAGAGTTATTAAGCTCCAAAGGGTCTGTGGGGGTGTACTTAATTGAAGGAGTGTGGATCTATGCACTGAGGGGAAGCTGTAGATTAATCCTATAATTGGTAAACCATGCCAGACACACTCCTTCCATTAAGCACCCCTACAATTCCTTTGGAGCTTAATAACTTAGTTCCCTGAAACTCCAAACTTTTCAGATTTCTAGTGGTTCCCTAAAATTGCTTGAAGAATTATGAAACTCCAAAGGAGGTGGGAGGTTAAATGTCCTGGGCACACTTTACCATAGAGAGGGGAAGCTGAAAAGTAACCCTATAATTGGCAAAGCATTCAGTTAAGTACCCCCACCTCATTTGGATTTTAATATCTCTGCCCCCAGAAACCCTAACTTTTCCAAATTTCAAAGGGTTCCTAAAATTGTTTGAGGAAGCTACCCCTGTCACTTTAAGGGAGACACATGGCTGGGATTAGTATTTTCTACAGCATATTTTCCCCCAAAATGACAGGGGTAGCTTCTCAGAATGATTTTAGGTCACCCCCTGAAATCTGAAAAGATTTGGGTGTCAGAGGACTGAGTATTGAAGCTCTAAAGTGGGTCCGCGTACTTAATTGACAAAGTGTGCTGGGAGGTTGACAGCAATTAAGGAGTTAATACTATAAAGTAGACTCCTAAATTGCTGGAGTGGCTGGCAATCTCCCAGCACACTTTGTCAGTTAAGTACCCAGACCCCCTTTAGAGCTTCAAAACTCAGTCCCCTAACCCCCAAATCTTTCCAAATTTCATGGGGTTACCTAAAATTGCTTGAGGAAGGTACACCTGCTACTTTGGAGCCCAAGGTAAGCAAAGGCTCCAAAGTAGCAGAGGTACCTTCCTCAGAAAATTTTAAGTAACCCCTGAAATCTGGAAAGATTTGGGGGTCAGGGGACTGAGTAATTAAGATTCAAAGGGGATGCCTCTAGGAAAAAAATATTTCTAATTGGAATAAATGGGAAGCTGCTGCAGCTTCTGATTCCAATTAGAAATATTTTTCCTAGGGGCACCCCCTTTGGACCTTAATTATTCAATCCCCAAACCTTTCTAAATTTCAGGGTCTGACCTAAAATTGCCTGCTCCCTATTGCTTGGACTCAGGGGGGATAGTGTTTCATTTCATTTTGTTTCATTTCATTATGAAACAACTTTAAAATTTGTTTTGTAATGAAACGAAATGAAACAAAACACAGGGAGATGAAATGAAATGAAATGAAACACTATTTTCCCATTTCGTGCCCATCCCTAATAGGCATTCCTTCTTTTGTCACTCTCCATTTAAAGTGAGGACCAAAAGGATAGAGGGTAGAAAAGAGAGAGAGAGAGAGAGAGAGAGAGAGAGAGAGAGAGAGAGAGAGAGAGAGAGAGAGAGAGAGAGAGAGAGAGAGAGAGAGAACTGAATACTGTATGTTTATTCAAGTGCAAACTCTGGCTAACTATGTGGCTCAACAATAATGCCACATTTACCTCATGGGTCTTAACTGATTCTTGATTTCTTGATTTTGAAGAAGACTTAAAACCATGAACAGCATGTGTGAAACCACTAAAGTTCTCTGTAGTCTCCTAGCAGATTTTTGCATGTACCATAAGCCTACTTTCTAGCACAGAATAATATACATCATGAAATCTGACATTACCAGTAATGCCTGAAGAAAATGTAGGTTACTTTTAACTTTAGCTAGCAGTTCTTATTTCCTCAGGAAAATAATACACTTTTAAAGTTATGGTTATTTCCAGCCATAACAGAGCACAGCAAGTAAAAGGAGTTCAGGGCTTATTATACCACACAACTTCATAATGTACAGGTTGCATTTTGGGGTCCCAGTGTGAGCATTTAAAACCGCATGAACCATTTTTTTCTCTTCATGTTATAATCCCATAACCATGTGAGCTATTCCAATGCCATAAATTCCTCTCCTCCTATTCACCTTCATGCACAATGTCCATTATGAGAAGGAGAACCTTTGCAGACACAGAAAAAGAATGCTGTTCTCATTTGGCATGATGCGCACAAAACTAAATACTAAACAGCGAGTCAATTAGTGGGGGAAAGGTCTTAACAAAACACACACACTTGTGCCTTTGCAACGTGGCAAGGACATGTTGCTAGGCTTCCCTTCTGCAATTACAATCAAGTTGCCATTTGGAGAACAGGACCAAATAAACCTATTTATTAGTAGTCACAATTAGTGGGAACAATAGTGTGCCTCAGGCAGATGACAAAAAGAGAAAAATAAGCAAGGCCATTCAGAATCCACAAACAAATGTTGGCTTTTGGCCTGTACAGGTCTTCTTATCTGTGAGAGTTTCTGGAAACAGACATTCATACATACATATAAACAAACAAACAAGTGAAGGGCAATTCAACCAACCTTGCCATGTTTGGATTTAAAGCCAACACTCCTTGCTTGATTGTGCAGCCCTCTTTTTTAAAACACTTTTTTTTTTTAAAAAAAGGCCTGCCATTGACATCTAGCTATGATGTTTGGAACTCTTGTGGTCCCTCCATCCCTGTACCATCCATGTATAAGTTGTGGCTGGTCTGAAGGAGCCAATAGAAACCAAGGGCAGCTCTGATCCCCATTCATTGGGGGAAGGGCACATTTGCCGCCCCAGTCCCGGACTTTGGGCGCAAAAACTTCGCACCCATCCAGTATTTCCTGCCCAGGGACGGGAGTCTATATGTAGGCTCCTGCCCCCTCCCCAGCCTGTCGGTGGTGAGATCCTCGGCCCCGCCCTCCACCGCTTTTTGGTTAGAGAATGAGATTAGCTGGTCACCTTTCGGGGCCGGATGGGAATTTTTGGTGGCTACTCAGATTGGCCATCATGCGTTTTCGCCCATCCCATTCTCTGTACCTCGGGTATGGGCTTCTTTCCCGTTGGTCACTAACTTGGTGGGTAGTGCAACTGGTAACCGATTTCAGGTTAAGCTCTAACCAGATAACCCATTCAGCGATTTACAGCCCTCGTATCCAGTACATCACCATTGGCTATGTCATCAGACAATCATTGTTGCCATATGAATTGAGGCATCTCGAGGGCTGTGCTGGGTTCCCAGATTCGCCCATCCTATCACGATGCTCAACAGGTGGGCGGCTGCTCACCTGGGCGAACTTACCTTTATTTAGAGCTTGTTGGCTAATGTATTGCATTCCAGCTCGTTACCAGTGTGCACTACGGCTCAGGTCCCCTTCACAGGTCCTGACTAACCCAGTTAATAGTTGATAAGTTATAAATAAAGTTGTGGCCCGTTGTACCCAAAGCTGAAGTTGTCTCGCCTCTTTATTTCCAGGTTTGGGGGGGCAAAAGGTATTGCCGATCTTTGCATTGGGAGCATCTTAAAATTGACCTTTTTACCATCTACCCCACCCCACCCCACCCCCAAAAATGTTTTCAGAATCAGGCAGTTGTACAAGTGGCCACTTTTAAATGGAAAGTGTGTGACCTGCTAAGCCTGTGGTCCAGGTGCAGCTAGTTGTGAATATACAGTGTGAGCTGCTAACTGTGAATGAACCAACTGTCTTCCTTGTGTTTCTTTATTTTTATAGCAGATGTAGATGGTCCTTCAAATGAAGGACATTTTGAAAAGGAGCATTGCCTTTTGGAAACCTTAAAACACAAAATTGTTCTCATTGAAAGAGGACCTGTGGACAAAACTTTGTCCGCTGATGCAGAGGTTTGCATAAGAATGCTTGTATACACTTCTAGAAAAGCAACGAAACCAGGAATTTTATTGGAGCTCTGACACGTCATATATGAACAGTAGTCTGCACTCCTCTTTGTGGATGAAAGTTCATGCAAACAATAGGCATATGCGCCTAACAAAGGATTCAGTGTTCATGTAAAGAGAGAGAGAGAGAGAGAGAGAGAGAGAGAGAGAGAGAGAAGCAATAAAACACAAGAATTTGCAAGTGCAGGATTTCTGAATAACAACATTAAAATAAAATAATACTCTTTACAAATATTGGCTTATTTCATTATTTTGAAAGATGTTACTAGCACACCAACATTCCCAATGGAGGCACTGAGAAATGAACAATCCTTGTGAAAATGGATTAAATCTATATCTTAAAATTGCAGTTTCACTTGAATAAGGCTCCATATATTTTTTGTCAGAGACAGTCATAACCTCCTAATAAATCCCTTTCTATTTTTCAGATGCCCTTACACTTTTTAGAAGAGAATCCCATGATGAAAAGTTGTGTAATCCAGCCAAAAATATCCATTCACTCTCTGTCACCTTTAACAAAAAATATTATAAGATTGAAAAGTTACATTACGACGCTCATATCCATAAGGCCATCATGTCCAAGTCCCCTCCCCCATAGCTGCTAAAAGCTGTGGGTAGTGAACCGTATGCATGACATGGTCTCTGTTTTCCTTTAGTGGAGGGATTGTCTCCTATACTGCTGGCATAGGAATGCCCAAGGGATGTTACCATAAGGCCTTATAGTACATGCTGTTTTTAAAGTACCTTTTAATAGGAAAACAAACAATGTGTTGAGGACAGCTGATCCCACTGCAAGTTGGGTCTGGACTTTGAAACAGGACTCAGTTCATTATGATCTCGTGATTTCTGAATTGGGGAGATTGCCTGCCAATTTATATATGATTGGTGAACCTGGATCCTTATTGTTGTTGGACTTTATTTTATTCCCTTTTTGCTTTACGACTGTACCAAACCTACAGTTCTCACTAATACTAGACACACATATCAGACAACAAGGGTAAAAGAAATCATATGTAAAGCCAATTCTATTTGCAACCCCCATGACACATCCAAGTATTTCAATAGAATTTCCTTCACCACCCAGGAATCTTGATAAAATACTTTTGAAAAAGGTTTAGAAATCTTTAACAAAATTTTCAGCATCCTGGAGAAGTGGCGTGTTTGTAAAGATGCATTTAAAAACCATTAGTTGCTTTTAAAAGACAGAAATTATTTGTTTAAAAATTCAGTGATAATATATGCAAGTACTTTAGGAAACCTTGGATGGCAGCTTATATTTTTAAGAAGTAAGTTTCAAATGTTACATGAAGGTTGCATGTATGAAATTTGCATGAAGGTTACATCCTGACCACCACTCACGCTCATTCAGAACTTGGGATGCAGTGGTAGCTCTATGGTGGATCTCCCCATGGACCACCTATAGTTTGTATTGTCCTTCTAAAAGCAAGCCTGAGCAGAGAATGTTTCCATAGCAAACATCCTTCTCACCCCAGTTTGCTAATACATAAGGCCGTGGGTGTGCGCACATTCAAAATGTGACAGGTCTAGGAATACTGAGCTAAAACCACCAGTGTACGGATTAGTTCAGGTAAGAGTCTCTGCAGCTGATACTTCCGTTGGAAATCTTTCAAAATTGGTTAGTCACAGGATATGCAACCAGACCCCCTTCCTCTCAGTACAAACTGCACAGTGAAAAAAAAATCACAAAAAACTAAATTAGCAGGGGATTCCAAGTTCAACCACAAAGCAAGTGAACTGATACAGAATTATCAGGCATGTATGTGACCTGAAGAAACTGTTTTGTGTTAAGAGTAGGGATGGCCACCATACGAAAAAGGATACACTGTTTCGTTGTGTTGTAAGGTTTTGAATCGTTTTGAAACAAAATGAAATGGCAGCTGGTGTTTCATTATGAAACAAAACAAAACACTGTTTCCCCCTCTAGAATGAAACAATTCATTCAAGAGGAAATGGTGGGGGAGCTAAATCAAGCTCTTCCCTGCAAGCCCCCTGAAATTTGAAAAGGTTTGGGGTTCTGGGAGCTGAGTTGTGAAGTTCCAAATGGGTGCCTCTAGGAAAAAAACAACTTTCTAATTGGAATTGGAAGTTGATTGGGTGAGTGATAGTGCTGCTACTGCTTCCCATTGATTCCAATTATATTTTTTTCCCTAGGGGAGTTTCATAACTCAGCTCCCTGAATCCCAAACCGTTTGAAATATCTGTGGGTCACTTAAAATTGCTTGCAGAAGCTACCCCTGCCATTTGCATGCCTGGGATCAGTAATTTTCCACTGCATATTTTTTTAAAAAAATAGGGTTCAGGAGAGCATTTCATTTCATTTCATTTTGTTTCATTACAAAACTACTTTAAAATTCATTTTGTAATGGAATGAAATGAAACTACTCTAGAAATGAAATGAAACAACACAATATTTTCCTGTTTTGTGCCTATCCTTTAACATCAGTGATCTGTCTTACATGTGAGTTTGTAGCAGAGACAGATGGGAAGAAACAGGACAGAGCAAGGGAACAGAAGTTTAAAAAAGACCAAAAGAAATGTTACCTTTGCCGTAATGATCCTGGGGAAAGATATGTCATAGTTTTGACACCAGAGTTTTCTTGTTTATCCCTCTTGCATTGTGTATAAGGAGGTTCACCCCAAGACATCTTGCTCCTTGAATGATGAAGCAAGTGATGTTTCTATTCCTTGTAAAAAAAAAAAAAAGCCAACTGGCCTGGTGCTTCAAATATGAATCTGTTCTAATAATGATTGCTATTATGTATTTATTTTGTCTTTATCTGTAGCCCATCTTGCTCCTGTTTTATGTTTTTGTTATATATTGTTTACTAGTTATTGTGTTTTTATCTATATACTTGTGCTTATCTATGATATTGTATTTTACTGTTTATGGTTCTGATTTCTGTTCAGTTTGTAAACTGCCCAGAGTAGCTATGTAGCTGGATGAAGCAGTATATAAACAAACAAACAAACAAACAAACAAACAAACAAACAAACAAACCTTGTTCAGCCATTGGTGAAGGGAGACTATTCTCAACAATGACCAGAACAGGTTGGTTTACATGACATAGGATGTCACATTCCAGGAGTCCAGGATGGGTCTGGACATGGAGACAAGAGTTAAAGAACCAGTGGAAGAGTCCTCTGAGCCTGCCATACCTGGAACTCTATGTTCTCAGAGTGCTGTGATTCCTGAGATCACTCTGAGCTCCCCATCATATGTCTGAACCGAAGGTCCCCAGGCCAGAAACACTTTTGCAACCTTCAGGTTAGCCTGAAGCCTGGGATGAGCTACTTGCCTCCACAGCCTCAGTTGTGCGCCCAGTTGGACCACCTGCAGAGGTGATGAAATATCAGGTTTCATGTCAAGAAGTTGCCTACTTAACCCTTGTGCACTTGGAGATACTAGGAGTGGAGTCAGCACCATAAGGGACATGAATTCATATCTATGTTTCCTTAGATCAAGATGCTCCCTAGAAGTGATCCTCATCTTTTGGCTGCCTTATAGTTCTTGTCCATGAACAAAACAATGGGAACATGAGGGAGGGGTGAGGCAGATGGCTCACAGTTCTCATACCTTGCTGCCACCTCTCAGCATCTGCTACCTAGGGTGATTGCCTTCCTTGGGCTTATGGCAGGACCAACCCTGTGTGTATAGTTGCACTATGAATTCCCTCAGACTTAATATGAGTTAATCCCTTCAGACTTTAGATGCATTTCAAGAGGCATGCAACATCACACAAAAATGGAGGCATAATAACGATCTCTAAATGTTATCATGAGGACATGGATGTTTTCATGCACAGAACTTACCAGGGACAAAAGAACAAAAACCAAAGTATTATGTACCAACCTCGGAAAGTATATGTGCTCCAGCACTTAGACCAGTGGTTCTCCACCTTTCTAATGTCGTGACCCTTTAACATAGTTCCTCATGTTGTGGTGACCCCTTGCCCTGCTTGGCCACTGCTGCAGGTGCCATAGAGAACTTCCCTCTACAGGCACCCTCAGCCAATTGCAGCCTCTGGTGCCATTGACTGATATCCCCTCCAACCTATCAAGCTGTAACTTACTCTTTCCCCCTTTCCTCCCCCTCCAGAACCAAGCCGTTTTTTGCTTTCTTCTTCACTGGCTCACGGCAACCCCTGTAAAATGGTCTTTTGACCCCCAAAGGGGTCCTGACCCCCAGATTGGGAACCACTGACTTAGTGACTTGACAGAAAGTCATGTTCTTCATTTCCAGGAACCATTTTAATTGAAACCATACAAATCTGCACATATTTTTCATCAAGCTCAGTGGCTCAAGAATTATTAAAAATAATGTTTAAACAGTGCTAAGCTCCCAAATGCTGAGATTCTCCTCTTTTCCATTCTGAAAAAACTTTCTGTTTCTGATAAAAATACCTAAAAGAAAGCAATACATTTATAATATAGATAAGCCTTCAGTTAGTTGCCCTTAAAGATTCTATGATACCTACTCCCATTTCAGAAGTCTCCTCCATTCTTTCCTATCCACATAATCTGGCCAGTTAGATCCATCAGACCTTCGTTGTCCTTGTATCATTCCCTTTAGCATCTTCTCAGTCATTTTTCTTCATCGCTGTCTGGCTGTCCTTTGATTCCCCGTTATACCACCCTTCCAACTTCATTTGTTTTAAAGTCTGCTTGCTTTATACCTGCCATTGAGAAAGCACTCATCCCTACTGCCTCTGGACTTCTGATGTCAACTTCATTTAAATGTGGCTTCATCTATATGTGGATATGAAAACAGGAGGGTCCTTACATAGCTTTTGATTTTACTAAATTCAGACAATGGACACCTTAACTGGCCTTCAAACCTGTTAGGTGGGGAGCCATGTTAAATTAACTGGAGTTGAAATCTTATGTGTGTTTAAATAAAATAAGCTTTGTGACTGGCTTACTAACTAAGTAAATGTGCCTAGAATTGTATGTTGACTCTATTTGGGGGTAAAATTACACTTTACTCCAACATGCATAGAATGACTGCCAAGAGTTGCATGAGAACAGCTTACTTTATATGTGGAGTTTTAAAAAATACTAAGAATTGTTACCATGAATGAATTTTACCTGGGCTGTGGTTTGTGTACACAACTTACCCTTTTATGTTCTGGTGAATCATCCTCAAAAGGATCTTATATGCTAATGTATTACAAGTGGATAATTTAAATAAATCACCTCATGGCTGAAAATGCAAACAGTTGTCATACAGGAGTGTCAGCTTAAATAATCACCCCAGAAGGCTCTAATGAACACTGCTTTGGTAACCAAAACATGGTTAGAGTAAGGCTAAAGCCATGCCAGAACACAGTACACTAATAGATTAGCAGAAATCCTAACAAATGAAGTCATATAGGACAGAAAAGGGCAAAATTGGAATGGACAAAGGGAACAAGATTGGAATGATACCGTAATGCAAGCGAAAAGGCACAAAAGCTGTGGCACTTGCAGGGGCCTGAAATTATATCCTTGCCTATTTCAGTCTTGTTATCTGCCATATATATGAGTTCAATAAGGTTGAGAAGGTGCAAGGCATTTTTACTGGGAATACCACATACTGTATATCATACACAAAAATACTTCATATAAAAAATCTTCTATTTGTGGAATCTATTTTATGGTGTATGGTGTATTTTTTCTGGAGGTACTTTTAAAAAAGCAACACGACTGACATTTACATGATCATAAGTGATGGCTGGGGACTGGATGTGAATTTTTATCCTGCTGTTGTCTATTTCTAAGACTCAGGAAAAAAATGAGGCAGAGAGAGGCCCTGACTTCACATTATTTCTTAAAACAATGGCAGGCTTTCATTAAACATAAATAAAAGTACAACCAAGGATGGTGTCTTGGATCAAGATTGGAATGATACCATATGAGGACAGAGTGTTCTGCTACCTAGCATGGCATTGGGGAACTATCTTCTAAAGATAAATATTGTTACGATCGTGGATGTATATTATGGCTATCTTAAAAGAGAACCAATAGAATTCTCAGCAGTACATAAGAATAATATTAACAGTTTTGCAGCAGTCAGTAATGCAAGGGCTAAGCAACACTGGCATATCAGTGTTTTTTTATATATAATATTTGCAGTTATACCGTTTGTCACAAATAAAATATTCAGTGACTGAAAAAAACAATAGATTTCTCATAGATGTAAATGTGAGTTTTGTAAAGAAATGTTATTCGTCATTGTTTCCTCTCTCTCTCTCTCTCTCTCTCTCTCTCTCTCTCTCTCTCTCTCTCTCTCTCTGTCTGTGTGTGTGTGTGTGTGTGTGTGTGTGTGTGTGTTTAGGATGGAGATGGACAGAAAGAATTCAACTTCTGTTCTCTGATTATACATTTTCCCCATGGTCCTCCACAATCTCACTCCCAGTGGTACTTCTAAAGTTAGATGTAGTCTCACCCCCTCTTCCCCTTTGTCTGTGTGACAGAAAAACACATATGCCTACTACCTCTCCCTGCACACATGAACTGATGGCTCTATTCCTACCGGTTCGTTACACTTGTGTAAATGCAGTGGTGCAATGTGCAGTTGCATTTTGCCACTTGTTAACAATTATGCCTCTTTATGCACCCACTCTCTTGAATGACATAGGAGGAAGGATATGGAGTGGCAATTTGTGAAGTAATTGCAATTTTATTTATTTATTTATTTTTGCATTTGTATACCACTCCCATTTCCCGAAGGGAACTCTGGGCGGTTCACACAAAAGTTTAAAAACAAGAACATCAATAAAAAATATAAGAGGTATTAGGCAAGAGGCATAAAACTTAACAATAAGAAAGCAAAGAAACACCTTGGTACAATCCTAGCAATTGCCAAAGGCATCCTTAAACAACCAGGTTTTAAGGGCTTTCTTAAAGGATGCCAGTGAGGGAGCCTGGCGTATCTCGCTGGGAAGTTTGTTCCACAACTCTGGGCCAGCCACCGAAGAGGCCCGTTTATGGGTTACTACCCTACGGGCCTCTCTAGGTGTGGCCACCCGAAGCGAGAGAGCCATAGAGGATCGGGTTGGCACCAATGCAGTAGTTATGGCAAAGAAATCAATCAATAGGGTTCTAGATATTATGTGGCACCAAGGGGTCATGAACACTAATGCCAAATTATTTGAACTGCTGGCTAGTTCAGACTCAGAAGTTGGGAATTTCCCACTATGCCTTCAGGACAGAGGCTAGGCTCAGTGATCCATAAGGTCCCTTCCAACTATGCAGTGTTTTTTTTTTAAACCTTGCTTCATCTAAAAAAAAAATGGAGTTGCAAGATTGCACAAATATGGCCAACATGGTAGCAAGCACTGTAGAGAAAGCTCTCAAGTCGCATGGTACCAACCGTAGCCCTATCATTAGGCAGAGTGCAGTCACCAAATTCTGAGGGAAGAACGCAAAGAAAACTATGTGGGTAAATTGCCTGTTCTAAACCAATAATGTCTGCTGTCCCACAAAGGAAAACGAGATAAGTAAACTAATGAGTTTATGGAGTTTATAAATCACATGGGATCAACTGTATGTTTGAGACAGTCAGAAGGAGGCTTTGCTTTATGCCAACACTGTAAGAGATGGAAAGGTGACTTTTTGCAATGAAGATCCAAGCAAAAGCACAAACACACACACACACTGCTACTGGTCCAGTGCCCCCTGAGCATGAGGTGCTTGCTGTCCTGAAGTATGACTTCTGCTCACACAATGGAACATCAGATGCTTCTGGCCACAGTTACCTAAGAAGGTCAAGCCACGTTCTCAACAGACTGTTTCATGAGCAGTTGGGCACTGTTGCATGCAGGACATGTTTTAAAACCCTCAGAATTCCATGAAGCCAGTAACTATGCTGTCTGGGGGATTCTTGAGAGTTGTCATCCAAAACAATAATAATCAAGAAACTTCTTGCAAGCCCTGAATCAATTCAAGTCTTCCTTTAAAAAAAAGGAGAGGCATAACTCAAAAACAGATTGCCCCAAATCTGATACCGAGCAAGAGCAAACTGGCTGCGACATCACTGCTAAATGTGGTGCTGATCTGAGGTCCAGCTTCGGTTATAAGTTTTTGTTTGGGCTGCCTTGCTTCTTAGAATTGCCTTGAAGAATGTTGATTTGCTCTGCCAGCACAAGATTACAATTAAATAACAATAATCTGGCCTGGATTTCCACTAGCATTACCAGATTCTCTATTTTTAAGAGATAGCACAAATTCTTGTATCAGAGATCTACTGAAAGTTACCAACTTCGACAGCTACACAGCACCTTGGTCAAACACTGTACTGAAGACAATAGCGACCATGGATGCTCTCCTAAGCTTCTGGAGACATAAAATGGCTGGTACAGGAAATACAACAGTTGGCAGGATAGATACTCTTGATCTAATCTAGAGATCTTAATGTGTTCTCAAAGCAGTAGGCTCAAGGGTTAGGCACAGCAAGAATGTTCCTTCCCAGTCACAAACCCTTATAAACCCTTTTTGTTTTAAGAGGTAAACTGCCCTTCAGGGGTGCTGCCAAATGAACCCCAGAAACGTCACATTTCTCTCAAAGTTTTTCATGGCAAGCACAATGGCTACACGGCTTTTTCTTCCACAGTGTGGCCAATTAGTACCTAAATTATGGGTTTGCGAAGTATAAAAGCTTCAATGCAAAACATATTCTATTTTATTAAGGGGCATAATTAGGGAGAGGTTACTGTAAAAATGTAACATAAAATGAGACTTATTAATTTTCTGCTCCCCCTCACCTCAAGTTGATTAGCTCATTTTAAATTTCATGCTAGTCAGCCTGGGCACTTAGCGGGCAATTAAAAGGAATACTGACTTTCAAAAGCAACTGTATCCACATAAGCCCATGCCCATGCTAAGCTGGTTACAGCAGTACAAAATAAAATTTAGAAAGCCACAACAGCAGCCATCAATGACATGAGGGAGGCCCCCATGGAATACATTCCGGTCAACAGCAGGAAATGGGGAACTTTTCTAGTTCTCCTCAATCAATATACTTTTTGCTTAATGCCAAGGTGAAATTGTATTAAATCACACAAATGTTCTTGATATACTTTCATTTTTATGGGCCTGTGAAAGACAACATACTGTATATATTCAAATATAAGCCTAGTTTTTTGGCCTTAATTTTGGGCTGAAAAAAGGGGCCTCTCGGCTTATATTTGGGTCAATACTTTTAGCCACTGAGGCAAGTGCTTGGGTTGGTGGCTAAAAGTCATTTTAAACACTGTGTGCCACTTCTCCTGAAACCCCCATGTTGCAGAGGAGTGGCCTACAATGTTTAAAATGACTTTTAGCCACCAACCCAAGCACTTGCCTCAGTGGTTAAAAGTCATTTTAAACATCACACACACACCCCCCCAGCTCACAAAGACTTGTCAGGCCCTGCTGCATTTCCCACCCTAGATTTATACTTGAGTCAATAAATTTTCCCAGTTTGGGGGGGTTAAATTAGGGCCCCCGACTTATACTCGGGTCGACTTATACTCGAGTATATACGGTATCTGAGATCGAGGATACTGCATAGCCAAAACCACAAGCTAAATGAAAGCTCATAAGCATGGAAAGAGACAGACAAACTGGCTAGCTGACTGAATGATTCAGGAAACACTTTCCAGGGAGATAAGTGTCATCTGTTCCCAATCACTCTACACCATGTGCCATATATACCTCTGCAGAGGGAGCAGCAAAGGTAAAAGCATGTTTAAAAGCCACATTTTATTATAAATAGGAATTCTTTCTATTATCACAAGCACATGACAGGGTACAAAAAGTTCAAAAATGAATAGTATGGGGTACAAATAAAATGTCTGTTGGAATAATGGCAGATGTACCTCTAAAAACTGCATGGACTGTGGGAATCAGTGTAATATGCCTTATAATTCCCACATACTTTCAGCCCTCATGTCAATATTAGAGATGGGCATGAAGTAAATCTCTAAAATATTAGAGATGGGCATGAAGTAAAGTTTAGTTTGTTTTGTTTTTTGTTATTCATTTTGTTACCTAATAACATTACCTAATAATGAACCCCAGAGTAAATTTAGAACAAACCAAAATGAACTGAACAAAATTGGCTTGGTTCTGTTCGTTTCACTAATGGTGGCGATGTCTCCTACCTGGTGCTGGTCTTCAGTCTTCCTGGGACCAGCCCACACATGGCCACATGGTTGGAAGTAAAAAATAATAAAATATAAAATAAAATAAAATAAAATAAAATAAAATAAAATAAAATAAAGGAGCACCGACCCAGCCCCAGGGGTGGCCGGGTCTGTGCCCTAAAATAAAGACAAAAAGAAAAAAAAAAAAAAAAAGAACTGCCCACCCAGCCCCAGTGGGCGCTTGTGAAAAAAGAAAGAGGTGCTGGCCCCAAGCCAGCACATCGCAGCTGAGAGGCACTGGCCCCCTGCCAGCACCTCAAAAAGCAGGCAAAAAACCCTATCCGCACACGGAGCTCATCGGCAGCTGGGAAAATTTTTTAAAGAGACCCCTTCTTCCCACCTCCCTATGGGGAGATGGGAAGATGGGGTCTCTTTAAACAGATCTTCCCCCTGGTGCTGAGCAGCCGCTGGGCATGATCTTCCACACAGTAAAAGGCAGGAGGTTTAAACATTTTTTTTACACCCCAGCTCACACCCCAGCTAATGGGGAGGCAAAAAAACACAACAAAAACCTCTCCCCTTTTCCCCGCCTGATGGGGTACAGGAAAAGACAGACTTTTTGGCTCAATGCATTTCAATGGATAAATTTTCCCCATTGGGATGCATTGGTTCAATGCATTCCAATGAGGAATCGCTGGGGGCTTTTTTTGCCACCCCCAGCCCGTGAGACAGCTGATGATGGGTGCTGGGGGAGGCAAAAAATAAAAATAAAAATCCTCCTGCCTTTTCCCTACCTGATCGGGCACAGGAAAAAAAGTGGGACTTGTTTCTTCTTCTTTTTCTCCATTGAAATGCATTGGCTCAGCCCACGAGACAGCTGATGATGGGTGCTGGGGGGGGGACCAACACCTCCATTTTCCCACCCACTGGGATGCGGGAAAAGGCAGAACTTTTTTCTTTTTCTTTCTTTCTTGTTAGTTTTCTTTTCTTTCTTTTCTTTCTTTTTTTCTTTTTTTTTCTTTTTTTCTTTTTTTCTTTTTCTTTTTGCTTTCCCCACTGCCCATCAGCTGGTGCGCAGGCTTCGTGAGACAAAAAAAAAAAAACTTTAAAACTCCCACCTCCCCCCATAGGCAGGAAAAGGAGGGAGTTTTAAACTTTTTTGCCGCCCCAGCAGCTACCTGATCAGGGCTGGGGCTGGCAAAAAAAGTCATACACAAGCACCACACCACACACACACACCACACACATAACAAACCCAAATCAAAATGAAATCTGAAACGAGCCCCCCTTTCCCCAAACTAAAAATGGAATGGAATGGAATCTTTCATTTTGTGCCCATCTCTAGTCAATATAGCTAAGAGAGAAAGTGGATATCTCATACTACTCATCCAAGTAGCTTTGTCAGTCTAAGGAAAGTTAGTGTGAGGCCTCCAATTTATAGTTCACCTTGATTTCACACGACTCTCGGAGCTGGCTAGATAGGCCACCTGCCACCTGCTCTAATCTGAATAAGCTCATTGGGGGGACATAGGCCTGAATAGGCCCATCAGATATACAATAGCCTGGGAGGTGTGGAAGTCCCACCTATTCAACCCTTCCTTTTACCCATTAAGTATGGGGGAAAGCTACTTGGATGAGTAGTGAAATGTTTAAATCTCAGAAGAAAGGGAGTCTAGTTGCCATGAGTCCATGACTCAACTTCCGAATAAACTCACTTGAATGACTGAGCATAATCACAGACTTGAAGTGGGTAGTACCTATGTAATATTTTATGTTATATACCCATGATACTTTTATTCAGACAGAAACCATTTCTATATGTATATTAAGATATTAACATGATACTATGTTATATACCATGATACTTTTATTCAGACAGAAACCATTTCTATATGTATATTAAGATATATTTTATCCTAAGATATATTTTGTTTCTTAGCTGTCATCCATGAACTATACAGGACTTGTTACCCACTCGTTCAAAAAGCTGCTGGGTTATGAATGTATAGTAAAGTTTTTGTATTCATGATTCAAAATGCAGGCAAATGGCCCAACAATGCCTTGCAAAATTGTTCCTATGGTGACAGGAGGAGTGTAGCCTAAATGTTTATTACTGCAATAGCAATGGTCAAGAGGGTCTATAGCAGTGGTTCTCAACCTGTGGTTCCCCAGATGTTCCTGGACTGCAACTCCCAGAAGTCTTCATCACTAGCTGAGCTGGCCAGGATTTCTGGGAGTTGCAGACCAGGAACATCTGGGGAACCACAGGTTGAGAACCACTGGTCCATAGGATCCCCTCTTGTGCTCACTACAGTTCAGAAAAAGAAACCAAGCAAGGGAAGATCTTGGGACCTAACTCTTGATTGCATCAGTCAACTATGTACTGTAGTTCTTTGAGGGTTTCCTGTGTATAGCCCAATGGGCAGCAAGATGACACCTCTCATAATAAGCTTCTCAGGAAGCACTGGGACACAGAAGGACACAGACAGCCTACTGTCCTCTATAGCTAGGCAGTGGTGGGAAGCAAGTGGCCGCCAGGAGTCAGTAAGGAAGGTGCTGGCAGGCAGGGTGAGCAGGGCAAAATAAAATGAAATGGCATTGTTATATATAGTATTATGCATGTTGACCAATTCTTCCATTTAAGTCTTAGTAAAACATGTCAGCATAATTTCCCAAGATGAACTGGTTGTTTTGCCATTGGTGAAAAATTCTGGCATTTTGTTTTGCTTTGTGAAAACGTAGTTCCCTGATCCACCCATGAAACAAACTGGCCTGGTTTGTGGGACATTTTTGGCTTGTGGCCCATTTCATGCCCATCTTTAATAACTGATAGTGACAGAACTTGACTTCAGTAACTTACATTGCTCTCATTTTTTTAATGCAAAATGTTGTCAGACAAAATGTGGTAACTAGTTCATTGGTTGATATGTTGTGCTCAATATCATAGAAAAGGAAATGGCAATTCAGGAAGATGGGGGCTGGAACCTTGATGCCTACATGAATATAAATGTTGGAATGAAGAAGTTGCAGACAACCAGAAGCTTTAAATGCTGGAGTCTTATTGGCATTCTGTATAAGTAAAACTACATAAATTGCAGTGGCAAATTATTATTAATAGATAAGGTTCAAGTCTTATTCCTGGCAGTACATCCATCACATTTCCAGACACATGATGACTTCAAGAGATCAGCCAGTACATTTCTAATTAGCAGTAATTTACTTCTGTGACACATGAGATTACATAGGTGTAAATCACCAACAGGATTCTGTGCCTCCCATGACTATTTTTCCATATGGAACAATGGGCTCTGGAGCAAAGATTCTCCCACAAATCTCAAATTAGCTTGAGATAATTCTGAGATAACAGTCTTTTTTTTTAAAAAAAAAGGTCATTAAAATTCAATCTGTTGAGAAATTGTTTATCATGTATAGTAAAGCAATACCAAAAACAACCAGTTCGTCTTGGGAAATTATGCTGACTTGTTTTACTAAGACTTAAATGGAAGAATTTGTCAACATGTATAATACTATATACAGTCACCCCCGCCATTTTGCGGTTCAGGTACTGCGGTCCCACTATATTGTGGGATTGCAGTACCTGTGCCTTGGGCTGCATGGAGGGGGGGGCGATCACATCACCCTGCACCACCACCCCACACTCCTGCAAGAAGTCTCGGGGCCACTCGGTGGCAGAAGAGGTGATCGCATCACCCCGCACCACCCCCTACTCCTCTGAGAAGTCTCGGGGCCGCTTGGGGGGGGCGGGGGGCGATCACATCTGGTCATCTGATTTTTGCATTCCACATTCTTTTTTCACAAAATGAAGTTATGAGCTACACTGATCGTGCCACCAAACCTAGGAAGGGGGGTCTGAACAAATTCTTCCATTAAGCAAGCAGAAACACATCCATTAATCTAAAGAGAAGGCTGTGGGTGGGTGTACACCACTGATGCAGAAAGCTAACATTGATTACCCTGAAGACTCTGGCAAAATGGGTAAGCTGGCACAATAGCAGTCAATCATATTAGAGACAACAGTGGAATTAACTGTTATTATCACAAAAATAAGGGTAGAAAGAAGTGGCTGTTATTATTACAAAACCCACTAAATTCCTTTCTCTCAATGTTAGGCTGTCTCAACAGAAAGAAGGAATATAAAAGCCCATGAGATTCCTCTCCTACAAATGACAGAATGAATTCCACCAACTCTGTAATTTGCATAAAATGCCTTTTCCTTTGAAACAGAAATGCACACGGTAAGCACAGAAGAATTAGCTGTTTGCTAGAAAGATGTGAGGAACACATTTAATGCTTTTGGGTTCTTAAGTAAAGCAACCAGCATCCTGGTTTCTGCAAGTATGCACACATTTTGCATGAAGGAGGCAATCTTGTGAGGGAAAAATGTTTTCCTTTCTTTTCTTAAAAAAAGAACGGGGCGCAGCTTACCAGTCCACAGCTTTGTTGCCAGAGCGGCACTGGCAGCAGGAGGCGGAATGGCAGCGGCCATGTGAGCAGGGACGGAAAGGACTATGTCATGTGCAGGGGGCCCAGCCTACGGGGAGGCCTGCTGGAGCTTACATGACATCGGTCAATCCAGTTCCCTAAGAATGCTGATGTGCTGAAAGGGGGAGGGCCTGCCCCCCTTTTAAAAGGGGGAGGCAGGAACTGCAACCTCCCTTTTGCAGCCGGGAGCCAAGAAAAATCCCATCCCACACACCCTTTATATACTGGGGGATATTCTGCAAGGCAGTTTACTTGTATAAAATTGTCTACTGTTTAATGTCACAACTTTAGGAATAACTGGCAGTTTGCAGGCTTTGGGATGGATCCAGGTGGATAGGGTAGCAGATGAGAACTGCACAGACTGGAGAACAGCTGACCAAGCCATGTCAGAGGGGAGGGGTCATGGGCAGGATAAGTAAGGGACAGCCGAAGGCCTCACCAATGATTTGTGACAGGAATTGCTGATGGGGTCTGTGACCCAAGTGGAGATGGGCCTTTCATTTTGGAATGGGTCCCATTCCAAAATGAATCACAGCAGCACAGCTGCTGTTCAGAATCAGGACCCAGCCTTCAAAATAAAATCACCCATTGACTTACCTTGGTTTACCTTGTGTGGGGCAATACTCCAATGAGGAAATAGCCCAATGCATCATTGTTCCCTCTCCCTGGTGCCGCCAATCAGATAGGGAGGCGGGATGAAGCATGTCTTTGCCAGCTCCTGATTGGCCAGCAAAAAGGGGAAGGAAATATGATGTTTCAGTGGCTTCTTCCTTGTTGGAGTATTGCCCTGCATGAGGTAAACCAAGGCTGATACTTCACGTCCCTCTCGCTGCAGTTTGCGGCCCCGGTTTGAAGGAACGGAACCTCACATCCTTGTGGGGTCAATCTGAGTTTGAAGGAACGGAACCTCACGTCCTTGTGGGGTCAATCCGAGTTCACCCTGACCATGGCCCCTGAACTGTGCTCCAAGCAGGGTGAGAGATTCCCATCCAGGAGCTTGGGAATCTTTTCAATCTGCTTCTCGATCCGTGTTGAAAACCGATTTCAACACAGAGGCAAGTTCACCTCGGCTCAAGGAAGGATGTAAAGCAACCACTCAAGATAAGTCAATGGGTGATTTTGTTTCAGAGGGTAGGTCCCGGTTCTGAATGGCAGCTGTGCTGCTGTGATTCATTTCTGAACCAGACCATTCCAAAACAAAAGGCTCATCTCTAGACCCAAGGAGTCCTGAAAACTGCCACCAATGATTTATGACAGGGACCACTGATGGGTTCTGTGTCGCAGGGGAGAATCCAGAAAAAACTGCCAAAGTTGGTGTTCCTATGGGATCATGAGGAATGTGGAAGAATCAAAGGGGCAGGTGGGCTCCTTGAGGCACTCTATCTGACCTAGAGTACTTAGCCAGAGTACTGCTTGTTGTAACCAATACAGTTGTGGCCTTACACTTCCCAACAAGAATTGGTGGTTGTCATTCTTCCCTAGTGCAATCCAGAGACACTTATTTTTTTTGGGGGAATGAATGTTTCAAGTCCACACCCTTGCCTGCATATACAAGGCAAACAAAGCTTTACATCTCCCCACAAAATGGAGTTCTTCTGTTTGACCAAGGAGGCATCTCAGACATTATGGACAATGTTTGGGCTGCCGCTCACAATTCAGTAATTCTGATAGCAACAAAGCTGCATCATCTCATTCAAAACAAGTCTTCTTCATGGAATTCCTGAAGGAGGAATCCATTAATGCCAGTCCAGGCTCAAGGGCCTTACATTTTCCTGCCATTTGTTGCTGCTGGTAAGGGTCTTGAGCACACTAGTCTCTGGTTCCTCAACAAGGCCTAGGTTTGCAAACGACTTGTTTGGCATCACTCAGGATCTGGGTACAATTGAACTTTGAAGTCATAACCTATTTAATCTTTCCTATGTAATAATTAATTAATTATAATCCTATATTTATTATAAATTAATATGCAAATATATAAATTAAAAATTAATAATAATAATAATATAAATTTATAATCCAATTTTAAATTAATTAATTAATTACATTACAGGCTAGCAGGGTTCTCAAAATGAAGTGCATTAGATCAAAAACATTATTTAATGGTAGATGAATATTTGCCTACTCCATCTGAGTACAAACAGCTGATAACCAGGGTATATCACTTCTCCTTGGCCTCATTATCACACTAATGGTCACATTATACTGGAACCAAAACTAACCAAACAACCAAATCCAACCTAACCAGAAGACTACACTAATACCTAGGAAGAATTTTCTATAAGACAAATCTAGAAGATATGACAATGGAATACCACTTGTTGCAACCACAGGTAAATGTAAAGGTTTTTCCCCTCACATGTGTGCTAGTCGTGTCCGACTCTAGGGGAGGTGCTCATCTCCATATTCAAGCTGAAGAGCCAGTGTTGTGCAAGTCCATGGCCACGTGGCCGGCGTGGTTGCAAGGAAACACTGTTTTACCTTCCCACTTTTTATGGCGGTACCTATTTATCTACTTCCATTGACATGCTTTTGAACTGCTAGGTTGGCAGGAGTTGAGATGTCAGCGGGAGCTCGCTCTGCTGCGTGGCATCCAGAACTCAAACCGCCGAGCTGCCGACTTTGCAGCCGACAGTTTTCAGAGGCCTTATCCAAAGTTCCTAGCTAAAATTATTTCAGTACATCCTCAGAGACCTACAGTCCATCCTGAACTATGCTACTTCTCTTGCAAGGGCTCTAATTGGGAGCTCTATACATTTGTGCAAAAAGCCACAGAGTGCTTAAAAGATTATTGATGAGCAACAGCAGGCCTGATAACAGAGACACTGATTCAGGAACCACTTCCTGGATCATGTGTCCCTGAAACTAATTTTGTCTGCATCTCCACAGTGGGGGGACTATTAATGGCTGTTACAATGTCAGTCACAGGAACAGACATTTGGACCATTCCTTGTCTAGAATTGCACCATCTTTTGCCAGGCAAGTGCTTAAGCATTTTGTGTAGGACAAGTAACCAGTATTTACACAAGAAAAAAAATATGTAGACCTAAACATGACATGAGAAACAAGGGCACTCAAAGAAGAGAGAAAAACACATCAATTTCCCTGGAACATTGGTCTCTGTGCTCATAGTAGATTTCTAGAATATCTTCAAAATTTATTTCAAAAGGGGAACAGTGGAACAACAGTACATCAAGAGATTCAGCTCTTCTCCTTTAGTTTGAACAAGCACAGGGAATTTTTTTATCTCATTCCCAATTTTAAACAGCTTATCTCTTTGGGCAGCATCAGTCCCTGACAATTGTATGTTTGCAACAACCAGACATTTTTTCTCCTTGTAATTTCAGCTCCCTACTCCTTCTACCCTTGCTGATTTCATCCTTGCACCAATTCTGAGCCATCTTGGGCCCTGAGATTTTGTAGCTTACCCATGGTTCTTCCCCATGGGGGCACAGTGGGAAATCAAACCCCCAACCTCATACCTAAACCATGGCGCTATTGTACACTTTCATTATGTGGGGTTTAAACAAAGACATCCCTTACTTCACATTTGCTAATCTGATTACCTCATCTTAGATGCAACTGTCACCCACCAATGAGAAATAACCAAATGTCACCACCATCAACCACAAATACTTTCACATTTCCATTATGTTCCATACTCCTATGCCTTCTGTGTCTGTCTGTACCTTTGAAGAGGAAGGAGCAAGGCACTTTTTTTAAAAAAAAAAAAAAACTTTTTTCATTCTCCCAAGACCCACTTGCCAGCTGATTGGTGCTAGGGTGGGGAAGAAAGGTTACCACCACACCCTAGCACCAATCAGCTGGCCGGTGGGGCTTGGGGGATAGAGAAAAAGTTTTTTTAAAAGCCTCAGGCTTGGGGGGCGTGGCATGCTTGGCTGAGAGGGAAGACGTGTCTCTGCTGAGCTCCCGGTGAAATGTGAAGAAAAAGATAAACAAACTTCTTCCTTTTGATGATAAGGTTGGAAAAATAACAAAGCCCTGATAAGTTTATGACCTGGTCTGCTTGAGAGGAGGAGGAAGCGTCTTGAATACTGATAAGAGTTGGAGTAAGAGAAATATTTGCTTCTGTGTGCTGCTTGGAAGTGAAAGCAATGGCGGCTACAGACTCAGAGGCTGAAAGTGAGATGGAATAAATTAATCCTAAGGATTTTCAAAAAGAAATTTAAAAGCTGTGGAAGAAGCAAAAAACAGCATTACTGAGGCAATTACAAATGTTGCTGAAGACAAACTTTCTAAATTAGCCGATACAGTGGAACTTATGGCAGAGACTGTTAATACTACCTGGGAAATAGCACAGGCAAACGAACAGAAAATTAAAGCATTGCAAAAGCAGACCAGGAAATTGGAAATGCACATTAAGTATGTTACTGATAAGTTAATGGACTTAGAAACTAGAGCCAGACGGTTGAATTTATGTTTAAAAATGTTCCAGAGTCAGAAGATATGGAAAAAGTTATTGAGTGGATGGCTAAGTTGTTGCTGGAGCTGGGAATTTCCAAAGACTCCATTGACCGTATACCATAGAGTTGGGAAGCAAAGAAATGAGGCAACTTGGCCAAGAGATGTTGTTATGTGCTTTGGAAGATATACACAGAGAGAGCAGGTTTTCAAAGCACTGAAAGCTTTGGATAGACTTGATCAATTGGTGTATAATGGCAAGAAAGTGATGGTTTATGATGACCTGTCTCAGAAAACAATTAAAAGGAAAAAGAATATATGGGCATTTACTAAGGTGCTGCAAGAGAAGGATATTAAATACAATTGGAGAATAGCACCATTTGCTTTAAGAATGCAGTATAAAGGAGAGACATTGATTGTCAAAGATCAACAGTAGATGGTGGTCTTATTTAACCATGTGGGATTGCAGTTGCCAAAGGACTTTAAGGAGACTCCTAACTCCAAGGAAGAAAATGACTTAAGAGAAGAGACTGAACAAGTTTGGGGGCAGAAGAAAAAGAAGAAAAACAGATTGAGAAAAAAATCCTGGGACCTTAGAGACAGGGCTAAATATAAGAAGTGAAGAATTAAAGAAGAAGGAAAATAGAAAGAAGGAGAACTGGGGCAGCTCAGCTGGACTGTCTTTTTTCTTTCCTCAGGTTTAGGGGAACTTGCAAGCTCCCTTCCATCTTACCCCCCCCCCAATGTGGGAGTGAGTGTTGGTTGGATGAGTGACTGTGGAAGAGTTTTGGTGTGGTATGTTATGTTGTTGGAGGTGGGTAGGGGAGTGAGTGGGGGTGAATGGAGAGCAAGGAATATGTTGAGGGTGTGTTGTGTGTATCTGGATATGGATGGTCAGAAAGTAGTGAGAAGACAGAAGAGAGGAGCGGTTGGAGGAATAAGTGTGAGAATATATGGAAGCATATTGGGTTATGCTTCAGGTGCAAGAGGTATGCCCAGCAATGTGGCATACACTTATTCTCTTGTTCTTTTTGCCTGGACTTCTTTGTTGGGATGGAAGCGTAGGGTTCACAGTAGAGTTGATTAGGAAGGTGGTTGGGGTTGGGTTTATCTCCAGGCTGGTATGGTACAAATGGAGGGAAACAGAGAAGTGAGATGGTTGGAAAAGATATAATGAAGAATGTGAATATTATTTGTACAACTTTTAATGTTAGAGGTTTGGGTAATCGGATGAAACGAGTGAGAATTGGGAAGTATATTCAAGAACTGAAGGCTGATGTTTTTTTTTCAAGAATCATATAATTGGGGGAGAGGGAGGTAAATTTTCCTGGCTTTGGGAAAGGGAAAAAATTTATGGCTCTCGGAACATCAAAAAGTAGAGGGGTGGGAATAGTAATTAACTCCAAGGTGGACTTTGCTGAGAATAAAGTGTTAAGAGATAAGAAAGGAAGGTTTGTTTTTGTTCAAGGTTGCTTGGAGGGAGAGCCAGTAGCATTAGCATCAATTTACCTCCCAAACAAGCACCAGCTGGATTTTCTTTATAAGTGTTTACAGAAGCTTGAGAAATTCTCTCCTTATACAAAAGTTGTTGGGGGAGATTTTAATGTTAATCTGCAAGGGGGGAACAGTCCCCAAAAATAAGGTTGTGAAGTTTAAAAAACAATGTGGGAAATTTGGATTATTGGAACTATGGATGGAGTTGTTCCCTAAGGATTATTCATATTCATTTTATTCTAGCCCACGTGGAACATTTTCAAGATTGGATGGTATCTTAATATCGCAAGAGGCTAGGAATTGGGTGAAGGGGATGGATATTGGAAAGATTAAAATTACTGACCATGCCCCCATATCTGCTTATCTTCAAATAGGTCATATTGATAGGTCTTACTCTTGGAGGTTTAACCCTTGGTTGGTTGCAGACGAGCAGGGTAAGTTAAAAATTAAAACAGCAGTAGAAAGGTATTTTGAGGAGAATCAAGACCCAGATATCCCATTAACAATAAAATGGGAAGCAATGAAGGCTGTGATTAGGGGAGAATGCATTTAGAGTCTGGCAATTTTAAGAAAAAGAAAAGATGGGAGGATTAATGAGGTAGAAGAAGAAGTTAGGTTATTGGAAGAAAAATTCAGGAAATCTAAGCAAAAGACAGAAAGGGAAAAATTAGACAAAAAAAGAGAAGAGTTGAAAGTTTTAGATATTAATAGAACCACATTAAAGATGTGGTATAGCAAACAAAAATATTATGAATTTGAAGGAAAGGAGGGAAAATATTAGCAAATAAAAGTAGGAATTATCAGGTGAGAAAAAATTTTAGGGCTATTAGAGATAATAAGGGGGGATTGGAAACAGATCTTAAGAAGATATTGGAGACCTTCTTAGGATTTTATAACAGACTGTATGCAAATAAAGGAATTAAGGAAGAAGAGGTTGATTAATTTTGTGAGGGATTGGAGCTCCCCAAAATAAGTGAAGATAATAGAAGGGAACTAGATAAGGATATAACAGAGGAGGAAGTTAGGACAGCAATTGATTCTATGAATGTGCAATCGGCACCCAGACTGGATGGGTTTAATGCGGTATATTATAAGCATTTTAAGGATATATTGGTGCCACATATGACTGTACTGTACCAAAGTATTTTGAATGGAGCTTCAACTCCACCTACCTGGTTGGAATCAAGGTTGGTATTGATTCCCAAACCAGGAAAAGGTCAAACCCTGCCAGACTCCTATAGGCCAATATCTGTTACTAATATGGATTATAGAATATTTGCTAAAGTTATGGAAACAAGGTTAAAATGTATTGCACAATTAGTGTGAGAAGATCAATATGGGTTTATACCCCAAAAGTACTTGGTGGATGCAGTTAGGAAGGTAATGGGTATGGTATATTTAGCAAAAAATAAGGATTTGCCTCTTACTCTCCTGTCATTGGATATTTATAAAGCATTTGATTTGGTGGATTGGAATTATTTGAAATATATATTTAAAAAAATATAAATTTGGAGAAACATTTCAAATTATAATTGAGGCAATATATACAGAGTCCAAAGCAATGATAGGAATTGGTGGGTCGGAAAGGGGGTGTGCCCAAGTGTTAAGTGGTATAAAGCAAGGTTGTTCACTTTCTCCCATGCTCTTTATTTTAGCATTAGAACCATTAGCAATTAAACTTAAAAAGAATAGTGAGATTAAAGGATTTGAAACACCAGGGAAAGGGAGAGCAGAAGGGAGCTTCTGACAATGTATGCAGATTAAATGATGGTGACAGTTAAGGACCTGGGGACTGCAATTGTGCCGTTAAAAGAAATTTTGCAAGGATTTGAAAAAGTATCAGGGTTAAAAGTTAATTTTTCTAAATCATCAATGATGTGCTTAAATGTGAAACCTAAAACTCAGTTAGAAGCCTCTAAATCATTGGGTATTCCTATAGCAAATAAGAAGGTAAAGTATTTAGGGGTAATGATAACTAAAATTGTGAAGAAAATATTTGAACATAGTTATTAAAAATTTTGGAGTAGTATTCAATCAAAGCTGAGAACATGGGAGAAAAGGAAGGACTCAATTAGCACAAGAATTGCTTTAGTTAAAATGTTTCTGCTACCCAGATTAATTTACCTTTTTATGTATTGCCTTGGCACACACCGGAACGGATTCTGAAGGGGTGGCAAAGGTCAATAGATAGATTTGTTTTTGCATCCAAGAAACCAAGGACAGCTGGTAGATATAGGTACCATAGGATCCAAGATGGAGGATGGAGGATTCCCAATTTGATTTTATATTATGAAGATTATCAGCTGAGACATTTTATGATTTGGTTGGAGGGAGAACGGGGGAATATTTGGGAAGTATAGAGCGGGAGAATTTGGAAGCAATAGGAGGGAAAATAAGAATCTTCGAAAGGAGGATAAAGAAAAGAAAAGAAGAAAACTTATGGGGCCTCTTTTGGTATGGGAGAAGTGTGTGGGGGAAGCTTTTTCCTGACCTCTCACCACTTACAAAAATATGGTATTATGACAAATTTGCCCCATTAAGGAAGCTAATCCCAAAAGAGGTAGGGGATAAATTAAAGGAGATTTCAATCCAGAATATGGATAAAATTTGGGAAACAGAAAATATGATGGAAGAGGAAAGTGGAATTTGGAATAAGATTAATTGGTTACAAAAAAAGAACCAAATCTCCTTGTTGAAGGAGAAAGAAGTTAAAAATTGTGGTGAAAGAAATATTACCTCCTTCGAGGAATTAGTGAAAGGATACATGATAGATAGGACCAAAATAGTTTCAAAATTGTATAAGGTTTTATTAAATATGGGGAAATCACTAAAGGAAAGCTTAAAAGAATATTGGGAGCTAGATATTCAGGAACAAATTTTAGATGAAGATTGGGATAGAATCTTTCAGCAACCGCCCTTTGTTACAACCTCTAGGATAATCCAGGAGCAGGGGTTGAAGCTGATACAAAAATGGTATTACACACCAGTAAGGTTGTATCATATTACAAAGTTAGGAAGCAAAAATTGCTGGAGGAAGTGTGGAGTAATGGGAACCTACAGTCATATGTGGTGGGATTGTCCTCTAGTTAATAATTTTTGGAGACAGATTGGTACAGAAATATTGAAAATTGTGGGAAGGAAAGTGGAAATATCTAAATTAATGGTTCTCATTAGCCTGGGTAGCACAGAGTTAAAAACAAAAGAGGAATGTAAATGGGTAAACCTGATGGTAATTGCAGCCAGACAGGTCACAGCAAGTAATTGGAAAAATGCAGAAGAGCTAGCGGTGAACCAATGGAGGAAAAAATTAAATAATATGATAATTTTAGAATACCTGACTATGAAGATACACAGAATGAAAGGGTTTAAGGTCAATGAGAAAGAGGAGGAATGGTTTGAGAACCTACTGAATTATATGAATATGTTTGACCAATTTGGGGTAATTAAAATGTTAAAAGCTAAGTAAACCTTGCGGATTGTTAATTGTTAATTTATATAGAATTTTACATATTGTTAATTTGAATTTGTTTTATTATTAATGTATATCCAATGTATTGGATGCCTGGGAGGTCACTGTTTTTGTCTGGGGTGTTGGTGATTGGTTTTATAATAAATTTTACTTTATTAAAAAAAAAAGCCTCAGGCTTATTTTAAAAAAACACTTTCCCCCATCCCCCTAAGCCCCACCTGGCCAGCTGATGGGCACTGGGGTGGGGGGAGTTTTTCCCCCTACTCTCGTGCCGGTCAGCTGGCAGGTGGAGCTTGGGGGAACAGAAGTTTTCTTTTTTTAAAAAACAGGGCTTTTTTGTTTTTTGTTTTTTTAAACTTTCTTTCCCTCCCCAAGCCCCATCTGCCAGCTGCTTTTCCCCCATGCCAGTGCTGATCATCTGGCAGGAGGGGCTTGGGGAGGGATTTTTTTTAAAAAAAGCCCAGAACTTTTAAAAAAAACTTTTCCCTCTCCCAGGTGGCTTACAGATGAACAAAATGGTTCATTTCAATCAAAAAAAACCCCACACCATTTCATTTCATCTGTAATGAAATTATGCTTCCACATGTTATTTCATTTCGTTTCATTTCATTACATAATGACACAATGAAACAGCATTTTATTTTTTTGTTTTGTGCCCATATCCCTCTGATTAAAAAAATAGTCTAGCTATATTCTGCTTTAGCTGTAGCTAATTTTTAATTCAACATGGCTCTCAGGTGTTTTTCAAGCACCGCCCCATGTTGAGCACCTCACAGTAATCTAACTTGGAGAAAATTAAGGCTCAGATTAGTGTGGATTTAACACAGCCCTTCGGAAACATGCTTTTTCCCAAAGTGATGCATTAAAGTATTTGATGAGGCTGTGCATTGAAGGCAAAACACAAGGAAGAGAAAACAACAGATTTTCATTAGACTCGCACTCAAAGGGAGTCCCTTTAATAAGCCCACATGGTGCTCTGTGAATGTCTAAGTAAAGGTTTTCAAAGGTCTCATGTTCACCAACAGGGCTGCTTAAATAGAATGCTGTTGTTCCTATTCCCCCAGACAACTGAAATGTAAACAAATATGTTTCAGTTAAAAATATTCACTCCTCAGCCATTTTGAGAGTTTGCTTCTCATTTTTATATGCTGAAAAGATGGCCATTTGTTCTTAGTCTGTGTTTTGTATGGTGTGGTTGGAGCCCTGAGGCCGGTGAAGCTGAAACAGCCTGTGAGGCACCTGTAGGTGGCCCACAACTACCTTTTGTCACATCCTCTGTAGCCAAGTGTGATTTCTGATGCATTCACCAACTATAAGCACAGGATTCTACCTCACATGGTGAATACTATTAAGCATCCTGCCTGCAGCCTCACTGTTATCCAGGTAGAGATGCCTTATTTCCAGAGTGCCAACGCATAAAATAATCCATGTGAGGAGGCTCAAAAATCATGACTGGTTTTAATCGGGGAACAGGTTGCATAACAGTACTGAACTTGTCCCAAGTTCTTTTTTGGCTGTTGTCCCGATGCAAGGCCACAGATGAGTCAGCCAGCGAGCTGTAGTACCACTGCATCTCTTTACTCACAGCTGCCCGCACCACCCCATGCTCCTTTGACAGTTTTAATCACAAAACACAAAGCAAATCCTACGAGTTTTAGTCCAGTTGGGGGGGGGGATTTTGTCCTCCAGCTTCCTGAAAGTATTCTTTTCTTTCAAAAGAACCTTCCATTTTATTCTGTCCCCCTCAGTCTCAGCCTGTGCTACAACTGCATCAGAATTCTTTAGAATTTCTTTTTTGCTGGAGCTTTTGAGTTTGCCTCATTGTTGCAAGGTGGCTGTCGCTACTGTGCTTTGCCCCCTTTTATCACACATCAATCCATCACAGAGCAGCTTCGCTGGCTGCCTTCTTGAAAGGCAGTATTCAAGAAGGCTGCAAAGAATACTGGTGATACAATTATGTGGCTATTGTACAATTAAAACAGAACCGACACATAACCACCTCAGAACTAAGGTAAGCATAGCAGTCTTAAAAACTGACCAAAAGAAATTCACCAGTGCTGATATCTTCTATGGGGGGTCTTTCCTCCAAACTAAAGGCAATTTTTCTATCAAGTTGAGTGGGCTTGAGAGGAAATAAAAGGAAAAAAACCCTATCTATTCACCCTTAGTATTTGGAAAAGTTCTAGACACAAACAAACCCATCAAACTGCTAGGCAGAAAGTCTAAAGGTCTGTCAGTTCCCCTCTGAGAGGTGCACAGAACTTGGAGTCTGGAAATATCCCCAAAGCCACCAGCGCTTGACTAAAGCACTGTGTGCACAACATGGTGGGGAGTAAGTCATGGCCTCTGCTGATCTCTAGCTACAGAAGAAGTATGAGACAGGCAGGGGAGGAACTACATCAGAGGTTAAGCCTATCAGTTCAGGAGACAAGGAACGGATAGAGCTGGAAACAGAAAACAAAGCTTAACTAAGGCTTCCGAAAACTGTCAGGTGCAAAGTCGGCAGCTCGGCGGTTCGAAGCCTGGGTGCCACGCAGCGGAGCGAGCTCCCGCTGATAACCCCAGCTCCTGCCAACCTAGCAGTTCGAAAGCATGTCAATGCAAGTAGATAAATAGGTACCGCTGTAAAAAGCAGGAAGGTAAAAACAGTGTTTCCTTGCAGCCTCGCTGGCCACGTGGCCATGGATTTGCACAACACTGGCTCTTTGGCTTGAGTATGGAGATGAGCACTGCCCCTAGAGTCGGACACGACTAGAACACATGTGCGGGGGGGGGAACCTTTACCTTTTATTCTTCTATTACCCCCTAGAGGGCAATATCCACTGTTGTAACTTTTCTTCAGTTTTGGAGTATTATTATGTATATTAATGTACATTTATAATAGTCATAGTACTCTCACATTGCACCTTAAAACTGGCCAGCCACTTTTCTTGACTACACCACCAGGTTTTTGTAACATTGTGTCTGATGAAGTATGGCCAGTAAGGGGATAATCCTCATAGTGACTCTGAAAATGGAGTTTCTGTTCCATTATCCCATCAGTACCTACTGATCTAAGAAATCTTCATGAATTTGTATTCACAGATAATGTTAATGCAGTGCTGAGAATGCCAGCCCTACAGATTCAATTGTTCTCCATTACTAGTTAACAGTTATACACAAGCCAGTGATCAACGATAATAGGAGTTCGGGTCCAATAACCAAGGCACGGAAACTGATTTTAGTCATGCTTCTGTTGGATGAACTCTTGCTTGACAATGAGTCAAGAGACCCGGGGGGGGGGATATCTGGAGGACTTTCTAAATATCAGAAAGCCACCTTGGTTCCTTTTGAAGATAAAAGGTTGAATAGAAATATTGTAGATTAGATAAATAGATAGAAAAACAAACAAACAAACAAACAAAATCCTGCATTCCTTTCTTCCTTCCTACCTACCAGTGGATCTGAAGGTCTGAGAATCAAACACATTGTGTTGCTGCTCAGAGGAAGCATGAGGCTGCAGTACATAACTGAATGTGAGCAAGCAAATCAGAGTATCTCTTGTGCTGATTGGGTTAAAGGGCTGTCAGATGGTTAGGAGAGATTGCAACCATACATATGAAGGGATTTTTTATTATTATTATTATTATTATTATTATTATTATTATTATTATTATTATTATTATTATTATTATTATTATTATTATTATTATTGGTCAAACAACCAGAGACAGTTGACAACAGTGTCCATCTTCAGCTATCTTGACTTTCCTTCAACTGATAAAGTGTGGACTCTGCTAGCATGAAACATTGCCAGACCAGGCCGAAATAAACAGGCGACACACGTTTCCTTTGGGTTAACAAGGGCCACAATTTATTAACAATATTAAATTTTAAACATAACTTTTATGAGGGCCTGAAACGTAGCGCAAATTTTATGGTGGTTATTAATTTCTCTAGGTCCCTTCCAACAGGTAAACTCCCTGCGGCCTGTTTTACTGCCTCAGACCGGATGCCTAACTCAGTGTTTTTCAACCTTTTTTGGGCAAAGGCACACTTGTTTCATGAAAAAAATCACGAGGCACACCACCATTAGAAAATGTTAAAAATTTTAACTCTGTGCCTATATTGACTATATATAAAGTAATTCTCTTGAATAGGAATCAAATAAACACAAATAAAGTATTTTATAATTACTTTATTATGAAATAGTAAGTAAACAGAAATATGAAAAATTATAAAATACTTTATTCAGTGCGCAACCTGGGCCTGTTTGGCTGAACACAAAGCTGATATTCTTCAGCTTTTCCAACGGCACACCAGGCAACATCTCGTGGCACACTAGTGTGCCGCGGAACAGTGGTTGAAAAACACTGGCCTAACTGTATTGGCATCCTACAAAGTTAATCAAGCCTTGGCAGCCCTTTAAATGTGGCTGGGTTTATGCTTTATTTTATGCCTGTCTAATACTGACCCTAGCTACTGGTTTATGGGCTGCCAAGCACACTGAAGATGTCAATTAAGGTTGGGACCTAGGTACTCAATGTTTAGTTTTGCGCTACCCGCCAAATTGTGACCAAGGGATTTAACAAAAGCCGAGCGCTAGCGTGTGGATGATGGGATGGGCGAAAACTCACTGTCACTCACGGCCAATCTGAGTGACAGTCAAAAATTCCCATCCGGCCCCAAAGCGACCAGCAAAGCATCACCATCCACACCAAATAATCGGCGGGTGGAGGGGGAAAGGCCAGACCGCGCAGGCAGGTCGAGGAGGAGCGCACCAGGTCCTTAAATAGGTGCGCTCCCCCTGCGTATCCTGCACAGCTTGCGCAGCCAACCGGCGCCTGATTCCGCTGGCTGGCAAAGACGCCCCGCCTCCGCATGATGCGGAACGGAGCAGCCATTCATCCATTAATAAACTGTCCAGGCTCCTCCTTCTTTCAGCTAACAAACCATTCATTTGTTATCCCTGCCTCTTTGTTTGACATAGTATGTTTGCATTTTATCAACTAGATCTGCTGTTGAAAATTGTCCTTGGTTTAGCATCCTGGAGCTGCCCTCTGTCTGCTTGTAGTGTCACTGTGTAACTTGCCAACCTAATTTAAGTCGTCTTACTCAACAACACCTATTGCGTGGAACTTGGGTGTCATTTAAGAAAAATGGATATAACTGCATGCTGAAAATATTAGTATCCTATCAGTGGTATGCTGATACTTGGGGTCACAGAGCGTTATACTATCAATGTTCAGTTATAGATGGCTTCAGCCCATTATTACATTTCTCCCCTCAAAAATCATCTTCTCTGTTCTCCCAATGACACTGCTTGCAAGCATATGTGGCAGCAGAAACATAATCATTGGGGGACTCCAAAGCAGTACATAGTTGCTGACTTATTTAATTTAGGAGGTTTACCATTGGGCACAAGCTAAATCGATTCCAGCAGTAGAGTGCAATGCCAATGTCCAGTGTTGGTAGAAGGTATCAGTATGAAGGTGGGAGATTATTTTATGTCTTTGAGGGCTTTCCCCCAACAAAAAGGAGGTGGGGGCTAGAAACCTGTGGCATAGCATGGGATGGGCATAGGGGCATGTTTCTGAGCACAAAAGTCTTAGGAGTGCAAAATTTCATGGAATGCCAGACCTGTTCGCTTGGTGAGGAACTGGAGCTGGCTGGGGAGGGGCTGGCTGTGCTCCCACCAAGGCTTTATTGACAACTGATTGCTGAACCAATCAGCACATCATATTTCCCTGTCTGCCCTGTGGTGGAGGAGCCAATCATCAGTCATAGCTAAAGCCCACATCGGCACATAGAATTACCTGCCTCAGGCAATGGAAAGCAAACGGAAGGCAACACAGGTCTGGTCCTGGCTACAGACATGGCTGCCTCTCAGTATCTGCTGCCCAAGGCAGCTGCCTCAGCTCCACCCATTGAGTAGAGAGAGTACATAGCCATCCAGCTGCCCCCAAACTCCCTGGAAGCACAGTGGGCCAGCAGACCCCACCCAGGTGGCCAGGTGGCTGGCCACTATTGGCCACCAAATGTTGGCACAGATGGGGCTGCTATAGCCCGAATCCCTGCCTGGCTGTTCCCATTGGTGGATGAACAGAGTGGAGACACACATGGGCATACCTTGTGGCACAGGCGTTATGGTCTAGGGGGCACAATATCTGCTTTGCCTCAGGTGCTGGCAACCCACTGACCCCACCCAGGTGGCCAGGTGTGCCACTACTAGAAACAAAGGGAAAATATTGGGATATAATGTCTCCCTATTTTAAATTGTAAATTTGAAAGCCCACACCCTTTCTTCTATTGATATTTTTGAAAATAGCCACTTAGGCAAAAATCAGAGGCCTGATGAAAGAGTTATGGGAGGAGGACACCGTGGGTTGTACATCCGTGTAGCATTTCATGAACCTAGCGGAGATACCACCTGAGAACTTTACTGTCTGATTGTGCTGCATGTATAAAGCCAGGCTTAATTACTTGTAAAGTTCAGAAACTTTTAAAAATCCCTGAAGGTCAAAATCGTGGTCTCCTGAATTAATGACAAGAACCTGTATGGTATCAAAGGCTAACTCCAGGTCTTCAAAATAAAGCTACGGCTAAGGGCTCCCCCTCAATTGTGTGTGTTGCGTCGTTACAGTTGTGACCAACTCTTTGTGACCCTATGTCCATGGAGTTTTCTTGGCAGGAATACTTGAGTGGTTTGCGAGTTCCTACTCCAGGCACCTACAGCACACTTAAACAGGCTCTAATTTCCAAAGAAAAATATGATAAAACCTACCGTTAGGCAAATGTGAACATATGGATTATAGAATTATTTATGAAGAACATGCAGTCAGATGTATTGATCACAGCAGCTTTTTTAAAAAAGGACAGCCTGTTCAGTGAGTGCTACAAAGCTCTGCGGTCTATGCACTACAAAATTCCGCTGGTAAACAATGATTTGTCACAAACGGCCACATTTGCAACATGGAATGTCTAATCAAGCGTCTTCAGAATATTGGCTCCTTAGACGAGCGTCAACACTTCAGAAGCAAACAACTACAAAGAAAAACAGCAAAGCCGTTCTCCTTCTGAATATTAATGCCCCAGTGAGACTGTGGCAGAAGCAATGGAGAAATGTATGAAGGGGAGGGAGGGGAATTTTTCTGAGTTTGGATCCAAACAGCTATGTTCCCCAAGGCACAGTGTAGAGCCACATCCGTTTAAAAGAAGACAAAGAATAGTGCAAAGGAAAATCCACATGTCCCTTATCTCCAAATTAAGGGATTAAAATGGAATGACCTTCTATCGGCATGGATCCCACTTAAGAGCAACTTGGCTGCTTTAAGCACATGAAGCTACTGGATCGGGACCTTGACCAACTTAATTGTGGCAAATGTTTTCTGAGGGTTTTTTTTATCTCCTAAATTGAATTAGGATTCACTCTGGGACATTCTGCTTTGAATAAAATGTTCTTAGAGATTACCTGTTAATACGCCTGGTTCATGTCAGCACTCCAAGGATTTGAATCAGTGGTTAAAGCAGCTCCTAGATTTGTGTTTTATATATCTTTTTTCACAGACCCATATCTTTCTCGAGTACCCTTTTCTCCATGGAAATACGAAGAGCCCCAAGAGGGTCCCATTGCTTATTCTCTTAAATCTTGGTTCACAGGGACAACTGCAGGTCTGATCATGTTTTACCTCTCTGCTTTGATGCTGAAGAGAGACTCATGGATATTTCAACCCAGAATGTTAAGAGTTATTCACACTTTTTACCTCCTGTCATTTATAACCCGATCAGCCACATAGCTGAAAATAATGATGTTGAATGTCCATGCTTGCAGGAAGTTGAATCCCAAGCCTGACATTTGATAGGTTGTCAGAGATTCAGCTTGTGCATCATGAGGAAATTCTTCAGCAAAGTCATATCAGCCAAGAAACTAGGTAACAACAGCCTGCCACATGTCATGATCTATCCTACAGTCCTTACAGAGGCTTCTGTGTCAAGCTTCGTAGCAGATCTGTGCAAGAAGTTTTTTCTGTGTTTCATGTTTACATTTAGGCAGACTGATTTTATGGATGTATGTACACTGTGTAACTAGGGCAGTGTGAATTTGCTTTAACTGCCATGGCTCTCTCTTAGGGAATACTGGAATTGTGATTCAGTGAACTACCCAGAAGTCTTTTATCAGAAAGCTTTAGAGCAGTGTTTCCCAAAATTGGGTCCCCATATGTTCTTGGACTATAACTCCCAAAAGCCTTTGCCAGCACAGTTAGTGTGAAGGGTTTGGGGAGTTGCAGTTCAAAAACAGCTGAAGGCTGAAGGTTGGAAACCACTGCTTTTGAGCAGTCAACTACAACAGAGAATTCCAAGTACTTCAGCAAGCTGCACATCTCTAGATTCCACAGGATGGCTTCAGGGGCAGTCAAACTGGAATCAAACAACTGTGTTGTGTAGGTCCAGGCTTATGTCTGTGTGGCTTCTTCTCTGCCTTGGTTAATCTTGCCATGAGTGGGGAAGAAACAATGTCTATACAATGTCTATAGGGAAGTTCTCATGTCTTATAGAGAGGGGTTGCCATCACGTTGCTGGAAGTAGAAGCAGTGATGGACTTTATGCAAAAACAGAAATACTGTACATATATTTACAATAGATTTGGCTTTCACAAATCTATTGTATAGCATCTGCCATTTATAAACTCTTAAAACACTGAATGTTATCATCCATGTCATCAACATTTTTTAATAAGTATGGTCCCTGCCACTACCTTAAGAAACATGTGGAATTAAGCTTAGAAGAGGAATAATGAAATGTAATGAGTCTGCATGCCCCCAATAAGAAAAAACAAATCATTTTCTAAAGGCTTGATACATTTCCATTTCAAGCTGAAAATCACATTGTGAGATCTCTGACCTCTGCTCTGGGTCGTATAATATGCAGCATAACACTGTTATCAAAATGGCATTTCAAATCCATGTTTAAATTACATGCTGCAACTTTTGTCACAAAAGTCCCTGTTTAATTCTTTATGAACAGCTGCCGTATAGAACACGGGCATTCTTACAGAGGAAAGTTAAATCACTTTGTAAAGATATCATCATCTCTGGATAGTAGTAGTAGTAGTAGTAGTAGTAGTAGTAGTAGTAGTAGTAGTAGTAGTAGTAGTAGTAGTAGTAGCAGCAGCAGCAGCAGCAGCAGCAGCAGAAGCAGCAGCAGCAGCAGCAGCAGCAGCAGCAGCAACAACAACAACAACAACAACAACACAGAAAAGAAGAGGCACAAAAGATCAGATAATCATTGATAAAATAATCCTGTGTGTGTGTGTTGTGTCGCTACAGTCGTGACCGACTTTCTGTGACCCCATGTTCATGAATTTTTCTTGGCAGGAGTACTGGAGTGGTTTGCCAGTTCTTACTCCAGGCACCTACAGCACCTGGTATTCCCTGGTAGTCTCCCATCCAAGTATTAACCAGGGCCAGCCCTGCTTAGCTTCCGCAATCAGGCAAGATCAGATGTGCTTAGGTCCATCTAGGCAGCTCTAGAAAATTGTAAAGCTTGGGAAACTAATTTATATATGACTTGGATTGACTATTTAAAAAGTCTTTGATTCAGTACCACATAGTTGGATTATTAAGTGCCTGATGTCATCAGGATATGTAAAAGTATTGGTGCCCTCACTGAAAATGCGATGAAGTCCTGGAAAACAGAATTGTTTGCCGGAGACAAAAGTTACGGATTGGTTAACATTAAACGAGGGATTTTTCAAGGTGACTCTTTGTCACCTCTGCTATTTACTATTGCCCTGATTCCACTCTCAATAATTTAGCAGAAGACAAATTTAGGGTACCAGACTGCTAAAAATTCACTGAAAATTTATCATCTATTGTATATGGATGACTTAAAGTTGTATGGAAAATCAGAAACTGAAATACACTCACTGACCAACACAGCCCGAATTTTCAGTATTGATGTTAGTATTGAGTTTGGACTAAACAAATGTGCCACAGTGGCACTGAGAAAAGGAAAAATCACAGACAGTGAGGCAATTAAAATGCTAAATGGACAAGCCATTAAGTATCACCAGTTTGAAGCCTATAAATATCTGGGCATACTACTATCAGATATCAGTCATTAATGACAAGTGAAAAAATGTGGTCAATAAAGTACTGAAAGGTAAGCTGAATGGTGGTAACACCATCAAGGCCATTAATAGCTGGGCCATACCGGTCATCAGGTATACCACTGGCATTATAACCTGGACTTAGATTGAGCTACATAGTCTGGATAGGATAAAAGAATACTTATGACCATTCACTATGCATTACATCCACACAGTGATGTTGTCTGGCTGTATTTACCTAGAAAATTAGGTGGTAGAGGTCTTTTGCAAGTGAAGCAGACAATTGAAGAAGAGAAGCATGAGTTGGCAGATTATGAAAAATAATACAGAGCTAGCATTAATGGAGGTTAAAAACAAGGAGGTGTTTAAAACAAAGCAAACAAAAGGTTAATACAGAAAAAATGATGCAAATACGAGCTGATGGCTGGCATAATAAAGTGCTGCATGGGCAGTGCCTTGAAAAAAATCAAAGGAAAAGTAGATGAGAAAAAGACTTGGTTATGGCTCACCAATGGAACACTGAAAAAAGAGACAGATGCCCTGATTTTTGCAGCTCAAGAATAAGCTATCAGAACAAATGCAGTTAAGGTTAGAATAGAAAAATCAGATGAGTAACCCACATGTAGACTCTGTAAAGAGGTGGATGAAACTATTGACCATATATTGCATTGTTGCCAGAAAATTGCTCAGACTTATTACAAACAGCGTCATAATATAGTTGCTCAAATGGTCCACTGGAACTTGTGTCACCAGCATCATCTGCCCATAGTAAAGAACTTGTGGGATCATAAACCTGAAAAAGTGACTGAAAATGAGCATGCAAAATTACTTTGGTACTTCCAAATACAGACAGACAGGGTTTTGGAGCATAGTACCGCAGATATTACGACTGTGGAGAAGAAAAAAGTGTGGATCTTTGATATTGCTATACCAGGTGATAGTAGAGTCACTGAGAAACAACTTGAAAAGATTTCCCGATATCAGGATCTGAAAATTGAACTTCAGAGACTCTGGCATAAACCAGTACAGGTGGTCCCAGTGGTAATCGGCATGCTGGGTGCGGTGCCTAAAGAGCTAAGCAAATATTTAAAAGAACTTGGAGTTGACAAAGTCACCATCAATTAGATGCAGAAAGCCGCCTCACTGGTATCTGCTCGCATAGTTCGCCGATACATCACATAGTCCTAAATGATTGGGAAGTGTTTGACTAGTGATTGTAATACAAAATCCAGCGCAGAAAGCTGTGTGGTTAATAATAATAATAATAATAATAATAATAATAATAATAATAATAATAATAATAATAATAATAATAATAATAATTAGAGATGGGCACGACTAGGGAAAATGACGTTTTCGAGTTGTCATGTGTCGGAGGCAGCCCATTTCGGCTCGTTTCCGTTTTTCACGAAATTTCTCAAAAATTTGTTGTTTTGTTTTTCGTTTTCCGTTTGCCATTAGTACTGGTTTTGGGGGGGGTAGTGGGCTCCTGGAGGCACCTCTCTGTGGTGGGTGCCTCCTATCCTCACCCGCCAGCGCTGCTACAAAAGGGCATGCATAGCCATATGCTATGGATATGCATATTTCAGACGCAGCAGACTGGCAGAGGCACCCCTCTTTTTGGGGTGCCTTCCCTGCAACAGTCGGTGAGACACAGTCAGGCAGCACTTGCAGGCATGGTTTGCATGGCACACAAATGCTGCTGCAGGAGTCAGCCAGAGCCACAAGTGACGGACTGGCAGACTCTTTGCACCCACTCCAAGGGAAATGTACTTGCGTGTAGTGCAATGCAAGTAGATCTGGCTTAGGGTTAAGACGGGTTAGCGCAAGGGCTAGTGTTAGGCTAGTTACGGGTGAGGTTAGGGTGAATATTGGGGTGCACCTCTGGGTGCCTCTCTGACCCACTTAGAAGGACAGTGTACTGGCGTATGGGTTAGGCTTAGGGTTAGGGTTCGGGTTCGGGCTACGGTTAGTGGGCTGTTTATGCCTGATTGGCACATCCCAGAAGTCTCTGTGGTCAACCTGGCCAAGTGGCCATGCAATTGGTGGAAAATTTGCATGGTCCACTCCCATGGGCAAATGTGCAGTTGTAAAAAAATAAAATAAAATAAAATAAAATAAACAGAGACTTTTTTGCAAGAAAAACCCACTGCTGCTACTGTAAAAATTCAAGCATTTAAAATAGCTAATTTTCGCATGTTTCTGTGGTGCTTTGGTGGGATTTTGGACCACAATTTAAAAAAAAATATTGCGGTCGCCATTTTAGATCCCCCCCGCACTGCATGGCAAATGTATGCGCCCTCCCAGCCTGGTACAGTCTCCAAAACCTGGCCATGTGATTGGTGGAATGGCTCCAAAAATTTGCATGGTCCACTCCCATGGGCGAGCCCATCATTTCAAATGTGCAGGTGTAAAAAAGTAAAATAAAATAAAATAAAATAAACGGAGACATATTTTGGCAAGACAAACCCACTGCTGCTACTGTAAAAATTCAAACATTTAAAATAGCTAATTTCCGCATGTTTCTGTGGTGCTTTGGTGGGTTTTTGGACCAAGATTTCAAAAAAAATATTGTGGTCGCCATTTTGGATCCCCCCGCCCACACACCGCATGGCAAAGGCAGACGAGACGATGCCCCCCCGCCTGGTACCAGCAGCGCAGCAGTAGCACCAGCCAAGGAGAGGGGGGCGGGGAACCCCCCAAATAAAACACCCTTCTGGCCTGGTAGGTGCCCTCAGACAGTTTTCGCCTGCTTTTAGGGCTGTGAATCAGTTTTTGTTTTTTAACTTAAAAACTTTTTTTCTGTGCCGCTTGGCATTGCGGGATCGCCGCGATGCCAGGAACTACCACGACAAATCAGACCCAATTATTCTTTAGTCGGTTCAAGTTCGAGTTCTGGCGGAGTATTTTCCGTTACCGTTTCCGTTGCGTAACGGAAACGAGTAACGGAAACAGAAACGGGAATTCCGCTAAGTCGTGCCCATCTCTAATAATAATAATAATAATAATAATAATAATAATAATAATAATAATAATAATAATAATAATAATAATAATAATAATAATAATATATTCCAGACTTTGATTTCAGAGTGAAATATTTTTCTTTCCTTTTAAGCCATGTCAGAAAAGTGAAATGCACATGCTTACATTTATAAAAAAGGACACTTAAAACAAAACCTCTGGTAAGTTGAAAGTAACTTCAAAATCAAAACCTAGCACAATACTGTAGCTCCCTCTTTTGGATGGCAGATACCTTGAATGTAACAAAGTGCCAGGAAAAAAGACACCCAAAAACCAGAAGGGGAGGGAGCTCTCCACACACTGCAAATGTGACATATCCTTAGTATCAGAAAATGAGCTCCTGTTTGTCTAAAGTGGTAAACACAGTGAATAAAACATGTGTTTCCCTAACAGTTTCTTGTAAACTATAACCATTCTGTACGTAGAAAGCCTGTATCCTGTATAAAAATAGATGTGCTTTTGCCACTTAACTGCTCTGACAAGATTTTCTCAGGCAGGCAGTGCCTTGTAATAGGAAAATGTATTCTATTAAAAAAAGCAAAGTACAGTGGTGTGGGGTGTGTTTGGAGAGAAATAACACAGAGCAATGCACTGATGCAGTCTTGTTTGCAAGCTGATTGACACAAACATTTTTGCTTAAATGTGGCTCCTCTTGGCAAGAATGAACTAACAACATTTTGGAGTGTGAGCTCCTTCTCTTGCCCGTCAGCAGCTGCATTGAACAGAAGCTGAAAACATGTAATGGGGAGGACCTAGAGAAGTTCTGGAGAACCACCATTATCAAAGCAGAGCAAGACTATACCAGGTGGATAAATCATCCTCCGATACTAGTACTGGGGAGAAGCACATTTGCACAAGTAAGCTTAGAGTGCTACGTAAGCTTAGTGTACTTTTGAAGGATAAGGAACTCTAAAATGTGCTAGAGAGCCCCCTAATGCTAGTTTCTATCCATTCAGGTCTAGTGACAGAGCTTTCTGCTCCTTGAGAGACAAAATACATTATCCTGGAGAAAGGGGGAAGGAAAATTAGGAGTACCAATCTGAAGACAGATCTAGAAGACCCAAGAGGGGGAAGCACCTGAGCTGTTTGTCTTATTACTCTCCCCCTCTTTAGATCACTTGCTATCTGTGTTAGTGCTCTGTACTGTGTGTGTGTTGTGTCGTTACAGTCCTTACCGACTCTTTGTGACTCCATATCGATGGAGTTTTCTTGGCAAGGATACTGGAGTGGTTTGCCAGTTCCTACTCCAGGCGCCTACAGCACCTGGTGTTCGCTGGTGGTCTCCCATCCAAGTACTAACCAGGGCCGACCCTGCTTAGCTTCCGAAATCAGGCGATATCAGATGAGCTTAGGGCACCTAGGCAGTACTAATTGTACTCTGTACTAATTGGGGGCAATACAGGGCAATACATTAGTGGCAGTGACTAGTAGCCAGTGTCTAATTGGGGGCAATACAGGGCAATACATTAGCGGCAGTGACTAGTAGCCAGTGTCAATTAAAAGACAATGAGGGTGCATTTGTAAATAGAATAGGAATTTGGGAGGGGGAAGTACAATTACTGAATTATTGATAGGACCACGAATCACACAGCAGTCTGCTTTTGTTGGTGTTGTCGCTGGGCAGTGTACATGGGGCCTTTCAGGCGCTGACTGAAGTTAGTCAGCATCATCAATTTGGCAAGGCAGCATTTTAGCACACACAAGGAATTGCCGAATGAGGAAATTTAGTATCACTGCCACTAGGCCTGATAAATGACATGTCAGGATACTGCCAGAGGTGACCCTCATCTATTTTGTGGAGAGATGGTTATAAGATCAGACAGTTGTGGAAAATAATGTGGCACACCTCCCTTGTGCTGTTTAGTATTTGGCAGACTGAAGGTTACAGTGTTTATGAAACACTCCCAATGCCTTAAATAATGCTGAGTATCAATATCAGAGAGCAGACAAGCAGCTTCTGAGTGAGAGGGCCTGTCATTTTGAATAAAAGTAGCTTTTCTAGTTGGGAAATAAGATGCTGCGGAAAGACTGTCATAGATCTGCTGTATGAATTGTTTCCCCTATTCCCTTTCCAGGGCCATGCAAAATTATAGCTGCATGAAAATCCTTTATGATATTATGCAGCAGAGCAGTGTATAATTTTGAAGCTGGGCTTTGGATCAGCACCAAATTTAGAACAGATGTAGAAGACAGTGTGATTATGATTGGTTTCAAATATGGGGGATTTTGGGCAAAGGGATTTCAAGCTATGGTTTTATTTAATATCTAATACTCCCTCCCCATGCAGAAATGTGATCTTAAAAGTCCTCAGTTTAAAATAGCCCATACAAACTGAAAATACTAATCTTGTTCATCTTGAAAGAAAATAGTTGGTCTCATCTGTTTGTTTGTTTTTAATTTGGAAAGGATAAAAGAATATGGGCTTTAGGAACTGAAAGGCTGATCCTCAAAATGGCCTTTCCAAAGGTGAAAACAGTGATTTTGTTATAAATGGAAGAGATTTGCTAGCAACAGCCTTCCAAAGTGGAAATGGCAATCTTTACTAACTCCAAGTATTCTGCGTAGTTTGTTTGCTTAACTGGCTGACTCCAGTTTCTTTTGCTGAGGCAGCATGACATAACTAATGCATGATTGATTGATTGTAATTTCAAAAGATGAGTAAACATCATGGAAATGTTTATAGAGCTCTTGGTTTGATATAGCTCTTCATCCTCAGCTTGTCTACCACAAGGAGACTGGAACATAGTTTATTAGTCTGTATTCTGCGCAGGGGCATACCTGGGGGTGGGGGTGGAAGGGTACATCTGGCTGGGGTGCAGCAATCTGGGGGTGCCTGGAGAGGGAGGAGGAGGAGGAGAAAGTTGTGCACTCTCCTGCTAGAAGTCCTCATTTCCCCCTCCTAAGGCTTAGTGATCCTTATTCGGGGGAAAGGAGGAGAGGTGCTATCCAGTGGGAGTGAGTCCCTTGGCTGGAGATTGGGGGGGGCAGGCAAACAGGTGTGGGTCCAGGGCTTCCCGGGGGCTGGCAGCAGCACATGCCATCAGACAAGACCCAGTGTCTGTTTTCATTGGAGAGAGGTGCGGTTATCACTGCCTGCGGGTGGCCTTGGCGGACTGGCCCTCAGTGCCTGGGGCCTCCCTGAGTGTCTGTCTGCCCACCCGCCCGCCATCGTGGCATCGCAGGTGGAGCAAAGGCTGCACCCATTCCGCCGGGGAGCCCGGTGCACACCCTCAGCCTCTGGAGAGCAAGTGAGCGACCGAGCAAGATCGCAGGGGTCATGCTGGGTAGGTGAGACATGGTTGTCTCTCTGTCTCTGTCTCTGTCTCTGTCTCTGTCTCTCTATCTCTCTCTCTCTCTCTCTGTGTGTGTGTGTGTGTGTGTGTGTGTGTGCAAAACTGATTTTGTCCCCGAGTGCTTCAAACTGCAGCTATGCCTCTGATTCTGTAAGCACGCATAGCAACATTAGGTAGCCTGAGAAGCTACACATTTTTGTTCACTGTAGCTCCCTTGAACAGCACAGAAGAGTTCCTTAAGTGCAAAGCAAAAGATGTGCAATCATTCTGGGCTAGATGGTGAAACTTTGCCTCCAAGGAGTAGCCCATGTGTCATCTATCTATCATTGAAACTAAGTGTGGTAGAATGTACCATATTCACTCCCTCCTGCAATTCAGTTTCTTAAAGGTTAATTTCTTTATACAGTAGATAACTATATATATCTATCTATCTATCTATATATATATCTATCTATCTATCTATATATATATATATATATAGATAGATAGATATATAGATAGATGGAAATTCTTCTTTTTCTGTAGATTTTTCTTAGATAGATAGATAGATAGATAGATATGGACTAAAAATTCTTCTTAAAAAGTTTTTCTTCTGTAAGAAAGAAAGAAAGAAAAGAAAGAAAGAAAGAAAGAAAGAAAGAAAGAAAGAAAGAAAGAAAGAAAGAAAGAAAGAAAGAAAGAAAAAAGAAAGAAAGAACAATGCATGGAGAAATAGGAAACATTGCTCTACTGTTTCTTGTATATGCAATGCTGCTAGCTTTCCTCCCTGGCTCTACCTCTGAGGAAACTTGAGTTGAGTAGAACAAGCAAAGGCTTTTAAAAACATAAATGCTGCTCTTTTTCTTTTATAACAAGAGAGTCAAGAAAAGCATTAAGAAAAGTTCTCATCTTGATAAGGAGGTTTTAAAGTCTTGTCCTGAAATTGCCTCCAGTTTCTTTTGCTGAGGCAGCAGGACATAACTAATGCATGGATCACCTGGGGAACAACGTGGACCTTCATGACTTCCTGTTTTTGCTACTGAATCGGGCAGGACTCCAATCACCGTTTTCCGCATACCAGCTGGGCAGTGGATGAGGGCAAGGACAGGAGTTCGAGGGTTGCTATTAGCAGGAAATGTGCAATATGAGGGAGGTTTACTGCTGTTTTACCACAACTCACAGATTTTGATGTAGCTGCTGCAACTATTTCCTCAATGTTAGAGTAAGTCTAACAATGAGATACAGGAAGACAAAAAACAGGGACAAAATGATGACCTCTCCATTAATATAGTTGATCAGGTGCATGTAGATGAACAGGCCGCAGGAGAGAGGCTCCTTGTACTAGGGCATTCAATTATTAGAAATACAGAGGGATGGGTTTGTGATGTGCATAATAATCGTATGGTGACTTGCCTGCTAGGTCCAAAGGTTGCAGACATCACGAGAAATCTAGACAGTGTGTTAGAGAGAACTGGGAAGGGGCCAGTGGTCATGGTACATGTTGGTACCAATGATGCCGGGAAGACAAAGCGGTCAGGTTGTTAGGAAGAAGACTGAAGTCCCGGACATCTAAGGTAGCATTTTCAGAAGTGCTGCCTGTTCCCCCTGCAGGACCTGCCAGGCAGGCAGAGCTCAGTAGCCTCAATGTGTGGATGGCACAATGGTGTCAAGAGGAGGGCTTCAGATTTGTCAGGAACTGGAGAACATTTCAGGACAAGCTAAACCTGTTCAGGAGGGAGAGGTTGCAATTGAACCATGATGGGACCAGATTGCTGGTAGTCCACATCAAAAAAAGCTGCAGAGCAGCTTTTAAACGGATAACTGGGGGAAAGACGACAGGAGCTGCAAAGTATCCGATTCGGGAAAGTGTCTACTTGAGTAGTGAGGGGGATGCAAAAATTACTGAGCAGAGTGAGGAGCCTAATGGAGCAGATGATTCCTCCTCAGTGCAATTTTTCCAGTTGAGTCCCCTTTCCAACTACTCCTTGTGTTCTGCTACTGCTGGAGAAACAAGTGTGGCAGTCCAAGGCCATATCTTCAGAATCAGCAGATGAAAAACAGTTTATAATCTGTTCTCCATCTACCAGTGATCATAATCTTCCAGATGAGGACACACTATCGGGTTTCTAATTGGTCAGCTCTTGGGGAAGAAATGGCCATCCTCAGTTGGAGGACAACAGAGATGGCATTTGTATTGTAAGGTGTCAGAATGTACGCTAACAAGCCTCCATGCTGGCTCCAGAGATCCTTGGAAGAAATCCAGTTCTCATTTTTGTGTTAGAAGAATAGATTAGCAACAGAGGAAGTCTGGACCATTTTAAAATGCAATGCTAATTAAATCTTTTGGGAATTATTTCACAGCAATTGGTTTGATCTCTATTCTATTGAAGTTGTATGATTCCTATTCAGCAACCATGGGATGTACAAAAGAGTGAATGTGTTGAATGCAGGAATAGTTTTCTTGTTTAAAAGGCAATAATGAAATCTTTTGGAAATACCTTTCAGTGTCTAGGATCAATCTGGTAGGTATGTGAATGTTGGGTCCTTTATCTTTTTCTGTTCCTTAACCCACTGTAATTACATTAGTGTGAGAATATATACAAGTGATGTCTAGCCAACTTTTCTGAAGTTTTTTTTTTTGCTGCAAAACTTATAATTACAAGAAGTACAAAAATGTTTACATAGCAACCCCCCTCCAAAAAAAAAAAACCCTAATGAAAGGGCCTTCTCTGTTGCTGCTCCAAGACTTTGAAACTTCCTCCCACTGGAGTCCAGGACTGCCCCCATCTCTGCTGTCTTTCCGGAAGCAGGCAAAGACCTTCCTCTTCAGGCAAGCTTTCCCTGAATGAGGGACAACTTACTATGTGACTTTTAGATGAATTACCATGCATGAACACCAGTGATTTCCATGTTAGTTTCCATCCCATCTTTTCTTTTTACATCCTCTTTGTAGCTTTAGTGTTACAGTCACCCCCCTCCAATCGCAGGGGTTAGGGACCCACCCCACGTGTGATGCATGAAAATCTGCGATATGCGGAAGCGGGTGGGGTGGGGCCTAGGGGTGGGGCGAGGCGTTCACATGCCTGTCCGAGGCTTCTCGGAGGAGCACAGGGGGTGGCGCAGAGCACCCCAATCGCCCCCCACACCCCCCACGTGGCTCCGAGGCTTCTTGGAGGAGCGTGGAGGGGTGGCGTGGAGCACCCCAATCACCCCCGCCCCCCCCCCCCACAGCTCCGAGGCTTCTTGGAGGAGTGCGGGGGTGGCATGGAGTGACCCGATCACCCCCCGCTGCCCACCTATGCAGGTCCGAGGTGCAGGTAGTGCAATCCCACAATGTAGTGGGACCGCAGTACCTGAACTGCGAAATGACAGGGGGATGACTGTACCTTTGAATGCTGTGATATGCCTCTTCTAGTCCCCTGTTACTAACTTGAGTATGTCTTAAATGTTCTGGGCTGTATATTGTCCCTCATTATTGTTAGCCACCTTGGGTCCTTTTCCAAGGAGAAAGGTGGGGTAAAAATTTTCAAAACAATAATAATAATGTCCTAGACATTTTCCCAGCCCTGATGGTAGCAATTATCCTAACAATTTACTTCTTGGCAGTGGGGAGACACAAATGAAATCAATTTTATTCCCATTTGAATGGTTTCAAATTTTCTCCAGAGAAAAAGGTGTCCCATTAGAGGAGTATACTAATTAACTATATCCCATTATCTATATGTCTCAGACTAAGAGTGGCACCTAGACAATCAAATCAGACACTACCAACACACATCCAGACATGTTGCTGAGACAGTATGGATTCACCATGACTTAGAGCTTTATGGCTGTCAGCAATAGACAGATCTTAAACGCAGACTCCATTGTTCACTGGAAAAAGGATGACTAAATAAGATATCTGCAATTTCCTAGCATTTCGGAACTTGAGCGAACATGGAAGGCTGCAAAACACAACATGTTTAACCCAAAGCTTTCTTGTTAATTTAGTCCTTTAATTGTTTTGCCTGCAGAAGGGTTGTGTCCCATTTGCAAGCTCTTCCATTAAATTTGTTCCAAAGCATACGTTTCATTTGTGAAAGCGTAGTCTGTTGTAGTGCTCTAAGATTAGTCTTTAATGCACCACAAAACACAGTAGTTTTCTTGTTTCTGAAATTGCCTATGACTTTTTTTCCCTCCTGGTGCTTACTGCTGAATCTGAGCTGTGCTACTTTCTCCCTTCTCTTTGTAAATATACACTGGCTAAATCTGATAGCACAACTTACACCTCATAAGGCTGATGCTGTCATCAACATGGGTGGTTTTTCAGAAATCAAAATTTTCATGTCCTTCTTGAGAGTTGCTATAAAACCATCCTATCGATGGTGATTTTCAGAAGACCCTCTTCTATCCTATGGGCCCCATGATGAACGAACGGGGTTGCAGGAGATTCTTCAGACCTTTGGAGGGGAAATTAGAAATTGTTGATTTCAGAAAAATTACCATGCCTGATTATGTCATCAACTTAATGCAGGATAAGTAAAATTTCTGCCAATGCCTTTTCCGAAGTGACTTGGTTAAACCTAATATTTTCTAACTTGTGGTGAGAATAAACAAATAAATACTTATCGTATGTGGGCTCATGTAAGTGACGGCTCTGTAACTAGCAACAATAAAGATGAAATATGGGCCTAGAGAACACTGCATTGTCTCCCAACTAGCCACAATTTGCCGAAAGTTCACAAGAGTTCATGACCTTTGTAAAAGGGCCAATAAGAAACACATATAAACACAGAAAGCAAAATAACGTGCTTCTATATCAACCCCCTCCCCTCCACACACACATACACCAAAATATGCCCACAGCAGGAAAATTATAGGAAGACAGGCTAGGAAAGAAATATTCATGCTGGCTTCCTAGGGAGAGGAAACTTTATTTGTGAAAGAATCTTCATTTATCTATGTACTAGTATGCTCTCCCACCTATAGTGTGAAGTGGTACAACTTAGACACATTGTACTAAATTCATACCTTGCAGACCATCATGGATTGCTTATTTTTAAACTGATACCATATACAGTGGTGAAGGGAGCATTCCACAGATTTCTGGATCATCTTGAGACTATGGGAGACCCATGTGATGTCACAGAGGTTAGGAAAGCAGGGGTTCATAATGGGAATGGAACTTCTTTCTGGACCACATGATTGTGGAAGAAGATAAGGAAGGAATTCAGGCAAATGGGCCAAGAATTATTATTATTATTATTTTTGGCGGCGGCGGGGGGAGTGAATTACTGTATATACTCGAATATAAGCCTAGTTTTTCAGCCCTAATTTTGGGCTGAAAAAAGGGACCCTCGACTTATATGTGGGCCAATACTTTTAGCCACTGAGGCAAGTGTTTGGGTTGGTGGCTAAAAGTCATTTTAAACATTGTGTGCCGCTTCTCATGCCCCCCTCTGCATCACAGGGGAGCAGTGCGCGATGTTTAAAATGACTTTTAGCCACTGACCCAAGCACTTGCATCAGTGGCTAAAAGTCATTTTAAACATCACACACCACTCCCCACGCTCATAAAGGAGGAGCTGCCAGGCCCTGGTGCATTTCCCACCCTAGACTTATACTCGAGTCAATACGTTTCCCCAGTTTTGGGGGGTTAAATTAGGGGCCTCGACTTATACTCAGGTCGACTTATACTCGAGTATATATGGTATATGGGGATACACAGCAAGAAAAAAAACATATTGCTTTTAACAGTCAAGTAGGAAACCAAATGTGCTCAGTAGCTGCAGCAGTCCAGTCTGGGTTTGACAGAAACAGAGTTGTCAGCTAGTCCAATGACAAGACGCACACAAACATAGTCTGACCAGGGGGGAGGGGTTTACAAACAGGAAGACATACAGTGGTACCTTGTATAACGTAATTAATTCGTTCCAAATCAAATTATGTTACACAAGTTTTTCATTATACAAATGCTAATTTCCCATAGGAATGCATTGAAACTGGATTTAATCCGTTCCAATGCATTCCAATGCGGCGCTAAGTTTTTTTGGGCGAGGGGGGGCGGGCGGGTGGTGGACACCCATGCAGGTGCCAGGTAAGGGTGCCCCTCCCCAGATCACCCCCCTCCGTGTCTGCCGCCCCTCCTCTCCCCTCCCTCCTTCCCCGGGCGGCTGCAGGTGGTCGGGCGGAGGTGGCCGCGGGGGTGGGGGAAGGGAGTGGGGTGCGCTGCTTGGCCTGGGGCAGAGGGCTTGGGTGGGACCACCCCGGGAATTCCCCCTGCTGCCTCTTCAAAGGGTGCCCTCCCACCGAGAGAAAACGACCCCCGCTCCGGTCTCGAGAAGAGTTCCCGGGGGTCCCTCACATTCGTCCGCCTCTCCTGGCCACCAAGCGCCAGCCCCACAGGGTGAGGCCTCCTCTCACCTTGGCCGGATCCAAGCGACCGCAGTGGTGAGCGCGGGTTGGGGAACGGGAGGGGGAGAGAGAGAGACGCCCGATAAGCCGCTCCTCAAGCGGAGTCCATAATGCGCTGGCTCATGAGTTGCGGAAATCCCGCCCTCTTCCCCCTGCCCCCCCGCTCGCCTCTTGCTGGAGCCCCGGAGGCTGAAGCCAAGGGAGGGGGGAGGCATGTCCCTCCCTCACAGCATCAAGGGGAGCAGGGCGCGCCTTCTCCGGCTTCCCTCCGGCAGACCCTCTTCGCCGCCTGTCTCTCGCGCTGCGCCCTCTCCTCCTGCCCTTTGGAGGCGCCTCCGCTGCCACCCGCGGGCTTCACCTCTCCCGCCCGGTCTCCGGGGGGCTCCGTAACTCCTGGGCCTTTCTTCTTCTTCTTCTTCTTCTTCTTCTTCTTCTTCTTCTTCTTCTTCTTCTTCTTCTTCTTCTTCTTCTTCTTCTTCTCTCCCTATTTCTCCCTCCCCCCAAGCCCTCTCCTTCCTCCTCCTCCTCCTCTTCCTCGGTGCACACCCAGGGAAGAGCGGGGAGAGTGGCGCCTGCTGCGCTGGCCATGCATGCTGGTGCCGTGTCCGCCTGCTGCGCCCCGTGCCTCCTCTGCCTCTCCTTGCCTGCAACGGCGGCGGCAGCAGCAGCAGCAGCAGCATGTAGAACTCGGGCAGGAAGGACTTTGACTGCAAACTCTTCAGCCACCTGGTGGCCCGTCAACCCCAGCATCCGCGGCGGCGGCAAGCGTAGGACCCCCGCGCAGCTCACCCCCCTCCGTGCCTGCTGCTCCTCCCCTCCCCTCCGCTCCCCTCTTTCCCCGACTGCCCCCTGTCCTCTTCCTGGGCGGCCGCAGGTGGTGGGCGGAGGTGGCCGCGGGGGGGAGGGGGGGAGGATTTTTTCCATTGTACGGATTTTTCATTAAACAAACCCTCTGTTATATGAGGTACCACTCTACAGTGTCGTAGGGTTCTGGAAAGGGTCAGGGTAGCAGGGCTGAAGTCCCAAGTCTCAAGTTGATGCTAGATCAGTACTAGCAGGAAGCCTATCAGCTGCACTCTCTAGTTGCCTCAGCCTGAGTGGGGTCCTGATTTTGCCAAGAGGCAAACAGCTCCTGACAAAGGGAAGATGTAGCCACTGCCTTTGCAAAGATTTTTTTGGGGGCAGTAGCAGCAGACCCTAGGCACTGGCAGCAGTGGCAAAGAAGAAGATGGTAGGGAGGTAGGGGCCTTTGGAGGGGGTGAGGGAAAACCACAACCTGATGAACCAATTTTCTGGTTTGCAGGGAGATTTGTGGTTTGCCAACCATGATGAACCACAAACCACAACAACCCACCATTTTAGTGGTTCATCCCCATCATCAGTAATGAGAAATATGATAAGAGGTTTCTAACAGCTCACTTAAGATGGTGGCAGCATGCAGCACCATATTCTGTCCTGTTGTTTGGTTAGTAGTGGATCAATCTCATTTCGAAGTTACTTTAGGGACCTACTGGCAGCAGCTTTTCCATCTTCCTGGAAATAAATTATAAGCACCATTCTCTGTGCTCTGTTTTTAAAGATGCCCTATGTTAGAAATAAAAGCTGTATCATGTTTGCAAGTGACTGTGCAGAACTAATTAAAAACATTACCATGGTGATTGCTATAGTAACATTTAAACTGGCATAATTGCCAACAAATCCTCACCATTGATCTCAGCAGGCTTCTCCAGCTCATGTTATTTATAAAGAAACTAAAGAGAACCTTGTAAACGCGAAGCCTTTGAAAGTTATATTTTGAAAATATAGGCACGGGCATAAAGTGTTTACCTAGATGGAAATCTTCCACAGACAAAAAAATACAACATAGAACCTCCTCATGATTGAATTCCTGTCAGGCTCATGGACAGCACAGTGGTTGCAGAAAGCAGCCTCACAAAATCTGGAAATAACAATGTGTATGACTTTGGTGTTGCACCGAAAAGAACACAGTTGCAGAATTGAAATAAACTTGTGCTTAGTTGGACGTTATCAAAAGAAAAGCAGATGGAATGCTGGAGGCATTCAAGAGAAAATTGGACAATCATTTGTCAGGTTTGCTTTGATTTGGATTTTTGCATGGAACAGGTTGGGGGTGGACTTGATAGCCTTACAGGCCTCGTCCAACTCCATTATGCTATGCTTCTATGATCCCTTCACCACCACTAGCAAGGGATCACCAAGAATTAACAAAGAACAGCCCCAAAATGTTTCTTTAAGCTCGAGCTGCTGCAAAAACAATTCTTTCTCCTTATTAGGAACAAATGTTTTGCACAAAGAGACCTTCATAATGGAAAACTGATTATTTGATCAGTTCAACAAAGAGCATTACCAAGTGGTAAGAGTTTTCCTGGAGTGTATTAATAAAAAATATAGACTACAGGTAGGCATTGTATGCATATTTCAGTGCGCCCCCCATGAAGGATCCCTGCAGGGAATGTGTGTGAGCAAGAGAGAGGAAATTAACATGACAGAGAGACAGACCATTATAAAGCCCTCACAATATTTTATTTTTATATCTGTAGGTATTTTTTTATTTCCCTCCTCCCCATGGGAGCTTTGAAATATACAACCTGCCCACTTTGCTACTTCAAGTTTTCAACTTCACATGAAGCTGTATCCTTTCATTTCACTAATTGTGCACCAAAAGCATTCCCATGGTCTTGGAGTGGGCTCCCTGCTGTACTTAAAGCTGTTGTTGCACTTTCAAGAATCGGTCTATAGGCAGAATCCTCCCCCTCCCCCTCAGAAAAGCAGTACCATCAAAGCAGCTTTTATGGAAGAAACAATATCAAGGAATATATAGGGGGTGGGCCAGAAAATTGTGGTGGTGGTGGTGGGAGGATGTATTACATGTTTTCAGGTGCATCAAGGAGGTAGTTACATTCAACCTAATTCCTAAGGATGGAAGCAAAAGGCAAAGGGGACTGTTCTTCCACACTCACATGTCCATGGACATACACATAGTCATACTTCTAATAGGCTGAATTCATTTGTCCCATGTCATAGCAAACCCTTGGGACTGTGGACCTAAATAAACAAGACTGCCCCATGGCACAGTGGTTGAATGCTGGTACTGCAGGTAAAACTGTGCTCCCAACCTGGGGTTCAATCCCAGGTAGCAGGCTCATGGTTGACTCAGCCTTCCATCCTTCCTAGGTTGGTAAAATGAGTACCCAGCTTGCAGGAGGGTGCAATGTGTAGCCTGCATACTGTGAACCACCCAGAGACTACTTGAAGTAGTATGGGGTGGTATATAAGCAGGACACTTTGCTTTAATATGCGATACAGGCAGCCAATGGAGGCTCCGCTCGAAGCCGTTGTCTTCGGCGGGGCTTCTTTGCCTCCTCAAAGGAGAGGGCGGGCGCAAACTTCGGCGCCCGTATGCTGGTTGTGTGGCGGGGAGCAGCCTATTTAAGGCGCTGTACGCTCCCCGCCCGCAGCCAGCGCAATCTGACAGCTCCCCTCCCGCCTGCCCTATATTGTGGATGATGAGTCTTACTGGTCGCTTGGGGCAGGATGGGAATTTTTGGCCATCGCTCAAATTGGCTGTAGAGTGGCAGCGTTTTTTCGCCCATCCCATCATCTGCATGGCACGGTGGGGTGATATTAAATAGCTCTTTCACCAGTCGCAATTGGCGGTTAGGGCAAGTGGTTTCATTATTTAAGTAGACACCTCTGTTATACAGCACCTGTTGGTGTTGGGCAGCCCTCATGGATAAAATTTATAAACTAGGATGTCAATTCTTATGGTTAAAAAGGAGCCCCTGTTAGGTTATGAGGGCTGCCAGTGTTTATGAGAATTGAAGGTAAGATGGTGCAGTTACTGTTTGGCATCTTACCAAAGGCATTATTCATTCATGCCAGTTTAATCTCTTATTATCAAGCAGAGGTGCTGATGAATTATAACATAGAATTATCTACCACTTGCACTACGGCACAGGCCCTCTTTAACTTGCAGTTATTCTTTACAGTTAATTAATGTTATAAATAAATTGCAGCCCACATTAACTCCATAAACTTTGTCTTGTGTCTTTATTTCTTCTCGGGGGGGGGGGGCAATAGTTCAAGTAGCAAGGTTTATGGTCAACCCCATACCAGGGGGTTCGGAGCTCTGGTGCTGAGGCCTCGAACTTCCCTGATGCAAAAGCAAATGGATGGTGAGGGGATATAGTACATTTTGGTACTAATAATAAGTGTTCTGCTGACTAGTTAAAAGGGGAGAGGGAAGTATAAGAAATAGATCAAAATTTCAAGTTTTCTGATTATTTCAAAAAATAAATCAAAAGAATATAGAATGTCCACCATAGGGACTTTGGGCAGTAGCAGGGGGAAGGAGGCACTACCTATGGAGATTCTTATGATATTCTCCACTTTTGAAATTCAGGATCAAAACACACATTATTTTAATGTGCGTTTAATATGAAATATATATTTATTTTAATTTCATGTTTGCTTGCTTGTTTTATAGTTTACCTTTCACCCAATAAGAGGGCCCAAGGGAGCTATTACACTGTGTTCTCTCTCTTGGCTTTTCTTTCAAGGAACAATCAGATTTGAAAATGAAGGCTATTTTGCCTTCCTTTGATCAATTACCAGTAAGGTAATTTGCAAAATGTGAGTGAGATAATGTCTTTAATGCATATTGTTTTTTGTTCTGTTTTTGTAATACTTGTAATCCATTGTTGACAGTCAGATTGAAGATAAGCGGGATATAAATATAATAAATAAATAAATAAATAAATAAATAAGCTAGGACAGTCAGATGTCTTTTATCACTTCATTGAGCACTACTTCTAATGATGTGCTGTGTCTTCTAGTTTTCCCCCAAACCATATACCAATCCTATTCATGAATGCCAGTTATTCTTCACTCTCCCAATGCCTTCTCATGACTTTTCCTAACAGACACACTTCTTGTACCTTGGCTGCTCACAAATATTTGAACATCAATTTCTCCTCTATAGTAGTATTTAAAACAGGCATGACCAAACTTCGGCCCTCCTGATGTTTTGGACCACAGCTCCCAGAATTCCAAGCCTGTATTCCCAATGGCAAAGGACTGTGGGAGTTGTGGTCCAAAACATTTAGAGGGCCGAAGTTTGGACCTGCCTGATTTAAAATATGTTACTTGACACAGCTCTCTCATGTGGAACATGATGTGGCCTCAAATAAGTTCACAGGCAGAACATAAAGGCAAGACTCATCCATCATTATTACCATCAAGTGAGGTAAATGTCATGATAATCCATATTGTGACCTTCCAGATTACTATGTACTGATATGAATGTTGGACAGCAAATAAAGCTGACAGGGGAAAATTTGACCCAGTCAAAGTATGGTGTGAGAGGAGACACTAGATCAAAGCAAGCCCAAACTCTGAAGAAACAAATTTGACTAAAATGGAAGCTGTCATATTGATAGCATCATAGGAGAACAAGAATCACTGCAGAAGGTAATAATGTTGGCAAAAGTTGAAAGTGGCAGGAAAAGTCTCAGGGGCAAATTTTGGGAAGGAGGATTGCAGAGGGGCAGAGGGTGAGGCAAGAACATGAAGTCATATTATCAGACATCTGCTAGTATGATACTGGATTCAGATTCCCAGAAACTGAATAAGTTAAATGGACAAAAATCTTATTGTGGGAGAAGGCAGAAGAGAGAGAAAAATCAGTCTCTTCTCTGTTCACATTCGTTATATGCTCAAAACATTATGTGAAATCCCTCCCTGGTTGCACACCCTTTGTACTCTGGATTTATACACACGTACAATTGCAAGCTCAGCAGCTCCTGTGCTGATATGACAAGGTGCAGTTGCATTTGAACAGGCACATGACCAGTATCTTATATGTTGACTGTGCATCTTCTGAAGTTACAGATGCACATATTTCAGTATCGAACAGGATGCTGGGAAATGTGAATTGCATGCAACTAAACTGCTCTGTATGCAACTGAAGGAATGTTCATTATTTGATTCATTATTACTGGCTTCTGTCATACATGGAACTATTTTTATTAATATACTGCGTAGTGTGTAACAATCAATACATTCATTTTGCTTTCTGATGCTGTTAAATAATTGCTATATATTTCTTTAGCCCTGTGTCTTCATCATTGTTAGTGTCACAATGGGAGTTCTTATAGTCTTAGATATAAAATGAAAGGTTTCTATACTTCCACCAAACTAGAAAACCCAATTCACTTATTAAAACCATTATTTACCACTGTAAAACATTGCATTTTAATTTGTCAACGGGAATACTAGTTCAATGTCGTCCTCACACAGAATAATCAAAATGGATATTTAGTTTTCAACAATCCCTATTGTGGACTCACCAACATTATCCATTAGTCTACACAATCTTCTTTAATAACAAGAGGATTTATAAGTTCAATCTAACAACCGAAACCCCAGTTGAATTAGTTGAAGAATGGTAGCTAAAAACAGCACACTGGAAGATTAAATCTCAAATTATTTAGATTTTTGTGACTGCTCATATTATTAAGCAAGCCTGTAAAATAGTAAAGTTCAAAAGGACCTATAAGGCCATCAGTTTTTGCCTCCCACTCAGTGCAGGAATGTAAATCAAAGGATATCTGCCAGGTAGCTGTCCAAATTTCTCTTGAATGCCTCCAGTGTTGGAGCATTTATCATCTCTTGAGGCAATTGGTTCCATTGCTGCACTGCTCTAACAGTTAGGAAGTATTTTCTGATATTCAGCTAAGATCTGGGTTCGTTCAATGTTTTGATTGAAAATGAAATCAAGAAGGGTAGCATTTTATAGTACTAAACCTATTTGCATGTTGCCTCCCAGGGGAATATTTAACTCGGCCTTAGTAACCACTCAACCTCAGTCTGACAAACTAATGTCATTGTTCTAATTGTGTCTTAAATAGTTTGGAAGGAGAATTATTATCTCCTTTAAAAGACAAAACAAAACAAAACAAAAACCAATTGCTCAAGAAAAACAACCAGAGCTGCAACATGCTATTCTATTCATTCACAAAATAGAGCTACAGCTTCCAAAGTAGGTTTGGTGTGAAGCTGAAACCAGACTAAAGGCCTCTAAAAATACATCCCCTACCAGAAGCTCATGAAAATGTTTGATCAGCATTGATACGACCACATGACAGCTTATGGGTCCAAACCAGCAAAGAATCTTGTGGTTTGCAATGAACTCAGTTCCTTCTGGTACTTCGGGGAATGACAGAATTCCTTCAAAGCCCTTCAAATGATTATTAGAGGGAAGAACATTTAATTGCAGGTGGACTTTTCAGAATGACAGCTTGGCAAGAAAGACTTGTCTTCAGTAACAAGATACAGAACAATGAGTCCAATTCCATTACTAACCCGCCTCCACTTAAATGGGGTTTAGCGTGTTTCAGAAGAATTTGAATGTAGGTGAATTACATGAAGTGTTTGAAAGGGTGAATTAAATTTAAAAGGGATTGTGGAGGTTGAGGGGTGTGTTTTTTATTTAGTGTTTGTTTTGGTGGCAGAGTGCTTTCTCCCCCGCTCCCTCACAAGAGATCTGTTTGTTTTAATGCATATGTGGAATCACTTCATTGAAATCAATCCAACAGATGTGAATAACACCCATAGGATCGCCTCTCTTCTCCCCCTGCTACTCCCACTGATGTTCTTCCTTCATGTCCACCCAGTGAGCTACTATGGAAGGGGCAGCTGAATCTTCAATCAACTCCTCACAGAGTTCTTGGATTTAGCCAGGAATCACATATGCCCCTAGAGACACAGTTGCCCACACCAATTCAAACATAATCCCAAATCACTGGCAACTCATAGCAGATGTTTCTTTCTTTGCTTGCTTCTTGGGGAAAGTTACACAGTGGTATGTTAGCTCAGCTTGCACATGTAGCATGCACCATGTATCCTCTTGCTAGTCCCAGCTGAGACTTGACCCACTGATTCTTATGAGGAAAGGCTAAAACATTTGGGGTTCTTTGGTCTGGAAAAAAGGTGTCTGAGGGGAGATATGATTGAGATTTACAAAATAATGCAGGGCATGAATAAAGTGGATAGAGGGACACTCTTCTCCCTCTCACAAAATACCAGAACTAGGGGACATCCACTCAAATTGAGGGATGGGAGAGTGAGAACAGACAAAAGATTTTTTTTTACCCAATGTGTTGTTAATCTATGGAACTCACTGCCACAGGAGGTGGTGATAGCATCTGGCCTGGATGCCTTCAAAAGGGGATTGGACAGATTCCTGGAGGAAAAGACCATCACAGGCTACAAACCATGATGAAGATGTGTAATCTCTGGTCTTAAAACCAGGGTACTTCAAGGACCAGGTGCAGGGGAGTGGTATCAGGAGACAGATATCTAATCTTGTGCACTCCCTGACACATTTGGTGGGGTCACTGTGAGATACAGAAAGCTGCACTAGATGGGGCCCTTGGCCTGATGCAGCATGGCTCTTCTTATGTTCTTATGTTCTTAAGACTCAATTGTTGAATGAGAACTTTATATAGGTGTAAACCCCATAGAGTGGATTGTGTGTTCTAGTTGGGATTATCAATAGAACATGGGGAATAATGTCTTGATGTATTAAATAATTAATTAATGTAGGATTCTGGGGTTGGTTACTGCAATGCTCTCTATATGTGGTTGCCCTTGACTCTTGTTTGGTGACTTCAGCGGGTGCAAAATGCGGCAGCCAGACTGGTGGTGGGTGTGCGTCGATATGACCACATCACCCCAGTGCTGGCACACCTGCATTGGCTACCCATTGCCTCCTGAATAAGATTCAAGGTCTTGGTTTTAATTTATAAAACCCTCCATGGCCTGGGACCTGATTACCTGGCAGAGTGAATCTCCCAGAGGTCAACTTCGGCCCGACCAACCAGAATTATATGGGCACACACACTGCGGGTGGCCACGCCCAGCGAGGCTCGGAAAACAGTCACCCATGGCTCAGCCTTCTCTGTGGTTGGTCCCACACTATGGAATCATATCTCGAGTGAGTTGCGCCTTGCACAGTCCCTGCCAGCCTTCAAAAAGGCTTTAAAGACCTTGCTTTTTCGGGAGGCGTTTGGTGACTTTTTTTTTTTGCCTGATTTTTGTCCTCCACTTGTCTCCTTGCTATTGTTTTTTTTTTGTTCAGTCTGACTTTATTGATTTTATAATGATGAAGTATTTAACTTGGTTTATTGTCTGTTTTCTGTTGTAAACCGCCTGGAGTTCCTTCTGGAAGATGGGTGGTATATTAAGCGCTAAAATAAATAAATAAATAAATAAATAAATAAATCTGCCCCCTGAAGACATCCATGGTACAGAGACATAAATCATCACAGTTTAATTTCACTTAAATAAAAAACGCAGGCAGAGAAAGAACAATAACCAAAATATACAGACCCTACATATACAATTGTGAGAAATGATCTTTCTGCATTTATGGTGAATGGGGAAAAAAATCACAGCTTTGTGGCATGCAGTAAAAGCAATAGATGGGTTGCTTATGCTTTTCTAAACCATCTTTGTGGTTTACAAAATTTGTGACAGGTTTGTTCTTGTGTCCGCAAAATGAAACAATGCCAGCAGTGGCAGTAACAGGAATGAAACAGGTGCTCTTTCACTGTGAACCAGAAGGCAGAAACTTTGGCTGGAGCAAGAGGCTAGAGAATTCTTGGCTGGATGGATGATTTCAGTATCTGGTTGTGTGGAGCCAAAGGTTGGGGATTTAATTTCCTGCAGTGCCTCCTTGGAGAACAGCCAACTGTGTAGCCTTGGACAAACTGCACAGTACCAAGAAGAAGGGAATGGTAAACCACCTCTGTGGAGTCACTATTTGAAAAAAAAAACCTGAAAAGGGGTTCCATACATCAGAACTGACTTCACAGCACATGATTATTGTTAGAGAAATCTTGTGAGGCTGCCATGACTTGCATGTCATGGCAGATACATGCAAGGTTACATCTCTTTATGTACTAATGATTCTCTGAAAACAGAAAAAAAATATTTGAAACAACTCTTGTGTGGTGCTTGTTTTATTTTTGTACCCTTCCAAACCCTTAATATTCACCCATATATTTGTCCGGTCCACAGATCACCTGAAAAAGGAATACCACATTATCTGTAGAGGAATCTCCTGGATAAAGTGTGAGAGAGGCATCTTGCACCTAGCCAACACGTCGCAGAAGGCACGAATAATGAGAACTTGCTATTGCTTGTCATTTCTCATCTGGACTTGTCTGTTTCGTGAAGTACCTGCTTCACCATCCCTGAAAAAGACCCACATGTACTTGCAAGCTGAGAGGATAATGGGGATCTCTAAAGACCACGGAAAAGCACTACATCGGACCAAGAGGGGATGGATGTGGAATCAGTTTTTTTTACTGGAGGAATATACTGGTCCAGATACCCAATATGTAGGCAAGGTAAGTATAGTTGGATAACTCAGTGGTTTAGGTATCTGGCTGCAGATCCACATGCCCTTCCATGAATCCTTAATAGGAGCTGGACGATAACCCATAGATTCACTTACAGCTCTGCATTTCTGTGATGATGATGATGATGATGATGATGATGATGATGATGATGATGATGATGATGATGATGATGATGATGAATAGACTCTTTGTTATGATGTCTGACTATAACCAGTTTTAGGTTTGTTGCGACAGCATTGAAGCCTTTTGGATAAAATTGCTATGCACCTTTGCCGGCCGGTTGTAGGCGGCTATTGGCTCCGCTATTAGCGTAGCCTACGTAGGGGAGCGCGCCCCTTTATAAGTCCTTGGCGCACTCCCCTCAGCCTGCCTCCGTAATTGCCGGTTTCCCCACCCTCCCGCCACTGTTTATGATGTGCTGGTGATGCTTTGCTGGTCGCTTCGGGGCCGGATGGGAATTTTTGACCATTTCTCTGATTGGCCTTGAGAGGTGGTGTTTTTTCGCCCATCCCACCATTCACATATTGGCAGTGGGTGTTGTAGGTATTAATCACGACTGGCGGGTAGCGCATAAAAGTTAACCATTTAGGTCCCGAATCTAATTACATCTTGCAGCCTTCCATTAATAACCCAATAGGATTTAGTTAGGGAGCAAATAATAATAATAACCCCAAACCCTAGGAGGGCTGCCAACCTTTAATCAAGCGTTGATGCCAAAAGATCTCATTGGCATCCTCACTGCGGCAGTTCAACGGGCCGCAGGAAATTGGTGGAGTAGCGGGACCTAATCAATTTGTTGTTACCATTTTGATGATGCGCTACGGCTCAGGCCCTCCTAAAGTTATTGCTCATTGACAAGTAATTTAAAATTCGTTACTGTAGTTAATAAAGTTGTGGCCCTTATTTAACCCAAGCGGAATGTGTGTCGCCTCTTTCTTTCAACTTGGCTCGGCAATGCCACTTTCTACTAGGGAGAAATAAGATGTTACAGCTACCAATTCATGCAATATTTCTGTTTTATGGATAGTGAATGGTTCTCTGATACATGGGAAGAGTTTAAAAAAAAAACATTATTTCTTTAGCTGAAAACATACTCCTTCAGACTTAGAATTTGTCACTGGTGTTCGGCAAGGAACTGGAAGTGTTATATGGCTACGCGTAAAGTTGGCTGATTGGTTTGCCACTAGGAACATTAAAAGGCTCATTGGAGCATTAAAAACATGTGCACAAGGAAGACGTGATAGCAAAAGTATAGGGTATGCATGATTTCAAGCGGGATAGCATAAGAACTAAGCTGATCTGCATCCAAATCAAGCAACACAACTTTAATTTAAAAACCCTTTAAATTGTAGAAGTGGGGTATAGTATCCCAGGTACCCACCAAAGGGTAATGTAAAAAAAAAACTTGCAAAACCATCTATTCTTCTCTGTTTATGCCATATCAATACAAGGATACAGCTCAAAGAATTTTCAAGCCTCACAAAATTGTCTTTGAGTCCTTGTCTTTGGGAAATAATGAACCAGAGGATCCAATATTTTTAAACATTGGGAAGATTGCCTCTTCACAACAATATCATTCCCTTTGTGAAATAAAGCACCATCTAGGGGAATGAAGCAAGATAAGTAGATTGTCCAAGTAAACAAGAAAAGAAAAGAGGAAAATCATAGATGAAAGCGCTCCCAATCCCATAGAATATTTTTTTCAGTTCTTTGGCCTTAAATGCACTGTAAAGAAGCAGGCATCCTTAGTTCATGGTGGATCATACTCATCTCCAAATAAGAGTTACAATGTATCTGGAAAGTAGATCAGAAGAATTATTACTGTGTCACAGATGCAGGGTTGCTGAACAATTTTTTAACTAAAAGAAGGTTTTTATTTATTTAGGATTTCAATAACTGTAATTTATTTTTTTTGTTGGTTTACCATAAATGTGATTTCTGTCACTCACCCATTGTTGTAGGAACTCACAGAAAGTAACAGCATCCGTGATACACTTTTCAACCACGTGGAGGAGTGACCCCTCCTTGGAACCTTCATGTTTGTTCTGAAACATGTCTATTTTTTAAAAATGATTCACCATGATTGTTAGTGAGGAAGGAGAAATAAAAAAAGGAATATATAATTGCTGAAATTCTGTTGCTTTTGACTTTCCCATCAGTTTTTCTGCCAATGATGACTTTCTTTTTCCTTGTTGGTATGTTAATGCGACGAACACCATGTGTTGGCCTTTGAGCCATTGATAAAAGGGTGAAAAGGGTTCCTAAGAGTGGAAATATAATTCTCCTCCATGTCTCTCACTTAATATTTGAGGTCTACCAAGTTGCTTCTAAAACTGATAACTCCGTATAGCTATGTTCTCACCATAAGTTATAGCTGTTTGTCTGATGAAATGGGATTTTCCACATAAATCTGGAAATACACAACCACTATCACTAGGTCCAGGTTGGAACACAAGCAAAGGACACAGGTGCCCTTATCCAGGCACAGTCTAGAGCAGTGGTGGTGAACCTTCGGCACTCCAGATGTTTTGGACCACAACTCCCACAGTCCTTTGTCATTGGCAATTTAGGCTTGGAATTCTGGGAGTTGTAGTCCAAAACATCTGGTGTGCCGAAGATTTGCCACCACTGGTCTAGAGCAAGGGCCAGTGCACATCCCTGTTTAATACCTATTAAAGAATATTCAGCTAAGGATTGAGCAAAACAATATAGGAGTAGATTTACAGAGTAAAAAAAAATTTTTTTGCTTACCAGACTTCTTGCAATGACAAGAAAGACCTAGTCTTCAATAGCTATGCGGACAATTTCTGAAGATAGATAGAGAACTGAGATTTCTAGGTCTCAAGACACCCACTGAAATCCCAAAGAGCTGCTAGATCTCTTAAGAACTCCAGGCAGTGAGACCAATTAAATTCTTTACAAACAACAACACTGTTTTATTAATGCAGAATACTGAACTTCTGTGCCCACAATCAACAATGCCAGGAAGTGGTCCAATATCACTGCACAACGTTGTGCCCACATTGTCAGCGGGGGGGGGGGGAGGATAAAAAGCTTTGCATAGCAAAAGGGAGCACGTTAACAACAGCAATAATAGCAGTCAAGGTGGTCCACACAGGATGCCCTCTTGTGCTCTCTGCTGTTGAAAAAGAGAAACCAAGCAAAGGAAAATCTTAAAAGCTGACTCCTTTTTTCATCAGTTAATCACTTCTCACCCAAACACACAACAATGATCATGCCTCGTTTTCTGACATGTCCATTCCCTGTCAACCTGATGAGCTGAATGAAGTTCTTCCCAGATTCAGGAGGACCCATTCTTCCCTCATGCCTATTCACACAATCAGATACCCCTAAATAAATCCCACTCCTTTTCTAAACCTCTCCTACCCTCACTCTTACGATGTTGCATAGGTTCCCTTCCAAGGCACTGCAAGAGCATTCCTGTTGGTCTTAGCTATAGCTGTAAAATTTCAGGGAATGGCATGCTGCCTTGGTGGCTTTTCTAAAACTGAAAAACAATTTAGCAGCCAGTGTGACCAATTAAGAAGCAGGAAAATATTGCCAGCACCAAGAAATGATTGTTTTGGCTGGAGAATTCCAGCAGCTATATTTCACAAAAGTAATGTTTCCAAGCTTGCCATATTATGATTAATCAATTATTATTCCAGCATGAACAAGCCTACATGATTACCTGCCCCCAAAGCTTTCTCTAGGTCCGAACATACTTAAATGGGTCAGTTCATACTTCTCCAAAGTTTAGTGCTATATTCTGTAATTACAGCTTTACAGAGAGGTCAAAGTTCTGCTGTCAATGTATAAGGACAAATAGAGTTAGCCTGTAGTAGATTAGACCCACTGAATGAGTGGGATTTGTTAATGGCCTGCTTTCAGTGCATCAGGGCTCAATAAGGCTTTGGAGTGATGCCATTGAAGGATGCAGCCTCACACACTGTTGTGAAGAGAAGTGTAGAAAACCACACTGGTGTCAGTACACAGAAGAGCAAGTAACAAAAAAATTCAAAGGACAAAATATTAGAGACATTCAAAGTGACAGCTGAGTCAGGTGACAGGTCAGATTCCTATCAGGTCATACATCGGAAGAAAGAGAATTCAGGAAGAAAAGTTAGTGCAGCAAGCCAAGGTCAGGTTACCAAGATATCAGTTGAACAAGAATGAAAGGAGTGCAGATAACTGAGAAACAGCTGAGCTTATTTATATTTAGAGATGGGCACAAAAGGAAAATTCCGTTTCGTTTCATTTCATTTTTCGTTGGGGAGAGGGGGGTTCGTTGCATAGGAAATGATTTTTTTAAAAAAATGTTTCCTATTTTGTGGTGTGTGTGTGTGTGTGTGTGTGTGTGTGTGTGTGTGTGTGTGTGTGTGTGTGTGTGTGTGTGTGTGTGTGTGTGTGTGTGTGTGTGTTGCTTGTGTGACTTTTTTTGGCCAGCCCCAGCGCTGATTAGCTGGCGCACTGGGGGGCAAAAAAGTTTAAAACTCCCACCTTTTCCCCACACTGATTGGGTGAGTGTGGGGGAAGGTGGGATTTTACTTTTTTTTTGCCTCCCCCAACCCACACACCAGCTGATGGGCACTGGGGGAGGCAAAGAAAAAGAAAAAGAAAAAAACATCCCGTCTTTTCTTGTGCCCGATTGGGTGGGGAAAAGGTGAGGGGGTTTTTGCCTCCCCCAGTGCCCATCAGCTGGCATGTGGGCTGGGAGAGGCAAAAAAAAAAAAGGCAGCACCCCAGTGATTTCTCCATTGAAATGCATTGAGCCAATGCATTTCAAAGGAGAAAAAGAAAAAGAAAAAAACCTCCCACCTTTTCCCATTCCTGATCGGGTGGGGGAAAAGTGTCAGGTTTTTTCGGGGGGGCTCCCCTAGTTCTGATCAGCTGGCGTGTTGGCTGGGGAAGGCCAAACAAACAAACAAACAAACAAACGAATGAATGAATGAATAAATAAATAAATAAACCTCCCACCTTTTTGCCACCCAGGGGAAAGGTGGGGGTTTAAAAAAAAATTTGCCTCTCCAGCTCGCATGCCAGCTGATTGGTGCTGGGGGAGGTCAAAAGCCCATGGTTTCCCACACCCCATTGGGGTCCCCCCCATAGGAATGCAGTGCTAATGCATTCCTATGTGGAAACGAAATGAAACGGAACAAAACAGAAATTTCTGTTTCATTTTGTTTTGTTTCTCTTTCAGAGTGGGGTTTGTTATTTATTTCGTAATGTTACAAAATGAATAACGAATAATGAAACAAATTAAAAATTCATTTTGTCCCCATCTCTATTTATATTCTGAAAATGCAGAACGCTATACAGCTACACCTCCCATACTTGCAGCCACTCAGGAACCTTAATCCCTGACACATCTTTCATTGGAGCTCTGAAGTCCTTGACTGGTTATTGCTGTCCTGCATGTTTAGATATGATCTCTTCCTGGGCTTTGGGGAAACAAAGCTCTAACACAGACTGAACATTTAGTCATGTGTTCATTCCTAATGATTATATGTTCTGCAAACTTGCTGCTAACTTCTTGACCAAAGGAAGTTTCCAAAGAAATGTTGAAGGCATACATAAGCAGAACACATTTCCCCATTTCTTTGTTGAGAGCAAATTTCTTTGTATTTTCAAGAGTTCCAAACTCCCATTTTGCCTTCTTAACGTATTTACATTAAACAGTCTTATTTCTGAGCACAGCTCCATCTTATTTGCTCACTGTACAAGGCAGATGTAGACAACTAGTCAAACAAGTACAATCAGAACAGTGAGAATCCATGAGGCAATTTTGAACACATCACATCAGTTTTCTGTTTAATTGGAAATCAGAGGTGCACCATTTGATTTTTTAAAAAAACTCTAACTCCCACAGTTCTCTAAATATTACCTATATAGAATTCCTGGCCAGAGATCTATTCCTACAGATACAATATATACATTTCACTCATTCAGACCAGGGAGTTCCTGGCCAGAGATTTATACCTACAGAAACAGTACAGTATATACATTTCACTCATTCATACCAGGGACTAATTCTCTGAGGCTGCATAGAAGCCAAGGGCCCATTTCCTGTTCTCAGTGTGCCATAAAAAAAGGAAGTTGCAGTGATACTTCCTGGGAGTTGTGTTCTCAACACCCTTTAGACCCCATAAGATGACACCTCCTAAAGAACTATGAAGCCCAAGAAGTATAATACCAGCTTCCTTTACTGTACAGTAACAACAGCTATGCGCACAGTCATTCAGTCTTGAAGACTTAGGCCCTAGCCCAAGTGAGCAAAGTGTAGGTTTCTATAGTTGTCTATAAATACAAGTCCGCGGTCTGGATCTCCAAGAATTCTGTGTAGAGTATTCTTAGCAAATTGTGGGAGATGGAAACAATTTCAAATGACACATCCTTATCAATTATATGGGTCTTGCAGTAAGGAAGCAGATATTTCCCAGCCTCAAGAAACTGGACCATTAAGAAACCGAGCCATTTTTGTCTCTGGGAAGAACAATAAGGTATTTTCCTAGCAATCAGAAGAATGAGTGTGTGTAAAACTACAAGGCTACTCTTTTGTTTCATGCTCCATTAAGAGTTAATTTTAGATGGGTTGTTAGTGTCTTTCTGAAGAACTGCTAAGCCCTTCTGTGCTTGCGGTATATATTCACAGGCATTTTGTGCAAATGCTTTTTATGCACAAAATTATTGGTGGTGGTGGTAGAGACCCAGCTGGCTCACATTTTCTCACTAGAGGTGGACCTTGAAAGTTCTTTGGTATGTTTTCTTTTCATGTCAAAAGAGCCTAGTTTGATCAGAATGGGAAATTCTGTGAATACTCTTCACATCCTTAGTGTTGCAACCTATAAATATCTTTGTTTGTTTAATGTTTTGGAGCTGCTACAGAAAAAAACACAGCTACTGTGAAAATAAAAGGCAATCACACAAATTAAACCCAAAGCAACGAGGTGATTAATTAAAGCATAGCATTTAAATAACCCCTCTTCTGCACTAAAAACAATAAAAGGGGAAACTTAATCGCTAGGTTGAAAAATAGGTAGAACATTCAATTATGCATGAAATGACAACTGAGTATACATGAGTAAAGTGACAAACAGTAATTAACAACAGTATAATTGGAACAGTATAACGAACACCATGATAAAAAAACATTGCAATTTGTAAAATAATAGGAAGATATAAATCCTTTCCCATCAAGAGGCTGGCATAGATGATCTTCTGTCCAAATGCAAATTGAATGGAGCTGGACAGTAAAAGTGGGCTTTCATGTGTGTTGAGATGCAGCAAAGCCAACATTTCGTTGTAATCTTTGTGAAGGGCCTAAAGGCATGACATACACAGGCATACAGGGCACAATCAATACTGAATATAAAACCTGGGAAGCAGCGGCATGGTTTGTTCCAATGCATGCTGATTTTATAGTCTCACTGTACAGATGGAATGTTTGCTAAATATCTTGTTATTATTGACAATCCTAGCTAGGCAAAATGGTTCAGGGCGGGCAGGTGCAATCAAAAGTCAAAGATGCCACTGATTATAGCCACCACCTGTCATCCATTTGGAATGGGCAAGAGTCCATTGGGCTGGGAAAACCCACTCAGCCTGGCTGACCTCGGATTGCATGCATAGCTTCATTTGCCTGCAGAACTACTGGCTGTAGACAGCTAGCAAAAGAGCCAAGTGAGGAGTAGGACAGGGAGTTCACGTGTAAACCCATGTCAGCCCAGATTTATAACTAGTCTCTCTCAACACAAAATCAGACCAGAGCCAGGTCATTTCAACGGTTGTAGCTGAGGAAGGATTTGGATTGAGCATCTCTGGCATGCTGTCAGCTCTGTCACTCCTTGGCCTTCTTGGCTAGTTAGGATTTGACCCAAAATGTTCAGCACAGGCTGTTTCACATATGAAAAAAGGACAGCATTTGGAAGGAGAGCAGAGAGAGTACAGAGTATCTAATTGACTTGCTGGAAATTATGGAAGAGGGAGGCATACCTTGATGACTTGTGAATACGGGTACAAAAATATATATATACATCCAGCAATATTTGTTAGGATTTTACCAAATTCATACATTGTGACTCCTTTAATAAAAGCATGTGAATTGTTTAGTTTCTGGTTATTGAAGAAAAGCAAGGTTGTTTATACTTTTCTGGACCAGATAACAGGGCAATTCAAGAAGTCCCCAACTATATTTTGGGTTATTTAAGATTTTGGAAGTTAGAAATTCTGAAATTTGAATTAAAAATAGTACCAGGTCCCATAACAGAAGAAGGAAGCAATGAAACAGAGGATTGGCAGTTGAAGTCCTAATGAAAACCAGAACCTCTCCTGGAAACTGTGCCCTAGGATGGGGTAGAGCTCTGATTATTTATTTCCCATCCACCCAAACAAGCAGTTTTGCATCTAGACAGAGTTCGTGTTGTAGATTTTTTCCCTTATAAGCAGCTCTGTGAACCTTATTTAGGCTTACAGTTGTGTGTCCATATGAATGTGGTATGAGCTACTGAGCCCCTGATGTGGACTTTGAATGCATACCTCAAAGTAGTGCCATGGACTGTCTCCTCTCTGATTTTCTATTTCCTTTCTTTTTTAAGCCTTTTGCTGGCTTTTATTCATACATTCTTTTTACTTCTTGTCGTTGGACCCTGCATGTGTCCCTGAGTGGATGGATACCTAACATGCAGCACTCTGATGTGGGCTTGGCAGTGAGTGGGCATACTTTTGATACAGGAGTACAACAGTAAAACAAGTCTGCTTCAACTTATAGTAATACCTCGGATAACGAATGCCCCTGATAATGAATTTTTCAGATAACAAATTGCAATTTCCAGGTATAGGGCTGCCTCAGATAATGAATTTTCCCTATGGGCTGCCTCGGATAATGAATTACAATTATTTGTTATGAATTACAATAACAAATTTTCTCTGTGGGTTGCCTTGGATAATGAATTTTCCTATGGGCTGCCTTGGATAATGAATTTTCTCTATGGGCTGCCTCAGATAATGAATTTCCAGCATGCATCGGTAAAAAAGAGTTATCCTGGGCTGCATCACATCAGTACCTTTAAAGTGCACTTTATAAAGAGTTCTGAGAAAAAAACCAGGTGTCTGGGTCATTTTCCTATGCTCAGGAACGTATTAATTGGTTTCCTATTCATTCCTATGGGAAACTGTGTTTTGGATAACAATTTTTTTCAGATAATGAATTGCCTCAGAAAACGAATTAGATTTGTTATCCGAGGTACCACTGTACTTGCCTGCTGTTTTTTCTTAGTGATACAGGACAACCTCTGCTGAAATACTGATGCTACGGGATCATGGTGGTTGCCTTTCCATGTTCCAGAGTAGAAGCAACATTCTGATTTGGGCTAGGTAATGTATGGCCATTGGGACAAAATAGGTTACTGAGTGGGACACTAAGGAGGATTTTCACCACCACCCCAACACTTCTGGGAGAAAAACAAGAGAAAGGAAAGGATCTGGTAGGAGTTCTTCCTACAAATGGAAGTTCTACCACATTCCCATTGTTGATGGTGCTGTGCAGCTCCCTCTGTTCCTTTTTTCCTATGTTTGCATTTTCACCTTCCAATCCAAAACTGTACATATACATAGTCATAGTTGCAGAAATACAACAATAAATTGGTTCAAACCACTTCCATATCAGCTCAGGGAGAGTCAGTCCCAATTCATACAACATATATTTGGATAATATACTTCTGAACATTTTTTTAAAACCTCCCTCTTATATTTTGAATGAATAAAAATGCACAGGACCAAAAAATGAGTATTTGGAAAAAGTTATACAGGGGAGCCTTGTATAACAAAGGGTTTGTATAATATAAAATCTGTACAACATAAAAAATTCCTGAGACAGGGGAAATTTGCTTAACAGAATTGCCTATGGGGCAAATCTGTACAACATAAAAATGGGATTACTCCATTTTCAATGCATTCCTATGGGAAATTTGCTTAACATAATTTTATTTGGAATGAATTAATTCCTTTATACAAGGTACCACTGTACATAAATGCAATTCATTTGAAGTGGAGGCATGTATTTAGACACACATCAAGAAAAGTGCATAAAATGCATAAATTACAAAAAATGGGAACCAACATATGCATATATTTCTATGTGTGAAATGATAAGAATTGCTGTAGCTTGGTAACAGACCCTGGACAGACTGAGAATGCTGGGGAGATCCCAAGAAATGTAGTGAAAACAATATTGACTGGATTTCATACTGATACTTGTAGGATGTGCTGGATGAATGTAAAGCTTTTCCTTGGGACCTCTGTTTGCCTAGTTGCAAATGAAGCAAACATGGCCAAGGGCCCGTATCACCCGAGAACTGTCTTTGATGAGAAGAAACAGCATCCTGCAGCTGTTCTCTCTGGGACTTCACATTGATTGGGAAAGGGCATTCAGCATTATGATCTAAACCAGATGTTAGAAAGAACACACACAATGATGAATGTTGCAACCTATGTGTCTAGGTCCAATGTTGGGAACTCAGCCCCACCCAGCAGAGCACAATATTATTCAAAAGACCTGGAGAGGCACGTTTTCCCACTCTAGTAAAACTTACACACCAGTGTCATTGTGTCACGACATTCCATGCTCTTCCATGAAGCAGTTTGGATAATAAGGCTGAGGGCCAAGTTGATATCAGAACAAGTGGTGTCAATCACACATGCCTCGAGTGACAATTGATTGGCTTTCACATATTCAGTGACTATCCTGAGATCTTTAAAAAGAAAGTATGGCAACTATTCAGGGGGCATGTGAGCTGCCAATCCAACCTTTTAAAACAGCAGTCGAATGCCTGTAGAACAAATACCATCCTTAACTACTTTGGCAGAACAATCTGCCTGTCTACTTCAAAAGGTGATGGTTTTCAGCATCTTGCCTGTCTGAGCGAGGCTTTCTGTGTAGTCACCTTGACGAGGAAAAGAAACACTGTCAACGAGCAACTGTCACAAACATCAAGCTTCCCCCCTCCCAGTTTCTTTCCATATTCCTGATGGTTGTGATCTCATTCTTTTTTTCCCTTCCAGAATAATTTGCATGCTCACAAAATGGAAAGATAAATGCAGCCTTCTTTCAATAATGAAATGCTGTGTGTGTCAAGTATCTATCTCTGTGGGTGTGAGCAATGGAAAAATATATTTTTATCCTGGGACTGTGTTGCTTTGAGTATTTCATTAGAAGATCATTCTGTCCATTTTTACATTGATCTTCATGTTGTTCTTTTAAGAGCCTCCTGGTACAGTGGTTAAATGGGTATGCTGCAGCTATAACTGTGCTCACGACCTGGGGTTCAATCCCAGGTAGCTGGCTCATGGTTGACTCAGCCTTCTATCCTTCCAAGGTCGGTAAAATGAGTACCCAGCTCACTGGTGTGTGCACACAATATGTAGCCTGCATAAACAAATTGTAAACCAGGCATGTCCAAACTTCGGCCCTCCATATGTTTTGGACCGCAACTCCCACAGTCCTTTGCCATTGGCAATCTGAGCTTAGAATTCTAGGAGTTGTGGTCCAAAACATCAGGAGGGCCGAAGTTTGGACATACCTGTTGTAAACCATCCAAAGAGTGCTTTAAGCACTATGGGATGGTATAAAAGCAGAACACTTTGCTTTTGCTTTTATTATGAAACATCAGGAAAATGTACACTGGAAATGGTGCATTTTTAACACAAACATGCACATTTATAAATGGTTTGCTGTCAAAACACAGATTTTTAAACAATGATAAATGTTTTTAAGCTCAGTCCTCCGTCAGATGTGGAAAAGTGAGCAGATTAAACTATAGTTCTGATTCTGACATTTTGGAAAACACAGATGAGGTTGCTTTAGGTCATCATTTGCAAAGACTGTATATGTCATACTTCTGAGCATGTATGAGTCTGTCTGCATATGGGCTTGAAAGTATATAACCAGAAAAGCATTGAAATCCTACTTGCAGCCCACAATGGTCTATCATCTGCTAGAAGAAAAAAATGCATTCTATGAGATCTTACAAGTACAGCTGTATGTTCACTTTGACCATGCACCTGCATGATCACACTTACCTCTCTGTAGGTTAAATCATGTCTTCATTTGCATTGCTTTTGATGCAATCTATGTGTGGCTGTGGCAGAACAATACTATGATAGGTCTGTTCACCATGGGTACACAAAGCTGGAGCTAAAGGTGTAAATTGAAATCCAAGAAAGGGCTCAGATCAGTTGGTATGCCACACACCTCTTGGCATTCCTTTTCCAAATGCTTTTCTTCCCACCTGGGATCCATAACAGCGGTTGGCTTGGCTAGGATCTACCCATAGCCAACAGACTCATTTGGAGGTGGCAGGAGAAACCAATGGACCCTTGAGTGCCTTGAAATTGGCACTTGGAATTCTCCTAAACACCTCGGAGCACTGCCACTCATGGAACAGCATCACTGAAATGAGAGCCAGAGCTGGAGCACTTCGGCCTCAGGAACTATCCAAAGATGTCACCAGATAACGGTGGTCCATATAATTCTCGTCTGCTGCTCTAGCTTTACCAAAGAAAGGCACCCGATCTATGAAAATGATGAAAGATAGTTCAAAAGTTTGGAACCATTACTCTCTAAAAGTAATCTAGCCTGTTACACAATTTATAGTGGCCACTTACAGATAATTACACTAATTCTGCAGGTCACCCATTCCCTCTGAATACACTTTTTTGATCCTTGCCTTATTGCTATCACATTGTCCCTGTTGACTGCAGTAAATGTTGCCTCTTAGTGGCAGGCTTTTCTTTGCTTCTGTCTTCTTCTGGACTAGTTTACCAAGTCTTTTAGGTAGTATTGTTGTCACACTTTCTATGTCCTCCCACTCCTTGCCTAAGGCAGAAAAGGCAGAATAAGGGCTAAGGGAGAACAGGCAGAAGAGCTTGCAGTGAAGGTACTTATTCAGAGGGTATACAAATCCTGATTTATCCACTCCCACCTGGACACTACTCACCAGCTTCAAATAAGATCCAAAATATTGTATACCACATCCACCAAAGAATGCAATCATTGTGTTCCCTTGCAAAAGAAATACCTCTTCAACTTTGTTAGGATAAAAAATAATAACTTACAGACAGGGCCGGCACATCCATTAAGGCAAACTAGGCAGTTGCCTCGGGTGCCAAAATGGAGAGGGGGCGCTGGCCAGCCTGCTGCCCCCCTGCCACCCCCCTGCTGGCCACCGCCATCCGTCCCCCCTGCCGCCCATCGCCGCCCGCCTGCCGCTCCCCGCGCCCATCGCCGCCCACTCCCGTGCCCGTTGCCATCCCCCATTATCCGCTGCCCCCCTGCTGCCCTGCCCCTGCCACAGCCTCCGTCTCCGCCCCCTGCCCCCTGCCCCCCTGCCCCCCCGCACCCCCCCACCCCTTGCCTAGGCTGCAAAAAAACCTAGCGCTGGCCCTGCTTACAGGCATAATTGTTACATATAACTTTTTATTATCAATCCCTGGTCTGAATCCTGTTGCATAGCTACACAAATGATACAAAATTTGGATGCCAACTGCCGTTTCTAAAGAAATTACTGTAGACATAATCAGTTGCAGGCTGAGTCACACAACTTGGTGTGTGCAACAAATAATGTCCATGTTGATTTCTGAACCTAAGAAATTTGTCTGCAAAAGTTACACTATTTTTGTGGGAACAAAATAACTAGGCAGGAGAATTTTGTCCCCTGTAGAGATGGGCACGACCAGGAAAAATGACGTTTCGAGTTGTCGTTTGTCAGGACGGGTCCGTTTCGGGTTGTTTCCGTTTGTCGAGGAAATTTTCAAAAAATTGTTGTTTCCGTTTGTCGTTTGTCATTTGTGTTGGGGTTGGGGTTGGGGTTGGGGTTGGGGTAAGTGGGCTCTGGGAGGCACTTCTCTGGGTGCCTCTCTGACATCTGACCCACTAAGAAGGGAAGCAAGGTTTGTGGAGCCGCCGCGTACCATACATTACATTATGTTAGGTTGGCAGAGGCAGCCGGTGCCTCTGACCAGTAAGAAGGAACATTACATTATGTTAGGGAATGGGTGGGGTGGCAGAGGCACCTCTCTGGGTGCCTCTGACTCACTAAGAAGGGGAGCGTACTAGCGTACGGACGTACAGGTTAGGGAATGGGTTAGGGGTAGAGGATAGTGGGCTTTGGGAGGCACCTCTCTGGGTGCCTGGGACCCACTAAGAAGGAAAATGTACTTGCGTACAGATCTGGGTTAGGGTTGGGGTTAGGGTAAGGGCTAGGCTTAGGGTTACAGTTAAGGTTAGGGTGGGTTAGTGGGCTGCACCTCTGGGTGCCTCTGAGCCACTAAGAAGGACAGTGTACTGGCGTATGGGTTAGGGTTGGGTTGGGGTTAGGGTTAGGGTTAGGGTTTGTGGGCTTTTAATGTCCTCTCTGGCACACCCAGAAGTCTCAGTCAAAACCTGGCCATGCGATTGATGGAATAGGTCCAAAAATTTGCATGGTCCCATCCCATGGCCAGCCCATCATTGCGCATGCGCAGGTGTAAAAATAAAAAAAAAAAAAAAAAAATAAAATCAATGGAGACGTTTTATTGCAAGAAAAACCCACTGCTGCTACTATAAAAATTCCGGCAGTTAAAAAACCTAATTTTCAAATGTTTCTGTGGTGCTTTGGTGGGTTTTTGGATCAAGATTTAAAACTAAATATTGTGGTCACCATTTTGGATCCCCCCCACAGCATGGCAAATGGAGACGACGAGGATGCCCCCCCAGCCTGGTACCAGCAGTGCAGGATAGGAGAGGGGGGGAAGGCCGGGGACCCCCCCAGAAACCACCCCTCTCTGGTAGGTGCCCTCACTGAGGCAGGCATATTTTCGCCTGCTTTTATGTCCGGGAATCGGGGGGGGGGTATTTTTAAAACTTTTTTTCTGTGCTGCTTGCTTGGCATCGTGCGATCACCACAATGCCATGAACCACAACGACAAATCAGACCCAATTTATCTTTATCGGGTTGGGTTCGAGATGGAGCGGAGTAATTGTCATTACCGTTCCTCGTTAGGTAACGGAAACGACGAACGGAAATGGAAACCAGGATTTCGTCGAGTCATGCCCATGTCTAGTCCCCTGGGTAATTCTGACAGGAAAGGAATTAAATTAAGCTACTTCAGGAGCCATATAATATATGCTAGACTGATGCAGCATGAAAGCTAAGTATTGCAAAGCACAGGACCATTTTAAATATATTAGGTAAATGTACTGTTTTTTTTTATGAAGTGTAGCCTATAAATAGAAATAAATAAATAAAATTAATGTGCAACATATTTTTATTAGTGCTGTAGCTTTTGACATTTTTATTTACCCACTTCAGGAAGCAATCCTGTATGATGCAGCTTATCACTTAAAAGAATTATGTTTCCCAACTTCATCAGTGCAACTTGATTAGTATTGGAGCAAGACTTCGGAGCTATTAAAGATGTTGTGTAAGGGTGGGGGAGAGCCATAAAAATTTTATTTTACTGATAACAGCTATTAGATTCCTTTGACAGTTTACAAATGGATGAAGTAGCTTTTCTCCCCATTATAAATTAGCATTTGTGATGGCTAAACACTATAGAACATCAGGTGGTAAAGTGTCTTTAAAAGCTCCAATTTTCACAGAGAGGGAGTCTACAATCATATAACCAAATTAGCAAATGAGATCAAGATGGAACACTAATTAAATGGGCGAAAACATTTCCCATCATATTTTCTGGGAAATCCAAAGACTGGCATGGCTCAACAGAATATTTTAGGTACAGCTGTAAAGGCACAAGCAACTTTTAGATGAAGGGTGGTAAACAGCCCTTAGTACTGAGTTTCCAAGTAAGTCCTAAAACCCAGCAAGCATTTCCACTGTTCCATGCCTATTACAGTGCTTACCGAAAAATGATGGCACAAAATGGTTTTAAAAGGTTTGCTCTTCAATTTTAGAGGGCTTTCCCCGGTGGTCACCAAATTTCAGTAGCAGAGGTTGCCACCTGCTGTGGATATTGGGCAGTCTGTCCCTGGAATTATGCTAACTGGTTACTCTTTTCATGCATTATGAGCAATATATCATCATAAATTGAGTGACTAATGTGCCAAGGAGCACAGTCATTAAGCATTTTGGCATAATACTAATGGATGTTGACCAGTTTGACATTTGTTCAGCAAATGACTGACAATGACTTGCTCTTTAAGACCCTTATAGAGGGACAATGGTAGACTGACCCATCAAAATGTGCCCTGGCTCTGATAGGTACATAGAGCAGTGCTCCCCCCCTCCTGTAATTAGAAGGAGAAACCTGTTCAGAGTGATTTTGTCTTTCATGCGGTACTGTCAAGACTGAACTTTATTGAGCACAGGGATATTTTGTTCCACTTTAAAAAGATTGCATGGTTGATTCAATTTTTGAGAAGAAATTATCTTTCTTCCAAAAGTAGGAAGAATTCTTCTGATGCACATAGGTGGCAGCTCAGTGAGCAGAAGTGCCCAGTTGAAGAGCCAGGGGCTCTGAAGTTGAATCTCTACAGTGATTCCTGGGAGACACACCAACCCAGATAATCCAGACTTTGAGTCAGAGAGGATTTCATGGCCTGCTATGGAGCACTGGGAATGCAGCATAGTCTCAGATTGAATGGAAAGCCATGTATGAATACTTTCTATCCAAAAAACCCTGAGAATATTGCCATAAGTTGGAATCAACTTGATGGCTCATAAGTATCACTTTATTGGGAAGAATCTTGTGCATACTGGAAGTTGGCAACAGTTGAGTTAGGGGTTAAGGTACACATTCAGAACCACTTTCAGTTTTGAGACTGTATTTCTGTTTATATCCACTACTCAGGATTATGTCCATTGAACTCAACGATTCAGTGCAGGTTTTTCTGCCCAGTGGGGGGGGGGTATGAACTGTTTCCTAGACATCCATAGTTAAAATAGGAAGAAATAGTGGGTACAGAGGTAGAAAAGAAAATGAATGACTTCATACCATATCTAATGAGTTACACCAAGATGAAATTTAAGTTGAACGATTTAATTTAGCATAGTGTTTTTCTGTGTGCAGGGATATTATTATGTGCCGGGATACCGTGTTCAAACTGGATAATGCTAACAATAGCCAGTTAAACATCCAAGTTCAACAACAATTATTTATTTATTTATTTATTTTTATACTTGTTGACCACCTGACTTTCCCTTGGGAACTTTGGGCGGTGTACAACAAATTGCAAAGAAAAGAACACGGCCCTCAACCAAACAATCCAATATAAAAATGTGAAACAACAACAACAGTAATACAAACAAGCTCAGAATCTGACAAGAAAAAGACTGGGACAAATAATACAACCATCTGATGAGACACAATCGTACACTCATGATCACCAAAGCTTTCCCTAAAGAGCCAGGTCTTTAACACTCTCCTGAATGACGGCAGAGACTTTGCAAGCCTAATCTCGATGGGCAGTTTGTTCCAAAGTGCTGGGGTGACCACGGAGAAGGCCCAATTACAGGTAGAAACCCTTCAGGCCTCACTCAGCATGGCTACCCAAAGTGAGAAGGTAAGCAAAGCTCTGGTTGGTCAGGATGAAACTAACCTCTGGGAGATCCGCTCCACCAGATAGTCAGGTCCTAAGCCATGGAGGGTTTTGTAAAACAAAACCAATACTTTGAACCTTATCTGGGAGGCAACGGGTAGCCAGTGCAAGTGAGCCAGGATGGGGGTGATGCAGTCAAACCTGCCTGCACCAACCACCAGCCTGGCCATCACATTCTGCACCTGCTGCAGTTGCTGAACAAGGGTCAAGGGTAATCCCACATTAAAAGTGTTACAGCACTACTGCCCTAAGGGAATCCACATCCAGGTATTGGCAAATCTGGGCAATAAGCCTAAATAGGTAAAAGGCTGCCCTGGAAACAGCTGCCACCTATGCTTCCAGGGATAAAGCTGGAGCTAGGACAACACCCAGACTCCTCACTCTATCCTTCAACTGGAGGGTCAATCCCCCCAAACTTGGGGGAGATCCACCCAGGGATCCTCCAAGGAGCAGAAGCTTAGTCTTCCTGGGGTTGAGTTTGAGCCTGTTAGTCCTGGTCCATTCCATAACCATGGCCTAGTAGCGGTCAAGGGTCTGCACAGCCTCCATTGCAGAAGTGGAAAAGGAGAGTTAGAGCTGCATGTCATCAGTGTACTGATGATAGCAGACCCCATAACTCCTAATGACCTCCACTGCCTCATGTAGATGTTAAACAGCATAGGGGAGATCACCAACCCCGGCGCACCCCACAAGAGGCTGTCCATGAGGGTGATAAATGACACCTCTATTGTCTGTCGAGAAAGGACTGCAGCCAGCGCAAAGCCTGACCCCCAATACCCGCCTCAGACATCCTGCCCTGGAGGATATCATGGTCGACAGTATCAAAAGGCTGCTGACAAATCAAGAAGGACCAACAGGGTAGAGAAACCCCTGTCAGCCCCCCTCAGGAGGTCATCTTGCAATGTGACCAGGGCTATCTCAGTCCAATGCCATGGTCTGAACCTGGACAGGAATGGATCCAAGACATGATCTTCCCCCAGGAATGGCTGGAGCCTAACTGTGGCAACTCACTTGATCACCTTGCCCAAAAAGGGAATATTGGCTACCGGATGATAGTTGGACAAGTCATCTTCAGCCAGGCTGGGTCTTTTAAGAATGGGCCAGATCACAGTCTCCTTCAAGCGAACAGGAAGGATTCCATCCCTGAAGGAGGCCGACACGATCACAGCCACCCATTCTGGCATATTCCCTCCGGCAATCTTAATCAGCCAGGAAGGGAAAGAGTCAAACTGAGAAGCCACTGGTCCGCAATGAGCTAGTGCCCTGGAGGCCTCAGCTGGAGTCATAGGCCCAAACTCAACGAACTGTGGAGACCGAGGGAGTGTGGTGCAACCGACTCTTGGGGATAGATTAGTCCAGATCAGTCCAGATGGCCTCCCAGATGATGGATTTAATATGGGCTGCAAAAAACTCATTGGTGAAATCACTAGAAGGAGGCTCCACTGACCAGGATGGGAACAATTCAGCCTGGTGGTTCAAGGCCTCACCAATTCCCTTTTAGCCTCCCTGATTGCCCTGACATAGCACCTGATCAGCTGTTTAACCGCAGCCATATTACTTTCCATCCAATCCTTCCTCCATCTGCTCTCCATCCTCCTCCTTCCTTGCTTCATTGCATGCAACTCTGCCGTAAACCATGGTGAAGGGCGGGCTCAGCAACAGATGAGGTGCTCGGGGGCAATCTGGTCGACAGCCCCAGTGGCATCTCCATACCATCTATCCACCAAGACATCAACAGAATCATCAGCCAGACCATCCAGGAAGCCCTTGAAGGCCACAGAGAACCAAACCGGGTCCAGCAGCCTCCAGGGGATGGGCCCAAATTATTAATATTGCTATTAGAAATGGGCACGACCAGGAAAAATGACGTTTTGAGTTGTCGTGTGTCAGAGCCGGCCTGTTTCGGCTCGTTTCCGTTTGTCGCGAAATTTTTCAAAAATTTGTCATTTCATTTGTCGTCTGTTGTTAGTACTGGTTTAGGGGGGGTAGGGTAGAGGGCTTCTGGAGGCAACTCTCTGGGGTGGGTGCCTCCTCTGGCCTGCTACGAAGGGAAAGCATTTAGCAGGCTCCTGGAGGCACCTCTCTGGGGTGGACACCTCCTCTGGCCCGCTACAAAGGGAAAAGGAAGGGTACATGACCATGTAGCCATTGCGTACCAAGTGGCACTGACAGAGGCACCTCTCTTTTGGGTGCCTCTAGCTCACTAAGAAGGACAGCATACTGGCGTACAGAGTTTTTTGGAACTTTGGACTGTGAGCGAGGTGAGAGAAGAATGCCTCTGCTGGGCACCCTCTGGCTCACTAAGAAGGGAAGTGTAAATGCATGTAATGCAATGCGAGTACAGATCTGGCTTAGGGTTGGGGTTAGGGCAAGGGCTAGGCTTACGGTTATTACGGGTAAGGTTAGGGTGAGTTAGTGGGCTGGACCTCTGGGTGCTTCTGACCCACTAAGAAGGACAGCGTACTGGTGTATGGGTTAGGGTTAGGGTTAGGGTTAGGGCTAGGGCTAGGGCTAGGGTTATAGTGGGCTTTTTATGCCCAACTGGCACATCCCAGAAGTCTCAGTCAAAACCTGGCCAAGTGGCCATGCAATTGGTGGAATGGCTCCAAAAATGTGCATGGTCCCATCCCATGGCCAGCCCATCATTGCGCAGGTGTAAAAAAAAAAAAATAAAAATAAAAATAAAAATAAAATAAAATAAATGGGATTGGAGACAGATGTTTATTGCAAGAAAAACCCACTGCTGCTACTGTAAAAATTCAGGCAGTTAAAATACCTAATTTTCGTCTGTTTCTGTGTGGTGCATTGGTGGGTTTTTGGACCACGAATTCAAAAAAAAATATTGCGGTTGCCATTTTGGATCCCCCCGCACCACATGGCATGGCGAGACGACGAGGATGCCCCCCACCAGAGCAGCCCAGGACAAGAGAGGGGGGAGGCCGGGGACCCCCCCCAGAAACCACCCCTCTGGTAGGTTCCCTCACTCAGGCAGGCATATTTTCGCCTGCTTTTTTGGCCGGGAATAAGGGGTTTTTTAACTTTTTTTCTGTGCCGCTTGGCATCGCGCGATCGCCGCGATGCCATGAACGACAACGACAAATCAGACCCAATTTTTGTTTTATTGGTTTGAGTTCGAGTTCTGACGGCTTAATTGTCGTTACCGTTTCCGTTGCGTAACAGAAACGAGGAACGGAAATGGAAACGAGAATTTCACCAAGTCGTGCCTATGTCTAATTGCTATTAATATTCTAAGGTCTGTGTTGTGACAGGTCTCCTATGAACCACCATACCACTGACAGACTGTTGTCTGTATACCTGGAAAGCCTTTTTCCCACATATTAATTTATTGATATTTTATGCTGTTATTTTTGTTATACCTTTCCAATGCACTTTAAAATATCCTTGGGTTTCCTTCTTTTTATAAGCCTATAAATCTCTGAATATGAAATATGAAGAAATTCATAAATTTTGATAATTTCTAAGCAAGACAAACTAAAATGAACTTCTCATTCATCCCTCATTCACAATGCTTTTACCTTTCCAGACAAAACTGTGTGTAGATGGTGTCAAGTTAGACCAGAAGTACCGTAGATTGGAACCCCAAATATTCTTGGGTTATTGTTCCCTGAAGTTCTGACTGTTGGCTGTGCTAGCTATTAGTTTTGGGGGCCTACAGTCCTAGAACATTTATGGCCCTGAGCTTGGAAACCACTCATCTAGAGGCATCAGCTGCAGTTTGAAGAAGTGATGAATTGATTTTTTGTTAAAATGGATTATCCACTGCATCATATGGGCATATTTTAAAAAATCCTTCTTGAAATATTAATTTTATCCATGCAGAATTATTACAGGAACATATCCTGGGGATTTCCACAGTGTGGAACAGGCTTTGTCATAAAATAATTATAGATAACATGTATTAATAGGAAGAAAGAGCTAACTTTATTCTTAAGATTGGGATCTGTGTTATCAGTTTATATGGGTTCTAGTTAAGCATTTGTACTTCCATCCACAAATCTCAAAGTCTATTATAATTTGTACAATAGCAGGAGGCTGAATGGCGAAAAGTAGCCTTGTGTGCTGCCTTCAAAGAAACAGGAAAATATCAGCTGAAGCTAATCTTATGATAGCAAATCAGTGGCTTTATGTACAGAGATATATACAATTGGTATCATGCAAATGTGCTATTAAGGTTAACCTATGGTGGTGAACAGCAGGCATAAATGGGGACTGGACAAAAGTATAGAGGTTAAGGCAACCGTCAGTTATTAGTTATGCATCAAAGGAAGCCCACTAATGAATCCTGATTGCCGGGGACAATGAATGCTGTAGATGTTTGCTTTCATTCTCTATTTGTGAGCTTCCTGAAAATATGTTTGGCCAATGTGGGAGACAAAATGCTGGTTATGTTAGGCATTTGGTCAGTTCTAGCAAGGTACACATCACATTCTTACAAAACTAGATTGGCTGCCCTTGACGGCTGGTAGGGATGGGAAGCCTGTCTTGAACAATAAATAATGGAACACTGCTTGGTAAGGATATAGTTTTGGACAGTTATAAAACAGTTTTTAATGTGCATTTTTATAAAACTTGCATTATTGAAAACTCGGATAATATTTGTTCTTTTCGATTAACTAGAAGATGCAGTATTGTCGGGAGGGTTGTTCATGGCTTTTAGGCAAGTTTTTTTTCCTGCTAATTGTATGTGTATTGCATGTATGTTTGTGTTTAGCTGCACACACACATGTGTTGGCAAAGAGGAAAGGCATTAGTTTCACACTCAAGTATTTTGCATATAATGTGGGAAACACTTTAAAAAACACTTATTTTTATTTCACAGTAGAGGGGAAAACTCTCAAAGTGATTAGAGAATCCTCACTGGCTGCCTTGCATGTCAGGATGGCATGTGTGTGTGTGTGTGTGTGTGTGTGTGTGCGTGTGTGTGTGTGTGCATGTGTGTGTGTGTTGGATTGCATGTATTGACCAAATATATGACAACAGTAGGTTTATTCTCACTCTATACTGGCAGTCCTTAAATTGTGGTTAAGAATGTATAAAATAACTCCAAAGCTCCTGCATATATCAAGCAGTGATGCTAAGATGACTAAAGAATCAGAACATGCAATTGAGTATTGCCAATAATTTCCATCTTAGTTGGTACCCTTCCACAATATCCTATCCTGCAACTGTTCTGAGCTATATTCTCTCATTGCGGGTGATTTTCATGAGATCTCCAAGAGAGATAGGGGTTTTGTTGTTGTTGTGTTTTGGTATAAACAAAGTGCTAGATCCCCAGACTGAATTAGAAGGCAGATAATCTTACCAATTTGCAACAACTATGTACCATTCATTTATTCTACTTAATTCTACTCCAAATCCCCCCAAAATTCCAAGAATTCCCCAACAGAATTCCAGGAATTCCAACTCAAATAAACAACTGCAGACACCTTGATGACTGTTATCCAAGATCTTCTTCTAGGTCAGTGGTAGCAAACCTTCAGCACTCCAGATGTTTTGGACCATAGCTCCCACAGTCCTTTATCATTGGTAATCTAGGCTCAGAATTCTGGGAGTTGTGGCCAAAAGCATCTTAAGAGTTACCACCACTGTTCTAGGCCTTCTTCTAGACTAGTAGTTTTCAACCTTAGGTAACACAGTTGCTATTGGACTGCAGTTATCAGCACAGCTGGTGGTAAAGGCTTCAGGGAAGTCCAAGAAAACCTGGGTTACACAAGTTGTGAACCATGGTTGCTGAACTTACTTACCTCTCCAGTGCTTCCTGAGACAAAGACATGCCAGGTTTTCCCGGGAGTGGTAGGAAAGCAAGCAAGGAAGGAAGAACAGCCTAAAAGAAAGCCAAAAGGGAGGCCCAGCCTTTCTCCAGATGAGTAAAGTGAAGTTATTTGCACATGTGTTTGTGTGTTAGAACTCCCAGCAATCTGCCAGGGTAAAAATAAATAAACAGAGTCCAAGCCTACATCAAGTAGTTGCTCCGCATGAACTGGTTTCAGGGCGGGGCTCCTTTGCTGCAAGGACGGAGTTTGGTGTGAGAAGTTCATGGCAGAGACAGTGGCCAGGAGGCAGGGGCTTTGAGTCTATAAAAGACAGCCCCCCCCCGGCCTCTTATTTTTGGTAATCTTGCACCCTCCCTGCTGCCCGATATTCAATGAGGGTGAGATTAGCTGGTCATATCAAGGCCAGATGGGAATTTTTGGCTATCACTCAGATTGGTAACAAGTGATTGCAAGTTTTTGCCCATCCCATCCTCTTTAATACATGGTTGTGAGTTGTTAGGAAGCATCTTAAAGAGTCACAATTTGTGGGTAGCGCAGGACGTACCTGAATTCAGGTATGCCTCTTGATATGATACCCATATGGTGCCAGGCAGCCCTCAGATTAAATTAAACATAAACAGTAGGAAGAGTAGATCAGGTATGGAATGTCAAATAATATCAGGCTGCCTTGGACTAAGTAGATTTCTGGACTTTGGAGGAATGCTAACAGCTGTGCAGCATCCTCTTGAATTAGGAACCTCACTGAATTCATTAGGGGTGGCAACTTTATCTCACCTAAGTGCCAATATGCAATTGTGCTACGTCACAGGTCCTCTTGTTAGTTAATAGTTACCACTAGTTATATTTAAACATTGATATTAATAAATTGTGGCTCAATTTTAATCCAAGAATTTGGTCTCGTCACTTTATTCTGGACTGGGTGGGCAAAGGAGAATAGCATCAAGATCACAGGATGTGATAGTACCACCCTATACCGCCCAATGAGACCACATTTGGAATACAGTTTCCAGTTCTGGTCACCACAATACAAACAAGAAACTGAGGCCCTAGAAAAAGTGCAGAGAAAAGCAATAAAAGATGATAAGGGGATTGGAGGATAAATTGTATGAAGAACAACTAAAAGAACTAGGCACATTTAGCCTGATGAAGAGAAGACTGGGAATACATGATAATAGTCTTCCAATACCTGAAGGGTTGCCACAGGGTAGAGGGCATTGATTTATTCTCAATTGCACCTGAGGGTATGATAAGAACCAATGGGTGGAAAGTCATCAGAGGGAGAGCCAACCTGGAAATAAAGAGAAATTTCCTGATAGTGAGAGCCTCCAAATGTTGTGGGTGGGTCTCCATCACTGGAGGTTTTCAAGAAAAGATTGAACATCCGTTTGTCTGGGATGGTATGAGATCTCCTGCCTTGGGCAGGGGGTGAGACTATAAGACCTCCGGGGTACCTTCTAATCATATGATGATTCTATGAATTTATTTTGGTGAATTCTGATATTTGGGGTTTTAGAAAAAAATCACACATCCCTAATATTTTCCTTAGCTATGTCCACAGAGGATCCTGATAATTACTGAGAATTATCTTTGGTTTCTTAGAGTATCCCAGAACCCAGGTTTTGAAGGCATTTCTTCATAGCTCAAAGTGGAACAACAACAGTGGGGATTTTGTTTTGTTCACAGCTGGGTTTGGAGCATGTCTTCCGAAGAATGGTAAAGATGGATATGGGCTGAAGCCAACCCCAACCCCAACTATTTTCAGAATACTCTCACTGAAGGGCATTCAGAGGTATGACAGAAAGTTTAGCCTTTCTGGCATAGATAAGAGGCAGGAGTGTGTAGTGAGCCTTTGAAAGCTACTTGATCAGACATTTCAGATTTAACTTTCTAAAAAAGAGAGGTAAAGCATTCTGCGGGTTTTAATCAGTGTCAAATAATACAATAGAAACAGACAAAGTGGCAATTCTCCTCAACCTTCTGTCCTCACATGATATGTTAACATCCAGAAGCTCTAACTCTACTTGATGGGCCAAAAGCAGAAACGCACAGCTTAAAGGGTTTACTTGGAAAGACTGGACATTAAGTGTTTGGACTAGGTTTTATCAGTGCTTGACATCAATGCCCTTTCCCCAAGATTGCATAAAACTGTCAAAGACTATTTTATTTCTGACCATCTTAGCTCTGCAACAAGAAACTGCACACCAGTAGTAACACTACTGATTAATCTACAAGACAACTGTAGGTCTTCTAAGGTCACTCTTCTTCTGAGAAAACATAGCAGAAGGAGAGAGAAAAACATGGTTTCCCATAATTTCTATTAAGAAGTTCGCTTTAGGGCATTTTCCAACAGGAGGCCCCCATTGGTTTTAGCTTCCTTTTCTGCCTTTCAAAATTGTTGGCTGAATTCATATTGGGTAACTCATGTTTGCAGAAGAGTGAGGATGTCACCAGTAGGAGATAATTTTCAGCCATCAAGAAATGCCTATCCCATACTGCTGTCTGGGACCCTAGTAGGGTGGAATTTTTGATCATGGAAGGACAGTTGGTGAGTAGGGTCCCTTCCATCACCTAGAAACGCCGGGGCCATGGAGCTAGCGGGGGGCAGGCAAGAAAGAAGATCTTTAATGACGAGGCGACCCGGGGCCAAAAATCGGCCAGTACACTGTCAACCAGGGGGTTCTTGATGACATTGATACAGCAGGCCCCAGCGGATGTTATTTTAAATAATGAATAAATATTGGTACCCCAAACACCTGTCTCGCGTGGTTATTCCGGTGTGGGGGGGCAATTCATCTTGGGTAACTCATGTTTGCAGAAGAGTGAGGATGTCACCAGTAGGAGATAATTTTCAGCCATCAAAATGCCCTACTTCTCTCCTATAGCTATTTTGCCTCCCTTGCAATCCCTTCCATCACATAGAAACCATGGGAGCTATGGGGCACAAGAAAGAAGTCTTTAATTACCAAAAATCAACCACCACTTGATGACATTGATGGGCGTTTTTAAATAATTAAATATTCCCTTCTTCTATTGTGGCTTCCATGTGTTGAAAGGATTTGTTTGGGAGTCAGAAAAGCTGCAGAACAGGAGTTTCTATATTGGCTTCCTAACATATGGAAATTAAAAAATACAAAGTTGTTGCATTTAAGAAAAAAATGAATTGGTACTATATATTCCATGTTTTTTCTTAGAAAACTCTCTCTCTCTCTCTCTCTCTCTCTCATCTATCTATCTATCTATCTATCTATCTATCCTACCCACTACTCAGGGCAACAAAAAGTATAACAACACAAACAAATCTGGATGATCAATAAAAGATTACAAATAAAAGATAAAATTGTTTAAAACAGACTATAAAATATTTAAGACATTAAATATAACAAAAGTTGTGAAAACAGGACAGGTATATAAACAAAGGGGATGGGAAAAACCCCATCATTCATCAAGATTACTCTGAAGTAAGGCCATAGAAAGGTTGTGAGAAAACCAGGTTTTAACTTCTCTCCTGAAACCAAGGATAGATGGAGCTGATTGATTTCAGGTAGGAGTGAATTCCAAAGTAATGGAGAGACCACTGCGAAAGCCTGGTTTTGACAGATTTTCAGGCCTGTCCTGAGATTGCCACTGCAACAGCCCAGTGTATGAGGTAAGGCTGGGACAGAAATAATATTCCTTTACATTCATCCAAACCAAGCCAAGATTCAAGACATCTGAAATGGTTCTTTACATCGTGCATACCTAAACTATGAAATTCATTGGCTCCTTTCTCTTGATTGTTTGGTGTGTTGACCTTGGGCTCATGGTACCATGTGGACCTAAGCAGGGAATGGAGAATCAGCATGTGGTGGCATATGGAAGGAGTGGAAGGCAGGCAGGAGCCCGTTCTGATTGTGAATACAGGGACAACATGAAGTTATGTGAATGATCTCAAAATACAAATAAAACAAGGCTAACCTATGGCAAGCCAGAAGTGGGCAAGAAAAATAGATGCTGAGTGTCTGGGCAGGTGGCATCTGCAGTGAGTGCAACTATTCTATTAGGGATTATTCCCTTCATTGGCCAGACAATAGCACATAGTATCACACCTAGGATATCTTTCCAACGTTGTGCTGTTGCTGGAACACATGAAAGATTCACTGCTGGTCCATGAGGGCTTTCCTTCCAGGCTCTGTGTTCCTGAGGCTGGGGCTTGTGCAACAAGAAAACTCAACAGTTGCAGTGGTGATGTCACAATCTATCTTGCTGCAAATGGAATGCTGAACTGAAATGGTTCTGTTTGTGCACCATCAACTCTGGCTTCTTGGTACACCGACAACACAGAAGTACAACATACATAACATTCCCTTCATGAAGATTCAGTGAACAATGTGTAAAAATGGGAGCCCAGACCTTAAGCACCCCTCTTTCTTTTTCTCCTTGTTTGGCACTCACCCTGAGATTTCCATCCCAGCCTGAAAGCAGAACAATAATGAGACTTCAGCCAAGTGCCTCAACACCTGGCAATGCTGGATGAGAGCTATTGTAAGAGGAAACACTTTTTATATATAGTTATGGTGGGTTTCTAATCATGACCTTGTATATCCTGAGGAGTCAGTGCAGGAAAACCAATTTCAGAGTTTGGGGAGAGCAACCATCAGCAAGTCACAAAGAGATTTCAGTTTCCATGGGGTGAGAAGTAATAGGCTCCATCAGTGTATTATTTATATCCGGGTCTGCAAACTTAGATTTCCTGCTGTTTTGGTCTATACCTTCTGCAGTCCATTACTACTGACTGCGAAGTGAGTGGTAAGTTATAGACAAAATATCTACAGACCCAAATGCCCATCATGATTAATATCCCTTACAAAGAGCCAAATCCAAAACTCTCAAATACTGTGACCTGTGATGTGAAAATAGAGGAGGGATCTACCTTCATATTTTGATTTAGTCAGAGCGTACCAAATAATGCCATATTCAGATAGTTCCAAATATATCTGAATTTGATACTTTCAAATATCTGTAACAATATTTTCTAATATTCAGAGACATGATTACTCCTACAGATTAGAAAGCAAAAAGATGGATTTTTGCTTGCTAGAGGAAGAAGTGGAATTGACATCTATTTACGTGAAATCACATCATGGAGTGATTTCTTGACCAATGAAAATTAAAGACACTAAATGGTGGGGTGGGGGGCAGAGAACACAGTGTCTCCTAAATGAGTTTGCTTTGAGCAGGGCTGAAGTGAGATCAAAACCAGTAAACAATGTTTGTCTGTACCAGACACCAGAAGGTATTTGTTCACAGGGGTTCTTTTCCATTGAAAAGTGGGCATAGCTGCTTATAAATCATCTGAGCATTTGCTGTTATGATATACTCTGGTACAAGTCTACACTGCAGCAGTTTTCTCTGTGATCTTTACTGAACTCTCAGTTTATGTTTATATTTTCTCCATATAATTGTATGTTATTTCCCTAAAATAATTAAGAATTAAATTTTGGATTAGTGGATTTATAGAGTAATATGTTATAAATCAATAAGGAAATACAGTGGTACCTTGTATAAAGGAATTAATTCGTTCCAAATGAAATTATGTTAAGCAAATTTTCCTTTATACAAATTTCCCATAGGAATGCATTGAAAACAGAGTAATCAATCCCTAATTGCGACCATTTTAATGTTGTAGAGTCACCCCATAGATGATTCTGTTAAGCAAATTTCCCTTATCTCTGGAATTTTTTATGTTGTACAAATGTTATGTTATACAAATTGTTTGTTATACGAGAGTCCACTGTATATTCAATTAAGACCCACTGAGCCACCATGCCCCTCCTATATAGATGGATATATTGAGATAATATATAAATATTTGTGTGTATTATTGGAAGGGTCTGTGCTCTGCTATAGATGAATAAGCTCCTTCTTTTGGTAGAGTCTGCAGGTAGAATGAAACATGAATGTAGTAAAAGATGTAGGTACTTGGGGAAGGCTGCAGGAATGCTTCCTGCGCCCACAGCAGCAGCTTCTCTTGAGAGGAGTGGGAGCAGGAGGGGGGAAAGCCTAAAACCACTATTATGGGCCTTACCCCCCCCCAAAAAAAAACAGTCACCCAGATGCTTCATCACTAAATCTATGAATGATTAGCAAGCAGCAATAAGATGTGTGTGATTCTCTCTCAAGGAAATTGAAGAAAACCTTCTGATTCCAGGTAAGACAGTTATGAGTGAACTTAAGACATGTTCCAGTGATGTCTTTATGCAATTCAGCAAGGACAAGGGGCCAAACAAGATGGTGAAGAAGGCACTTTTCGGGCTGATGTGCCAGAGAACGGAAAAGATGGCATCATCAACACTCAGACTGACCCTGTCAACTTGAGCAGCAGAGGTACTGCTGCTTTTGTGGTTGGGAAAAATTGATAAAAATCAGCAGGCAATGCCTTCCATATCGATTCCATGCACCATTCCATGATGCCTTCCATATCCATTCCATGCATCATATTAAGGATGGGTTTACCCCAAGTCATCTTTTCCAGCAAATCTGTCATGTGCACAACAGCACTGCGGTTGGTGGAAATGCCCCTTCAAGTACATACATATCTGATGTTGGGGAGGAAGAGACTGAAGGGACCCAAATGTCACTATTTGTGAAGCATGTGACACTGAAATCTCCCCTATCACTCCAGCTGCACTTGCTTCCCCAGTTACTGGAAATAGCAGTGATGAATAGTCACTGGAAATAGTCAGAAATCCCTGGTCAGAGCATATGGTCAAAAACTGAAGCTCCCAAGAAGTCAATAATCTGGAAGAATTTTGAACAGTATGCAACAGATGCTCACATGGTCACGTGCATGAACTATAATAAGATGCTCAAGTTTGGGGAGGACTTGGGCCACCTCTCCAACACCAGCATGCTCTGCCACACAAAGACTCAGCATAGGCTATTGATGTTGGGAAATGGAATGGGCACTGTAGGAGCAAGTAGCTTCCTTACTGCGAAAGAAAGAGTTATTGAAGGGCAGTGATGGAGCCACCAGCAGAGGGAAGCAGAGAGGTAGATATAACAAAAGAAAAGTGTGTGTGTGGGGGGGGGTCAGCAAATGACAGACCTTCATTTCAATAATAGTTCCAAGCGATTGTGTAGGAACTTGGATGAGGACAGGAACAGCCCTTCTGAAAATACAGAAATGCCAGGATTACTCACTGTCTATGGTAGGATGATAGCCCTGAATTGCTATCAATTTTATCTGGTAGAGAACACTTGAATTTGTAGGATTGTTGCAAAACTAATAACTGCCATCCCAAACTACCCTTAGCCACAAGGCAGTGCCAGATATCTATTGGGGTTTTAGGCAACTTTTATGATCAGGACACAGATGCTCCATTTAAAAAACCAGGGTGCAAACATGCCTGTCTCCCCTCATCAGGACAATTGTGGGAGGTGAAGGCCTCAAGCAAGGGGCAATGGACACAAATGCAAGATACAGATGAGCCCTGTGATGGAGGTCAGTCCCATTATTGACAACATTGAAGAGGCTCTCAGAGACATTCTGCAGCAGTTGAGTCTAGTTACAGAAAGGTGTCAGGACATGTCCACCACAGTGTTTGGGACAGAGCTGTTATAACAAAGGCAACAAAAATTGGGATTGCACTGCATCACTTAACCCAGGATGTGGCAACTCAAAATGGAACTCTACCTCCCTGAAAGCATGCTGGAGCAGCAAAGGACTCTGATTCAGCAGTGGCATTGGTTATTTCACTAGGTTTCCTAGACACATATTTGTACCATATCTGGCAATGACAGAAAGGAAAGGTTCTCGATTGCATGTTTATAAATATACAACTAAATGACTTGGCTTATTTTAAACAAATTCTGAAATATGAGCATTTATAAACAACAGCCTTCATCATTATCATTGTTATTGATGGTGATTACAATTGCTTCAGCTCTGGAATGCCATGTAATGTATAAGCAGACTTCAACTTTTTATAATGATTATGGACACTTGAAGCAATACATTGTCTATTAACGTACAAGGCAACAGTGCAGAGTGCTGGTTCTCTTGAGTAGTTCTCATGGAAAGAGAGAGGGGGGGGAGAGAAAAATGGTTTATCAAGGCTTAAATTACAAAATTGCTTGCTTACCCATAGCCCTTTCAGATAGTTATAAGCAGAAATTAATTAATTTGCAGCTAATATTTCAGACAGCTTATACTGCAGTGAAGGATGTCTGAAATGTACACTTGCAGATCTGGATCTGTAGCAGACTCACTAATATTTTCAGTTTGTTATGATGAATACAAACTATTATTTGGTCTACAGAAGATGGGCACAAATGGAAAAAAGTGGTTCATTTCTTTAATAGTTTTGTTTTGTTTCATTTGTAATGAATTTTTAAAGCAATTTCATTATGAAATAAAATGAATCTAAGCAAAATGCTATTCTCCCCGGGTCCTAAAGGATCAAAAGGGCAGGGGAGCTTCCTCAAGCTCTTCCACATAAACACCTGAAATTTGGATTTCAGGGACCTGAGTTATGAAGCTCCAAAGGAAGTCTGGGTAGTTAATCGCTCACCCACAGCTTGGCTTCCAAATCCAATTAGAAAGACTTTTTTCCTAGGGGCACCCCCTTTGGAGCTTCATAACTCACACCCATGACCCCAAAACCTTTCCACATTTCTGGGGCCTACCTAGAATCGCTTCCTGCTATTGCCTCTAGGATGAACTGTTTCGCCCTAGAAGGGAGAAATGGTGTTTCATCAGAAAACAAACCAAAATGTGTCCTACCAAAACAGTATTTCATTTTTCAAGTCATGCCCATCTCTAGTCTGCAGCAAAGGGACTCATTCAGTATTTGATTCAAAGGACCTGCGGACCTGTCAATTCATCCAGCTGCCTGCATGAGGGATGCACAAACATGTGAAAGCTGGGTTTGCTTGGGTTTAGACTGCATAAGTTCCTTTCATCTTGCTTCCATGTTGGGTGTTTATTTCCTACCCTCAGTCGTGAATGAAAAGTGTATGGATTCTTGTGCACATTTATGAGCAGTTATGTCATTTGGTACACATTTTCTGAAATGTGCCATTTTTGTGTAATGTAATATATAGTGTGTACATGAAGTAGGCTTGCAATTCCCCCACCCAAGTGTGTGTGTAGGTGTGTGCATTTTTAAATGTGCATTCTTATAAAGTGTTTTTAAAGCATATTGCTTTAGGAGCATCAGAATTATATGGCTTTGGGTGACAGGCAGTATTCTGGCCTGTGTTCAGGGCTGGGGAGCATTTATTTGTGAAATTCTCTTTGAAATGCAAACCAATGTACCTTTTTTCATACCTAACTGTATAACCAAAGTCTGACAGGCAGTTGCAAATAGCTAGGTTCCACATGGATTACTGGTGCTCCACATTTTCTCTTCCATGCACCAAGAAGTATTTAATATTAATTTCTCTACATTTCAGATGTCCTTCAGCAAAAAAGTAACCATCTGTAGAAGTGGCAGGGAAGAAATTGACATCTCAGGAACCCCCCAAAGGATGCTTTGGGACGTAATTCCTTCTTACATTCATTGATGATAGAACCTGTGGTGCTGATGCTATGCTTGGGCTCCCATCAGCTCCGGAAGGAAGGGTGGTGACCAGGCATCAGGAATGATGAGAATTGGTGTCTAATTTCTGGAAGTTACAAAGTATCCCATCACTAATGGCCCTATAATTTCAATGGATGCCCATCCACCCCCTATTCAAGAACTGTACTTGTCATACATTCTGTCATTGCTGGGTTTGATTTCCCCCAAAAAAATAAGCTCCTGCAATTTGAAAACATCAAGTTCAAGTTCCCTTCAGCATCTACACATGGAGGCTGGCTTTCTGTTGAGGAAACCAACTCTATCCAGGGGATTTCAGGATCCTGACTTCCAAGTATGCTGAAATCATGAGGAGGCGTCTCCATGGATATATAATACATCACCGCTGCCTTGTAAAAAGTCATAATTAGAGACGGGCACGGAACGAACATTTTTTCGTTTCCGCTACCGTTTGTCATTTCCGTTACGTAATGAAACGACAAACAAAAATTGTGATGAAAATGCAACAAAACGAACAGAACCGCGAAAATTGTGGTCGTTACGTTTCGTTTCCGTTAATGGCGACGCACAATGAAATGAGCTGTTTTAAATGTTAAAAAATGCCCTGGACATCCATAAAAATGCAGCAATAATTATTTATATTGTCTGATAACCTACCAGGGGGGTTGGGGTCCTTAAAACTTTTGTTTTAGTCTTCTCCCATCGCAATGTATTATTCTTTTCACTTTAAAATGGATGTCACCACCAGCCACAAAATGGAGGCAAGCCATGTGATGGGATCATGTTCAACCAATAGCATGCCCAGGTTGCAGACTGGGCGGGCAGGTCTGGCCACCACAGAGGGCATAAAAAGGTCTGGCAGCCCCCGTCCTCCTTGCAGTCTCTGGTGGGAGTTAGGGTGGGATTGCTGTCTGTGCTGTGCCTCTAGCTTCAGTCCTGCTGCCTCCCTGTGTGCGTGCGTACTGCGTACCTCTCAGTGAGTACCCTCCCTTGCCCCACAGTGCAGTCACTCTGCAGCTGCCTTGCACCCTGGGCAACGCCCGCCGCTGCCATTGCAGCCTCCCGGCATACCTAGTCTATACTGTGTCTCTGCCAGCATCCATTTTTTTTAGTGTTTTCCCTCTGTTCTGGGGCGTTGGGGGATGCCCACGCATGGAAATGCTTTAAAACTCGCGCAAAAAGCAGGTAGAAACGTCAAACGAAAAAATGAAAAACGGTAATGAAATTTTTCAAAAAATTCCCGACAAATGGAAACGAACCGAAACAGACCTCTCAACGACAAACAAAAAACCGAAATGCCATTTTCCTGTTTCATGCCCATCTCTAGTCATAATAAAGATAAGGCAGAATTAGGCCCAACTCATATATGCAGCATAGATGTGAGGAAAATGATTGAAGGAAACTTAGGTGGTGAAACAATCTCCAGACTCCAGGAACAAAACAATTCAACCATTTCAAATTGCTGATTATATGGAAGTAGCCAACTCTACAGGACCAAATAAATGTGAAACTGCCTCTTCCTAATATCACATCTTGTCATTTTTACATTCAAGATGATTTCTGAAAGCTTGCAAGATTCATGTCTGTATTCATAAACATATAGTACATGCCTCCTAAGAATACTTCACAACCTATAGAAGGGGTATATGTTTCGTTCCCCCCACCAAAAAAAAAAAAATCATTAAAAACTTCTGCACATAAAACATCAAATGTGGCTTTTGCCAGTTGAATTTATTTCTTATGTGCAAAATGATAGTGGTCTTTTAAAATGTATTTTTACACAGGGGCTTTGAAATATTCTGTTTTGAAGCTGTCTTCTGAAATGGTAATGCTATATGTCAAAAAGTGTTGTATGCTTTATTTTGTGTGGGGATAAATTGACATGAATGCTCTCTAGTCAGATATACTTCTCTGAGACAAGAAAAAGTGGTCTGTAAAAAGAAGGTGACAGTATAGGACTTCAGTTAGAAATCTGATCCAATAATGCTTCAAGTGGTACTGCAGAGAAGAAGGCACTCATATGCAAACTATTTTTTTTAGAACAAAGTAGGCCTGTGTTGAATCAACCTATCACAGAAACACAACACAGAGACACACAAGCCACACACACACACCAGCATTTGCCCACTATGGTTCAAAACAGTGTGTTAAAATATTTGTTACAGGAATCCAAACAATCCAACCCAAATGTTCAATCGTTTGGGTTCACAAATGCAAGTGGCAAATGTTCTCAACTGCTAGTGGCAACAGGGCAACTTGAGGTATCTTTTTACCCTGTAGAAGAAATGAAAATGGGTTCACCTGCTACACCAAGAGAAAGTTGTCCTTGGGAAGCAGCCTGACCACGACACATGGCTGACCGAAGCATATAGAGGCCCCTCTTGTTGCTTATTATCAATTCCCCTCTGATTTATGGTGACCAATGAACAAATGGTCTCTAAAATGTCTTGTCTTACAGCCCTGCTTTACTCTTGTAAACTTAAGCCTCTGGCTTCCTTAATGGTTTGGAATAAATATATTTCAGGGGTTTTGTGGTTTTGTTGTTGTTGTTGTTGTTGTTGTTGTTGTTGTTGTTTTGTCTTCCTCTTTTCCTGTTTTGTAGCCAAACTACTGAAGTGTGCCTTGTGCCCATCTCTAGTTGGGGCTTCAGAGAACTGTGTTTCAGGGTGAATTGGTGTTCAAGTCTCCATGAAAAGGCAGAAGGGCTTTATTTTATTCAGATAGGATTTCATTTGCCTTAATATAACAGCACTGACATAAGAGTCCAATGTGGGATCCTTAAACGCCTGGGAAAATTAGAGAAGCAAGGGAACAAAGTGATGAACAAAAACTCTTGAGAACTTGACAAGGAAAAATGAATGCTCTAGTGCAGTGTTGGCGAACCTTTGGCACTCCAGATGTTTTGGACCACAACTCCCACAGTCCCTTGTCATTGGCAGTACAGGCTTGGAATTCTGGGAGTTGTGGTCCCAAATATCTGGAGTGCCGAAGGTTTGCCACCACTGCTCTAGTGGATAGCTGAGTGGCTTAGGTCTCTGGCTATAGAGCCAGACGTTGGGATTTCAGTTCCTCACTGTGCCTCCCTAAGAAGGGATGGGCATGATGATCCTAAGAGGCCCCTCAGCTCTGCTGTTCAAAGGTTATTATTATTGAATAGGGATTACCCAGTTGCTTCAGGCTTTAAAAAACCCTCCTATAATTTTTCTAAGTGTAAAACACCCAGTGGTGGTCCTTCCTTTTCATAGCATTCTGCAGCCCTCCAAGGGTACAAAGGTGATATGGCATGTTACCTCATCAGGCATTCTGGATGATCTCAGCGGCACCCTCTCCCAGGAGGGACAGTGGGATTAGAATGCCTGCCCTATATTCTGCAGCCAGGTTCTCCAACATACCGAGCAACGGCAGTTTGCTAAGGGACACACAAACAAAGATGCACCATGCTTTCCAATAGAACTACACAAAGTAATGGGTCTGTCTTTATTTCTAAGATGAAAGATGGGGGAAAACACAAACATCTAGTGGAAAATAAAAGGTGTCATCATATCACTATGATATATATTACGTTGAAGGATGTGACTGCTACTGAAGGATACCATTTGTGTGACTTAGACAAAATGAATGTTCAAATCATGGCATGTTTGGAATTTCACACCACAGGTAGCAGCCAGATGATGTGTGCTATTGCACTGACAGTGTATCTGTTTGCCTTGATAGATGGGCACAACCAAGCATAAAGGCATAAGAATTGCAATCCATCTTCAATTCAGGGCAGATTTCTCAAAGGGACTTCAGAATGGGTGACTCACAGGTCTATGGAAGAGGAGAAAGCAAACAGAAGTGTTTGTGTGTGTGTGTGTGTGTGTGTGTGTGTGTGTGTGTCTGTCTGTCTGTCTGTCTGTCTGTCTGTCTGTCTGTCATATGTCACAGCAGTACCTTGCTACTGTGTCCTCAGAACTGAACACATTGGCTCTGTTGCCCTCCCACTCCAAATGACGAGATAAGTCAGTAAATGGGGTTTAACTGGGCCACACTTTATTAACACACAACTTTATCTCAACAGCAACAACAGGAGGAGCCTGGCATCAGTGTAGATGGTTGGAACCCCAGGGTCACCTGAGACCCCTCCAACCGGGCAGCGTAGGGCAAGCAACGATCCCCAGGTGGTGCAGTCAGCCGACGGCACCCACCAGGCCAGTCAAGGGTCATTCACCTCCCTGCGTCCACTTGCAACAAACTGGGCTATCCCCGACACAGGGAGTCGTCCCCAAGTATCCACCCTGACACCATGACCTCCTGATCCGCAGTGCCATGGTTATTGGGTACTTGGGGACAGCTGTTCAATTACATACTTACTGCTGCCCTACCATCCGCTTCAGCCGCCAGTGTGACCAACATTTAGGTGACTTCACCTACAGCCCAGGCACCAGTGTGAAATAGGTGAAAAATCCCTGCTCTCAATGGCCAATTCAGAGTGTGGGTCAAAAATTCCTATCCGCCCCCCGCAGGTGACCAGTTACACTCACACTAGTCCTTAAAGTGGTGAGCGGGTAGGGAACGCTGAACAAGGAAAGGCTGTTGGGAGGGGTAGGGGCTGCCCTTTATAGGGCGCTCCTCCCCCTCCCCTCTGGACGCGACGACGCATCCTGTTCATCTCGTCAGCCCTCACGAGAGGGCAAAAGAGCTCCGCCGGGCGGAATCACCACCCGCGGAGCCGACATTTGAACAACTTTTGCAATGGGAAACCAAATTTCTTTGTGTTGTGCCTTTTTAGTTACACTGCCCACTAGCAAATTGCATGGTGCATTATGTTTTTTATCTCTTCACGTTTGCTCACGATGCACTGGGCCCTACACATTTTATCCTCAGAAGAATCCAGGGAAGTATGTTTCTTTGAAGGAGGAGAAGGTGTCTTCCACAATGTTACCCAATGAGCTTTAAGTCTGAGTGAGGATTTGAATGTGCTCCACCCAGCATTCTACATTACCAAACATGCCAAAAACAACAGCAGCCACTTTCTCCATTCTTCTTTTACCCCTTTGATGATGATTCCTGTGTTGTTGAGCAAAGGAAGAACACTTCTCTTGAAGCATGTATGGTCCCAAAGCTATGGCCGCCCTGGAAGTTGTCCTGTACTTTTCTTCACAAGCGTTTTCAGTGTGCAAAGTAGGGATAATTACCTCTGACAATTTGTTTCCCATGCTACATTTTGAAAAATCTCTGTTTTTTTCTTTCCCCAAGATGTGATTGGAAAGCTTTGCCATACAAAAATGAATGTAACTCTAATTCCTCCCCATTTGTACCCATAACTCCCAAAATTCATATCCCCAGAAGGAAGGCTTTTCTGCCATAGAGGTTTGGAAGCTGAAAAGCTTTTCAGGGTGGGGGAGTGTATAGCAACCCTAGATTAGCATCACAATGACTGAGTATGTAGCAGTTTAGAGAAGGACTTTAAAAAGTTAAGCCCTCAAAGTCCTGGGTGAACAGATTTACCAGTATTGTTTCTCTGGCGTCCTGGTTTTCCCTCTTGTTTTTCATCAAAGTATTTCCACCTGAATTTAGAGAGACCTGCTAATGTTAGTAAACTGTTGTGAAAAGGAAAGAGCAAATGCAATTCTCACTATTCCCTATGCTACCCATATTTACATTCTCTTATGTGTCTGGAAACATGCATAATGAGTCCCTTTACATTTCAGATTCTTGGGTCTTGGGAAAGCCGCAGTTACCACCCAAAGCAATTCAGTTTCCAGATAATAAGAGCAAAAGCAAAGTGTTCTGCTTATATACTGCCCCAGAGTGCATAAAACATTCTCTGGGCAGTTTATAATTTAATGATGCAGGGTACACATTTAGATATAAATTTAAATTTGCATATTCAGATAGAACTAAAATAGGCCTTAGAAGATATCAAGCCTTGATCCTGGGTTCATAGCATAAATGTTCATTTTCATGCTTTAAAAAAGAAAAAAATATTTTAAAAACGTGGGAATTTGCTATGAGGCACAGCTCGAACATATGTTTTAGAAAAGCTGAGAATATGTTCTTATCATTAGCCTCGCATATTTCTTTCTACAGCTATATCTATAGATGCTCACATGCTTTAATTTGTTTTGAGTGGCTTGAGGACCCAGGGATGGCCAAAATTACAAGATAAATAAATAAATAAATAAACAGAAGACATATCACTTAAACGCCACCTGTTTAATTACATGTTTCCAAAAATTGTCAGCAAAATTTACACGGTTCTAGGTATCAATATACACACCCCTTAGTCTTGTTGCTTGACAGCCTGCAAGAAAACATGGCAAACATTCTAATCTGAAAAACCCATCTGTTCATTAGAATCAGAATGAAATGGTTCTTAATAACAATGCACACGGACATTCAATTAGTCCTGCATGCCCAAGAGAGCATAACATTTGTGACTCTTCATGACAAATGCCTTCTAAAAACCTTTTGGAAATACTGCCTGTGGTTCTTCTACATTGGATTTGATTTATTTCACAGAAAACATATTGGTGGATTTTTTTTCCTCATCACAACAGGATCTTAGATGATTTTGGACAAGGAGGGGAGTGACATTGTCTTTGGCATGTTATTGTTAGCTTGGAATTCAGCTATCTTATCTTCTACTTGTTCTTGCATATCAATGTATTTAGAATTATGGCATCTATATGACCAAATTATTTACTTGGTAATTTTCTCCCTAACAATAGTAGATAACCACTGCTGACCCCAATTACAGGCAAGAATTGTGGAAACTTTTTCATATATGCCATTATATGAATTCTGTAATACCCATGCATATATTTATAGTGTTCTCTCTCTCTCCCCCCCCCCACCTCCTCCTCTCTTTCATTTTATACTTCCCTGAAGCTACATACTGATCAAGATAAAGGAGATGGAAATTTAAAATACATATTAACAGGAGATGGGGCTGGCAGCCTATTCGTTATAGATGAAAATACAGGAGATATTCATGCAGCAAAAAGGCTGGACAGAGAAGAGAAGTCTTTATATGTCCTACGTGCCAAGGCTATCGACCGAAAGACTGGCAGACAAGTGGAGCCAGAATCAGAATTTATCATTAAAATCCATGATATCAATGACAATGAGCCTAAATTCACTAAGGACATTTATACCGCCAGTGTGCCTGAAAAGTCTGCAGTTGGTAAGTATATTTTATTATTATATATCATTGGGGAATGAAAAAAGAATTGTGCACTTCCAAGAAATGCCCCAGAGGCTATTCATAACATGTTAGCAACCAGAAAGACTGTTGTAAATATTTTACTAGCTCCAATTTGTGAGCAATATGGCTTTCATGAAACCAACAACAGTCCAACAGAAACTTCTCATATGGAATATGGTATGAATAAATATTTTTGTTTGATATGGAATGATTCAGAAAAATGCTCAGCAAGGGCATAGTTTTGCGTGGTCAGGGATGGCCATTTGTTTGACAACGCTGTACTTTTGCAATCAACTGCTGGAACTGGAAAAGTTCGTGTTCAGCTCCAAAAGTCCATCTAAGACAGCTTTGTCCAAAGTCAGGCCTGGGGGCCAAATGTGGCCCATTTTCAAATTCTGAGCGGCCCGTGGCTTCTTCTCCCCACTGGCTCAGCCTGTCATGCATCCCCACCAGCTGGCCCCTCCCCATACCCGATGGAGGCATTAGCTTGCAGTTTTGTGGTTTGTCTGCCCTCCCTGCCTCCGTCCATTCCCCCAGCCACCTGCCCAGCCTACATACCCCCAGCTCCGTTGCTGCAGCATCCTCCCCTCCTCCTTGCATGTGATAGAGACTTGTCCAAAATCCAGCCTGGGAGACAAATGTGGCTGAATGGTCTGCCCCCACACATTTTCACCTCACCAAATCTGGCCCTCCTTGCCAAAATTTTGAACACCACTGATCTAAGACATTGCTGTACAAATAATTTGGATGTATGTAGTTGTTTACAGCCCTTATTCATAATGGAATGTAAGACCTACTATTTAGAAAGGTGAACAAAATTCACACCCATTTGTGGTGATATAATAAACGTAACCAGGAAGAGGAAGAGGAAGAGGAGGAAGGGCAGTCCAAAGATACAACTCCCCATGCCTGTGGCAAACAAATGCTTATTGTAAATCTAAGATTGTTGATATCTGCACCCTGATGTATGCTTGGAGTCTTATGAACCTGCTGTCCCACTGTATTCTCTTCTACTCTTTCAAATAAATCTCTCTTCTGCCCATGCTTGTTTTTGACCATGTCTTAGGACTCCATCTGTGTTCTTGGTTAACATTAAACAGAATGGTAAATACTGGTGTACTTTTACAACCAAACTTCTGGAACTGGAAAAGGTTGAGCTCAGTTCCCTAGTTTGCAGCCTCAGCTCTTAAAAAGAGGTTTGTCAACCACTGTAAGATGGGCAACACAGATCACAGCAAACCAAGAGGAATGTTAGTATATGTGCATGAGTGCAGCATGTGGTTCCAGTCAACTAGATAAGGGAAAGGTTGAGGGGAAAGAACAAGATGGAAGGAAAACAGTTTGGAAAACTGAAGACGGTATAATGGAGGCATTGTTATGCATCTTACATAGTCTTTGCTTCAGGGCATCACGTTCTGAAGCATTATAAACAATTAAATAAAAATGATATTTGTAGGGTATGCATAGCACAGAGAGACGTGCCTTCCTTCAACTCTCCAAGAAACTATCACACTATAAATATGTATATGAAATACAAATTGCAAGATTGGGAATCAATGGCCCAGCTCTTGTTGCCTAGCAAAGAATATCACAGTAGAGGAGGCCTATCAAGTTAACGAGGATTTGGTGAGTCAAATCCTTCATACAGTCCATTGATTCAAATGGGCCTACTCAAAATGGCAGCTTGCCATTAGATATGGGCATGACCAGAAAAAATGACGTTTCGAGTTTTCATTTGTTGGAACGGGTCCGTTTGGGGTCGTTTCCGTTTGTCGCAAAAAATTTCAAAAATTTGTCGTTTCTGTTTGTCGTTTGTCATTTGTTGTTTCCACTGCGATTTAGCGCGATTTGACTTCCCAGAGCATAGGGGTGTCCCACAATCAGGGCCGGCGCTAGGTGTTTTTGTGCCCTAGGCAGCAGGCGGGGTGGGGGGGCGGGCGAGTGGGCGGGCAGCGGCCGTGGGTGGGCGAGTGGGCAGGCGGGCGAGTGGGCGGGTGGTGGCCACGGGCCACAGGCGGGTGGTGGTGCGGGCGGGCGGGCAAGTGGGCAGTTAGGATATCACTTAGGATAGAAGTTCTGTTCTTGGCTTGCACCCCAAATCTGTGTGTGTGCAAGCAAATTGAAGTTGGGAAAAGAGAAAATAAATGGTAGTATATAATATATTTTTAAAATAAATCCACACACCTCCCACTCCCAGTCGAACCTCCCCCTTTATCCAATATCAGAAAAAAATCCTCACAAACTGCCAGAGAAGAAATAAAGAATAAACAGCTATTCCCTTCAGCAGACAAAGCTGCAGGGAATCAAAGAAATTATTTTCTAAATTCATTTCCCTCCCTGCCTGCCTAACTTAAATCCTAAAGCCTCCAGCCTCCCTCCTCAATCTCGATCGGATCACACCAGCACCAGCAGCCAGCCCTCCTCCCTCAACCACATCCATACACCCGACTGCGGTTTCTGGAAGGTGCCTCGGCTTTTTATGCCCTCCGAGACATCCAGAAGTGTCAGTCAAAAACCTGGCGATGCCATTGGTGGAATGGTTCAAACAATTTGCATGGTCCCATCCCATGCCCAGCCCAAATGGGCAGGTCTAAAAAAATAAAAAATAAAATAAAATAAAATAAAATCAATACGTTTTATTGCTATAAAAAACCCACTGCTGCTACTATTAAAATTCAGGCATTTAAAATAAATAAATTTCACATGTTTCTGTGGTGATTTGGTGTATTTTTTGACCACAATTTCAAAAGAAAAATTGTGGTCACCATTTTGGATCCACCCCACCGCATGGCATGGCAAGATGACAAGGATGACCCCCCAGCCTGGTGCAAGCAGCCCAGGACAGGAGAAGATGGGGGGGAAGGCCGGGAACCCCCCAGAAACCACCCCTCTGGTAGGTGGCAATGCCTCAGGCAGGCATATTTTCGCCTGCTTTTTTGGCCGGGAGTTGTTTTTTAAAAAAAACTTTCAAAAACTTTTTCTGTGCTTCGCATTGCGCAATCGCCGCGATGCCACAAACGGAAACGAAAAGCCGATCAAATTTTTCTTTTTTCGGTTTGAGTTCGAATTCTGATGGCTTAATTATCGTTACCGTTTCCGTTACGTAATGGAAACAATAACCGAAAATGGAAACGACAATTTCGCCGAGTCGTGCCCATGTCTACTTGCCATAATGACAGTTAGAGAAGGACCATTCAATGGAACATATGGAGGATTCACCAAATCACCACTGAGGAAATGGGCCTACCTTAGAACATTTTACTATGCTGAACAACAGTATTTGGAGCGATGTAAAAGAAATGAAGAAGCCACTTATACCATGTTAGAGTGCCAGAAGTGCAACTAGCATCATGTGAGGCACATGTACAATGGCACCAAAAGTTTAGTTATTTGCCATGTTATTTTTATATATTTCCTACCATCTTACGTGGCTTTATATCCTACAGTATGTATCTTCACTTTGGTGGAAATATATTTTTGTTGTCTCTGGTAGCAAAAGAAGAATAAGGAGGAGGAGGAGATGGAGGAGGAAGAGGAGTAGAAGGAGAAGGAGAATAGGAAAAAAGAAAGAAGTCTTTATTCTATTTCTACCCCACCTTTTTTCCTTCTAAAGATTTTCCAGGCAGATTACAAATGGTCTAAAGTTTTTGTTCTAGCCCTGCATACGTTTCCATGGCAAATGAACATGTTGGAGAGGGTGGAAAGAAATGTTGCTTTAGTGGCATCTTCTTCATCATCATCATCATTTTGTTCCTGTTTTGTGTGTGTGTGTGTGTGCGCGCACACACACACACACACACACACACACACACACACACACACACACACACACACACACACACACACACACACACACACACACACACACACACACACACACTTTAATTTATGATAAGTATATTATTGTTTGTTTCATTTAAAATATTTGCAGCCCACCCTAAGTATACCACAACATCTCCAGGTAGGTTGCAGAGCTCCATCAAACAATTTACAAAATATATAAATATAAAACATAAAGTCTTTAAAGCAGTTTGAACAGATTGAAATACATAAAACGAAAACATGAAAACGTAAAAACCATTGAATGTAAATCTGCAGAAGGCAAGATTCTTAACTTCCCAAGTCTCCAACAACAACAAAAAAGCACACTTTGACTTGGCATGGAAAGGATGCCAGTGTCAGCATCAGTGGAGCCTCCAAAGGGAGGGCATTCCACAGCCAGGATGCTGCCACCAGGAAAACTCTTCCTCATGTCTTTCATACTGAACTGTTCTCGATGGTAGGGCAAGGAGGAGAGCTTTCCGATCAGATTGCAAAGATTCATTTGAGACAAGATATTCTTTTCAGATAATAGATGCTAAAGTGGTTGTGTCAACAGTTATTAGATGTGCATGAAGCAGGCACTTTTAAGCATGCATAAAGGCAACTGGGAAAATACATCACAGCTTGATTTCTTAAATTAGTATTGATAGGAAAGACTAGGCACAGGACACATAAAAAGCAGTTCCAGCAAATCTCACTTGAACGTAGGCGTGCCAGAATTTAGACAGCCACAACTAGGCTAAATGAACATTCTTTAAAGAATAAATCACAAGGAATTCATATATTGGGCTAGGATTGCCTTTCAAAAATGGTTTCTTGAAAGTACTTTACTGAAGAAATAGAGGGAAGGGGAGCAGTCCAACATCAGTATCTTGATCCCCACTCTTATATAAAAAGCACATTACAACCCCACAATGTTTAGAAGCCCTGCATGAAGAATTCTTGAACTGAGAAGACACAACTATGAAGAAATTGTATTTCAACACAAGAAATGCCCATGTCCCAGGAAAAAGCAAAGCAAAGTGTTCTGCTTATATACTGCTCCATAGTACTCTCTGGTAGAGATGGGCACAACTCAAAAAAATGGTGTTTCGTTTGTCGTTTGGTTGTTTAGGGGTCCATTTCGGTTTGTTTTCATTTTCATGACTTTTTTGCAAAAAAATTTCATTTTTGTTTCGTTAGGTAACGTAATGAAAAAACGAAAATGAAAATCAAAAATTGCTGTTTCGTTAGCATTCTTTTTAGTTCAATGCATCTGCTGCAACGAAAACGAAAAACACGGCAAATTTGGTTGTTTCATTTTCGTTTTCATTTTAAAAATTTTTTTCGTTTCGTTTTCATTCTGTAACGAAATGAAAAAACAAAAACAAAAACAAAAAATCGCTCATTTCGTGCCCATCTCTACTCTCTGGGCAGTTTACAACATAATTATGCAGGCTACACATTGCCTCCCCACCTCAGCAAGCTGGGTACTCATTTTACTGACCTCCAAAGGATAGAAGGCTGAGTCAACCGTGAGCCTGCTACTTCGAAAAAAAGAGGACAGTTCCTGATCTTATTGACATATCTGAGTAAAAGAAGCTTCAAAAACAGCATCTGATGCACGTAGCATTTTCATAATCAGATAGGTAGGTGAAAATATGCAAGATTTGAAACCTACCCTTTAGGCCAATGGCTCTCCTTCTTCAAGTGTCCAGATGTTTTAGACTTTAACTCCCTGAATCTTTGAGTGCTGTCTACAATGGTTGGGATTTCTATGGTTTGAAATCCAAAACATTTGGAAAGACAGAATTTGAGTACTGTTGCTTTCGTTTATAGGACTCCACTACTGTTTGCTCATCAGCAACTACTCCTGGATATGGATGACCCATTTAGCTAGCAGAGAATTTGTGTTTTTTACTAAAAGTACATGTTGTGTTGAAGCAGTTTAGAACAACATGAAGATCATTCTTCAGCAGAACTCAGGATGGTCATATGCCATCAGTGTGTGTTTCAAATAATTGTGCCCCTGTTTATTTGTGTTCTTATTATTACCTCATTTGTCATTTCTTGCTCATTCATTCAATAGAAAGAGATGTTTTGAAAGTAATTGTCAAGGAGGCTCAGTGGGGAACAGAACTCCAAATGTCTGAGGTATTTGGTGTCATTTGGAAATAGGACAGATTACTTCAGATTACAGTGGTACCTTGGATAACGACTGCCCCAGATAACAAATGTTTCAGATAACGACACATTATTTAAAAAAAAACCCACAGCCCACAGCCCCAGCCTCCCTCCACATTTACTCTTACTGGTTCCTGGCGGTGGCGGAGGTGTGGGCTGGGTAAGATGGCGGAGGAGGCAGTGGCAGTGGAGGCGGCAAAGGTGGGGGTTGGGGAACATAGGGGATGAGGAGGGGAGGCAACATGCAGAGGTGGGAGCTGGGGGTGGGGGGGAAGGAAGCACCACACAAACCCAGCTCTCCCGCTGCCCGAATGTGCAGTGGCGGCGGTGGCAATGGAAGAGAGGGGAGGGCTGGGGGTGGGGGAGGAAGCGTCTCACGCACCCGGCTCTCCCACCGCCCGAATGCCCAGTGGCAGTGGCAGTGGCAATGGAAGAGTGGCGAGGGCCAGGGGTGGTGGGAAGAAGTGCCAGAGGCGCCCGGCTCTCCTGCCACCCAAATGCCCAGTGGTGGCAGCAAAGGAAGAAAGGTGAGGGCTGGGGGGTGGGGTGGGTGAGGAAGCATCAGAGGCGCAAGGCTTCACCTGGGTTTGCCCGCCGCCCGGGAGTCCAGCAGCAGCGGTGGCAATGATGGAGGAGAGGTGGGGGCCGGGGTGTGGGGGGGAGGAAGTGCTGGTGTCAGGGGTGGGCGAGGAGTGCACTTTGAAAGTGCACTTTGTAAAGAGGTCTCAGGGAAAAAAGGCGCTTTTTTTGCCTCTTTTTCCAGACCTCCAGAACGGATTAAAATGGTTTCCATTCATTTCAATGGGAAACCATGTTTCGGATAACAATTGTTTCGGATAGCGATTTGCCTCAGAGAATGAATTAAAGTCATTATCCGAGGTACCACTGTATTTACAAAATGTAAAACCCCAATGGTATGTGGTATAAGACATCACAGCATCTTCAAATAAATTTGAAACTTCCCCATTAAAGGAAGATTGTGGATAAAAAAAAATAGTAAAGTGCTTCATGTTTGTATCCTAAGATAACAGAGTATCTAGTTAGGCAAAGAAAATACTTCTGTAGCAATCCTAAAGTATGCACAGTGTGAACAGTGCATGCATGCATTGAGGAACTCTAGCTGAACTGAGTGGTCAGTATTCTCATGGGTTTCACTATCCACAGAACAACAGTAGTAGAAGGGACCAGAGATGTTGTCTGGGTAGCTTTTACCTTTACAGGCAGGCTTTAGCTAGTCAAAGGAGTTTAAACACCCAGTAAATACACATAGACTTGCACCTTCAGTCTCTAAGGTATGACTCATTAGCTTCCTATTCTCTACCACCAATTCCCATCCATCAATTAAGAGATGATTCATTGTAGAGTTCATTTTTATTTGCCCTAACTGTAACATCAAAGATGAACGGTCACAGCTGGCTAGTTCAAAATCGCAGTGACCTTTTTAACAGCAACATTAAAATGTGGGTTCCCCCCTCCCTCATACTTCTGCTCTGAAATTATTTGACAGATCCATTTTCCTATCTGCTTTTATTGGATTCCCTGTACATCCACCCAACTCCAGCTCCAGCATTACAGGCTAAAGATCTACACCTCAGCACTTTTCACTCATAACTAATGCTGACTCTGCAGTGCAGTATTAAGGAACATGTTCCGCACAGTTAGAGATGCCATCCTTCACATAAAATGTCAAGTCAACGTCCCTTCCCATCCCTTTTGGGAGGGCTTGTACAGGACAAAATCTGAAATCCTGAGAATGTGGAAATGAGAAATGAATAATTGTCCCTCTTAATGTAATAATTTCTAATGGCCAAAGTTCTGTTGTGTCCAGGGAGGGAAAATGGTTAGAATTCCCCAGCCAATGAGAGGACAAGAATGTTCACAAGTATCATATTACCTAGGGCAGACATTCTTAGTGGGAAAATATTGCCATTTACCAGTTGTTCCCATTGTTTCTACTTTGGGGGAGGTGGTCTTGTTTGCTTTATTTATTTATTTATTTATTTATTTATTTATTTATTTATTTATTTATTTATTTAGAGATACTTTCATGGGTCAGAAAATGAACTTGCACTTGTTAACCAAAACCTGAGGCCATGTATTGGTATTTTAACTCGACTCATTACTACATTGACTAGTAAAGATGAACCTGATCCATACTACTACTACTACTACTACTACTACTACTACTACTACTACTACTACTACTACTACTACTACTACTACTAATAATAATAATAATAATAATAATAATAATAATAATAATAATAATAATAATAATAATAATAGATGGGCACGAAATGAACAATTTTTCATTTCCGTTTTCATTTTTTCGTTCCGTTACGTAGCAAAATGACAAACGAATTTTGTCTCTGAAATGAAATGAAATGAACAGAAACACCAGAAATTTTGTCGTGTGTTTCGTTTCCGTTACTGCAATATGAGTGAATTGCTTAAAATCCTTTAAAAAATCACAAAAAAATGAAATAAATGGTAACGAAATGGTAACAAATGAGCGAAAATGAGAACGAATTTTTTTCAAAAATTCACGAAAAAAGGAAATGAGCTGAAACGGACCCTCCAAACGACAAATGACAAATGAAATGCATTTTTTTATTCGTGCCCATCTCTAATAATAATAATAATAGATTTTTTTTTAAAGAACAACATTGTGTCAGATAAGGAGAGGGCAATCTACCGTGTCACCATATTTTCCTGCTGCTTAATGACATAAAGAGATAGACCTGTTTCCCATGATGTCTTTTCACCAATGATAGGGAAGACAAGTGTTTGGTTCACAGTTTAACATAAACAGATCTTATTCATGGTTCCAAAGTCAGATCTGAAATGGAAAATAATTATTATTCACTTTCCACTACAAAATGAATGCAAGCATACAATGGTTGGTCTGTGCAACATCTTCTCAACATTTTCAGCCTGCTCTATGCCCAGATCAGTCTGTAAATGGTTTCCTCAATGCTGCTCACAAAAACTGCTTCTGCTATTTCATGCTGAAGTGCAATTCACCTCCTTTTATTAATCTTCCCTTCCCAGAACCCCTCCCCCATTTCCACACCCTAAAAATCATTAAAATCCTATCCAAAATCCTTAAGGACATCTCTCTGGCCCCTGCGTGTGCTGCAAGATCCAAAATTGGATTTACGACAGTAAACTGAATTGCATCTGGCAATACAGAGGACCACGAAAAGGAGCTCATCTCTTGCTTTGCTTCATGAACTCTGAAAATGCACATTCTCCCATAAATACCAACCTTGTTAATTAGAAATACCTAGGAAGAAGTCACATGAGAGGGCACATGTCCTCAGCTTACAATCACAGCTTTAAAATGTATCTATAGGGCAGTCATAACATTCCAACATTCCCATATGTGACTAGCTACTCTCATGCTCTCAATTGGGAGGGAGGGAGGGGAAAAGGCTAGATCACAAAAGAGGCCTCTCACCACGTGCTGAGGCCTTATGAAGATTCTGGCCTCTGCTGGGCAGCCCCTAGGATGCACAAATGTGACGCTAGCCAGGCAGGGGGCAAAGTGGCCCTGCCCAGAACTATGCTGTTTGGAGCTTCCATTGCCCTCCCAGCCCAGAAATAAAGAGGCAAGACACGATTGTAGGGTTAAAATTGGCCCAAAATTTATTGGTATGAAATTCACTCAATTCAACTGTTAAACATCCCTTAAACTAGGGGGCCTGTATGTAGTGCAAGTGGATTCATTAATGATTCCTAATATCATTAGAAGGGTGCTGCCCACCTGTTCAGTGCCCTCCCAAAACCTGTGGTCCGGGCAGCCCTCATTCCTAATCTTTGAACTTATTTATACCTAACACCTAATGTTCCTAATTTCCTAATTCATTTCCGAATTCAAATCGAGGGCTACCGGCTTAGTAGGAAATGTTATTCAATATATTTCACCTGACTTAAATTTTCCACTTGCACTACCCAACATGGAAAGGGGGCTACATAGTATGCTCCCTTTACCCCACTGAGCCCCTAGCTCAGACCAAAGGCCCCATTTAAATCAGTTTTTTTTTAATTAAATCTTAACTTAACCCTCAATTAATAGTTGCACATTTCCCTAATTAAACCTTTTGGGGCCTTATTATTATTATTATTATTATTATTATTATTATTATTATTATTATTATTATTATTATTATTATTATTAATGTGGGGTCCCATGCCTATAACTAAATGAAATGTTGCACGATATTGGACCCATTAGTCTCAACATGACCAAACCTGTCTCTAAGATTCCTCAGGTCAGCTTTAACCTGGAGAATCTGCCACTTACCACTATGGATCCACACAATGACAAAGACACATCCAGAGCACCGTGGAATGTGGCTTACTTGAACCCATCCCAGCTCATGCCTTCCGATCTCCTCCAGTTCACCATGGCCCTCATAGGCCCAGCCACCATGTGACTCAACACCGTGACAGGTGCTTACTCTCACCTGATCGCCTCCATTTCAACGTGACCCTCATGGGCCCAGACACCATGTGGCTCCACATCATGACAAGTGTTTACTCTGAATCCCTGTCTCATCCATTTTGATGTGACCCTTGTAGGCCAAGCCATCATGTGGCTCAACACCATGTAGGTGTTACTCTAAATACCCTGGGATGCAGGCTCCATGAACCTGTCCCACGGCTATCTCCATGCTTTGTCCCTTTAACATGGCCCACTGGACCAGGTTCCAGCCTAAAGTTGTATGCCATGCATACTCAGCTGTGCACAATAGTTACTGTGTCACTGTAGCAGCACTTCAGGCATGATGAAAGAAAACAATGGCCGGAACCTAACCGTTCAGTTAAGCTGAACATAATCAAATGTTCTGTAATATTCTCCTCTCCCCACTCTATAGATTTGTGATATTCCCCTCTCCCCACTCTTACAGTCAAGTGGCATAGTAGCCCGTGGCACCAGCTGTGACTGCTTTGCCACACAGGTATGAATGAGTCCAACTTCAGCAGTCCTCATCTCCGACCATTCATATAGCTATGGCAATAACAGTACCATATGTGCACTTAGTTAAGGGGGGGGCATCATAATCCATGACCAAGTTCCTGTGCTAGATTCTCAGGTCACCTTGATCGTTAGTTTTTCTCACTGTGGAGCTCTTTAAAATGTCACACGTGCCCAGGACAATGCTTTCATCAATTAGATCCCCTCTATTCAGATATGTCCCATAGCCAAGGCCCAGCCACCACAGTGGCAATTCAACGTCTGAGAGCAAATGCCAAAGCCTGCGACATGACTTTATAAATTTTTGGTCATACACTGCATAAAGCGATGTAAATTTCAATAATTGGTATTCAGCAAAAGAGGGCCCATCACTCAATCTGAAATTAAAAGGGGAGGGGCCTTGCAAACAGTTCCATAAAAATTCTGAAGGGTAAAGCACCCTTTCCTGTCTTAGCAATGAGCAAACACTAACTCCAAACTGCACTGTGGCAAATCACAGCCCATCTGAGAAAGTCTTAATTACTATATACTGTGTACCACAAACATTCTGTTTAAATATTAAGAGGGCTAACCGTACAGATTTTGTGGGCATTCAATTCATGCTGAGGTGGTCAGGTAGGGTGGATCCAGTTCTTATGATCTGGTTTAAATTTGTACTTCATCATGGCAACATAGCACCCTTCCTTTTTCTATACTATGTGCACTGACATGTTTGCTCACAGTGTAATGTAACTTGCTCTGCCTTTTCCTACATTACCAACTAACTTGACTTGGATGCTGTAAGCATATAACACCCTGAACCAAATTTTGGTCAATAATAGTAGACAAGTTACATAGCAGCTTTGGCTACAATTCACCAGATTTGTTGGAAGAGGCAAATTGATTTACTTTAGCAAGTCATTATGGTTTATCTTGCTCAACAATTATCATTAATCAATAAGGGAAAAGTCAACATACATTTATAAGAATATTTTTTCCCTTGTAACTGGGAAAGGGTTAAGAATCAATGGCCAATCTTATACCTTCTGAAAAGCCATTAAGTGTCATTGACTTGTATCTATTAACTGAAATACCTACAACCTCTGATCCCTAACTTCTATCAGTTCAACTGTATGGAAGCAGGCCTGTCAAAGAGCACTGTGGCCCATTCTCCAATCTTAAGAAGAGGTGATCTTATGGTGTATGTGGGACTTTACTTCACTAAAGCTCTCCCTCTGTTTCTTTCTGTCACTCTCTTCAAATCTGTTAGAAGATTCAATGTCAATTCTCAGAGAAAAGAGAAGGAAAAGAAGACATTCAAATTTTATCAAGGTGCATCTGTATTACTATAAAGGGAGGAATTACAGAGGGGAATGTAATTAAAGAGTCCCCATGTTTAAGTGCAGTGGTTTTAATATTCTAATATTATGTTTAAACTGATTGAATTAATTGCTGTAATCATCCCACAGGTCAATTTATAGGGTGGGATAAATAAATAAATAAATAAATAAATAAATAAATAAATAAATAAATAAATAAATAAATAAATAAATGTTTATGAAGAACCTGGATAAAGTTCAAAACAGACCTACTTTTTATTGGATGCGGGTCTACTATTTTAGTCTTGTACTTTAAACTGATTGATTGTAAACTGTTCTAATCATTTTACACTTCAAATTAATAGGGTGGAAATAAATAGCTAGCTAAATAAATAATCAATTGATTGCTTATGAAGAACTTGGAAAGAGAGTAAAGCAGCTCTACAGGAATCCAACATATGTATTTATTTATTTATTTATTTATTTTTATACCACCAATCTTCCCAGAGGAACTCTGGGCAGATAACAATAGAGATGTAGGGACAATAGGGATGTATATAATCTGACACATCCATGGTACTATGAACCACTTTCTGTTTGATGATGTATCTTGCTCAATGAACTCCATAAGCTAGTGCAAAGCTCTGCACTGAGAAACTTGCAAAAGCCTGTACTTGATTGACTTCTCATGTACAGTGGTACATTGTATAAAGGAATTAATTTGTTCCAAATGAAATTATGTTAAGCAAATTTTCCTTTATACAAATGTCCCATAGGAATGCATTGAAAATGGAGTAATCCCATTTTTATGTTGTACAGATTTGCCCCATAGGCGATTCTGTTAAGCAAATTTCCCCTATCTCTGGAATTTTTTATGTTGTACAGATTTTATGTTATACAAACTGCTCGTTATACAAGGGTCCACTGTAATGTTTTCCTCCATTAAGCCCTGGAACATACAGTCCATGCTCGTGTTGACATAAATTTCCCCAAGCAACAGATTTGATTCCTTATATCTCTCTGTCAGTCTTCCCTGACAAATATATCTGGATATTCTACTTAGTGTTTTACATTGTGAGGAGGAAAAAACATTAGATTAGAGTTAGATCATCAGCCCAGATGACAAATTAATCTGAATACAGCCCCTAGAGTAGCTTTTTACTGGATGGTTGTGGTATATAAATAAATAAATAAATAAATAAATAAATAAATAAATAAATAAATAAATAAATAAATACACAAAGTTGTATTCACAGTCAAACTGGAAGCTTATTTTAAGCTTTAACTTGGTGATATCTCATTCTCGTTAAGGACACTTCTAAAGAATAAATAATTATCATCCACCCATATTTGTTAATAAGTTTTAATAATAGGAACTTATCTTTAAAAAGTAGGATGATGCCTGTAGCAACCATACTGTACTCATATGTACCTGTGAGGACAAATTACTTCATACCCTTATCTACAACTGTTCTGGAACAGCTAACTTTAGGATAGAGTAATGTTCCTTTAAGAACAAGGTATCCTTGGTGTGGTAGTTCTAAAAAGCATGTGTTCTCTCTCCACCTCTTTCTTGGCCACCAAACCTAGGGAGGAGTTTTCCGGCTAGTGACCAGAGGGTCCCTTGTTCTTTGTTTCTTACTCTTCTAGCTCCTGAGTTTTCCTTGATTCTGAGCTTGCAAGCCAGCTTTAGCCTTGTGTCAAATATTATACAGAACTCTAAAGCATGAATTAGCCTTTTCATTCTGAAAGCCCCCCTAAATAAATTCTAGTGTAAGCCTGAACTAGCTGTTCAGTACCATGCAACATAATATAAAAGGGACCGTATGAATCGCTCACTCCAAACTTTTCAAAAGCACCACTCAGATCTCCCCAACATTCTTGTGCATGGACTATTTACAATGCCTATTCATGTCCCAGGCTTTCAAGGTCTTTCTGCTAATTAGAAACTGGAAAGGAATAATGATAATGCTGGAAAATCCCTTTCTATTCTTTAAAAGGGGAGTTTTGGGTTAAGGTCAGCAGTTTAATGGTCACTTCATTGCAAGTGTCTTTAACATTTGAATCAAAAGCTAAAGGCTGCACCCAGCTGCCTAGTTTATATATTCATCCTGACTCTCTCCCTCCTCTTATTCTCATTTAAAACAATACAGACAGCTAAACCATCTCTCTCTCTCTCTCTCTCTCTCTCTCTCTCTCTCTCCACTTTACTTTTAATCACATTTTTTAAAAGTACCACCTGGGCCAGCAGAAGCCCAAGCCCATTCTGCAGCAATGTCCTCAGCCCTCCTTCTCTCAGAGAACCAGCCAATGCAGGCAAAGGAAAACAAAGCAGCTCTTCCAGCATTAGTAGTAAGTGGAGGCCCATGACTGACGGGGAGGCAGGGAGCTAAGGCAGAATACCTGCTTGAAGAGGGCTAGATCAGTGCTCCCCAACCTTTTTGTCCCCACGGACCGGTAAATGTTTGATGATTTTTCCGTGGCCCGGGGCTGGGGGTGGGGCTGGGGAGGGGGGGAGATGAGGGGTGCGTGGGGGTCGGGAGGGGGGCAGGGGAGGGTGTGGGGGGGCGGGGGATGGGGGGAGGGAGGAGGGGGACCGGGGGGGGCTTGACATCTGTGCCTTGCGGGGGGCCCACGGGAGCGGCGGCGGCGGCGGCGCTCACCGGCTGGGGGCGTCGGGCGTGCCGCTCCCCCCCGTGTGCACGGGCAGGGTGGGGGGGAGCCCGGGGCTCCTGGGCAGGCGGGCCCCCACCTCTTCCTCCTGTCGGAGCCGCCACCGCGTCGCCTTGCCTCCGGCTGCGGCCTTCGGGCAGGCGAGCGGGAGGGGGAGGGGAGGGAGGCCGGTGGGGGGGTGGCGTCTCTGTGCTGGCCGGCCGGCCAGCCAGCGCACGCACACTCCGGTTGGGGGGGCTCGGGGGCGGCGGCCTCTCTCTCTCTCTCTCTCTCTCTGTGGGGGGGGCGGGGGACGGGAGCGGCCGCTCCTTCCTTCCTTCTCCCTCTCCCAGCAGAGCGGTGGCGGCGGCAGCAGTGTTCCGGCTCCCGGCCCCCCACCCCGGCCTCTCCTCTCCTCTCCTCTTCTCTCCTCCAGCGGGGCCTGGCGGGGGCTTCCCTCGTCCCTCCCCCATTCCTCGCGCCTCCCCCGCGCACCCCCTCCTCCCCGCCTCCCCGGCACAGCCGGCGCAGCTGCCAGCCTCCTTGGCGGGCGAGCCCGGCCCAGGCCCCGACGACGACAACAACGCCTCCAGCGCTCCCGCCGGTGGCAGCAGCAGCACCGACCTCGACAGGGACGAGGAGGAGGCGGCAGCGGCGGCGCTGAGCAGCACCGTCAGGGCCAGGGCGAAGCGCAGCGGCGGGGGCGGCGGCGGGGGTGAAGGCGAAGGCGAAGGCGGCAGAGGCACCCGGGGCAGCAGCCGCATGACCGCGCTTTCTGTCCCTCGGGTGGCGGGCGGCTCCTCCTGCGCTCCTCCAGCCTTCTTCTTCCATTGGCTGCCCGTGGGAGAGAAGAGGGGGAGGAGGAGGAGGAGGAGGACGCGCCGCCACCGTCGTGGCTGCTGCTGCTGCTGCTGGTGGTGGAGGGCGAGGAGGAGGAGGGCAGCGGAGGAGGAGGATGTGCCGCCACCGCCGTGGCTGCTGCTGCTGCTGCTGGTGGTGGAGGGCGAGGAGGAGGAGGGCGGCAGAGGAGGAGGAGGATGCGCCGCCGCCGCCGTGGCTGCTGCTGCTGCTGCTGCTGGTGGAGGGCGAGGAGGAGGAGGGCGGCGGCGGAGGAGGATGCGCCGCCGCCGCCGTGGCTGCTGCTGCTGCTGGTGGTGGTGGAGGGCGAGCAGGAGGAGGGCGGAGGAGGAGGATGCACCGCCGCCGCCGCCGGTGGCGGGCAGAGGAGGGAGGCAAAGGCAAAGGCGGCGGCGGCGGCTCCTCCTGTGCTCCTCCAGCCTTCCTCCTCCACTGGCCGCCCGCGGGAGAGAAGAGGAGGAGGAGGGCGACGGAGGAAAAGGGAAGGAGCCTCCCCGGCCTCCCCAGGCGGCCCGGTGCCGACCGGTCCACGGACCGGCACCGGTCCGCGGCCCGGGGGTTGGGGACCACCGGGCTAGATCACAAAAGAGGCCTCTCACCTCATGGTGAGGCCTTATGAAGATTTTGGCCCCTGCTGGGCAGCCCCTAGGCTGTACAAATGTGCTAGCCACTGCACTATGGCTGTTCAGAGCTTCCATATTTCTTAGCTTGATGTATACAGATGCAACTTTATTGTACTGGGGTGAAAAAGGTTGATAAAGACATTCAGTGTTCTGCACAGCTCTGCAGACAGTATAGGTAGGAACTGTGTCCTTCAGCATTTGATCACTACAGACCTTAAGAAGATGCAGGGAAAACAAAAGACATGTCAATGGGTACAGTTTTGGAGATGACCAGGGAAAACTAATAACTGCATTTGAGGCTTAAAACCCAGAAAATGGGTTTTATACCATGGCTTATCAAACCCAGAAATCTCTTATAAGTTAAAAATACTGATTTTGTTTTTAGCTGGTTGCAATGAAATTGGGAAGGGAGAGGGTGTAGTCAATATTGTGATGATTCCCCGGGGTTCCATTTCATCTCTTACTTGGATAAATCTGATCACAGTTTCAATTTCTTTTATAGGGCAGGAATAGGTGGAAATTGGCTTAAGTGCGAAACCTGAAAAACTGGCACATTCCCAAAATAAAATAGCCTGCATGTTGGTAACTTGGTTTAGGCAGCTGCAATTTTGGCAATTCCTAACAACGAATATGTCAGCTGCTATCAAATGATTCCACATTATGTCACAATGTTTGATGTGAATAATTATTTCCATATATTCCAATAAGACAAAGAGGGATTGAAGAACATTTTAATCAACCGTGACACCAAGGCACACACACATGCACACCATTCTAAAATTATTATTTTGTCAAAACACAGTTTGTTTTGGTTTATTTTTCATCTTTTGTCTTTCCTACAAAGTTCTATGTGATGTAATGGCCTTCCTGGTGAATCCTGTGCAGGAAATATATGCATCTGTGAAGGACTGCACGGTTCCTCGTGCAGGACCCGCCAGGCAGGCAGAGCTCAGAAGCCTCAATGCGTGGATGAGGTGATGGTGTTGAGAGGAGGGCTTTAGATTTGTCAGGAACTGGAGAACATTTTGGGACAAGCCAAACCTATTCAGGAGGGACGGGTTGCACTTGAATCATGATGGGACCAGAGTGCTGGCACTCAACCTCAAAAAGGCTGCAGAGCAGCTTTTAAACTGATAACTGGGGGAAAGCCGACAGGAGCTGAGTGGCATCCGGTTCGGAACACCTCATCCACAGGGAATGAGGTTGGAAAGGGTAGAGAATCACATAGAGATGACATAGCAGGTATTAGTATGGGGAGAATAATGGAATGTGATAGTTTGTCTACTGAAAATAATACCTGTCGGGGGGAAAGAACAAAGCAGCAGCTGTTGTTGCAGAACCCACTGTACAGGTGCTTCTACACCAATGCTCGAAGCCTCTGACCAAAAATGGGAGAACTTGAACATTTGGCAGCTAGGGATAACATTGATATAATAGCAATAACAGAAACCTGGTGGAATGTAGAGAACCAGTGGGATACAGCAATCCCAGGCTATAAACTCTATAGAAGGGATAGAGAGGGGCGGGTTGGAGGGGGAGTGGCCATCTACGTTAAAGAAGGTGTAAAATCCAACAGAATGGAGATTGACAGATGGTCTGACTCCACCATAGAATCACTGTGGGTTAAACTACCAGGTCCAAGGAGTGATGTGATAGTTGGGGTATGCTATTGTCCACCAGATCAGAAACTTGAGGGGGACCTTGAAATGAGGAGAGAAATCATGGAAGTGGCTAAAAGGGATAGGATAGTAATCATGGGGGACTTCAATTATCCCCACATTGACTGGGCCAATGCGAGCTCCGGGCAAGAAAGAGAAACTGGGTTTCTTGACTTGCTGAATGACTGTGCCTTAGAGCAACTTGTCATGGAGCCCACCCGAGAACAGGCAACTCTGGATCTAATACTGTCTGATACACAGGACCTGGTCAGGGATGTGAATGTCACTGAGCCTCTGGGAAACAGTGACCATGCTGCAATCTCCTTTGCCATGCATGTCGGAGGAAGAGTGTCAAGCAAATCAGACATAAAAACCCTTGATTTTTGAAGGGCAAACTTCCCTCAGATGAGGAAACTAGTTAGAAAGAAATTGAAGGGGAAGGTTGGAAGAATCCAATCTCTTCAGAGTGCATGGAACCTGTTTAAAACAACGGTAACAGAGGCCCAACACAACTGCATACCACAAAGAAAGAAGAGCTCATTTAAGTCCAAGAGGGCACCGGCATGGTTAACAAGTGGAGTTAGAGAGGCTCTAAAGTGCATGGAGAGGTCTTTCTGTAAATGGAAATCCTCCCCAAATGAGGAAAATAAAAAGGAACACAAACTCTGGCAAAAGAAATGTAAGAAGATGATAAGAGAGGCAAAGAAAGATTTTGAGGAACGCATGGCTAGCAATATAAAGGGTAATAATAAAAGCTTCTTTAAATATGTTAGAAGGAGAAAACCTGCCAGAGAACCAGTTGGCCCTCTGGATGGTAAGGGAGGAAAGGGGGAGATTAAAGAGGACTTGGAAATTGCAGAGAAATTAAATGAGTTCTTTGCTTCTGTCTTCACGACAGAAGACCTTGAGCAGATTCCGCTGCCTGAACGGCTCGTCTTGACTAAAGAATTAAATCAAATACAGGTTAAAAGAGAGGATGTTTTAGGACTAATTGATAAATTGAAGATTAACAAGTCACCGGGCCCAGACGGCATCCACCCAAGGGATATTAGGGAACTGAGAAATGAAATTGCAGATCTCTTAATGGTAATATGCAACTTGTCTCTTAAAATGGCCACAGTGCCGTGGGACTGGAGGATAGCAGATGTCACACCAATTTTTAAAAAAGGAAGGAGGGGGGACCCAGGAAACTACAGGCCAGTTAGCCTTACATCTGTTCCAGGGAAGATGGTGGAAAGCCTCATCCAAGAGAAAATCTTAAAACACATAGAAGAACAAACCTTGCTGAGAGAAAATCAGCATGTCTTCTGCAAGGGTAAGTCTTGTCTGACAAACCTTTTAGAATTTTTTGAAAAGGTCAACAGGCATATAGATTTGGGTGAACCGGTGGATATAGTCTATCTGGATTTTCAAAAGGCTTTTGACACAGTCCCTCACCAGAGGCTGCTGAGAAAATTGCACAGTCAGGGGATAAGAGGGCAGGTCCTCTTATGGATTGAGAACTGGTTGAGATCCAGGAAACAAAGAGTAGGTGTCAATGGGAAATTTTCACAATGGAGAGAGGTGAAAAGCGGTGTGCCCCAGGGATCTGTCCTAGGACCGGTGCTTTTCAATCTGTTCATAAATGACCTGGAGACAGGGATAAGCAGTGAGGTGGCCAAGTTTGCAGATGACACAAAACTTTTCCGTGTGGTAAAAACCAGAGAAGATTGTGAAGAGCTCCAGAAGGATCTCTCCAAACTGGGGGAATGGGCTGAGAAATGGCAAATGTGTTTTAATGTAGACAAATGTAAAGTAATGCATATTGGGGCAAAAAATCAAAACTTTATCTATCAACTCATGGGCTCTGAGTTATCCGTGACAGATCAGGAAAGAGATCTTAGTGTGTTGGTGGACAGCTCCATAAAGGTATCTCCCCAATGTGTGCCAGCGGTGAAGAAGGCCAATTCCATGCTAAGGATTATAAAAAAGGGGATTGAAAATAAAACAGCCAACATTATAATGCCATTATACAAAACAATAGTAAGGCCGCACCTGGAGTATTGTGTACAATTCTGGTCACCACATCTCAAGAAAGACATAGTGGAACTGGAAAAGGTGCAGAAGAGAGTGACTAAAATGATTACCGGGCTGGGGCACCTCCCTTATGAGGAAAGGCTAAAACATTTGGGGCTCTTTAGTCCTGAAAAAAGGCGCCTGAGGGGGGATATGATTGAGAAGTACAAAATAATGCAGGGCATGAGTAAAGTGGATAGAGGGAAGCTCTTCTCCCTCTCACAAAATACCAGAACTAGGGGACATACACTCAAATTGAGGGCTGGGAGAGTAAGAACAGACAAAAGAAAATATTTTTTCACCCAGTGCGTTGTTAGTCTATGGAACTCCCTGCCACAGGATGTGGTGATGGCACCTGGCCTGGATGCTTTCAAAAGGGGATTGGACAGATTCCTGGAGGAAAAGTCCATCACAGGTTACAAACCATGATGGAGATGTGTAATCTACAGGCTTAAAACCAGGGTACTTCAAGGGCCAGATGCAGGGAGTGGTATCAGGAGACAGATATCTAGTCTCATGCACTCCCAAACGCATCTGGTGGGGCCACTGTGAGATACAGGAAGCTGGACTAGATGGGCCTTTGGCCTGATCCAGCATGGCTCTTCTTATGTTCTTATGTTCTTATGTTCTTATGTTCTTATGTTCTTATGACTTGTGACCATCCTGTGCAGCTGGGCATTTCTTCTGGCCATGCCAGGTGGAGCTTGCAAATTAAAGTCTCTACACAGGAACTGTATTAATTGTGTGCAGCCTGACATATGTTCTAGAAAAAATGTAGCATGAAACATTTCTAGTATGAAGCTAGAAATGAGCAAAAATGGCCTCCAAACTTCATCTATGCCAGCACAGACATTTTCTCAAAGTGGAAAAACACATTAAAAATCTCACTAGGAAAAGAAGGGTATGTGCCACCCAATACTTTACAGAGAGGAAGAGGCAATGAAGTCCACATCCCTAATGTTCTGTTTATGCATGAGCAAGAACCTCTCTTTTTTAAATTTAATGTGGAGAAAGCAGTAGCAGAAGGAGAAGGATTAACTGCTTCCCTTTAGTCATGTTGACAACACTGGATTAGCTAATGCATGAAATAGGCTAGCTGATGTTAGTAAACTCACAGTTTCCCTTCAGAAAGCCTTAATGTTCAAGATAAGCTTTATCCTTCCGGTGAGGGTAGTTATATTTATCAGGGAATTTAATGAATTCATTTGTGAATACACAGTTTCAGATCAGGGAAAGGAACAGTATCCTGAAACTGGGCTCACCATAAATACCAGAGTCATGAAGGAAATGGGCACGAAGCTAGAAATGAGCAAAAATGGCCTCCAGACTTCATCTATGCCACCACAGAAAGCACATCTGGGGATGTTTGCTGGGCCTTGTGTGCACACATGAAATTGCTCATCAGTGTAAGTGGAGGCAAAAGATACCTTTCTCAGGAAATTTGTTAGAAAATACTTCTAAGGAATTTTCTCTTAGTCTTAAATGGAAATGTATTAATATTGGTGTTTGAAGGAGGTAAGTTGCATGCACCCTGAAACTGGAAAAGGGAGTCTTTAATCAGCACTGGCAAGGGCACAGCACAGACGAAAATTGCCCAACTTGATTTTGCATCCCAAAATTCTCTAACTTTGGGAGGGCAGAGTATCAATTATTTTTGCAGGGAATAGTTTAAAACTGTCTTGATCCAGAAAGAGTTCAAAGTTTGGGGCAATTAAAATGTACATTAATATTATTGTATGGAATGTTTCAGTGCATTAGCAGCATTTTATAAAGTTATCTATATCTTTTCTCCAAAGACACAGGTAACTTGTCTTATAAACTGGGTGTGGGGGGAATTAGAACAGACATGATTTGTGATATAGAAAAGAATACTTGTATTTTATAGCACTCATCTCACATAACGTGCCCAAATGAACATCTGACCTTCATTCATGTCAGTATCTTATACCAATTTCATTCATATTAGTTATTTATAGAGATGTATAATTGCAAATTTATTTATTTATTTTTATTTATTTATTTTGAATATTGTACCCCACTTTTCTCCTTGGAAAAGGACCCAAGGTGGCTTACAATAATGAGGAGCAATATATAGCCTGGAATTAATATCCTTCACTCTCCTACTTCATGATGCATTCTGAATGAAGGTCCTTTGTGTTCATAGTGACTATGAAACTCAGGACCAGCAGCATTTGATGGGCAAAACGTCTCTCTCACACACACACTTTCAATATTACATGAGCAATTTGTTCAGAGTTAGTAGCACAGAAAGCAGACACACATGATACCTTATTGCAACTGGGCTCACCTTGGAAATAAGTATTTAACCCAAACACCCCCCCCATCACATCCCTAGTGTTCAGCTCTGAAAAATTACATTCTGCAAACTTCCAACAGACATGTAAATTGGATAGCACTGATTGATTGCTGTTCAGAGTGCAACTAAAATTGTTTTCCATCTAGTTTTTGAAGAGTGAGGGGAATGCTTCATTTTATCATTATAGGGAACACAGGGCGTCATAACTAGAGATGGCACTTTGTATTCATATCCCTTGGGATAGAGATTCAAAGTGCAGCATCACAAGTGCCAAACAGGTTTGGCCCTCCAACCATCCACCCAGAACTGGCCACTAAACATTTGTTACACGCCACATACACACCCATCACTGTTGGAATTGAGCCAATTGCACATGACACCTGGCCAGTGCTTACCTACCTCCCCACTCAGCCGACCACTCAACCGCTGAAAAGGGAGGCAGGGAACAGCCTTCTTGCCAGAGTGGTTGGCTATGTGGGGAGGCAGGGAAGCAACAGGATTCTTTATAGATGTTTTCCTCAGTCAATTGCTAGAAGCAACAAGACTTGAAATGGGGTCTTACTGAATGAATAGCATGTTCTGTATTCTATTGTTGAATTAAGCAGGGGCCTTTAAGTATTAATAAGGCATGGGGGGACTTTTAAAGCAATGTGGACATGTACCATTTAAAACAAGTAGATAAAAATGGACTACCTGCTTGGAAAATGTGAGTAAGGTGTGTGTGTGTGTGTGTGTGTGTGTGTGTGTAGACCTAGCAGCTAAAGCAGTGTTTGATTTGCTGTAATACATTCTTGCCATTAAATTGAATTGAAGTGAATTTATCATGGTCAAAGTGAGCATGAAACAGATTGCATAGTACACAATAAAACAGTACATTATGCCAAACAATGCACCCACAAAGTATCTATGTCACAATTACCCCAAATCAGGGAAGATAACCACTATGTTATATGTCAAGTTATGGCAGCTGTACAAAATTTGGCCTCTTTATTAGTAATATGGAGTATCTGGTCAGAAAGGAACAATAAGATATAAAATTCTTCTGTTCTATATGGGAAGTTTTGAAGAATCTATAAGAATATATAATAATTAAATATATATATAATATGTTTTTTTAATTCCATTTAAGCTTTAAAGCTGAGTTTATTCTGTAGTGGAAGGACCCATCTATGAATTCTCCTGCTAGTATATTTCTGTTTTTAACCTCAGGTTACTTCTGTCATGTTTATTGTCAAATAAATATTGCAATCCTTATTATAAAGCAGATTTTTTTAACCTAGAAAAAATACTCATTGCCTAGCATCACCTTCTGTAGTTTAAACATTCTGCACACACTAGAAACAATATGAACACATGCCTCTAGTAGACAGCTGGGTGATCTCAAGAGAGGAAGGCTTCTGGCACTCCCCTTCCTGGTATGTGAGGGACTGAGTATGCTCCCATGATCCCCAGAGAGAACATGCATGCATACAGGCGGTGGACCAAGGTGCTGACGACTTGTCAAAACATACCAAATTGCCTTCATACCCCCAAGAGGGCTCATTTTCACTTTTAGAGTTGTTGTTTTTTAAACACATGCACACACTTCCAAACATTTGATCCCCTAGGGTAGCATACAGCTTGTTGGCTTCATATTTCTCACTCCTGATCTAGTACAACATTGTGGCAGTCCAAGGCACAAAAAGGAAAATGACACACTCCTATATCATACATATATTCACTATACATCAGACTTTGCCCACCCAGCCTGGAATAAAGAGGCGAGACAAGGATGTGGGATTAAAATTGGGCTACAATTTATTGATATAAAATTCAATATCTTTCAACTGTTCCTTCACCCTTAAACAAGGTGGGGGGGGCTAAATGTAGTGCAAGTAGGTATGGCATAATCCCTTATTAATTCAGGAGGGTGCTGCCCACCTGTTTAGCACCCTCCCAAAGATTATTGGTCTGATCATATCTGGGCAGCCCTTAATTACATAAAGTTTTAAGCCTTTCATGCCTATTACGTTCTTATTCCTATTTTCCTTTCTATCTTTCCTAAATTTCAGTTTGAAGGCTGCACACCCTTTATGGGTGTCTAGTTTAGCCTGCATTTTCTTAACTCTTGCACTACCTGCTAATTGGGATGGGGTTAACGAGAAACCTCCTTTAATATCCCAAAGAGAATGGGATGGGTGAAAACACACTGCCACTCTGGGCCAATCTGAGTAGCAGCCAAAAATTCCCATCCAGCCCTTATGCGACCATCTAATCTAATCTCATTTTATTGATTGGGTAGGAGGGAGGGGGAAAGTACTGGATCTAAAGAGGCTGATAACCACATGTTGAGGCCTTTTAAGGCCCCCGCTCCTGCAGCCAGCCCCATAGCTGGCACTCTTCTCACACCAGACCAGGCGGGTGGGCAAAGATGCCGCGCCTCAGCACTACAGCCCGGTGGAGCAAACATTTTAAGTCAGAACAGGAGGAAGATACAGAAACATGTCACTGTTAGAAATGGACATAATGACAGGAATTCAGATGCTGGTCCCTAACAGAGTAATCCTACTAATCAGTGAGTTCCTCTACAAAATGGACACAGTTCCAGGGCAGGGACTTTTTGCCCTCTCACCCAGAATACAGGCATGAAGCCACACCTGCTACAGGGCCAGCAATCAGGGAAATCAGCAGGCTATAAACAGCTTGCAAGAGACTGCCCTGGTCTCTCTATGGCCCTTTGCACATGACCCCTAAATTCCGCCGCAAATGGCTCCCAGCTCCGGAGCTTAAAATTGTTTCCCCACCAGCTCCGGAGTTTACAGATAATTAAGTGCGACCACGCCCACCTAAGCGCGTCCCAGTGCACTTTTCAGGTACCTGCTCTATGGAGGTGAAAATTCCTGATGCGGATATAACGTAGTGACTGCCCGGCTCTCCTTGCTTCTGTTTGTTGAATTTTTGCCCCCCGCCCCTTTAAGAGATCTGAATGCAGTGCCGGGATGGCAGAACGGAGGTGAGCGGCATTCTTTTCTTTCTTTTTTTCTCCCTCCCCTCACGCAGCCAGCAGCCAGGAGTGCGGAGGGGGTGGGAACGCAGGAACAGTGACAAACCCCTAAGATCTCTGGTCCGAATTTAAGTGGCCAGCGGCTCTTAGGGGTCATGTGAAAAGGCCCTTTGTCTCAGAGGCTGCATCCCTCCCACCCACCCCAAAAGCAGGGAGAATGAGAGTAGTTGATTGCATATTGGGGCAGGTGGAAATTTTGGCCCAGTACCCAAATTGGCCTCGGGTGTCAGTGTGTTTTCTCCCATCCCATTCTCACCATAGGGTTAGTCAGGCTTGTCATCCAGTCACAACAGCGGGTAGCGCAAGAGGTAGTAGACTTCAGATGAGCTCTATAGTAAGGCATCCAAATGTTGCAAGGCAGCCATCATAGCAAAAATTAGAGGAGAGGACAGTAGGAATAAAAAGATACAGGTCAAACAGGAGTAATCAAAACTACCTATTTTATTATTATTATTATTGTTTGGTATTTTATTGTATCTTTTTAAACTTATAAACCAGCCAGAGTTCCAGATTGGAAGATGGGCAGTATAAAAATGAAACAAATACCATATATACTCGAGTATAAGTCGACCCGAGTATAAGTCGAGGCCCCTAATTTAACCCCCCAAAACTGGGGAAATGTATTGATTTGAGTATAAGTCTAGGGTGGGAAATGCACCAGGGCCTGGCAGCTCCTCCTTTGTGAGCTTGGGGAGTGGTGTGTGATGTTTAAAATGACTTTTAGCCACTGATGCAAGTGCTTGGGTCAGTGGCTAAAAGTCATTTAAAACATAGTGCACCGCTCCCCCTGTGATGCAGAGGGGGGTCATGAGAAGCGGCACACAATGTTTAAAATGACTTTTAGCCACCGACCCAAGCACTTGCCTCAGTGGCTAAAAGTATTGACCCGCATATAAGTCGAGGCCCCTTTTTCATCCCAAAATTAGGGCAGAAAAACTAGGCTTATATTTGAGTACATACAGTAAATAAATAAATAATACAGAGTTTGGAAGAGAGCTGAACAAGTGGGCAGCACTTTCCTGAAGAAGGAACTTATTGAAATCAGTCATGAACTGGTGGTCAAGCAAGACTCCAGACCCAGACCTGCATGCACTACACTCAGCCCCCCTTTTAAGAAAGAAAGTTTTTACAAAGATTAAAAATTATATATGTTAAATTGAGTTGTGTCCCAGTTTTAACCCAGCTTATGCGTTTTACCTGGTTATACTATGCCGGGAAGATAAATCAACAGTCCTAAATTTGTAATCTTTCCTCACAAGGGAGTTGGTCCAGTTGCTTTATCCTTTCTCAGGTGTACAGCAAAGGGCACATATAAGATATGTTCCTAACAGTCCAACATTTTCAGCCCATTTCAGCCTGTGGAGATGAAAACAGTAACCCTATTTTGAAAGTTAACTTTGGAGACGGATGGCAACGTGGAGAAGACTTAGACTCAGAATATAAATTCTCAAGATGTACACCACGTATAAGTCTGGAATTTGCTGCACTTCTGACTTTTTCTTTGAACTTGCAGTCCTTTTTATGCCTTTCACAAACTGAGGGCCAGAAAATATCTAAGTATGACAGCAGCCAGATGTTCTCTACATGACTTGGATGTTAAATTATGTTTCCTTCCCTTTCCATTTCAAAAATATAATATCTTAATTTGACTGCAGCCGTACGTATTTGCAACACTCATAGCAATGCTTTATCAACAGAGGCACAGGAGTCCTCCCTCACCAACTAAACATACATCTAAATCAAATGCATTCCCTAGCCAGGACATTCTGAAATAATAATTGCAGCATGTTCCACTCACATCACCATGTCAGATTCAATTTTGTTCAATTAGACTCTGGTATGCAGAGTAGACAAAGCACTGAAAGATAGCAAATATTATTTTGCAATGTACTAGCTTCTCTCTAAGTGCCAGAGTGCAACTACCATTATTCATTCTACTTGAGGAAAACAGGCAGAGGTGTACGAAAAGAATCAGATGTAAAATTACTTCCTCTAGCAGCCTCATACAGAGACCCAATGTTATGTAGTAGGTAACGCGTCAAACTAGGACTCGGGTGAGCCGAGGTCAGATCCCTGCTTAGCCATGGAAACTCACTAGATGTGTGTGTGTGTGTGTGTGTGTGTGTGTGTGTGTGTGTGTGTGTGAGAGAGAGAGAGAGAGAGAGAGAGAGAGAGAGAGAGAGAGAGAGAGAGAGAGAGAGAGAGAGAACATCTCACTTAATTTAATTTAATTTTTTAACCAATTTTGATGACACTTGCCAATGATTTTTACCCATTTTTTTCCCTTTCTCTTCTATTGATTCTTTCGCTTATTGTTACTTTGTGTTTTATCTGGTTGTTTCAACCCATATTGTTAACCGCCCAGAGTTCCCTGGGAAGATGGGCAGTAAAAATATAAAATAAAATAAAATAAAATAAACAAATAAATTATGTTCAAAACCTTGGAGTCGCCATAATGCAAAGTGACTTGATAGCACACAACATCAGCAACAAAATTAGAGACACACAATTATGTCCCCATATATAACATAGAAGTGAATCACAATGTGGTTCTAAATTATACCACCCACTAGAATCAGAGAAAATCTGGATTCAAAATAACTGAGAAGGTCTCCAAAGACAGAATGGGCTTTCTTATGAGGCAAACCACCTAACATAATTAGGTAAGATACTCAAAGATTAGTTCAGATACATTTTGAGATAAGGGTCAAAATTAACGATGTGAAGTTCCAAAGTTTCTATATAGTGTCATGTCACTCCCCTGTATCTCAGGAATGCTAGCTTTCAATCTATAGCATTCAAATGTTTTTAAATTGTTTTTGCACTTGGATGTTTTAACATTTATGTACATTTTTAAAATTATGTTTATATAGCATTTTTAAAAAAACATTAAAATTACAACTGAACAAAGCATTCTCAGAAATAAACTCCAGGCCTCAACTAAGAAACTGACTGGCATATTTTCCATCTTCCCAAGGACTTTACATCTAAGAAATAACTCCTGGCAACCTCATCTTTTGCCATGTTTAACCTGTTGGTACAGCTCTGAAGAAGAGGGATTTTGCCATTGAAATATTAGCCACTTTTTGTTATTTTTTCTAGTAGCCTAAAGGTATCACCTGTTCTACGTTTGCATTTAGTTTTTATAATGGCTATATGGCTCCTCAACTTGTTTTGCTTCAATCAGAAATAGTTTGTATCTAGAATACCTGCTCTTTTCATATACTAGCACACCGAGAGAAGCATTTCTTCAGTATGACTTGTATTTGTAACATTTTAAGGTAACATAGAAATGAGTCATTTGGCAGCATTATTTCAAGAATGTCTCCACCATTTGGGGAGGAGCTGAACCCTGACTACCACAGAGTCTTAGAAGGACATCGGGCAAAGAACATTGTGGGAGAACAAACATGGAGACTGCAGTACCAAGACATTGGCGGCAGCTGCCAGTTGCCGTGGAACTGGGTGGGGAAGGGGCAGGTTTGGAAGAAAGAGCTGTTGTATAAACAATACTCATGGTGAGCCCTTTCACCAACAAACTGTTTGGTAATTTCTATTTCTCCATGAGAAACTCAGTAACATTGCCCCCTCCAATTTTGGTTTCTAGAATTAGGGTTGATACTTTTGAGAGACTATTTGTCCACAACCATATAACAGCTGAGAATCCCAGTGGGGACTCCTTGATTAGCAGCTAGAAGAAACATCTGTTGCTTCCAGCTGGTAATTAATGTGTCCCCACTGGGATTCTTGAGCATGCATCAATGATGGCATGGCCCCTGAGAATTTCAGTGGTGAATTTTCCATTGCCAGATAGAAGTGACCAAATATTATGCCATCTGCCTCCTGTGTGGGTAGAAATCCAACAGGACTTTGGTTGGTATAATCACTAAGGGTTTCAGTTTGGCTCAGAAGACTGTTCTGAATGGGGAACTCACAGGTTTTTCTTCCAATACAAGTATGTGGTTAATGTAAATGTGCTTTTAAGGACTGTGAATAATGCAACATGTAGTTTGCCTCACAGTGCCAAGGTGAACTTGGCTAAATACAAAAGTGAAACAGGTGATACCTTTAGGCTACTAGAAAAATAGGAAAAACATTGCTAATATTTCGAGGGCGAAACCCTTTCCCTCAGAGTAGTACCAATAGGTTATAACATGGTGAAAGATGGATTTGCCAGGAATTTGAGTCAAAAGGGTATCTGATGAAAATGAATATTTTAAAAAGTTGAAATGACATGGTGGAATAACCAGAATTTTTATGCATTGCTAATTAAATCTAGTATGTTCATAGACATTAATGACAGAGACTGTTGGAGAAGGTAGCCATGTTAGTCTCTGCAAGAATTCCAGGCAAAAATCAAAGAAAACCAAAACCAAAACAAAAGATAAAAAAATGTGGCACCTTAAAGTAGTCTTTTACTGTGCCCAGTATCAGGAACTGCCTTCCACAAGATGCCAGGCTTGTCCCATCTTTGCTGTTCTTCTGCAAGCTGGTGAGGAATGTTCTCTTCAGACAGGTTTTTTTTTCTTAAAAAAACTTTTCCATCCAAGTGCTGAGTCTCACCACCAACATGAATTCTGTTGACTTAAGAAGGCTCTTGTTTTGTTTCATTTCATTTTGTTTCTCATTAAATTTTGTTTCATTCCATAAGTAACTAAAACTTTTTAATTTTTTTCTTACAAAATGAAATGAGAAATGAAATGAATCACCTGCCGCACCAGTGCTCTAGCTGGTGCAGTGGGGGATTCAAAACCCTCCAGCCCACCACCCCTCTCTAAATCTTCAGATCCCTTCTTGCCTGCCACCGCCTCCCAGCTGATTTTGACAGCTCAAGCTGTTAAAAAAAATACCAGCTTGGAAATGGGCAGCTAGGGAGAATGAAGCAGCCAGGTAGAACTAAATCCCCTGCCTGACTGCACCTTTTTTCTCTCCTGCCACCCCCTGCTCCCAGGGCCGGTGTTGGACATGGATAGCTGTGGGCAGTGGGGGCAGTCTCCACTGCCAATAGCACTCCCTGTCCAAAACACACAGCCCCGGGATGAGGAGAAAGGAACAGGGGTGGTGGTCTGGAGGCTTTTAAAAATGTGCCACCACAACATCAAGAGCATTCTTGCTGTTGTGGGGACACATTTTAAAAAGGATCCAGCTGAAGCCTTTATAAAATCACCCACCCCAAACAGTAAGCCTCTTGCTGTTTTGAGCAGGCCATTAAAAATGGAGCAAGGCTCCAGTTGAGCCTTTTAAAAATCACCTCCCAACCCCCCTCCCACACAAACAGAACAGTGAGAACCTCACTGTTTGGGGCAGGCTATTTTAAAAAAGCTCCACTGGAGCCCGTTAAAAATTCCCTTCCTGCAACAGCGAGAGCTTGCTGTTTTGAGGAGGCCATTTTAAAAGGGTGCAATGGAGCCAAGGCTCCAATGGAGCCTTTTCAAAAAGGCCCACCTGAAACAGCGAACCTCTCACAGTTGTGGATGGGCCATTTTAAAAAGGCTCCAGTTTGGAGCCTTTAAATCCCAGATGAGGGGACTGAGAGGGTAGCACTGACATCAGCATTGCCCACATAGCCCCCTGCTGTGGGATTCCCCAACTTCCTAGATTTCTTTATTTTTTTACAGCTTGAGCTGTCAAAATCAGCTGGGTGGCAGTGGGGAGAACCGAACAGGGAAACAGCCCCTGGATCGCAACTCCTTTCCTGAAGTGAGACGTGGCGGCGGCTTCCCAGTTCGGTTCCTCTGAACCGAAAACTTCATTTCTTTTCATTTCATTATGACATTCTGTCTGCCATTTTGTTTCATTTTGTAACATTATGAAAACTTATGAAATAATGAAACTGTGTGTCTTTTTCATGAGGTGCCCATCCCTAGTCAGAAGATGGTCTCATGACTCTCATGCCATCACATAAGCATTCCTCCCCAGTTGTGTCCCAGTAGAAGAGACAAAGGAAAGGAAATTATTGAACTGGTAAATGGTGGGTGTGTGGTGTTTTGCTGTGGCTGGAGTGTTGGAGTAGGTCTCAAGAGATTTGGATTTGAATGTCTGCCTGGCTGTGGGAAATTCATGGGTAGGAAATCATTAAATAGTCATGGTAAATGAATCAGCGTGCAAATAATTCTCACCAGTATGACACCTCATTTCATAATGTGGATTGTCTTTTTTTGTTGTCTCTATTTTGCTCCTGCTCAGGTACTTCTGTTATCCAAGTGACAGCCACAGATGCAGATGATGCTAACTATGGCAACAGTGCCAAAGTGGTATATAGCATCCTCCAGGGACAGCCATACTTTGCAGTGGATCCAGAAACAGGTAAGAATGCCCATTCACTTTGATTCATTGGATTTATTGTCTTCTAATTATGTGCAGGAACTGACTACTAAGGGGAAGGGGAGAAAACATGGCTTAGTTTTAGGAGTCATGCAATTAAAAAGCAAAACAGAGCTTAAAGAAAATTGGCTTCTGGTTTCTAAATTACTGTACAGTAATCCCCCATTTATTGCAGGGGTTAGGGACCTGCCTGACCCAACCCACAATAAAGGTAAATCCGTGTTATGTGGATGCTGGGTTGGGTAGGGACTTGGGAGGTTGCTGTTTGGGGCCTCGTACACTTACTTTAGGCCTGGTGCTGCCCTGAACAGGTCTCTGATGGGTTTCCTGGGCCTGTTGGAGGCTCCATAAGTGGTTTTTGAGTGAAGTGGTTTTCAGAAGTGACTTCTGGTTCACCAGAAACCACTTCTAGGGCCTCTGACAGGCCCAGGAAACCTGTTGGGAGCCCACTCAGGGCAGTGCCAGGCCTGGGGTAAGTGCAAGAGTCCCCAAACAGAACTATACAGCCAGCCCCAGGATCCCTTGCCTTCATATACTGTGGTCCCACAATATACCAGGGCCGCAGTAGATGAACTGCAATATAGTGGGGGATGACAAGTAAGTCAACAGAAAAAGGAGGAAACAGATACCAAGTGGAAACAGCACCCATAGGGGAAAATGACTTTCCTGAGACTGCAATACCCACAAAACACCAGCCAGCTGGGTAATTGTTTATGGTAAAGTATTTTGCATTATAGGCAACCCCCAGCTTTTCCTATGCCTAGAAATGGCACAAAAGGAGCTGCTTGTCATTATTCCATATTCCACATCTCCTTTCTGCCCTGGATGTTTCAAGACCTCTCAAGGGAGCCCCTTGGAAGGCCAGGGGGAAGGGACATCAAATAGTGTGTCACTGAGGGAGCCTTCCCAAGGGCACATTGCTTTGCCACATGCACAACAGACTAGGGATGGGCACAAAAATGAAAAACAAAATTCTGTTTCATTGTGTTGTTATGTAATGAAACAAAACAATACAAAATGAGGAAGCAGCATTTAATTACAGATGAAACAAAATAGAGGTGTGTGTTTTTTTTGTTGTTGTTGTTGAAATGAACCATTTCGTTCCGTCTGAAAGCCACAGGCTTCGGGGAGGGAAAACATTTTTTAAAAAAGCTCCAGGCTTTTAAAGAAATATTTCCCTCCCCAAGCCTCACGTGCCAGCTGATAAGTGCTAGGGTGGGGGGGAGTTTTTCCCCTCACCCCAGCATCAATCAGCTGGCAGATGGGGCTTGGGGGACTTAATATTTTTTTAAAAGCCCTGGGCTTTTTTTAAAAAAACTTTTCCCCTCCCCGCAAGCCCTGCAGGCCAACTGATCAGCGCTGGGTGTGTGTGTGGGGGAACTTTCCCCCCACCCTAGCACCGATCAGCTGTCAGATGGGGCTTGGGGAAGAGAAAAAGGGTTTTTAAAAAAGCCCAGGGTTTGTTTGTTTTTTTAAAAAATTCCCTCACCCCAAGCCCACCTGCCAGCTGATCGGTGCTAGGGTTGGAAAAAAACCTTTTACCCCACCCTAGTGCCCATCAGCTGGCAGGCGGGGCTTGGGGAGGGAAATATTTTTTTAACAAGCCCCGCCTGACAGCTGATCTGTGCTGCAGCCACTTTCCAGCCCCCGCCCTGAACCATTTCCTTAGTGGTTCATTTTGTATGACTTTTTTTTTTTGAAAAAAATCAAATGAAACAACACAAAACAATGTGGGGGGATTAACAAAATGAAACGAAACATAATTTTTTCCATTTCATGCCCATCCCTACAACAGACCCGACCCAAAATGGTCAGCCCAGGGGCAGTCTTTATCTGTGGTAAAGGCAAGCCATGATGCCTCCCACAATTAAAGAATCCTTCCATTTACTACATACATTGGATGCTGAACAAAGGACTTCAGAAGAGACTTCCCTCTGCTGTGGCGATGCACCGTTGAAGTGTAGAAGTGCTTTGAAAAGTGGTCCCTCACCTACAGTATGAAGTATTATACTGTAATAAGAATTTAAAAGCTTCTTTGGCTGAGTGTATACTTGTAACTGCTGCCATGCTTCTGGAAAAGGCTGCAAACGGTTGTTCATTACATTATTTCATGCTAGCTTAAAATAACCAGTAGAGCTCCCCCCCACCCCAGCATGGTGACAAATGCAAGCCATTTTTGTTTTTTTTTTTTTTTTTTTTTCCAGAAGGATAATTGCATTGATTTAGTGCCAATTTATAGACACTGAGTGATAGGAGCTTCTTGTTTCCTCCCTTTTCCCCCTGCACTGTGACATTAAACTGGTCATGGGTGGGAAAGCCTTATTTCAAGGCATACACCTTTAGCTTTGCTTATTTGCTGTGGATTAACTGCTACAGCATATCTGACATAAATCCATTTTAATGCTCTCCTTCCTCCCCCATTCCCAATCTCTTATTTGTGGTTTGGTTTGGTTTTGTTTCCCCTCTACTCTCTTCTACAAGGCATCATCAAGACAGCTTTGCCGGATATGAGCAGAGAGAACAGAGAACAGTACCAAGTAGTCATCCAGGCAAAAGACATGGGAGGCCAGATGGGCGGATTATCAGGAACCACCACGGTGAACATCACACTGACCGACGTCAATGACAATCCACCTCGATTCCCCCAGAGTATGAAGTACTTTAATAGTTCAAAAAGCCTCTTTAAACACAGTAGTTCAACATCTCGGATATAAATAGTCATGCATGCCTGGCTCTATTGATGCTTTAGCTATTTAAGGTCATATATGCATATAAAGCATGTAGAAATGACTGCATTAAATTAGAACTTTTAATTTGTAGTGTCAACTCTGGTAGTTGCAAGGATCTTATTGGTGCTTAAAAGTGCAATTTCAGAAACCATTTCTGCTTGTAAAATGTGCTGATCAGTCTAGCTAGGCGATGCCACAAAAACAGGGATGAAGACAGAATTCAAAGCTGAGCTTACATGTGCTTGCTTTAAGCTGTCCTCTCCTATTTCTCTTGTGGTTTCACCTCCTGCTTACATGTTCCCAGGCTTCTAGCAAGACAGATATCTTAGTTTTTTTAACCTACACCTATGGGGAGAGGATGGTTAGGTGTGAGTACTTCAAACAGTCAGGTCATTTCCACCTTATGGAAGCTGATCAAGCCTTCCACGGTACCAACAACTATTCCCAACATATAGGTAGGTGTTTGCAATAGGTCCCCAAGCTCCACTGTAGATTAATCCCTCCCTAACCAGAACAAAACATGAAGTAAAGTGTTGTAATAATGAATAATAATAGATATCAGCTGTCTCAGTTTATTGAAGTATTTGTGTGGATAAATACAAAATAAAACTAAGAGGGCATAGAGGTCCTAGTTAACCTTTATTTTAAACTGAGATATCACCAAACCTTATTTTAAACATTTAGAGATATTTAATTGTGGTCTATTACAGTGCAAAATTCCACTCTCAACTCACTAACCTATCAAACAGCAAAGAGTTGAACAAGTACTATAGGTGTCACCTCTTTAATTGGAGGTCATCATTGTGACAGCCATGCCACCAATGAAGAGGGTCTCATTCATAAAAGTCAATGCCCTTCTGTACCTGTTATGGTCAGCCTGTCTTTGCCTCCATCTCTATATATGAGTATCTCTATATATGCCACCAATGAAGAGGGTCTCATTCATAAAAGTCAATGCCCTTCTGTACCTGTTATGGTCAGCCTGTCTTTGCCTCCATCTCTATATATGGGAAAGCAGATTTGGAAGCAACTGACCAAGAGATGTGAATGTGTATGTGTGGTCAACTGCTCCTGGATATGTCATCATTTCTCACTGTTAGTTTCCAGATGCATGTGGAACTCCATAAAGATACACTCACACTGAAACCTGAATGAAAAGTGATTTGCAGCAGAACATGGAGTGGGGGGGGATGGTTGGATTGATGGACAGACAGAATCCTCTTGGGGGTGAAAATTAAACACTTCCTCCTTTTACCATTTCTTTTGTTTTTAATTATCCCTTCTCAAAGCTCTGTTTCCATAACAAACAAGCTGGTTTAACCAAACAATTTAAAACATGGTTGTTAGCATACCATCCAACTTTCACATAAATCCATAAGGTGCTATAAGATAGTCTAACTGGGTGTGCTAGCTATGTAGAAAGCAGAGATTTATCAACATATAAAAGTGTCTTTGTTGGGCCAGAGCTAAGATCCATTTAGTGGTGCCCCTGGGGCTCCTATACAACCAAAGAACTACCCTATATACTCGAGTATAAGTCAACCCGAATATAAGCAGGGGCCCCTAATTTAAACCCCCGAAACTGGGAACATTTATTGACTCAAGTATAAGCCTAGGGTGGGGAATGCAGCAGGGCCTGGCAACTCCTCTTTTGTGAGCTGGGTGTGTGTGTGATGTTTAAAATGACTTTTAGCCACCGAGGCAAGTGCTTGAGTTGGTGGCTAAAAGTCATTTTAAACATTGTTTTAAAATGACTTTTTAAAAAGTCATTTTAAACATGGGGGTCAGGAGAAGTGGCACACAATGTTTAAAATGACTTTTAGCCACTGACCCAAACTTGCCTCAGTGGCTAAAAGTATTGACCCACATATAAGCCGAGGACCCCCTTTTCAGCCCAAAATTAGGGCTGAAAAACTAGGCTTATACTCGAGTATATACAGTATGTGCCTGAGGCCGTTCTTGTGTACAACAGAGCAGAGGACTAGGATGCTGGTTTAGACTCTAGCAATTTCAATGTGCCCTCATCGATTAACAGTTGCCCTCAACTATTAATTAGCTAAAAGTACAGTCCCAGTGAGTCTACACCTGCAGCATAGGTACCCGATGTCAAGTCACCTGTAATAAATATGTCAACCCTTGACCTGCCTTCTTTTCTTCCTATTCAGACCTTAACCATTGACTGAGAGTCTGCGGGGATTATCTGGGCTGCTTGCCTTCATTTGGATTTATAATGGTTCTGAAAGAAACTTATCTGTCTCAGGAGTGTTCTGCGTGCCTGTCAATCCTCAACAACAACACAAATGATCTAGTCTGATCTCTAGATGTTGAACAATAATTATTTTACATTTGGAAGACTGGCTGTTCAGAATCAAGTGGGAGTAGATGATGAAGGGGGGTAACGTTTGGCACGTAAATGACAGATGATAGACTCTCAGGAGTCAGCTTTCCTCCAATTCAGGAAGATGTGTTTGTATTGGCTATATAGAAATTTACTCTCCTCCACACACACACAAACCTCAATCTTATCATTATACACATTCTGAATATGTCAGTTCCCAAGAGAGGGGGAAGTTGGGGTGTGTCCAAAACATGACCCCTGTTTTGCACCACAAATCACTTGAGGCATAGTGAGCCAAATAGATTTGGATGCCTGCAACGATGCTTCTATCCATTTTTGCTATCTACTTCCCCTTTAAAAACTTGATAGCTAGAAAAAGTCAACTTTTTGGCCGTCCCTAAAGGATGCATATCTCATGTTTATAGATAATGTCCATTGCATCTCCTCGACTCAGAACCAATGTTATAGATAGATAGATAGATAGATAGATGTAGATAGATAGATAGAAGATAGGGCATCTGGGATGCATCATGACTGGGGAAACAGCTATATATATAAAACTGATTTACATTTACTCTATGTTTGGTGAATAATGGGTTTTCCCAAGTCAGCTTCTAAAGGGCACTTTCCCGGGGAACCCAGCTTGTGGGTGCATAAGTTGCAACCCTGAAATCCAACATTCACCAAACCTTCAGGGCTTGTAGAAGGGAATCAGAGGAAGGTCCTCTGCAATTTTGGTTTTTTTAGGTGTGTTGGAGGCCCTTTTATGGGGTTTTAAAGGAAAAACTGAATTTACAAATCACCTTTGTCAATTCACCAGGTTAAAAAAAACATACATTCATTATTAGTGATTTGTTGACCTTGACAAATCACAAATCAAAACAAATCACTATTTTTTTTTGATCCATGCCCATCTCTAATAGCCAGCTAGGGCCAATACAAATAAATCTTCCACAGTACAATATGTGTGAAAGCTGTGCCTTCTGGGAGCCTATATGTGTTGTATAACTGCCCTAGTCGTAGCTGTCGTTATAGAGTGGTTGCAGTGCAAGTGCTTGTTTCACCTTTGACAAAGAGTGCTGCTCACCTTAGACTTCTATTCTCAAGCAGCTTTTGCACACACAGAAAGCCCATAGTATATTCTCTTTGCTCTGACTCAGTTACAGACATGGCTCCACATCTCCCCCTAAAGGGCCCTTTCCTCGTACAGTACATTTTGGTCCAGTGCTGTTTTTATTGAAATGGCATTGCACAATTTGCATCCGAGCATTTCTTTTCATTTCAGTGGGAGCGGGTGGGAAACCTCTGAAAAAATATCAAACTATGCCCCTTCTTACAACACTGATATTTTATCAGATTTCTTTTGTGCTGCTGCATATTTGCCAACATTGATTTAAGCCCGCTTCAGCTTTGTCTCTTGCCAATTGAAATTCAAGCTTTAATGCCAAATTGTGATTACATGGAATTGTGTTTGTTTATTGACTGTGTGAGCACAAGCTTAATTATGTTCTCCGTGCAAACACAGGTAGGAGAATACGCTCTCAAAGTTGCCTTTCTTTCTCCCCTGTTCTCATTAAATTTCTTTGCTGTACCTGAAATGATTCCAAGGCTGCTGTTATGTAATAGATGCAAGTAAGTCCCATGAATTCAATGGAGTTTACATTTAAGTAATCCTGTGCTGAACTAAAGTGTGACACATCTATAGAATGTATATCAGAAGACTGAGATGATAGAATCCTGGTATTTACCACTTCTGACTGCCATTGAAGAAGGCATAACATAAAGCTCTGTTCTTGAAGGAAACAGAAAACCAGCAAATATGAACTGCCCAGCCTTCTTCCTTGTGTTCTAGTGTAATATTTTGGAGGCACCTTCAAATTCCTCCATTGATGTCCTTCTGGTCCTCAAGATGGTGGCATAAAGATTGGTCACAGCAAGTCTGAAACACAACTGGAATATCCTTCTATGTGTGCCTGTTGTTTGTAACAATTCAATAGCTTTTCTATAGCTTTTCAATAATTTGAGCTAGCAGAACACAGCAGGCTACCTCTCTGTGAAGGAAGAGAAAAGGGGAACTGCAAATGCTTTGAAAGATTTTCTGTAACTTCTCTTCATCAGTCAAGGAGGCACTGGTTTTCCCAGTGCCCCACCCACCCTCCCTGCAATCATACAGAAACTCCACGATCAATCAGAAACATGCACTGGACTATGCAGAACATTCGAACTGTGTAGGTAAAAAAACAGTAATGGAGTAAATCAAAGGAAATTTGGACTACGCCTTAAACCAATCAATCCAGTTTAATATCATCTACACAAGGTATAGAGAGTACTTCAGTCATGAGTATCATGCAACCTCCACTACCCCTCTTTTGCCACCCCCAAGGGCCCCCTGTCACCATGTTTGGTGCTGATTTTTCCATCAAACCTCTATAGTGCAGCTGCACATTACTACCTGATTGGATTGTCTGTGAAGAGATTTCTTCTAGAGCAGGCCTGCTCAACAGGTAGACCGTGGGCTACTGGTAGCCCGCAAAGGGTTCAAAAGTAGCCCGCTGACCATCAATTAAAAAGTGAGGGGATAAGTTCTCCACCCTTCCCTCCCCCATCTCAAGGACCACCACTGCCCCAGCAAAGTTCTGGGTCTGCCAGCCCACTGTCTGATGAGTGGGGCAGTTCAAGGGCTATGGTGAATTGAAATCTGTTCCCTCCAGAACAGATTGATTGATTTTCAGTGCATTCCTATGGGAAACTGCTGCTCTACTTGTTTTTTTCTTTTGAGTATGTGCTCGGAACAGATAAAATTCATAAGTAGAGGTTTTAGTTTAGTAGCCCTCAGGCACTTTGGGACGGATAAAGTAGACCTTGGCCTGTTCAAAGTTGAACGAACAGCCCTGTTCTAGAGAAATCCAATTGCCAATTTATTCCAGAATCCAATTGCCAATTTATGCTTGTGCAACAGAAATCATGGTGGCATATAATGGTGCAGCTTAACAAGGCGCTGCCTGTGTTCCTGGTCATGAACCCAGCTTCTCAAGTGGACACACAACCAGGCACATCATCAAAACCTTGGGCATGTTTAGCCTTGAAAAAAGAAAACTAAGGGGAGATATGCTACCAGTTTTCAAATGCTGAAAAGACAGGCATCAGAGGAGGGGCAGGATCTCTATATTTCAGCGCTCATAACAATGAACTTAAACTACAGGAAGCCAGATTGAAGCTGAATATTGGGAAAAACTGGTAGATCAACAGACTTTCTTAGGAAAGAGTTCAAAGGAGAAGAATTGACCACTAAATAAATCCTAAGTGCTGTATTTACCTTGTGGGTCTTAGCGTTCCTCCTTAAAATGGGCACAGCTCCAGTACAGGGATACTTTGCCCTCCCGCATGGACTTTAGGTGCAAAAACACACCTACTTTGGGGCTGGCTAGCAGGGGAACCAGCAGGCTATGAACATCCTGCCCGAGCCTGCCCTGGCCTCTTTTGTCTCGTAGCCTGCATCCCATCCTCCCACCCTAGGAGCAGTGAGAATGAGAGTAGCTGGTCGCATATCAGGCTGGATGGGAATTTTTGGCTTGTACTCAAATTAGCCTTGTGTGCCAGCGTATTTTCGCCCGTCCCATTCTCACTACAGGGTTAGACAGGCTTGTCATCTGATCACAACAGAGAGTAGGGGAAGAGGTAGTAGACTTCAGATGAGCTCCATGGTAAGACAACCAAGTGATGCAAGGCAGCCCTGGTAGAAGAATTTAGAAAGGAAGAAGAGGACAGTAGGAATAAAAAGATACAAGCCAAACAGTCGTAATCAAACCTACAGTGTTGAACAGGTAGGTAGCATTTTACTGAAATAGGAACCTGCTGAAAGCAGGCATGGGCTGGCGGTCTAGCAAGACTCCAGGCCCAGACCTCCTTGAACTATGCTCGGGCCCTTTTGTAATAAGGGCAGTGTTGAAAAGGTTAAAAGTTAAATATGTCAAAATAAAGTTGTGGCCCAGTTTTAACCCAATCTATGTGTTCCGCCTCATTATTCCAGGCTGTTGGTGGGGGGGGGGGGAGGAATCTATAATACTCCAGACAGGCCATCCAAAGACTTTTCCTTACACTTTATGCAAAAACACATGGAAACAATCTTTCTAATTGAATTGGGAAGCCACAATAGCCCCCCTCCCCCCACAGGCAAGCAACCAGTGGCTTCACTTCTGAATCCCAATTCAATTAAGATTGGTTTTTTCCTATGGTCATCCCCTTTGGACCTTAATAACTTAGGCCCCTGGGCCCCAAAGCTCTCCAAATTTGGGGGGCTTACAGGGAAAAGCTTGAGGAAGCTCCCCAGCAGTTTTGGTGCTGATACATGGCTGTGATCCATTGTTTTGAGTACATAAGTTTAGCAAAACATTATGTACTTGAACATACAGCTCACATACATGTTTCAGCATGGAAATGGCAGGGTAGTTTCCTCAAGCTCTTTCCAGTAAGCCCCTGTCATTTGGAGAGGTTTGGGGTTCAGGGGGCTGAGTTATTAAGCTCCAAAGTGGGTCCCGATTGTTACCTCAAAGGAGAGGTAACTACCCCAAAAATATGAGTACAGAACAGATCGAAGATGTTTCTTGTGGAATAACATAACTTTATTCAGAGAACATGAGCTCATGGGTGTCACGAGGAGTGAGACAAAGAATGATGTTCAGGAGGGGTCTTTTATAATTGCAAAGTATTAACAAAACTTATAGTTAAGCATTTCATTGGCTCACAAAAGTGAGATGAAGGAATAGAAACTTTAATGCAGAATGAAACCTATTGCTAAACATTTCATTGGTTACTCATAGAAGTGAGACAAGGAATAGAAACCTAAATGCAGCCTTTATAGCAATGATGTCACAAGCAAGGTATTTCTTAGGGGCCAGTGTAAAGGGGGCATGAAGCATAGCTGCATCAAGTAAAAATGGCACTTTTCCAGTCACAGGTAGTTAATTGAAAAAGTGTGTACAGCACACACCACTAATTTATACTCCCAAGTAAGTGGGAGTAACAGTTTTAAAAATCTTTGTGTACAGTCATGCCATGTATCATGTAACCTTCACTTTGTGTTACGTGGACATGCCTACTCTATTGCAATAAAAAATAAAGCATTTGTAACAATAGGAGGCCTTTGAAAAAGATTGCTTGATGGAGACAACAGCTGAAAATGTTCTCAATTTTCTCCAGAGTCAAAAGGTTATAGACTTGGAGGAGAGTGGTGTTATTGTCAACTTTCAAATGTGTGCCAGCCAACACACAGTGCCTCATAAGGCTCACTCTTGCACTAAACTTTCTAATACAGGAAACTCGATGGCAGAATTGGCAGATCAGCTGGATATTATTTAACTTTTCCTCCAGCCAAGAAGTAACAGAGCCTGCTAAGAAACTCAGTTCAACTTACCTAAAATCCTTTAAAGGTCTTTTGAACCTTTCCGCAGCTTTCTTGTCTGAACAGAGAACTCTAAAGTCACCGTAGAGATTGCTCCAAGCCAAATTCAGTGGCAGTTCTGACACCAAGATTAATAGTTCCTGAGGCTGTCTAAACAAAACATATTCACATATGTATTCTCATGCACAATCATTTATGCCACTAGACATTTAGTTGGGGTCAAAACATCGGCCAGAAATACTACCATTAGAATTTTAAATTATAGAGATTCATAGGAAATGCAGTGCCAAGGTCCAGGAGGCCTTTGAAGAATCAAAGTATTTTATTTTTATTTTTCTTGTCTTTTTCTGAAAACAGGTGCTTCCCTATCTCTGCTTTCAAATCTAGTTAGTGACTCAAGGTGATATTCTTTAAATAGTTCAACTGAGGAGAAATCTCTAATTTTTCCTGGATTATTTTTTTAAAATGGAAAGTTAAACATCTATGCACCCAACACAAACATTCTCACAGGTGTTGTTTTATTTCCTAGGCACATATCAGTTCAGCTCTCTGGAGTCCGCACCGCTTGGGACTGCGCTCGGTAGAATAAAAGCCAATGACCCTGATGTGGGTGAAAATGCTGAGATTGAGTACAGCATTGCTGCTGGCGATGGATCGGATATGTTTGATATCATCACTGACAAGGACACACAGGAAGGGATTATAACTGTCAAAAAGGTTTATTTCTCCTCTTTCTCTTTTATTGGACTTAACACTCTGCGTCTTAGATTTTTTTTTCAGGCAGGAGGGAGGAGAAGAGGTCAACTGCAGAGGTTCTAGCATATTAGGCCAGTTCTTCTCCCTCTTTGCCAGGTGACTGTTAAAAAGTCAGCCCTTGTGGGTCTGTGTTTTATGAACATGTCAGGTCACCTAAAAGGGATTTTCTGAGGAACTTGGGCCTGTCAGATGTGCTCAACTGGGCTTGCATGATCCCTTCTGAAGGACGGCTATGGAAACCTTGCTAAGAATGCAAAGGGAGACAGGATCCCTTCACTAAGCGGCCCACCAGCTGAACTCTGCCATTTTGTTTATACACTGAAAACAGACTAATGTATGTGTTGTGCCGAAGGAGGGAGAAAAAAACCTGTAAATACAAAATTTCAAATTGGGCTTCCATTTCCCATTTCACTAAGACAAAGAAGACAGGCAAGAACTAATATTTAACTGTGTTGAACAGCTTCCTCTCTCAATTTCTTAATTTGATGAGCTTGAGAGAGAGAGAGAGAGAGAGAGAGAGAGAGAGAGAGAGAGAGAGGAGGGAGGGAGAGAGGGAGAGAGGGAGACAGAGAGAATGAGCTTTCAGGAATGTCTCATTCCACTGTCCTTCATGCATGTATGTCAGCTGTTCCCTCTGCTATAGGGAACAGAGAAACACCTGCAGGCCAAGGCATTCTGTGGGCAAATTAGAGTTCCTGCAAGGAATTGCTGGCTCAGGGCATCTGCTTTCAGGTCCTTTTTTGATGGCCCATCACCAAGCTAGCAGATGGCCTCTCCTCTGAGGTTATCTCTAAAAAGAGAGAAAACCAATTTTTGTGCCAGCCAGTAAATCTGTCCTCTGTCTCTCCACAGCAAAATGAGAGAGAAACACATTAAGCCCCTTCAGCAGAAACAAGCAGCGTCTGTAGCCATGAGTGAAATGTACTGTATGTTTGTAATGTTTGCACAGAGACAAGGGAGGTGGGGTTTTCTTTTGTGGTCCATGGGAACACCAGATTGGAGTCTTGGAACTCATTCAGGAACACCACTCTTAATTCCTTATCGAGGCAGACAGAATAGTATGACAATTACAGGAGCTTAATAACAAAAGTAAGCCTTTGCTTGCCCTTCCTCTACTGTTTTCAGACAACTGACGCTGTGAGCTTTTAGACTCATATTGGGGCAGACTTGTACTGAAGTCAGATGATGATGAATGACATGACCTCCTCTTCTCCACTGTATAGATTCTATCCCATGACCTACCCCATGTTGGAAAGTAAATGGAGAAGTAGAAAACTGTATGATCTATATAGACTGACCAGAGCTTTTCCTCTGTTTGCCAAAAATCAAAGACTTTTGTCTTTAGATACTTTTGTGGTATGAGAATTAAAGCTTTTCATCTTTACAGATTAATCACAGACAGGAGAAATCTGTATTCTGGGAACTGGATTCCTTTTATCTTTTCCGCTCCCCTCTTTTTCTTCATTTCCTCCAATTTTTAATATCCTTTCAATTATCTTGTTATATTTCCCCACCAGTCCTCTGCCAGGCTTCCAAACCAGTAATATCCAGCCAGAGGGAGGAGGGACTGGCCAGGGGGACATTAGGAGGAAGAAATCAAGAGCCCTAAGAAAGGTTAATTAATTATCCCTTCCTCTTATTGGTAATACAGTGGTACCTCAATTTATGAATTTAATCTGTTCTGAATGCAAGCTCTTAAGTTGAACTACTCTTAAGTTGGGGCACCTATCTAAAAAATTGAAAAAATAAGTAAAAAAGAAAGAAAAAAAAAAAAATGTAAGTCGAGCAGACCATATCTAAAATTTTAAGGCGGCAGTTAAAACGCCAACAGTTTTCTGCTCTTACGTCAAATTCCTCTTAAGTCAAGCTGCTCTTAAGTTGGGTCACCACTGTATGTGGTTTTGGCAGGACAGTGACCCTTTTGCTGATCACCTCCAAATGTCTCCAGAAGCCTTCTCATTTCTCTTATCTTGGAAAATGCCTGCATTTGCTGAGGGAAATGCCTGCATTTTGACCTAACAGTTAACCAGCAACCTATATGCTTGTGTTCCAGAGATATTCTGGCCTACCAATAATCCCTCAACTTTAGCCATGCTAAAAGGGGATGAAGCACATGGAAGATACTAGATTGGTTTAGTGTTATATTGGACCAGTGCAAAATCTCACTCCCTTCTCCTCTCCTGATGTGGTTTTTAACTTGTCCCAAGGACCTTAAGTTACTTTAAAATATCCGAATCAACTTTGCACAAAATAATAAATGACAATTAGTTGAAAATAGAAGTACAGTAAATGTCTGCAATCTCCTCCTCATGGCCCACCACAGGAGGAGAGGACATGAGCCACATATCTACCAACAGTTTCTTCATATCACATTAAATGATGGTTCACAGAACATTGAAACCTGACCAGTGTCTACCTATGCTTTCAGGTTAGCACATAGAATTTTTGACAAATATGACATCCAATTGATATCTTTAACTGAATCTTGATGTATTGGCTCTGAAACTTTTCATTAGAGCTATTATTTGATATATATGATGGACATTGTTTCCCATTAAATTAATTTGGCTTTTGAACTTATTTTCATATTTAAAATCTTATTCAGAATCAGGAAAGGGTTTTAATGGGTTTTTTAAAAAGTGCACCATATTTATCAAGCTTCTGCTATACACTTTATTCTTTAAAAATGCTGAGTTTGATGTTGTTGAAATATCAGTTAGAAAGGTTTATCCCTCAATGAGAACAATATCTTGTCTATGTTTCTTTCTAATTACCTCAAGGCTGTTCACTCAAATCAACAGCAATTTAGACAGTGATTTCAGTCTGAAACGGATTGCATCTAATGGTGCATGCCAAATATAGCATATTTCAGCAATTCCCAGGAAGATGAAAAAGAGATTCATATTGACTGATAGACAACTACCCCAAACCCCTAAAACAATAGCATCCGAACAACAAAAGGACTCTTTCAGAACCTTTCATTGTTTCAGAGTTCCTTATTGCCACAATTAAATTTATAATCCCTAAGTCCATTCACTTGGAAATAAATCCAATTGATTTCACAGTAGCTGCTATGATGTAACTATAGAATTTTAAAATCATTTTAGTATGTTTGTGCAGGAGCTCAGTACTGATTAATGCATAAAGATGAAGTGCTTGGTTTTCACAGGTTCACACTGGTGGATGAATCAATATTGTAATCCATTTCCCTAAAATATAGGCATTTGAATCTTCCTGTTAGAGATGGACATACAGCCCGTTGTCATCCTTCATGTAAAGGGCCCTGTGCAGCTCCCAAGGTGGTGTGTGGGGCCATTTCCCACCATCGCTGAAGACTCACTTGTCTTTGTGGGGCACCAAGGTTCTTCATCTCCCATGGTGCACCAATCCATCTTTAAAAGTTGGCAGAGTTGGCTGTAATCAGTCCACTGGCGGTACTGATCACAAAATTCTGGGCGCCCTCTTTCAGGATTTTCATGTACATGTGAAATAGTACTGCAAATCACGGAAGCCTGAAACACGCCACAGGTTAATGGTGAAGGTGTTGAATTGGAGTCCCCCAGTATCACTATCATTCACAAAGTGACACCACGCAAGGGAAAAATCCCAGAAGCTAACTCCTTTTAAAATCAGTTCACCACTTCTCATCCAAACACAAAGCCATTGGCAGGGCTGTTTTTCAACATGTGTAAATTAGAAATGGGTATGTATTGGAATATTCATTAAAAAATTAAATAGTCAATTCATATTCAGATATCCCTAATGAATGCAAATGGGTGACTTCTTAGTGATTTTTTTTTAAAAAATTGTTGATTGCCCCCAGGGCACCTAGAGACACCAAATTGGTCTATGGAACTCCCTGCCCACTGGTCTGTGGAACTTCCTGCCAGAAGAAGTGGTGACAGCTGTCAGACTTGACAGCTTTAAGAAAGGATTAGACAAGTTCATGGAGAACAAGGGTATCAATAGCTATCATTATGGATGCCTAATGACAACCTCCGGGTTGGAGAAATAGGCAGGATATCTCCCAATACCATTTGCTGGGAATCGTAAGCAGGTGAAGACATCTGCTTGAGAATACTCTGAAGCAAATGGCGAGCCATTATGTGAGACAGAATGCTGGACTGGATGGGCTGTGGCTTGATCCAGCAAGGCTGTTCTTCTGTTCTTATGTTCTTACATTTACAGGGAAGTTTCCCCTGACTCTCCTCATCAATCCTGCAATTTTTGTTAAAGAATGGTTTTCCCCAAGCCAGTTGCTAAATGGCATTTCCCTGGGGGAGTCCAGTATGTGGGTGCATTACTCAGACGTGTGAAATCCAATCTTCACCATACCTGGAAATATTGTAGAGAAGAGTCTTGGCAGGATTATCTGCAAATCTGGTGACTGTAGGTGCCGAGGGGCACTTTCCTGTGGGTCCTTCTTTGGTGGTCCATAACTCAGACATCCCAAATCAAAACTTTACCAAATTTGCCAGACTTGGGCTGTTATAGGATGTGTGCCTGCAAACCTGGTGTATCTATATATCTTGAAGTCCATTTTATATAATTTTAAACTAAAATGGATTTAAAAATTGATTCATCACTTCATTAAAAATATAAATTCAGTTTTTTAATTCATTGACCTTGACAAAACATGAATCAAAATGAATCACCATTCCTTTTTTATTATTAATTGTTCCAACTCTAATCTGAATGATAGTGACAAGAGGGTACCCTGTAGACCATCTTAACTGCTGTCATTGGTGTTGTCAACGTTTAGGCTACGTTTTTTTTTTTTTAATGTAAAGCTTGTCATCTTTGTTTTTCCTGCTGACAACATTTTTATTTTTTATTTTTCAGTAATATTGGGCTATTTCTTAGCTTTTTTGCATTGTGAACACAAAAGCACAATATCCCACAAGCATAAACCAGAGGCTTTTGGGATGATTGAATTATTCAATCACAGTTAAACTCAAAACATTGCTCAGACAATAACAGATTTCATGATGGACACAGCAGAGACAACCACTAAGAAGGAGCAAAAAGGATGAGCCATGCAATCCAATTGATGTGTATTCAGAACATTAAGCCCACTGAGATCAGTAGGACAGAAATGGCATGACACTCCAGCCTATTTCTGTAACCACTGGTTTCAGAGTACTCAGTGTGTACCTTTGCACTTTGTATTAATTTCATTTGCAAACCAGTTAGCCAGCTGATTATTTCATTTTCCAAATGGCAATAATTTCACCCACTTTCTCTTATCCTGGTCATTGAGAACCTGTGGCCACTGTATGGCTGCCGCCAAAAGCTTACTGGCACAATTGCCAGATTAAAAATCCGTCAACATCACAAGCAAATTGCAACCAGTGCAACGAGCAGCATGATCCTTGTAATATAATAATCATTGTGTTTCCTTCTCTTTGCAAAACATGTTTGCTTTTCTATGTGACATTCTTTCATTTAATTTCACCCCCCATCCCACATCTGGATGCAAGCAACTGGATTTTGAAAAGAAGAACCTATATATCCTAAAGGTGGAAGCAACCAACGCACATCCTGACCCACGGTTTTTCTACTTGGGACCATTTAAGGACTCAGCTTTAGTCAAAGTTTATGTGGAAGATATAGATGAGCCACCCGTATTCAGCACACCTTCAAGCCTAATTGAAGTTGATGAAGATGCAAGGGAGGGGAGCATCATTGGGCAAGTGATCGCTCAGGATCCAGATGCAGCAAGGAACATCATAAAGTAAGTCATCTTCTGCAAGCAAGACAAAAATGTATTGCAAGTGTGGTTTTCACATCTTTCTAACAACTGATGAGTGCCGTCCAAGTTTAAATGTTGCTAAAAAATCATTGTTTAAGTCTTATCAGATGAGTAGTTAGCAGTTTCAGCAACATTTTCCACTTTTTGTTATTTACATTTCTTGTTATTCTTCTATTTTATTTATATTATTAATTTATATATCTCTCATTATATTAAAATATCATGGAAAATACATAATATATATATTGCATATTTCTCCAGTAATTTCTCCTGATATTGTGCACTACACTGTCATCTCCAACCATTAATCATGCTTGTTAGAGCTAATTAAACTGTTGTCTAAAATATCTAGTGGATCATCAGATATGGAAAGGCTGTTATTATACTCAAGGACACTGGAGTGAATTATATCTCTTTCCATCCTGACACTTTTTAAGGCCAAACTGAGTGTAGTAGTATGGTAGCATTTTAGATCAGACTGAGATGTCACTCCACATACCACTTATATTGGAATAGATGTTGACTTCAATGGACCTTCAGTGAATTTTTGTATAACAGGGTTATGAATTCCATTTTTCAGTACTAATTTGGTAAGGGCCAGTTCACATGATAACTTGATTCACACTTTTTGCTTATATGACATGTCTATTCCTGTTGGCAATATAACACAAGAAATAGTCCGCAGATCTCAAAAACAACTGATGTTTCTCTAGTATGTATCTCAGAGTCACAGGAGATGCTGTGGCTGACAACCGGATCTTTGAAGTGCCAGCTTTCAGCTCAAAACTTAGATTGACTTGGAACATATGCTATATTTGTATGGGCAAAAAATGGTCTCCAGCACTGATGGAGCCCAAGTTACCTGAGAATGTATGCCCAATTACTGAAGATCAATATATCCTTAATTCCTATCTCTCCAGTCTAGGTTTCACATAATAATTCTTGAAAATATATCTAATGTTAAAGTTGGAATAGGTACCCAATTTTTTCTTATTCACAATGTGGGGTGTCTCAATACATTGAGTCAATGAAGCATATTAGGACAGGGGCAAAGAGCACATGGGGCTGTTGTGGTTTGCTTGAGAGGAATCTGTGCAAACACAATATCTAAAATGTACAGTATTTGCTGGGAACCCTAAGTGGGATATGATCTAATCCTATTAGTGTATGCTGCACCAACATATTTCACTAACATATTCCTGGTATCCAAGTGCTAAACTAATGATGCTGCCATGAACAGCTGTGCACATGGATATGATACATTCATGTGGCTATGGGTGTGTGCAAAAGTAGCAAACAAGACTGAAGCAGCTCCTGATGCACATATGGAGATATAACTAACAGCATCTTGTTATTCCTAACATGTTTTAAAATGACATTTTCTTAACAATTTTGACACAAATAAAAATCAGCATTAGAGATGGACACGAAATGAATTTTTTTGTTTCGTTGTTCATTATTTGGTTTGTTATGTAACGAAACGAATAATGACCTAGGGGCAAATTTAACATGAAACAAACTGAACTGAGAAAAATTGGTTCGGTTACATTCGTTTTGTTAATGGGGGGAGGAGATGTCCCCTACCTGGTGCTGGTCCGGAGGTTCGGTCTTCCTGGCTTCTGGGACGGCAACCAGGGGGGCAACGACGGTGGCGCTACAGCTGTAGTGCAGCCATGTGGTAAGCACAGTAAAAAAAAAAAAGGAGTGCCGACCAGGCCACAAGGGTGGCCTGGTCGGCACCCTAAAAAAAAAAAGCTCTGACAGGGCCCAAGGGGCCACGCAGTTGGCGCTGAAAGGAAAACAAAATCAAAACAAAAAAATGTGCTGCAGCTGTAGCGCGAGGCCTGAACCCGGAAGTGGGGGGGGGAACTAAACTAAATTAAAAATAAAAATAAATTTTTAAAAAGGGGGAGTGCCAACTGCACCCCAAGGGTGGCCTGGTTGGCACCCTAAAATAAAATAATAATAATTTTAAAAACCCAGCACCGACCGGGCCCCAGGTGCCGCACAGTAGGCGCTGGGAAAAGAATGGGTAAAAACAAATAACAAATTAACAAATCAACAAAATGAATTTTTCCAAAAAAAAAATTGTTAAAAACAAAACAAAAAAATGAAGCCTTAAACAAAATGAAATGAAATGCCATTTTTTCGGTTCATGCCCATCTCTAATCAGCATATCAGCACATGCATTCTTCCATAACATGATGTGTGTGTGTGTGTGTGTGTGTGTGTGTGTGTGTGTGTATCAACTACCTATCTAAATAGTACTGTTTTGCATTATTTATTCAGTTTAGCACAATCACCTACTACAGATATCCAATACCCTCAAAAGAGGAACCATACTCTGAAAAGCAAAGATGTTATTCACAGTGTGATTCTTGGAGGGAGATTTGAAAAGATATATTATTATATAGTTACAGTATCTAATTCGGTTTGTACAACCTCACTTTTTCTGAGGGTTTGGTTGTTCATAAATGTGCATGTATTAATTTATTATTAATGTACTTATTGTTCAACAAAATGAGTGCGTGTATGCCCTTTTGCTCATTCATGTGTTTCAAAGTAATAGCTCTTTGGTGTATACATTAAATATGCCATCATGTCAAAGTGAATGAAATATTTAAGGAGTGGTTTCACCAGTACAATTTTCCACACAGACAGTGCTAGTCTCCAGTGGGTTTCAGTGGCTGAGAAGGGATTTGAACAGGTCTAGTCTGTTACTCCAGCTACTACAGCATGCTGGTTGCGTGGGGCAAGTCATGTCTTCCAAAATTCTGGCTTGGGTAGTATCTTACTGGGTCACTGTAAGCTAAAGAGAAGGTACACTCTTGTATACCAGAACTCTTCCTTGTGAAGAAATGAGGGTAGAGGAGTAGGTATGTTATTGGTTTAGATGTTAGGCTATTGAGAAAACAACATGGGAACCCGCAGTTTCAGTTGAGATGAAAGTGTCAAGTGTCTCTTCTACTTCCCACCAAAATCTTGGCTTAGACTTCCTGTGAATCTCTCTGTCTTGCATGAGGTATAGAGTTCTTTGTTGTTTTGGAACAGAAATACATGGAGGAAGAAAATGGTCTGTCTGCATAAACAGAACTTAAATGTAAGTGTACCATTAAATCAAAATCAAATTGCAACCAAATATGTAGCGATACAAAGTGACTGGAGGAGATGGCATATTTATCCAAGTGCACTCTTATGGGAAATAGAATTCTACTGTCAATAATTAGTACTCTACAGGTAATATAATATGATACAAACAGCTTAAGTGTGGTATTTTAATAGCAAATTACTGCCACTTCATTTTCTACTGCCATATGTTATACCATTAGTACCTGATGGACAGTTCCGATAGAACTTGAACAGTTGTTTTGTTGGTACCCTTTAGCAATTCAGTAAGGGTAATACCCAAGCTGGAACTTTGATTCTATGTCTAGAACACATGGCTGCTTTGAGGTGTATGTGACATTCTAGGTGTATTTTAACTCTGGCTGCCCAACCTAGCATGACAATGGTGGGTGATAGGAGTTACAGTCAAACAATATATGGGAGGCTGGAAGTTGAATCATGGCAACTTGACTTCTTTTTTATTGAAACTAAAATGTTTTGTTTTTCATCCAAGCAGCTTGGTGTCTGAGGAGAACTCTCCAGGGAGTTCATAACTTAGATATCAAAAACCCAGTCTCCACCAAGCTTGGGAATGCTTCCCTCCAATTTTGGTGTCTTTAGGTGCCTGCAGGGGGGTGGATTTTATAGCTTGATGAATTTGACAAATCAAAAATCGCTAAAAATATCAATTTGCATTTGTTGGGGGGGGGGACTCCGTTGATGATGAATATGGATCGACAATTGACAAATTTGTTAGAAAACATGGTGTGTTTTTCAATTCATCCCCATTTCTAATCAAAAGCAATGAAAGGAGTCCTGGTGACAAAACCCACAAGGTGTTAAGATAGTCAGTGGATGTCAGGACTTATCAATATTCTTATATGTACGAAAACCTGCAAATAAGAAATAAATCTTTAGTTGTAGGCAGAAAGCTGTGAGTAAGCTTCTTTTTTAATAAGGAAAAATCTATAAAAGTACAAACATATTACTTAACCATTCAGCATACTTATGCACAGATATTGTATGGAAAACAATGGGTTTTCCAAGTGCTTACCCACCCATGCCATAATTTAAAGCTAGCGAGGACAAGCCTTTATTTTCCTCATCTGTCTGTGTTGTTGGCTTCTGTTACCTGATGATATGTGTTGCCAAACCACATTGTCTCTGCTAGACTAGCAAAAGTTTACTGATTAAGAAAATGCAAACTATTTTCTTCTGTTGCTGCCATAGCAATATTAATGGATTTTGCCATAGTAGTTACTAAAATATGATTTTTTTTTAGTACTGTATACAAAATGCCCCCTTCAGCTGAGTATGAGGATGATTTTCTTGTAATTTTTCTCTGTTGTTCAGTGGCCCACAGAGTTCTATTTCCTCAACCACCACCCCACCCCACCTCTATCCTGCTGTTTTCTTTTCCATATGAAGGACAACTTCCTTCTTTAGGTCACTGGTTTTTAGGAACTGTAGTCCCTGGATTCAGGAATTTCATCACTCTTTCCGGATTGTTCTACTTTGGGTCACAGTCACACCCACCCACCACCATTTCGTGGTTCAAGTACTGCAGTCCCACTACATAGCGGGATCACAGTACCTGCACCTCAGAGCCACGTGGGGGGCGGGGGCGATCTGGTCGTTATGCGCTGCCCCTGTGCTCCTCCGAGAAGCCTCAGAGCCGCGCAGGGGGCGATCCGGTTGCTCCGCGCCACCCCCGTGCTCCTCTGAGAAGCCTCGGACAGGTGCGCGATCGCCCCCCCGCACCCAGGCCCCACCCCACCCGCTTCGGAATATCACGGATTTTCATGCATTGCGGGTGGGGTGACTGTATAAGTTTTGGCCAACATATTTAACATGCCTCCTCCAATGACATAGGGTAGCCAGAGGACTGTCACCCACTTTTTTTGTGATGTATGGCTTTCATTGCTAAATGTTTCCTATCAGCTCCCTCTCCTTTGTAAAAGTAAAATGTTTTGAGGGCAGTCATTCTGTAAAAATAAGAAGCACACCATGAGATATACAGTAGGCATCTTATGCAATATCTAGTCTTATGCACTATGGTAAACAGTAATGTTTCCATTTAAATTGTAGTGATAATATCTAATTGTAGTATTTACATTATTAATGTAAAATAGTGTACACAAATTTAATTCAAAATAACCCTCCTTCTCTATGAAGAATTTTCTTATTTTTAATGTTCCACGTCCTTTTTGGTGACGGAGCTGTGGACATCCTATGTCAGAATCTTCTGCCTGCAAAAATAAAACAAAACAGCAGGTTATGGGGGCATTTTTTCTATTTGTTTCATTGTCCATATGCCTCTCTGTATGTCACCTTACGGAGCAACACTGACCTCTTCCTCATAAGACAGCAGAGTGGGAATGGCTAAAAACCACAAAGATAGCTGCATGGCCCTGGGCCTGTCATGGTTTCACAGTCTAATCTACATGACAGATAAAGATAAAGTGGTTGTCAGAACAAGGAAAGCTGGAGGTGCTACATTGTTGAGTTCGCAGGAGGAAAGGTGCCTTATCAATGCAATAAGTGCAAAATCTCTTTTTTTATAGAATAATAGCCTGCTACACAAAGGAGAACAGCTGAAGGAAAGCTTTTTTAAAATGCACTTTTATAAACTGGCACTCTATATGAACAGCAGACTTCAGTCTCTAACTGTTTATTCTGCTGCTGACATATCAGAGAGAGAGAGAGAGAGAGAGAGAGAGAGAGAGAGAGAGAGAGAATGAGAATGAGAATGAGAATGAGAAAGAGAAAGAGAACAAGAACCATGGGCATTTATCCTATGATCAAAGAGAAGGATGAATAGATAGAGAACTCTACCCTTGTGCCTCTCACGTCTTCTGTATTTCATGCCTGTTTTCTTTCTTGCTGTCACTATTTAACACCTAGCTGCTTTCATTTCCATTTCTGTTTCCTCCTTCATGTCTGACTATAGGGACAGACAACTAAGAATGGAAAACCTCTCCTTTTTTTTCTCATATCCTCCTCCAAAACCCAGTTCTGAAGAACCTTTTTTAAAAAAAAATAACCTCCATTCTGAGGCTATTCTCTTTCACCAAACATCCTTTCAGTCTTTGAGTGTATGGTAGACATATTATCTAATTTCCCCCATTTCTATGAAGTGTCAGCAGAACACTTTTTAAAAGTTGCAGATTTTTTTAGTACCTGATCTGGCAGTAATATAACCCAGCCACTAAAATGTGAGACTTGCCCCAAAGTACCATCCCCAGAATTTCTGTGTGTTTGAGTGTGACGTGTATATCTATATTATTGTCAAAGTAGGAACATGCAGTGTGTTTGTAACTTTTCCTGTATTTCCCCCCAGGACTATATTGCAGTATCTTCCATTGAAATTTTAAAAGTTACCTAAAAATATCATACTTTGTGGAACTGAAAATACATACAAGGAAAGATGTGTGATCAAGTAGTACATTTTAGACCCTACTTATAGTTGTGCACAAATAGCCTCTCAAAATGGTAGTGGCTTCAATATTCCCCCATCCCCCAAGGATTTTTGGTTGTCACATTCCCACTACTGTTTTTAAGAAAAGGAAATATGTTGGCAGCCTAGACTCACCATTTGATTCTTTTCTATCTTGAATTGTTCTGTATCATGAAAAGAAAGAATAAAAGAAAGGCCATTTACTTATATCTATGCCTTGAAAATAAGGTAAAAGTATAGATCCTGAATCTTGCCTTCCTTTTAAAAAGGAATTTCTTTTGTATCAGACTGAAGGAGAATTATCATAAGACCAGGAACCCTATGGTATAGGAAAGTCACAGCAGAAGTAAAAGTGGAGTCCTCAAGGGGTCAGGAGAGCTCATGTTTAACAGAAAAGATGGAAAACTCAATTGATGGGGGAGGAGTTGCAGGATCCAGAGGAGAACATCAATATGGAGGGAAAGGCGGTAGGGCAGAAGAGGATCAAGAGGTGCAGTAGAAGCTGGGTTAGTAGAGGAAAAGAAGGAGGAACCAAAAGTTCTTGAAAGTTAGGAATGGGTAACAAAATCTGGATTATTGAAGGTAAGCAGGAAAGAAACATTTTGGGAATGAATTCCTTGAACAATCTCCTCTCCTCCTTAGAGAGAAATGAGAAGCTTGAATCTAAAAGAGAAGTAATTATCATTCAATTCATTGTTCAAAAAGCTGTTAGTAAATGTCAACCGGTTAAAACCAGAAATTGATCCAAGCATGTCAGTTAAGGGGGACCCCTTTGGTGATGGGGGACACTGACCTCTCAAGAAGAATTCAGGCTAGAAATTAAGTAGAAATGCATGCAATCTACTGTGTACAACTAGACCGCCTAAAATAAATGTTAATAAGTTTCCAGTAACTATGCTTCCTCCCTCCCTCCCTCCCTCCCACCTCACCTCCTATTCTGCAGAAATGTTGAACTATTCAAACGCTGCCTGTAATGAAAAAACAAAGTCAGAAATATACATCTATGCCTTATTGCTCCCCAATTTTAGCGTGTTTCCCTCCATGTTTCCATTCAAAATGAACCTATTGTCTCTGAATTAAAGAACTGGGAACAAATGAGGCACATGTTGTCATTTAACAGGTATTCTTTGGATCGGCACACTGATCTGGACAGGATCTTTAACATCCACTCAGGCAATGGGTCTATATTTGTCTCAAAGACGCTTGACCGAGAAGCAGCTCCATGGCACAACCTGACGGTCATAGCAACTGAAGCCAGTAAGTTGTGGGTATATAATAACATGAGTTGGAGGGAAGGGAATGGGCACGATCTACTATGTACTTCCATGACATCACATCCCATTGAACTCAGTGAAACTTACTTCTTCTGACTGAAAACCTATAGCAGTGTAGAGTCTTTTGCTTATTTCATGAGAAAGCTAATATGGTGTAGTGACAAAGAAACAAATAAAATTGAGGCCATGTTGTAACAATAAATTCTTAAATATTTAGATATTGAGGCTTCTACCAAAAGTGTAGTTCAGTTAATTTAAGTATTTAATATCTTATAATTTTAACTAGACATGAGCTTAATGAAGTGATAAAATCTTAGGTGTAATATGATTAACAAATCAGAAGCTGTTATGCTAAGTTACTTCATGGGCTCATCTGGTTTGGTCTGTGTCTACACTGACTGGCAGCAAATCTTACATAGGAATCTTTCTCATCCCAGTACAACAGTATTCATCATTACCTGGAAAGCTTCCTTCCTTCTTTTGTTCCTTTTATCTAATCCAGAACCTTCACTTTATAAGCCTGTTGTTTTTTGCATTTCTCTAAATCTGCAATTATATATAATTGTTTGTCTTTTTTAAATTTACCTTTAAAAGTGAAAGCACTGGAAGGATTGTTCACATCTTTCTCTAGCTTCTTCATCAGTCCTGAGGGTCCTCCTAACTGTCTGACATGTCCCGTTTTTGTCAGGGTAGTTGCTTGATTTGTTCCTATAAAGATGGATTTAAAGGTGACATGAAATTGTGGTCATTTTACATTCTTCATTCTTTATTTTTATTTCAGGTAACCCCAAACAAAGTACGCAGGCACCGATCTTCATCCGTATTTTAGATATAAATGATCACGCACCAGAATTTGCTAAGTACTATGAAACTTTTGTGTGTGAAAATGCAAAAGCAGGACAGGTAAATGCAGATTTACTGTGCCCCAAGTAACTTGTATCTGATTTATCATGTTTTCTGTGCCCCTCCCCAATTACAGAGCACTGCAAACATACAGTAAGAGAAATAAGGTATAGAAAAAATATAGCAGGCCTTCACAACAGGTTGAGCGCGGGCAGCCAGTCGCCTGCAGTGCTGCCAGAGGTTGCCCATCAGGTCCCTGTGTTGGGGGTTATTCCCCCCCACCACCATTCACACACCAGCAAAGCACCTGGGAGCCCAGGGCACCGGGCTCACTGCGCTCTCCAGCAGCAGCAGCGGCAGCAGCGCTGGCCTGTTGGGCCTGTCTGGGTTTTGCGGTGGTGCCTGGTGTGGCTACTGAAGTGGGCCTGGGCCCATCATATATATACAGTAGACCCCCATTTATTGCGGGGGCTAGGTTACCTATACATGGAAATCTGTGATATACAGATGCCTCAGCATCTCATATATATGGGTTGTTGAGGCTGAGGTGGACTGAGGTGGCTTTTCAATACCTTAATGGCTTCTTTATACAGGCCTGTAACCAGTAGGACCCTGTATCTGCAGCAACAGTATCCATGGTTTCACTTATCCAGAATCTGAAAATATTAAAACAATTAAAAGGAAAAAAAGAAAAGAAAAAAAGTTTTCACATGTATTAACAGAACTGGCCATCAGTGGAGCCAGATACAATGCTATGAATAATATGCTATGACTACTTGCTAATCAAGAACACATAGCATGTTTTTGGATGACATAGTGGTCAGTTGTGGTAATGTGTGAAAAATATTTTTCCGGTTTTTCCTTTTTTAAAAAACATAATAGTGTTTGTTTGATCTGTGGTTTTCAGCATCTGTGGGGGGGGGTCTTGGAACCCATCCCCAGTGGATATACATTTCCACCCTCCAGTGTCCCTGGCACTGTGGGTTACTGGATTATTCTTGGGCATCAAAATAGGACAACTGATGCTCACCAACTTAAGTGCTTTTTCTTGCTCATGGAACCACATGGCAATCATTCAGACAGTACATTAAATAAACTTCCTGCCTTCATCCCAGGCAATGAGCATCAAGTCTACCACTATCTTTACAGCTGCATCCTGGGTTTTGGATCTTGGTTATTTACTAAGGTGTGATGGGGTGCTTATGATCAAGCTCTTTTACCTGCTGCCATTATTTACATCCATATCCAGCCCTTCTTCTAACAATCTCAAAGTGACATACATAGTTATTTGTTTTCTCTTTCTCTGTAGTTTATAGAATGAGGCAGGTAAAGTCTATTCCATAGATTGGATTGTGCTGTAAGGAATTTTCAATCTGGCCAATGGGAAGCCTCCAGTAGAAATAGTTTTTATCTGTGATCATTGATCAGAGATAAGAGGAAGGAGGGTTAGAATGGGAGAAAATGCTGCTGGTCCATGATCAAAGACGACAGTTGGTTCTCCTCCCAGTTTGACAGAAGGTGGGAAAAACAACCAGTCATCTCATATGCTGAGTAGGGTTATCTCTTGTTTTAGGCAGAGAAAGGCAAAGAATAATTCATTCTTGCCTTTCTCTTAATTTAGAAATGGATGGTCCCAGGATGAGATCAGGGTTGCCTATCTTAATTATATCAAATCTTTACCAAATTGATAATTAGATGGAAAAATAAGAAAGATCTAGCCTTTTCCATATTTCTGTCCATGTTTGAATTCTAGACGTCCCCTGCTATTTTCTTGTGAGTACATCTTCAGTGGCTCATGTCCCCATCTGTTCAGAAAAAGGCAAGGCAGAATAGCTTGAGTTTTCTCCTCCCCAGTCATTCCTTGCTTCCTTTGTCAGCATCAAGTGTTCTCTTACACTTCCATTTTCCACTCACCCCTTTTAATAGCCCCTGGTGAGCACTTGGCTTCATTCCTTGGACTTGAAAAGGGTCTTGAAATCTACTTGACAAAGGGCAGTGCATGTGAAGTACCTGTAATTGTAATGGCAGCCATTAGAAGTGGCTGGAGAAGTCAGGAGGTCATTATTGAGCTTGCCAAATAGGGCACTGGAAATTATTCAGAGAATTGAGAGCTGCCTCTTAAACTACAAAAAAGCCATTGTTTATGCAGATTAAGGAGACTGTTAACAATACTTAGAGCAATGTCCAGATGTCACATAGAAACATATTTTATGCATTTCTTGTAGCCAAAAGTTAAGTCTGAAGTGGGAAGCTTAAGGCAGGGATTGGGAAGGAAAACAATACTTTCATCATCCTCATCATCTTCATTATCCCCATCATCTTAGAAATGCAGGGACCCTATAGATCAGTGGTGGTGAACCTTTGGCACTCCACATGTTTTGGACCACAACTCCCAGAATTCCAAGACTAGATTGCCAATGACAAAGGACTGTAGGAATTGTGGTCCAAAACATCTGGAATGCCAAAGGTTTGCCACCACTGCTATAGATCATCTAGCCTAGCCCTGTTAGATGCTATAATTATAACATTAATGATGATAACAGAAGCATCACACCACTGTAAAAATTAAGACTAGATAATGAACTGGGATAATGGTGGTTTGTGATGATTTATGATTTGTCACTATTCACAAACTAACCATGAATTTTCACAACCCCCTCACAAAATGAGCTGTTTTGTGGTTCATGCGATAAAGGACTTCCAGAGCTGGCTGAATAGCCCCCACATGAGGTAGAGATGCCAAACTCATAATACGTCTTCATTTGCCTCTCCTCCCTACCCATTCCAAGTTTAGTAAAGATTGAATTAGGGACATTCTAGATTTAGTTCCTTAAAGCAGCCCCCCTCAAGGACTAAAGACCTCTTTCCTGATAGGATCTGCTTTGACTCAGATGTCCCAAATCCAGTATTCACCACACTTAAAGGGGTGGGTGGGGCAGAAAGTCAGCCAAGGATTCACCAGTGCCAACCAGAGTTCAGCATTTTATTTTGCTGTGTGCGGCACATTTCCCAAATTACCCAGAAATGAACTACAAAATGGGCTGATTCATGAGGTTTTCCGCTTCATGGTTCATTTCGCAAATATCGCTAGTCTCCCACTTTAAAAATCTACAACGGCAAATCAATACATGGTTAACTGTCAGAGTCTCACTACACACAACTGCAATGAAAGGTCATTTGGCCGATTCCTCCTAAATGTGGTTTCCATTATATCTCAGAGCAAAGTGTATTAGAGAATGAAAAGTTGATGCTTTTATTTTTCTGATCTGTAACACCATTTTCTGGCAGCTCATCCAAACAGTCAGTGCTGTAGACAAAGACGAGCCACCTCGTGGGCACAAGTTTTTTTATGAGCTGGTGCCAGAATACACAGTCCATCCAAACTTCTCTATTATTGACAACAAAGGTAGGCTTTCATTATTGGCTTTAGAAATCATTTCTTCCTCTCTTCACCTAAAGTCTCTGAACAGAGTTTATTCCATTAAATTTCTGGGAGTTTACCTCAGTGAAGACCTCTCCTGGGGAATTAATACAACCAAAGTAGTCAGGAAGGCCCAGCAAAGTGAAGCAACAACTGATGGTCTCCTTTTACCAGTCCACAATTGAAAGCATCCTCACATATTGCATTACCATTTGGTATGCTGGATTGACAGCTGCTGACCGGAAGACACTACAGAGGGTGGTAAGCACAGCTCAGTATATGACGGGCTGTCCCCTAAGAGCACTGGACAACATCACTAGGGATCATTGCCTCAGGAGGGTTGAAAAAATTCTTAAGGATGATTCACACCCCAGTCAGCACCTCTTTACCTTGATACCATCAGGCAGAAGATATCGTAGTATAGCCTGCCGCACCAACAGACTGAAGAACAGATTTTATCCATGGGCTGTCAGACTGCTGAATGGGAAATAATCCCAGGACAAGTATAGAAGAACTGACCTGTGGGCTGGCGCATCCTGTGTCAAGTACACAGTGTGCAACAAGACTGAATGCTTGCTAGTGGGATGGGGGTGGGATGGGGGTGGGGGTGGGCAAGGGAGACTCAGCCAATTTCATTGTGCACATGTTGTACATTGACAATAAAGGTATTATTATTATTAACATAGTTTCCCCTTGCCCCTCTTCTTCTGACTCAGACAACACAGCAGGGATTATAACCAGAAGGAATGGATACAGCCGCCATAAAATGAGCATCTATCTCTTGCCGGTGGTAATATTTGACAATGACTATCCCATCCAAAGTAGCACTGGCACACTGACCATCCGGGTATGTGCCTGCGACAGCCGGGGGAACATGCAATCATGCAATGCTGAAGCTTTGCTCCTTTCAGCAGGTCTTAGCACAGGAGCACTCATTGCCATCCTGCTGTGTATCACTATCCTGCTGGGTAAGTGAGTTCTTCCTCTTTTCATGTGCTACCTCTGCGAGCAATTGAAAGGGCTCACCTAGTTGCACAGGGATCCATGATTTTATCGTTCCATAGTCCAGGCCTGCAGAAATTGTGACCACTACCATTAAACGACCAGATGCTTGTCAGCCTTCTTGCTTTTTCCATCCCAAAAGTAAGATGAAGAAGGTTTAGTTTTGTGATCATCATTAGAGATCGGCATGAACCACTGGTTCCGTGATTTATCCTGGTTAGTTTACCACTGCAACAAGCATTAGGTGCCTCACCCCCTCAAGTGGGCACTAATCCAGATGCAGTGCCCCTGCTTCCTTGTCCTGATTCCTCTGGGCACTGCCATCAGAGAGGGTGGGCACCAAACCACCAAGCAGGTGTTATGGTAATAAATTAACCAGGGTAAATCACTAAACCAGTGGTCCATGCCGATCTCTAATCATCATACATGTTTGGTAAACTATTTGTGCCTTGGCAGGTCTGCCTTACTCTAAGGATATATGTTTCTTTAGAGCAGCCATTCTCAGTGAAGGCCATATGGTCCCGTGGTGCCTCTTGGCACATGTGAATCTGGCCACAGACTGAAACCAGTTCCTAACACCACCTTCATTATGTGAATTATACAACCCTGATTCAGCCTTCATTTGTTTCATATTGTGTTTATTTTTGTTCTTGTTGTTCAGTTGTTAAGTCATGTCTGACTCTTCGTGACCCCATGGACCAGAGCATGCCAGGCCCTCCTATCTTCCACTGATTGTGTTTATGGTTGTGGCCAAATAAGAGATTGAGAATGGCTAATTTAGAGTTTGATCTGATACAACTGGATGTATAAACAATATACTGCACAGGCTCAGAGTGGGAATTACTTGTTTAGGAATCAACAGCCTATGCATGCATATGACAGAAACTTGATGACCCCTTTCTAGAGCTCTGTTATCCAGACCTCTAGTTCAGAAGCTCATTAAAGAAGAGATTGGGGTTTTCACCAGATTCCTCTAGCCTGAATTCCAGCTGAGATATATTCACAGTCCTATTGATTAGTATTAGTATTATTAGTATTAGTATATAATTAGTACTATTATATAGTATAGTATAACTTCTGCACTGAAGGGATAAGAAAGGCATGTGATGACTGAGGACTCTTCTCTCTATGACTGAGAAAGGGTGCACTAGACAGCCCAGTTACCTAGCCTGGAGCAGCATAGATGATGCTAAATAGGGGCTCTTTCGGGAGCAGTGAGTCATTTGGAGTGATCAATCAAACCACCCCTCAAGTGACTATATGTTTAGAACTATAACACAAATTTTCAAGGGAAATGACAACAAAAATAACATTCCTCCCTCCCCAGCGCTTTGCCTCTTCGGCTGATTAGCATTACCCTGTAATTAATATCACTTATGCATTAATACTAATTGTCTACTAGTCCATCAATTTCCTGTATACCCCACCTTTCCTCCTAGGAATTCAGTGTTTTGGGATAGGGAGGGAGAGAGAGAACTGCAACAACCAGCCATTGATATTATAGAGCAGTAGCTGGAGTGAAAACAACACACTGACGTAGTGTAGCACCTCCTGGAGTTTAATGCAGTGATTAAATTTATGGAGAGATTTGACAAGTTCATAAAAGGCCCAAACACTGAGATCGGCAAAAGAAATTGCAGCTCCTAATAAGATGACACCTTCTCTAAAGATCAGTCTGTTAAGTGCCAGTCTTTAAGTGTGACACTTGATGCATTGCAGCTCACGACAATGATGAAGAGTGCTAAAGGGAGCTAACTGTAGAGGCTGAAGAGCCAGCAAGAGCACTCTTTGTAGATAAAGCAAAAAGAAATTCAGCCATTATTCTATATGGATAATGTGGGAAATGCACTGCTTTAAAAAAAAAATGGGCTGCACACAAAGAGCATGAATAGAACAGACTAGCTAAGGCAACTACTGTAAATTTATTGGTGGGTTTGCTTCAGCAATGTTGTTTACTGTGATTCTCTATACAATCTAGTTTCCTTTAGATATTTGGTATCCGTGAATGCACGCTCCGCGGGTGGCTTGTCCGCCTGCGGAGCAGATTTGCCCCTCGCGAGAATGGCGAGGGGCGAGACAGGGCTTCGAAGTCTTGGGGAAGAGGGGGAGGAGCGCCCTATAAAGGGCGGCTCCTCCCCCCAGGTGCCAGCCAGTTTCTTTCCGGCGTTCGGTAGGGAAGACCTCCGAACGCCGGCTGCGCATCGGGCGCCACGAGGCAGGCGCCATCTTGAAGGCCGCAGCGGCGGCAGAAAGCGGTGGGAGGCTCCGCTCCTGGTCGGGGGCCTAGCAGAAGCAGTCGGCTTGGCCCGGACCGGGGGGAGCAGGGGCCCGGCAGGGGTGTCTCGGCACCGCGTGGCCTTGCGAGCGCTATGCGGGTGGCGCCATGTGAGGCGCTGGAGCTTCAGCCCCTTCAGCAGGGCCCGACCGGCTCCCGCCGACTGCTGCTGCTGCGCTACCGCGCGGCACAGCTGATGGTCGGGGCGCGGTAGCATTCGGCACATCCCGGCCTCTGCTGCTGCGCTGCTGCGCAGACCAGCTGGGGGCCGGGGGAGCGCGGCAGCAATCCCGGCCTCTGCTGCTGCGCTGCTGCGCAGACCAGCTGGGGGCCGGGGGAGCGCGGCAGCAATCCCGGCCTCTGCTGCTGCGCTGCTGCGCAGACCGGCTGATGGTCGGGAGCGCGGCAGCAATCCCGGCCTCTGCTGCTGCGCTGCTGCGCAGACCAGCTGGGGGCCGGGGGAGCGCGGCAGCAATCCCGGCTTCTGCTGCTGCGCTGCTGCGCAGACCAGCTGGAGGTCGGGGGAGCGCGGCAGCATTCCCGGCTTCTGCTGCTGCGCTGCTGCGCAAGACAGCTGGGGGTCGGGGGAGCCTGGCCGCGCTTCCGTGGCTGTCCTGCCTGCACCGTGCCCCTCTGCTTCCCGCGTGCGGGCGGCGCGGAGCCTCCGGGTGCCCGGAGTGGAGGGCGACTGGCGGCAGGCGCCCTTTCAAGAGGCCGCATCGGCAGCGGAGCAGGACATGGCACGGCGGCACTTCCCAGGCCGAAGCAGGCCGGTAGGGCCTGGGGGCAGGGAGCAGACGCAGCGCGTGTGGAGCAGTGTGGCGGCTGATCCCGCTGAGGTGGGACGACGGAGCGGGGGAGAGGCCTCAGCCCTCCCCCACGGAGTGAGCGGGGCCGGGTGGTGCGGGCATCGCGGCGTGCAGCCGGCCGTGGTTAACCCTTCAGAGCGCGGGGGCGGGGGACCACCGGGGCGTACAGGGCCGGCGATGGGGTGGGGTGCCGGCCGGGCTGGGATGGACGCGCGCGCAGGTGGGCGGGCTCCTCACCCCCACCCTTACCCATGGAGCGGCGGAGGGCCTGAACCCCACCTGGGCCCCGGTCAAAGTCCAATCGGATTGGGGGAGCGGGGCCGCGGAGCTAGCTCCTCACCCTCCCCACCCTGCACCCAGTCCGGACCACAGTCTGTTTGGATAGTGGAGTGGAATAAGGAATTCGGAGTTCCAAATATGTAATTATGTAATTTATTGGTGGGGCACGCTGCGCCTAGCACTATTCCTGCAGTGGGTCGGTAGCGCCTGAGTGTATAATTTGCAGCCCTTTCATTAATCAAACACCTTTTAACTGGCCATTGGCTGGGTCATGGATTTCATCAGCTTTCCATGAATTATGTTAACCTTTTCCACTTGATCCCCTCAGATAGCTTAGGGAACGCGTCTCCCATAATCCCAGGAAAAACGGATGACCTCGCTGGGTGGTTTCAGGTTTGCACCAGCCTTGAGCCAGTCCTGACAGGGAGCAGGACTTGACCTTCTGCAGTGGCGAAGGGCCACTGGTACATTTCACCCCGTATCCTCGTCTCACCCCTGTATGTTCCTAGCCGAGGTCTGCCCTGTAGCTTATATGCCTGTCAGGGGAACAGATTCTCTGTTTTTCAGCGATGGGCAGCCATTCCTTATCAGAGTTCTTGGTCACGTTTAGGGAATATTGAAGGTCTGGGGGGCTTTTGGAGAGCTGGGAACACAGAAGGTGACCACATTCGCTAACTTGCCTTAAAGCCCTATCTAAGGTCCGGTGTAAACGCAATGTGGGCTGCTTAGATACTGCCTATCAATCCAAACATTCTGCCTCTGTTCTTATCCTGTTGATTTCTTTACTTCGTAGTGTGTATACTGTTGTTCACTATAGGGACCCAAAAAGGGCTTACAAAGCACTTTAAGACGACCCGAAAGCTTATTGGGAAACGGCAAACTGGTACAGTATGGCCAACTGCATAAGAACATGAGATGGGCCATGCTGGATTAGGCCTAAGGCCCATCTAGTCCAGCTTCCTGTATCTCCCAGTGGCCCCGCCGGATGCGTTTGGGGAGCGCGTGAGACTAGATATCGGGCTATTGATACCACTTCCCTGCACCTGGCCCTTAAAGTACCTTGGTTCTAAAGCCTGGAAATCACACATCTCCATCATGGGCTGAGACCTGTGACGGAAGTTCCCCCAGGAATCTGTCCAATCCCCCTTTTGAAGGGAGAGCTAGGTTGGATCGCGCTAAAGGCACACCTAATTCAGCTAGCAGTTTCCTATAGCTCACAGCGGCTCCGCCAGATGCATTTGGGAGGGCAGGAGACTAGATAGCCGTCTCCTGCTGCCACTCCCCGGAGTACGCGTCCCCGTCAGGGTTTGTAACCCGTGAGGGACCTTTCACCCAGGATCCGCCCAACCCCCTTCTGGGGGCGTCTTGGCCAGACGCACTCACCACATCCTGTGGTGGGGAGTTCCGTAGACCTACCAAGCGCTGGGTGACAATCTGTTGGCTTTTGTCAGTTCTGACTCTCCCAACCCTCCAGCGGAGTGTCCCCTAGTTCTGGTATTTTGGGAGGGGGAGAGGACCTGCCCGCTATTCATGGTACTCATCTTCCGAGGGGCCGTGCCCGAGCAGGACACAGGCCCAGCCAGTCCAGCTTGCTATAGCGCATAAGTGGCCACGCCAGAGGCCGCCGGGAGCACCTGAGACTTGATACCGGTATCCTAATACCTCTCCCATGCATCTGGCCCTTGGGGTACCCTGGATTCAACATCATGGTCCGAAGTAACCTGGTGGGAAGTGCCCGGGTTTCCCCGTCAATTGAATGTGACAGCAGTGAGACAGCCCCCCCCCATAGCTAGCCCAACACAGGGCAAGGGTCGCAGGCGACGAGCGATGCCACCTCTTGGTACACGGGGAGGCTAGCCCTAAAGCGGGGGTGGACACCGGAGCCCAGCTGGGCCCAACTCTCTGGACAGGAGCGCGTCCCACATGTGCATGTCGACGGGAGCAGTGGGAGGCCTTGATTCATGATACGCCGTCTCGTTTACAGGGCCTGAGCAGAGGAAAGTAGCCGGGGCCAGCCGGTGGGTCCAGCGCCCACGTCCGACCCCACAGAACGAAGACGAGGAGGATGCCCGGACAGTGGAATCAGGGGAAGCCCCTGAGGCCGGCTACGGAGAGCACAGCACTCAGTGAGTTGATGTGCACACATGACGCCGCGCCCACTATCGCTTGGCTTTGGCCGGGGGGTAGTTTCCGGGCCACTAGTCGCCCGGTGCAGGGAGCAACTCGGGCGCCGCCTGCCCAGCTGCCAGTGGCCAGGCCTCTGGGAAGATGATCCCATAGTGGATGTCCGGCTGGCGCTCCCACAGGAGGGGCTGAGACCGGCCCGAATGACACTTGCCTGGGGGCGGCCCAAGACAGCACCAACCACCTCTGCTAGGATTCCCCCCAAGGGGAGCACCTGGCCAGTTGCCGAGCTGGTCTGTGATCGGCCGTATGGCAGAGGTAATGGCACCATGGCCAGGGATGGGGGGCAGCCCTGGGCTACCCTGGGGTAGCAGTGGCCGCCATGCCATATGGCGGCTACGCCTCCTTATTGGGGCACCATTGGCCAGGTCCGCTAGGGAGAAAAGCTAGCGGGGGGGCATTGATAAACATCCTCAGCTTGCTAGAGCGGGAGCTGGAGATCAAGGAATGGAGTGGGGAGGAACCACAAGTCAGGGAGCGCAGGCGCAGGACATAGCCGCTCGCTCCTGGGCGATATAGAGGCCAGCATACTTGGATTTTATGTCTTTGACCTGGCAGGCAGACACATGGGGGGCCCCGGACGATGCTTAGGGATCTCGGTATTATACGCAGGCTGGGAGGTATTTTCCTGGCCATACCGGGCTTCCGTACGACAGGGGATTTTGTCGCAGGGGGGGCACGGGGCCCCTACATCTGCTGCGAGGAACCACTGCCACCCATTGGCAGCAGTGCTGGACCACAGTTAGGCTGATACTGCCCCTGGACGGGGCGGTGGGGGGGCAAGGACAGCATCCCAAGGAAGTCCGTGGGGGCCGTATCCACGCCCCCTTCTAGGAGCCACCAGCATCATACTTGCGGGGTCCTCAATGGCCCCATTCCCCGGAGGACTTCGAGGGGATAGGGTTCTGATTCCAGCGCCGGTTGTATGCCGGCTGGGCCCTCACAGGGGTGGGAGTACATGGCCTTTCGAGTCACACAGGGCCTGGACTTGCGTCCCCCCATGCCCACGGGGCACCTTCGGCGATTTTTGGTCTACCTGCTTCACAGGGGCTGGCCGCAAGTTCCTTGAAGGGGTAGTTGTCCACCAACGGCGGCGGCGGTGGGCCAGGAGTTGTCCCCATTCGCCAGCCGGGTGGAGGGCCTCGCCATCTTGGACAGATGCGTGCGGCCGTTGCCGGCACTTTAACGTGTTATCCTGTTTTCCCAGGAGCGGAAGGCTGCCCAGGGCGGGCGAGAATGAGTATGGTGGGTCACAGCTCCGGGTACCAGGCCGGGAACGGCGCACGGAGTACACACGGGCAACCTGCAGTGGTGGGGAATGAGGGGAGCGGGGTGGATGGAGTGCCCGGAATAGCTACGGCTGCGGCTGGGGGCATCTACACAGACGTTCCCTGGACTCGCTCGGGGAGAGAGGATTTGACCAGGCAAATTGGTGAGTCCCTAAGTCTCATATGGGGGTGACCTGGTGCCTGAGGGGGACCGGTTCACGGCCTGCAGGGTGCTCCGGGTAGTGATGACTCTGCGCCAGGTTGGGAGAGCTAATGGTGACCCACACACAAAACGGACCCACTCCTGAAGTGGGGGTAAACCAAGTGGTTGGTCGGGGGGTCTGCCGGGTTTGTGGGGCAGTTATGGGCCACCCGGAGATCAATGGACGCAGGACGGAGCCATGTGGGCCGGACAGTGCATGCCTGACGGACACGGGCACCGGGTAGTCCCTGCTGGAGGGGAGGAGGGGCCAGGCTATGGAAGTGGTTATTTAATGGGGACCGGGGCCATAGCAAGGCTAGGCCCTCGGCAGTGGCGGCTAAAAGCTGAGGGAGGGCACCGGCGAGCATAGAATTAACAGCTGAACACAAACCTCCTCATCCACAGCACCGCGGGCCAAGAGGTCTCGGTGCTGGGGGTGGGAGAGAGGAAACGCCTCCCTGCCCTGGGAATCTCCCAGATTGGTGACAGAAGGGGCACGGAGGATCAAATAAAGGAACCGGCCTGGGTGCTGCTGTAGGAAGACTGCACCACCCGGGGGTTAGTGGCTCGCCCAATGCGGCCCGGTTGGAGGGGTCCCGGGAGACCCCGGGGTTCCAACCAAGCTATGGATGCCTGGCCCCTCCTGTTGTTGTTGATGATGTTTGGATATATGTGTTAATAAAGTGTGGCCCAGTTACCCCCAACATACTGTCTCGCCTGGTCATTTCGAGTGGGGGGGCAATGCACGCTCCGCGGGTGGCTTGTCCGCCTGCGGAGCAGATTTGCCCCTCGCGAGAATGGCGAGCGGCGAGACAGGGCTTCGAAGTCTTGGGAAGAGGGGAGGAGCGCCCTATAAAGGCGGCTCCTCCCCAGGTGCCAGCCAGTTTCTTTCCGGCGTTCGGTAGGGAAGACCTCCGAACGCCGGTGCATCGGGCGCCACGAGGCAGGCGCCATCTTGAAGGCCGCAGCGGCGGCAGAAATGGTGGGGAGGCTCCGCTCCTGGTCGGGGCCTAGCAGAAGCAGTTCCCCACCCACCCTCCGCATTAGGGCTAGTGTGAGTCTGACTGGTCGCCAAGTTTTGGGGCCGGATAGGAATTTTGACCCGCTCTCTGGATTGGCTATTGAGGGCGGGGATTTTTCGCCTATCCCACACTGGTTCCTTGGAGTTAACAGTTTGAGTCAAGTACACACCGGTCACACTATGGCGGCTAAAAGCTGAGGAGGGCACCGGCGAGCATAGAATTAACAGCTGAACACAAACCTCCTCATCCACAGCACCGCGGGCCAAGAGGTCTCGGCGCTGGGGGTGGGAGAGAGGAAACGCCTCCCTGCCCTGGGAATCTCCCAGATGGGTGACAGAAGGGGCACGGAGGATCAAATAAAGGAACCGGCCTGGGTGCTGCTGTAGGAAGACTGCACCACCCGGGGGTTAGTGGCTCGCCCAATGCGGCCCGGTTGGAGGGGTCCCGGGAGACCCCGGGGTTCCAACCAAGCTATGGATGCCTGGCCCCTCCTGTTGTTGTTGATGATGTTTGGATATATGTGTTAATAAAGTGTGGCCCAGTTACCCCCAACATACTGTCTCGCCTGGTCATTTCGAGTGGGGGGGCAATGCTGAGTGCACAAAGAAGTTTCCAATCACCTAGACAATGTGTGTTGGCCAAAGCCCCTGGCTTCCAAGCACTGCTTCAGAAGCGCGTGGATCATGCAGCCTTTTATTCTTGATGAGAAACTAAAGCCAAAACCAAAACAAATCTGAAAATCCCAACTTATTTTCTCATCACTGTGATATTTCTATACACAAGCCCCAAGCTCCACCCCACCCCAAGGAAGCTCATAGGGAATCTCACAGGCTGTCTCACATATGTTGGGGGTTTGCCCTAAAAAGAAAGAAAGAAAGAAAGAAAGAAAGAAAGAAAGAAAGAAAGAAATGCCAATTTGGACAGATTCATTACAATTCCTGCAAAGATTCCTGCACAAGGTTCCCTGGAAAGTGCACTGAGCCATGCTCATTTAGGTCCCCTCCCTGAGGGAAAGGTGGTTGACAAATGGTACAAGAATCTTGTGGTGCAGTGGTTAAACAGCTGTACAGAAGCAATAACTGAGCTCATGACCTGGGGTTCAATCTGAAGTATCTATCTATCTATCTATCTATCTATCTATCTATCTATCTATCTATCTATCTATCTATCTATCTATCAAGGTTTTAAATAGATAGATAGGTAGATCAATTGATCGATTGATTAATCGATCAGAGGGAAATCTCAGTGTGGAGTGTCAGGATGAGGACACTCAGAGACTGAACAACGATGACTAATTTTCCAAGCCTTTTCCACATGCCTACTGTATGTTTAGTTTCAATCTGAAGAGTCTGTATGTAGATTTATGGTCATAAGATATTCTTCCACCAGAATTGGAGCACTGATTGACTGAGGATCTTGCAATGTCAGTTGATTATTCCAGTGTCAGATGGGCTGTGATGTTGCACTTTGCAGGTCTTATCCCCTGAGTTCTTAGGTTAGATACAACTCCTGTAGAGTACAGATTAAAACCCAGAGGTGATTCATAGCACCTCTGCGACTGGATACACCAAGTTTTAACCTGTCTCATTCTTTTCCATGGGGAAATAGTGGGTATGATGCAGGTGGTCCCAATTTTCCTATGTCAGAATGGCAGAGAGTGTGAAGGTTAGAGCTGGAAGTGAGTTTCACATCATACACAGTTTCCTTCATGTTTTTTTTTCACAAATTATGCAAAATGATATTCAAGGGGAATGAGAAGTGTGCACACATATGAGTACTTAACACGGAACAAGCATAAAAGCATGACTGACTGACCACAACCTGTCTAGGGCTCTTTTTACTAAATCATGCAGCTGGGCAACCATCATTGCACTTCTAAATGTTATATGTTTACATAAATGTGAAGGAAAAAAGCAGAATGTTGAAAATATACAGGATCTGATGAAAAATAACTTGCCATTCTTCCATAAGAAGAAATGAGACATTATCTCATTAAATATGTGAGGACAACATTATTCTGGATTTATGTCCCTCCTTGGACCTCTTGGTCTGACTCATTTCATTGGGAGAGTCAAGCATGTATTTTGATCCCTCTTGCTGTGATAACAAATATGCATACATTTTACTTTATGTTTTTAATGTATTTGTCCCTGTTCACCACTTGCGTGACCTTCTCATCACTGCTTTTTGTTGTTGTTTGCTTCTAGTTTTGGTTGTGCTGTTTGCAGCGATGAAGCGGCAGAGGAAGAAAGAGCCCATGATCATTTCAAAGGACGATGTCCGAGACAACATTGTGACCTACAATGATGAAGGAGGCGGGGAAGAAGACACCCAAGCCTTTGACATTGGCACACTGAGAAACCCTGAAGCCAGAGAAGAGAGCAAAATCAGAAGAGATGTCATGCCGGAAACTATTTTCCGAATAAGGAGGACTGCACCTCTCTGGGAAAACATTGATGTCCAAGATTTTATAAATCGAAGGCTAAAGGAAAACGACTTGGATCCAACTGCACCTCCGTATGATTCTTTAGCAACCTATGCATATGAAGGGAATGATTCCATAGCAAATTCACTTAGCTCCTTGGAATCACTTACGACAGACGGCAGCCACCAAGATTATGATTATCTTAGTGACTGGGGACCTCGGTTTAAAAAATTAGCAGACATGTATGGTGGAGATGACAGTGACCAAGACTGATCCCCCCCCATTCAGTGCTTTCAGTGAAGCTTCTACATGAACAGCAGCTTCCACTTTCTTTTCAATAACAATGGCTCTGGGCGTACGGCACCAATACATAGGGAGAACGTTCCTTGAAATCATAGATGATGGACAACAGCTGGCCCTCCTGCGCGACAGGCACTCCAGGCTTACACTGGAGACCATAAAGCCCAGGATCATGTTCTAAGAAAGCATCTTGTGACTTGGTCAGTCTTCATGGCATTCTTGCACCTGTAACTAGATAAAAGTGGCCTACATTCTCTTACTTGGAAAAATACAAAAATAGGTGTTTGTCTTAGTAAGGGTTTGCTTAATAAGTCAAAGCGAATGGAAATGGTTAGATTTTTTTTTAAAAAAAAAAGAAAATAAAAAGCCCTATACTTCACCCTCTCTGCCTAAGATGTTGGAAAGAAGATATTCAGGACTTAAAAGAAAAAAGATACCTAGAAAGGCTTTTTGTGCCTTTAATACTGAGTTGAAAAGTTTAACTTTTTTTCTAAACACTTTGCTTCACTTTTCCTACTACTGTTTGGAACATTCTTATAATGTAACCCATCTTATGACATAATCTGAGTACTTAAAAATAAGAATGAATATTACTGCCATATTTATTGAGTAAAAAAAGTCTCTGTGTTGATTCATGATATTTTTATATGTGTATATTTATATTTTTGTATTTTTATTAAATAAATTAGTATTTAAAAGAAGGTGCTTTATTAATTTTCTCTGTGCAGGTGGCTCTTCAGTCACCACCATGGAACATCTATAAGGTTAGGGTATGACAAGATATAATTATAGATAGGATAGAACCCTTAAATCCATGGGATTTAACATTAGTTATAACTACCAGAACTCCCATGGATTGAAATGGCTCTCCTATGGCTCTCCTATAATTATGAATAAATCTGGATACAAATATAATTACATCTGTATTATACTAATTCGGGTAGAAAAGGTGCTTTTTCTTCAGCTATTTTTAGACCGGTTCATTAGGTTACAGGATTCACTGGACTGAAAGCAAACCCCACTGGTTTGCAATTACAAAATTCAGAAGACAATCTGGCAGATTTATTTCTTTACTGTTTTATGACAATGGGCCTCAAAAGAGAATACAGTATTCTGTCTTTTCCCCCCTGAACCCTTATTTTGTTCTTTCAGACAAGACCTTTTTGAGATTCTAAAATTCTTGGATCTTCTAAAAATCTTGGAAGGATTATCAGAATTTCATTTCTCCTCATATTCATATGTTCTATATTTAACTTTCAGGTTTAAGTTTACAAATCCAAGAACAACTGATATCTTTATTGGACCATTAAGAGAGAAGTTTTCAATGATAACTCATCTTATTCAGAAAGTGCACCAAATTCTTGTAGGCAGTTACAAAGTTATATACTTTTATTCAGGTCCCAAAATCTCATGACGTATAAAAGGTACAGTATAAGCATATATAATTTTGCAACCACCAACAAGAATTTGGTTCACAGCCTGAAGAAGATGAGTTATCATTTATGGCTTGCCATTTGTTTTTGTTTGATTTGCCTGATTTGTCCAGAATTAAGTTTGGGTTTTTCTAAACACTGAACACTTTTTCTTTTTTAATGTCTGGCCTACAGTACCTGTTAGCAGGCCCCAACTAGGATCTGTGTCACCTGGGGCAAACATGGTGTTAGTTGTTAATTGTGGAAATTATTATAAATGTCAGGAAACCCTTAGTATACAAATATTATTTTTGTCATATTGGCACCCCCACTGTAGTGCCCGGGACACATCACCACTCCCACTCCCCCGGGTAGCAGCCTTGCATTTTAGCACATATTCCTAGTTCATGCATTTTTATACATTGTCCTCCTTTTTTTCTTCTTCTTCTTCTTCTTCTTCTTCTTCTTCTTCTTCTTTCTTCTTCTTCTTCTCCTCCTCCTCCTCCTCCTCCTCCTCCTCCCTCCTCCTCCTCCTCCTCCTCCTCCTCCTCCTCCTCCTCCTCCTATTAAGTCTATTTTGACTTATGGCAACCTTTTTCAGGGTTTCCCTGGTAGATATCAGTCAGAAGTGGTTTACCATTTTCTTCTTTGGGAGGATGTCCTGAAACAGTGCAGCTTGCCCAAGGCTACACAGGCTAGCTCTTTTCCCAGGAAGAATGAGGAAAATCAGACTTCAAATCTCTCACTCTGTAGCCAAATACTTAAACCACTGGGATATCCAGAAATCACTTCCGGTTTGCAGTGAAGCCCTTTTGGAGCCTCTGACAGGCTCAAGAAGGCCCTCGCAGGGGGGCAGCGCCATGCTGGGGATAAGTACAAGAGCCTCCAGCTAGGCCCCCCAGGCCTGACCCAACCTGCATCCACATATCGTGGATTTTCAATTATCATGGGTCAGGGTGGGTCCCTAACCCCTGTAATAGGTGGGGGGTTTACTGTAATTAAAATGTGCTGAATAAGAGACCAGTGCTTTGTAATCAGCTGCATTTGGGTGCTGTAAATGATGTGATTTCACTTACCCAGAGTAAAATTCAAATAGGATTCTGGCTTACAAGTTTAATTGGTCATTGCCTTTTGTTTCCATTCAATATTCTGAAGGACAATAAGGAGAAAAAGGCACACAAGGGACATGCATCTCTAGGGTTATTTAAGATAAAAGTGTACCTCAGCTATTATTAAAACTCTGGAAATATTGTTCTTGTACCTCTGCATGGGGTTGGATAACTTCAGAGTCAGACATTGACAAACTACTACTCCCATTCACAAGGCTGCTGGAGATCAACATGTGGAGGGCCATAAGTCATGTATACATGTTCCATTTGAACAAAGATGGTACAACAACAACTACTACTGGAGCTAAAGCAGAAGGGAGGTACACAGCAAGATGCCTACAACAACAACAACAACAACAACAACAACAACAACAGCAACAGCAGCAGCAGCAGCAGCAGCAACAACAACAACAACAACAACAACAACAACAACAACAGAAAGCATGACTCAGATTCCAGGCAATCCCTTCATTGCTAACTTTGGTCTAATTTACTTAGTCTGAGGTCAAATATTTTATTCAGCTGAGTCCTAATAATTGCTGGTAGACACTTTGAATTGATGTCAATAATCAAATACTGAGACAGTGTTGCTACTGTAGTACTGAAACTTCTGTCCTAGCTGGTTAATTAATGGTTAAATATTTTGCAAACCCAGTGCACATCTCAATTCATACATCTAAAAGACTTTTTTTAAAAAAATAGATCCATCTCTCATTAGCGCTGAAGAACCGACTGCATGAAAAACAAACATTTTCAGTTTGAATTAGTGCAATATTTTACTAGAAGAAATATACTGTATCATCTATTTTTAGAATATCAAGCTTCATTTGTCTTTCCCTTAATGTCCCCCTTGTTTTAAAAGCCATTAGTGACAAATCTTTAATTGCCTAATTGTCTTTAAAAGTATATTAGATTGGATTGCTGCCGACGCTTTGGGATTATTGATGTTTGCTTACTGCTTCAGAATAAATTGGTTGGGAAAACCAGTCAGCCCAGTACATAAAATACAATGACTTTTACAACCTATGCTTATTTTCTGCATTGTCTTGGTGTTTTACTTTGAACAGAAGAGGTGTTTATAATTTCTTGCCTCAAATTTCTTAATTAATTAATTAATTAATTAATTAATTTTTTATTTATTTTCTTAAGAAGGATAAACAATGGCTTACATTATCAAGAGACATTGTTTAAGTTTAAAGAAAAAGTACAAAAATCCTCCCTTCTGAGAAGAAAGGCAGGATAGAAATATAAACAAACAAAAAACAAGCAAGCAAACAAACAAAAGCAACATCAAAACACATTCAAAGCAGAAAAGCACAACAATCAATTTAAGAACCCAATTCAGAGAGCCAGTCGGGAAGGTAAAGCTTGATTGAAGGGAATCACCTTTGCCCCCCCATGCTGAAATGAAGAGGTGAGACATGTGTTGGGTTCTAATTCAGGCCACACTTTTTTGTCTGTTTAACACATCACATCTTATCCCCCAGAGGGTAATACTGTAGCGCGGAATCAATTGGGTCCAAGAGGTCTCCTGCAGACCTCGTCCCACAGCATTGTTGATGAGGGCAAGTCCCCACTGCCCTTTGGGGGCACCATCCACTCCACACAGTGCCCCTTCGGCCATGAGTGCTATGCCGACGCCACCTGGATCTAGGGTGTCATCACCTAGCCGGTCCCAGTCCAGGGTAGATTTCCAAAGGCTCCTCCCCCAGAACCTGTGATCTCTGGATCCAGAGTACCCTGAGGTTGGAAGTGGTACAGCCTGTTATCATTTTAGGACTCACCAAATGAAGCTGATTGGACTGAGATAAAAGCCACTCCTGAAATACAGTCCTGGAGAAAGCTTGGACCCAAACCACTTACAGTCACGTAACTAGGGAGGGTCAAAATGGGATATCTGCCCCCCTGTAAATGGGTCCCCACCCAGGGGCTGCAGGAAGGCTCACTGTGGAAGACCTCTCACAACCACACAGAGGACTCCCTGGCTGCTGCCTGTAAGGGTCCCACGTCCCTTGGCTATGCTCCTCAGCAAACATGGAAGCCTTGCTGGGGGCACTGTGTGAGCGACTGGACACCGGTGATGTCCGGGCAGCAGAGGCATGCTATTCATTGTGTTGTAACATGGGGGAAAGGGAGAGGAGGGACACATCCAGGGGGGTGGGAGGGGAGGAGAAGGCAACAGGCCAGCAGAGGTATGGGCAAGGTGACTGTCAGAGCCATCAACCCGTGGTGTGTCGGGAATGAGGGACTGCCATCCTCTCCCCTGGCATGATGCTTGAGTGCTTTCTCTGCTCTCTGTTCCCCACTCAGGCCCTCCTCTTCTTCCTCCTCCTCCATCCTCCTCCTCCTGACCTCAGAGCTCTGCCCTGGGGAAGTCCAAAGTTTCTTCCCTACCAGGCCTGGGTAAAAGGTGCCATGCACTGATGGACCTATGATTTTTGCTATGTAATCTGTGTGCAAAGATAGGGCCTATGATGGGACACCGGTTTGGGGGCGATCCTAGATAAAATTCAAGTAGATCCTTGGATCCATATTTTTGCACCACTGCAGTTATGTGCTAATTCACCTATTATTTTTGTGTATAATCTGTTAGCAGAAATGGGGCCTATGATGGGAGAATGGTTTGGAGCTGATCCTGTAGAAAAATCAAATAGATCCGTGAGGATCCATGCCTTGGATCCATGTTTTTGCACCACTGTGGAGTCATGCACTGATGGACCCAGATTTTTTTAGTGCAATCTGTGGGCAGAAATGGAGCCTATGATGTAAAAGTAGTTTTAGTATGTTCCACTCTAAAAATCATATAAAATCAAGTTGATCCATGTCTTGGATCCATGTTTGTGTGCCTCTGCACAGCCATGCATTGGAGGAGCCATGATGATTAATGTGTAGTATTTGGATTTTTATGAGATGTATGATTTGATGGTATTTGAAAAGAATCCCATGCAAAAATCATATGAAATCAAGAGGATCGCTAAAATTCTGCCGTTTACTTTCTTCCCTTCTGGACTTGCACGGGTTTGTGCTGGGGCTGCACATGCACCCCGGCATCCTTGCACGTTGCTGGACTTGCCAGCACAGGAGGCCCAGAGTGACACTGAAGGCTTGTGCCTTGTCAGTACCCTTCTGGGCAGTCTGAGCAGGCGGGTGGGTCCCTTTTCCCCAGAAGGGGAAGGCGCATGTAGCCCTTTTGAAAGCTTTCTTCAGCTGATTTGGGGGAGGAGGGGGGGAGGTGCAGGCAAGAAGTACTCACCTCTGCGCCCAGCAGAAGTGCAGTTGGCTTCCTTCCTGTTTTCACTCAGATTCTGCTTCCTGGAGAGGCTGGATGGGGCTGGAAAAGGGCTATCTGAAGGAAGTAGGGAAGCCCTCACCTTCTCTTCCTAAGAGCCACTTGGCGGGGAAGACTGCAACTGGAGGGCAGGGTGCATCCTTTTCAGAAGATCCCTTGGGAGGGCGCCAAAACTGACTTTGTACCCGGACACTGAAAACCCAAGCACACCTCTGGCCACTTAGAGTTTTATCAGTTAGAACCAATAAGGAAATGGAACAGCAGCCAGTAGAGCTGCCATGTGTGTTGTGTCATTATAGCTGCCATAAATCAAAGTAAAAAGCAAAGTGTCCTGCTTATATACTGCCCCATAGCTCTTCAAGCACTCTTTGGGCGGTTTACAATTTAATGATGCAGGCTACACATTTGCCACACCCCAGCAGGCTGGGTACTCATTTTACTGACCTTTGAAGAATAGAAGGCTGAGTCATCCATGAGCCGGCTATCTGGGATTGAATCCCAGTTCATGAGCACAATTTTAGCTGAAGTAGAGGCCTTTAAGCACTGTGCCACCCTCCTGACTGGGTGATACCTGTGACCAGCCCCAGTTAGCAATCTGGCTGTCATATTTTGGACTTCCTGAAGTTTCTGAACTTATTCCAGAGATAGCCCCACATAGAATACATTATAGTATTCTAGCTGGGATGTAACTAAGACAAGTACTGGGGCTATCAGAGTTCCCTAGGAATGGATGCTGTTGGCACACTAGATTTAACTGTGAAAAGGCATTCCTGACCATTACTGAGACCTGGGCATCCAAGCTTGGAGACAAATGCAAGAGGCAACAGACATTTCTTGCATGATTATGGCAGAGCTCTAACCACAGTTGACCTCTTATTCCTTGTGAACTGTTTCAACAATGAAATGTGCCGCTCAATAAGGAGGTGAGCAGAAGGAGTTCCTTGTCTTTGTCACATGGAGATGCAGCATAATTTTTCAAAATAATCACAGTGGAAATAATGCCAATTTAGTCTGAATCTTCTGGTCCTAAGTAGACATGGGCACGGAGCAGTGAAATTCTCGTTTCCATTTTCGGTTCTCGTTATCGTTACATAATGGGTAACGGTAATGAGAATTACTCCACTCAAGCTTGAACCCAAACCGAAAAAGAAAAATTGGGTCTGATTTTTCGTTGTCGTTCATGGCATCGCAGTGATCGCGCGATGCTAAGCAGCACAGAATTTTTTTTAAAAAAAATAACAACCCGATTCCCGGCCAAAAAAGCAGGCAAAAATATGCCTGCCTCAGTGAGGGCACCTACCAGAGAGGGGTGGTTTCTGGGTGGGGGTCCCTGGCCTCCCCCTCTCTCCTGTCCTGGGCTGCTGGTACCAGGCTGGAGGGGGGCATTCTCGTCCTCTCCATTTGCCATGAGGTGGGGGGATCCAAAATGGCGACCACAATATTTATTTTTAAATCGTGGTCCAAAAACCCACCAAAGCACCACAGAAACATTTGAAAATTAGGTATCTTAAATGCCTGATTTTTATAGTAGCAGCAGTTGGTTTTTCTTGCAATAAAACGTCTCCATTGATTTTATTTTATTTTATTTTTATTTTTATTTTTTTACACCTGCGCAATGATGGGCTGGCCATGGGATGGGACCGTGCAAATGTTTGGACCCATTCCACCAATCGCATGGCCAGGTTTTGACTGAGACTTCTGGATGTGCCAGAGGGCATAAAAGCCTACTATCCCGAACCCAAACCCAAACCCTAACCCATACGCCAGTACACTGTCCTTCTTAATGGGTCAGAGGCACCCAGAGGTGCAGCCCACTAACCCACCCTAACCTTAACCGTAACCCTAAGCCTAGCCCTTACCCTAACCCCAACCCTAACCCAGATCCGTATGCAAGTACGCTTCCCTTCTTAGTGGGTCAGAGTAGAGGCACCCAGAGAGGTGCCTCCCAGCCAGAGCCCACTACCCCTACCCCTAGCCTGTACACCAGTACGCCATTATGCTTTCCTTCTTAGTGAGTCAGAGGCACCCAGAGAGGTGCCTCTGCCACTTATCCCCCAACCCTAACATAATGTACTGTATGGTACGCGGCGGCTACACAAAACGTTTCCCTTCCTTTCCCTTCCCTTCTTAGTGGGTCAGACATCAGAGGCACCCAGAGAGGTGCCTCCCAGAGCCCACTTACCCCAACCCCAACCCCAACCACAACCCCAACACAAACGACAAACGACAAACAGAAACGACAAATTTTTGAAAATTTCCGCGACAAACGGAAACGACCCAAAACGGACCCGTCCCGACAAACAACAACTCGAAACGTCATTTTTCCTGGTTGTGCCCATCTCTAAAACGGACCTGTCCCAACAAATGACAACTCGAAATGTCATTTTTCCTGGTCGTGCCCATCTCTATTTATATGTGATGTAGAATAGACAATGTCAGTGATAATGGGAAGCATAATTTAAAAATCCAGGAAAGCCAAGCATCCACCACTTCTGTGGGAAGGTGGGCCAATTAGTTGACACAATATAAAGCTGCTTACTATATCTTGAAGTTTTGAAATGGGAGAATCAGGATGATCAAGGATCCCAAATTGAGTCGATGGCTCAATCTGGAGATGTAGCTTTGGCCCTCTGGAAAACTGGATCCAGCCTATTCCAATTGCCACTGAAGAGGATTAATCCTGCTAGACCTGAAACAAATTAGTTCAGGGTTCTCCAGTGTCTGAAAATATGTACAAACTTTGGAGAGGTAGTAAGCTCTTCAGAAGACAGCAGCCCTGCCAAATTGCAGAAAGGGTGGGTGCAGGGAATTGTTTACTAGCCACATTTCAAATTTATTATAATGCCACCATTATTTGCTGCTGTGTATTGCTTTTCTGTACTGGAGGACTGATGAGTGTCTGTTGTTTATAAACAAAGACTTAGCACTTTTTGTGTAAATAAAAACCATACAGTACAGGTAGAAAGATACACAATTCTCTCACTGAGATCTCAGAGAAAATACATAGCTGGTAATATGAGAATGAAAAGACAGCATTTAAAAAAAGGAGAATGTTTTATTATACTTCAAATAATACAAGTACTTGAGGACCACTTGTGCATTAAAGGAATAAGCAACCAACAAAAGGTAAATGCTCAGGTAAATTTTGTTGCAATTGCTGTTGTATGCAATTGAATCTCCTCTCTCATACAGATGCACAGCACAGTCTTTAGATTCTCAACATCTGGATTGTCTGCTGGAGCAAAGGCTAAAAAATGTTTCTCACAGACCCATTAGGATGCCTCTTCAATGTAATATTTAAGTTCGACCTCATCTCTGTTTTTGTGATTTCAGGGCCCGTGTAGAGAAATTCATTCAGAGAATCACTGCCTTTGAAGGCAGTTCAAGGGACACTGTTGTTGAAGAATACTGCAACCCCTCCAGAATAGCGTGATCAGGAAATAATGGGCAGGGCTGGAAAACCCCATGACAAACATGGTTCGACAGGTCACCCAACTTTCTAGTGGATGACCCTTGAATCCAAAGGAAATAAGGGTCTATCTATATATTAACAAAAGAAAAAAAGCTTTTAGTTGTTCAGTTTGGGGAAACCGAAGTCCTCTGTTCCAAATTAGTAGCTCTCAACCACCACAGAAAGAACAATAGCTTTTTCTTCTCCCGCTCCTGGTTATTAGAATACCCAGTAATACTCTGGATGTAACTTAAAAGGTTGATCTGAATTGGGGGTGTTGGTGATTTTTGTTTTCATTTTTTGTTTTGTTTTTCTCCAGACAAATTCCAGGATAGCTACATGGCAAGACAAAGATCCACGGGTTGCTCACAGGGGTCAGTAACACCTTCTGACAATTGCAGGGTTTAAATATTTATTATAAAACTACATGCCCAGCAATTTGAACAGAGGAAATTAAGATTAAAATCTGAAGAGGTGTTGCCAATGAAGGAGAAGGCATGTGAGAGCTGACACCCCTCATGTTCAAAGTAACCTAAACTCCTATGGGCATAATCCAACCATAGAGGATTTATGTAGGGGTAGACTGAGGTCACTATGCACTATGTACCACCTTGCAGCTACCTCCACCTATTTTGTAGAAGTGCAAGAAGGCTTGCATTGTTGTTAAGTAAGATTCATTTTTATTTTAGAATTTTCTTTCTCCCCACGCCCATTTCTTATCTAGATTACTAAACAGCACAACCAGGATTGACTGGGTCTCTGACTACGAATGAATGAACACCTGTGTTCCTTTTTCATGAGCTTCATCAGATCAGCTAGGACAAAATTAATGTGTTGTACCCATTTTTCCTCCATCTACCTCCACCTTTCCTTCTTTGTGGTGGTTCAATGGCCACTGCTTCCTGCACTGTGGGCAACTGCCAGAAGCACGCTAGTGGGTAGAAGTGCAATCTTCCTGCAACTGATGGGATGTAGGTGGCTCATCGACCCCACAGGTCACTGCTGTTTGCATTTTTCACATTCACAGGACTGGAAATTTTGATGGAAATCAGGAAACTCACAAATACCATCATAACCCTAGAGAACAATCAAACTGGAGTCTGATCAAATGGCACAGTATGGGCTGAGTGCCTTTCTGTGTGGTCAGACAGCTACAAGTGTTATTTATTCAGACATGGGCCAAGTCAGCTCACTGCTGCACATTTTTTAGTTCAACATCTAAAGCACTGCCAGAGGTTTTTCTGGGTACATTTTCAAAAATAGCTGTTCTATACAACTATGAAAGAAACAAGTCTTTTCTCCAGATTTGGTCACCAGAGTTTGTAGATTGATTTAAGTATACTTAGAGCCCCACTCAGTTATCTGCCTATTAGATATGGGCATTTCATGCTTTGTGCATATACATCCCTGCTGTGGACCATCTCCTACACACCGCAGCCTGGCCAGTCCACTTACCAGGCTCTGCATGACTTCGGGGCCCTTCTTTATGGGCCAGTGCTTCAATCTGGGCTCTGCTGGTCCTTCCCCATGTCCTCAAGCAGCTGACCACTCTGGCAAGGGGTCAGGATGGGGAGTTTCCCTGAAGAGCCATTGAGTAACCCACTGGCTATCTTGAGGGTACACAGGAAGGCAGGTCCATGAAGAAACAAAGGAATGGCAAAAGGGCCAGAGGCCAGTAAGTATTGAAGACATATGGGTACAGGACCAGATTCCCAAAGGCACAAACACATCAGAAACAATGTTTGGCAAGGGATGCTGCTCTAGTTAAAGAACAGATATAAGACAGCTTTGGGCAGCACTTAGCCTGTGATGGTATCTGGAAACAACATTTCCTCTAAGCCAGTGTTCCCAACCTGGGGGTCAGGACCTCTTTGGGGGTTGAACAACCATTTCACAGGGTTCACCATGAGTCAGTGAAGAAAAAGGCACAAACGGCTTGGGTCTGGAGGAGGAGGGGAGAAAGGGGTGGAAGAGTGAGTTACAGCTTGATAGGTTGGAGGGGATGTCAGTCAATGGCACTGAAGGCTGTGATTGGCTGAGGGTGCCTGTAGAGGGAAGTTCTCTATGGCACCTGCAGCAATAGCCTGCCAAAGTGGGCTTGTGGCCTCTTCCAAGCAGAGCAAGGGGTCACCACAACATGAGGAACTGTATTAAATGGTTGCAGCATTAGGAAGGTTGGGAACCACTGCTCTAAGCATTGCATGTGCAGAATTTCATCAGGGCTCTGAATCGGCAGATGGAGTTGGTGCCTGTTTAGTTCCAGCTCCAGCTGGAACCCTGCATCCCTCACCACCACATGTATACAGAGTAAGATTCCCATGTAGCTAGGCCAAAAATTAAAAGGAAAGGTTGATTGTAATCAATTACTTTGTTTGGTACTTCAACCAAGGTGCGCCCCCCCTTTAAGAGTCCCATTTATATCAGTGTCTGGTTGCTAAATGATCAGGCTTGAGACATACATAGAAACTGGCCCTACACATTGGATCATCTACAGTGTATGCCTCTGAGGTCTTCTGAATCTGAACTCTAAGCTTTCATAATTGCTATTTAAGTTAGCCACCTCCATCATCACACATTAAGCGGAGGGAAGTCTGGTTTGTCACTGAACAGACACTCAACGAGGAGCTTGCAACGATTTCCTTGTAAACTCCCATTTGCAGAAACAAAAGTTCATTACATTAATCCTTTTTAAGTCAAGAAAAGGGAACATGCCAGGTCAATCAGCTGCTTATACATGTCATGAGGCAGCAGCAGATGATTATCTACTTTGTTATCTCCTAACTAGCAGGGAAAAGAATCTGTGAGATATACTGAGTCTGACTAGTGTTGTCCTTGCATACTACAGGCTTTGACTTGCAAGAGCTCAAAATGCTGTTTTCTTCAGGCAGCAGAATGTGTCGGTCACCCTTTGTATGTGTTCAACAAATCTTGGGTATGAACCTAGAAAGCTAATGCTGCTCTTGATCCAGCTGAGGGCACTACAGACTCAGAAAAGGCATTGCAGGCATATGCCAATGGATTGGACACCCCACATGTATACAAGAGCCCAGCATGTATAATTCCTTTCACCATTTCAAAGGTTGATCACATGCAGGTGGAGACCTTTAAAAAACAAAGGGAATTCTACTACTTGGGTGTTTAGGAGGCATGGAGACAGTGGTCTGTGATCAAGCAGCCTCTTCCACACCAATCGCTAGTACTAAGTGTAGGAGCATAAATCAGAGGACTGTGCTATCCCTGTCCCTTCCATTGCCATTTTTATCATGAACATGTAACTGAAGAAGTGGTGGTAGACTATCCAGGGAGAGTCCAAACTGAAATTAGAATATAGGGCAACACAGAGCTTCTTATTCCCCTGAAGCTCCTGAGTGGATGGAACATACTTTTAAGGCAGCCTCATTCCTGTGATGAATTTGACAATGGAAGAGATGGGACTAGCATACTCCCTTCATTGTGTGTATATGCACACATCAATAAGGGCCAAAAGGGTCTTCCAACTATGGTTTCCCATCTATTATTTTGCTTTCCAAGCAGGAGGGAGGCTCCAGCATATTCCAAAAGAGCAGTGTGCTTTCCATTGTACCAGGTGGCTGCCTGAAGATCTGTCTTCCCTTGGTTTGCACTGTCAGTATCGTACATGCCATAGGTGCACAGCCAGTTTGACAAGGATTTACAGCCAATCCTCATATAGAGAAGGTAGCTTTCACTGACAATATTTCATTTTCAAGTGCACTAGATTCATTGCCAGAGCCTACAGTTCCAACAGAGAGCATTAGTTGTTGTTGTTCTTTTCATAATACTCAGCCATGTAATTTTCTGGAAGATACAATGACCCCATGCAGACATAGTCCTTTTTCACAGTTTGTGTCATCCATGCTTTAGGGAGGCTTTTGTGTTAGCTGTAAATATTAGTTCAGGTCTCAACACATGAAAGTCCTTCCCTTCAATAATCTAAAAAACCCCATAATTTGCAGATAACATCCCTCAGTCTTCTACTGAAGTCTGAGCACACCATGGGAATGTGATGTTTATTTTAATAGCAACCTAATCTATATGATATAATATCAACATTCAAAGGGAAACAGCAGACTCATATTTTATTATTTTCAACGGTTCTATGAACAGTGATTTGTTTCCTCAGTCAAGCTTGTCCTGTTCAAATTTAATGCCAAAAATGGTTGACTCACAATAATAGCCCAACAAAAAAGAACTAAGCTAGGTTTAAAAACAGTGATAGGTGACACCTTTATCACACCAGTCACAAACATCCATAGGCTTCTGAGTCCTATAAAACTGATTATTGAACTGGGCATTACACACCCTGGAGATGGTACAGGAAAAAAACATTCAATTATACCACTACCACCCCCAAAACTCATACACATAAACAACCTTTGGTTTATGATTATGGGATATTGTGCGCCTGTGTCGACAAATCAAAGTGCCAGGATATTCCCTAATATTGCTGCACAATTTTGTCCCTGCATTACCAGGAGGACAAAGGAGGACAAACATCAGATAGCATACAACAGCCTGAATACTAATGGCATCCATGTCAACACTCCAGATGGTCTATAGAATGGCTCCCAATTAGCACAGCTGGTGCTGAAGTCTTCTGAGAATTGCAGTTCAAGAACACCTTGGTTACCCAAGGTAGGAAACAACTGTTCTATAGGATAACCTCTTGTGCTTATTACCATATCTTGTTTGAAGTACACTGGGAAGTGTAGTTCAAAAAAGAAACTTTCTCCAACTCTGATTTTACAGAACTACATAGGTTTAGGTAGTCAAATAACACAAACTGCAAGTCCATTATTCAAGGGGTGGCCAGTTAATTAATTAATTAACTGTTTGATTTTCATTCTTCTTTTAAATTTTCATTGGATTTGTTATGTGCCATCAAGTCAATTTAGCATATGCCAACCATAATAGGGTTTTGGAGGTATGAGATATGTTTAAGGAGTGGTTTACCTTAGACATCATCTCAATTAGTTTCCATGGCCAAACGGACATTTAAATCCAGGTCTCCTAGTGCATTGGTGCTAAACCTTTAGCACTGAAGATGTTTTGGACCACAACTCCCACAGCCCTTTGTCATTGGCAATACAGGCTTGGAATTCTGGGAGTTGTGGTCCAAAACATCTGGAGTGCCGAAGGTTCCCCACCACTGTCCTAGTGCATAATCTGGCATTTCATCCACCATTTTCTCAGAGTAGATTAGAGCTTTCCCTTTACCCTCTCTCTATATATATTCAAGTTAATTCTTAAAATACTATAATTTATCTTCTCATACATCATACACAGTTGTGGAACCTTAGGACATATTCAGTGAGCTTTTCAGGGATCAGATAAGACGGTTCCAGTCCCTGAAAAGCTCAACAAATGGGTGCCCCATCCACCTCCAGAATTTGTCAGAGATGTTATGGTCTACCAACACCTTAGGCGGTGGGACTACCAAAAGCAAGAATTTCGGCCATGGCCGAAAAGCAAAAACTGGACAAGGAATACCAGAAGAAGTTGGAGAAGAACAAGCTGGCAAAGTGCAGGAGGAAGCAGCAATGGCAGGCTCCACCTGGGGGCTGGTCCAGAAACTCCAGAAGCCTGACTTTTTGCTAGTATTGAGAGCTGGGTGTGTGTGCTCTTACTGGGTGGTTATAGGCAATTGGGGGCCTAATCCAGCCTAAAGGGCTTTCTTACCTAGCCCTGCATAGCTTTAAATCAATAGATGCCTTCTCTTAGACTTTGAATTGGACCAGATAGCCTTCTAGACCTGTTCCAACTCCACTCTTCCATGATTGCACTCATTTTATCATATTTCTTTCTTAGCCAGAAATGAGCCTGGGCTGTCTAAGAAATTTGCCCAGCTGATTAAACTGGGAGACTATTTCCTTTCACTCCCAGTTTTATTTATTTATTTAACTTTATGTTAGTTTTATTTTTATTTTTATTATATTACTGTATTTAATTTTTGTGTGTGTGAATTATTTAGTTTATTTTCAGTGCTTGTATACCTTAATTTGTTGTAATGTAAACCGCCCAGAGTGACCTCGCTGCCAGATGGGCAGTATAGAAATCCAATGAATAAATAAAATAAATAATATAACATCGTATTTTAAAAACAAACCAGAAACAACTGCCATAAATTAAACTCTTCATATGGAGATCTACTGTGTCTTTAATATACAGTATACACAAATATCTTAAAAAATTATTTTATTTGTAGTCTATTTATTATCTCCCAATTAATCTGCAGCCTGAGGTCCTTATGTACTGCAGATAATTTCTTCCTGACTATCGTAACATCTTTTAAAATTTGGTTTATTGAATAATCTCTTCCATTGAAGCATAGATGCCATTCCTTACCTTTTTCAGGGATGGGGGCTCAGGAGCCATGACTTCTGGCTTACTGTTGTGTCTAACTTAAGTCACACTGATGACTCAACTTGGATATGACTTGCAACTCAGGCCCATTTTTTTCCAAGTTGCATCTTGGAGTTCCTATTATTTTAATAGAGATTTGCAGGAGAGGTAGGCAAACAGCAGAGGAGGAGGTAGTGACAGTAAGAGAAACATTCACCCAAAGTTTCCCATCTAAGAAGAACTGAAGACTGACCTGCTGAGCTCCAGACCTCTTTTTCAGATGTGAGTGTATGAGAGAGAGAGAGAGAGAGAGAGAGAGAGAGAGAGAGAGAGAGAGAGAGAGAGAGAGGTGGGGGCAGCTATCCATCCAGGACAGCCAAAGGGAAGGGTACAGTCTTTATTTAAGCCTCCCACCTCTACTGGCAATCCTCTTCCAAGATCAATAGCTTGGCTCCAAGGAAGGCTTTGAATAATAAGATTGACGTTTCACATTAAAATCAAAGTTGCACATTGGCACAAAGCCTACTTTTTCATAATATATTGGAATATTTCAGAACTACAGATGGGGATTCCTTGGCTGGATCTCCCACTCACCAACTGGTGCACACTCCTCTCCTCCTCCTCCTCCTCCTCCTCCTCCTCCTCCTCCTCCTCCTCCACCACCACCACCACCACCACCACCACCATCACCACCTCTGTTCAATCAGTCTCTGGAAGGGGCACAATTTCCCTGCCATGGCTCAAGACTCATATATTTAAAAAAGAATTAAAGAAGTATTATGTATTAAAATACTAGGCATGTGCATGTACAGGACAGTTGGTCCTGCTCCTGGAAGGAAACCAGGCCATTGTCTCTGAATATGGTAGCAGCAGCGGAGGAGGAGGAGGAGGAGGAGGAGGAGGAGGAGGAGGAGGAGGAGGAGGAGGAGGAGGAGGAGGAGGAAGGATCACGTAGGGAAGTGACAGAGGCAATGGGAAGGGGCACAGGTGGCACAGATGGTGGTGGTCCTAGGTTCCTTTTTCCTGGGCATGAACCAGGAAAAGAAACTGTGTACTTGTTTATTTTCCAGCATTCAGGAGGCGTTTCATGGTTTTTGGATAGCCATCAACAATTAACCACCCTGATCTGTCTTTTGCTGTTGTTTGTGACACTTAATGGACTTCCAAATACAATGCCCATGAGTTGTATCAGAGTTTCCCCCAAAATATAATTTATTTTCCACTCTGCATTTCAAAAACTGTACTTATCTTTCTGTCTTACTTTTACCTTCAGTTATAAAATAACATCTTTGGGTGAAGCTATAGCCTGTGGCTGCTATTCCACACACTCTACTGACATGGGGGGGTCCCCATTGGATTCCGTAATGCATCCTTCTACAGAGACATGTGTAGGTTTGCATAATTACTAAGGGAGCCAGTATCTTACCATCAGCAGATGAAATCCCCTCAACAGTGATGATCTTATGAGTCCTCTACACTGATGTTTCTTCTTGATTTAGGCATCTGTGGATATACAATATCTGCAAAACAGCCAAGATCACATCTCTAATAGAGATGGGCACGAAACGAGCGATTTTTCCTTTTCGTTTTTGTTTTTTCATTTCATTATGCAACGAAAATGAAATGAAAAAATTTAAAAAACAAAACAAAAACAAAAACGAAACGACCAATTTTGCCGTGTTTTTCATTTTTGTTGCAGCAGATGCATTGAACTAAAAAGAATGCTAATGAAACAGCAATTTTTCGTTTTGTTTTCATTTTTTCATTTCGTTACCTAACGAAACGAAAATGAATTTTTTTGCAAAAAACCTCACAAAAACAAAAACGAACTGAAACAGACCCCTAAATGACCAAACGACAAACGAAACACCATTTTTTTTTAGTCGTGCCCATCTCTCATCTCTAATGCTTGTGCTAGTGGCTTCAAGCCATCTGGCACCAATCTCCTTGGAACAGAAAGCTGAGATAAAGTCAGAAGAAAACAATGATTTGCTAACGTTGTATTACATTTTTGCTCATTTTTGATATGCAGCTGTTTGAAAGTGTAGAAAGATCATTGGAGTTTAGAGGATCAGAAAGGGGCAAGGAAAAGAAGGAGCAGTAAAAATTCCTTCATGGGAAAAGGCCATAGTGCTTGGGGCTTCTTAGCTTAGAAAAAGTTGGCATGTGGGGAAACAATAAAGCTATACAAAGTGGTGCATGATGTGGTGAAATGGAAAAGGTAGACACTGTTCTTTTTCTCTTAGGATGCCAGAAATCAGAGTCACCCAGTGAAGCTGAATGACAGACAATTCAAGAATAACAAAGAGAACATGACACATAGTCCACAGAATTTATCAAGGATGGGAGAGAAACTCCTGTGAAAATTCCCTCCCCCCGCCACAACAAACTGTGCCCTTTTTGCACTTCCCAGGACCAAATGTGGCCCTGAGCTTAAATGCACAAACCTGCACATTTATGAGGTTCAGATCATCAAAACCCTGTTAGGATATCAGATCAGTCAGGCAATGGTGATCAGAGAGAAATTTAAAGGAGACAAGGATTTGTACACAGAATAAATAGAATTCTATCTCTTCTTCCTCCTGATCCGATCAGTGTTGCCCAGTCATCTCCCAGTTTCCCAGAACAGATTTTGAAGGTGTCAGGGCATAGGTAGCAGTGGTGTGACTCATTCCAGTTGAATGGAGGGCTGGGTTGATCAGATGCCAGGTATGGTACACGGGATTGCAGGAAGGATAATCTTTTCCATTTCCACTGACTGAATTGCTTGTCGTAGAACGCTGTGAAAATCTAGCTAATGGGGGGTTCCAACCAGCCCAGTGCTGGGAGGGGCACCTTTGTCGACCTGCCCAAGAGAGACACACTTCCCACTAGCCAGGCTGGCCAATTGGGGTTTGCCAGAACACCTGGGAGAATTGGCCAGCCACCAACAGCCAAGTCACCTGACCTTGCGCTAAAGGGGCCAACCATGAGGTCAGCACCCTCTTTGTCTTCTGGGCACTTTCTGGACAACACCTCCACTGCTTCACAGCATCCTTGTTCCGCCATTCTGGCCACGAGGTGTATAGTTCTTTGGGCAGTTTGGGCTTTGCACATAGAATTGCTTTCTTCTCCCTTCCCTCTCACTCTGACTCACCTAGAAACAAGGCGGGAGCTTTAAACTTTTGCAGCCCAGGCCATTACTTCCTCGGCTGCTCTTTGAACCTCATAGAAGTGGCAGGCTCTTTAATCTCTCCCAGCCGCCACTCTCCTGCTCCTCTCCCTGTCTTGCTCGGTGGGAGAACCGGAGCAAGCCTTTGCCTGCCTTCTCCCTGCCTTGGCTGGCAGGGGAACTGAAGCAAGCCTGCAGCTAAGGCATGCACCCAGAGGACCTTTTAGGAAACCTGCTCATAAGCACTCCATCCACACACACACTCCCCAGAATCAGGGGCAGTGTCCTCAGCTGACCTGTGGAGCCTTGGCGGAAGGAAGAAGCCACTGACCTAAAGCAACCCGGCTGCTGCAGCATTCCATAGGGTGATAGTTACTCTATATCCTGGAAAAATCTTTAGATGTCTTAGACTTATGACATATTGTTCTAATCGCCAGCCTTGTAAATTAAGAGGCCATTCTCATGTGCTGCTATCATGCTGGAGAGCTGACAGAACAATTAACCAGAAAAGCCTCCACACTTTGTTTCATGCTGCCTTTTCTCTAAATCTCATGAGAGATGCAGTGCCAAAGAAGTCTGGTGTGTGTCAGGACTCTGCTAGTAACTGAAAGGGAATAATGAATCTCATAACGCACTAAATGAAAAGAGAGTACCATCAAAAGGTGGCCTTTGTACCAAAGCTTGGCGACAAGCTACTGATAGCAAGTCTCCTGCGTCTTTGAGTGACACTTAGCACATGTCCTCACTGGCACAATAGCTCACTATTCGAACCACTTTTGGTGCAGTTTGGTTTATGGTATCCCTATGTGTTTTAAATTTACCATGATCCACCCCACCTTCTTTTAGAGTAGTTTCGCTCCTTTTGGGCACATCAACAACAAAGTGTTCTACTTATAAAGAGATTGCACTATCTATCCAGGTATAAGCTTCCTATTCCATTCCTTTTAGGTTCTGAGGCTCCCTGGAGTTCCCTGTTGCCTTGCCTCAGTCTTTGAGAACCTCAGGATGGAGGGAGCCATTAATAGTTTTTAAAAAGCCACTGCATCATCAAGAATGGTCCTGATCCTGGTGGCAGCATTCGGGCAGTGATTTTTGTTACTGTCCAAGCACCTATCCCCACCATCCTGAGGCTCTAAAAGACTTTTCTTAAAGAGAGCTGTGGGGAGCCTTGGAACCTGAAAGAAGGGACATAGGAAGCATTTAATTGCTTGAAATTAAATGCTCCTAGTGACCAATCTTGGTCATGCCACCACAAAGTTAGACAGCAGGATTTGCTCCATTTTGACCCCCAGGCACTGTGGATCCTGAGATCACAGTGCCTGGGGCAAGGAGGCATTTGAAACCCAACTGGGGCAGGGACTGGCCAGGCAATGATGCCCCTGCCCTGCAAGCAAAAAAGTTTTGGGTCGGCCGGCCAGGGGGGTGGGGAGCTGAACTTGAACGGAACTCCCTGGGGGCCATGGGACTTTCCCTACCTGACAATTCTCTTTGTTTGGGTCCATTGGTGACTCCACAGCCAATGGTTCCCTGCACGACAGCAGCCCCCTCTTAAGATGAAATAACAATGTTAAGCTTTAATAAAGCATGGCCCGATTGTTTCAACCCAAGACACTGTCTTGCCTGTTTATTCTGACCGGGGGGGGGGATGAAAAGAGCATGAGACTCAGTCATGCAGAAATAATCTGTGGTTAAATGGATTTGGCCCTCCAAATAAATACACTGAATTTTACTCTCAGCTAATATTTACACAAAAGAGACACTTTAGTTTAGCCACAAATTCTCTGCAACTTATTTTCCCCTCTTTTCTTTGTACAGTGAATGACAGCTCTTAACGTGTCTGTCTGCTTCTTCAGTGTCTTTCAGGAGTAGAAGGAGGTTTTCTTTCTTTCTTTCTTTCTTTCTTTCTTTCTTTCTTTCTTTCTTTCTTTCTTTCTTTCTTTCTTTCTTCCTTCCTTCCTTCCTTCCTTCCTTCCTTCTTTCTTTCTTTCTTTCTTTCTTTCTTTCTTTCTTTCTTTCTTTCTTTCTTTCTTTCTTTCTTTCTTTCTTTCTTTCTCCTTATCAAAGCCAGAAATCATGCAAAATCAGTCATCACTGAGATGCTGGCTGCCAATGAACGAAAACAAGGATACTGCTTTGACTTCACTTTCTGAGCGTGGAAATAACTTGTTCCACATAGGTTGGCACCCTCAGGTTCCTTATAGATCCCCTTTGACCTGGGAAATATCTTAAGGACCCTGGGATTGGTGGGGGAGAACCTATAACATCTGAAAAATCTCCAGCTCCATGGCCTGTACTTTGAAAGGCTCAAACATGGATTTTTAAAATATAAATCACATTCCAAGTGAGCTACATTTAGAAATGATCAATGAGAAAAATGTGCTTCCAAATGCATACTTTGGATGAAATAAATTTGCAATATGTATTCAAACAATTTTAACAGCTTCATAAAGGTCTGCAAAATAGTGTAAAAAGGGGACAGAACCAATTTTTGAATGGATGCATGCAAAATTAACATTGTTTCAACATATACTGATGCATTCCCCCCTCTTGGATAGATACTTTCAAGGAGAGTAACACAAATGCCACATAATGCAATGACTGTTGACATGCAATCGGTTAGATCTTAGCACTTTCCAAATCTTCTACAGGCATCCAAGGCCAACATCCAGTTAAGTTGTTAACTCAGAGTTGCACAGCCGGTGTAGAATTTGTTGACAAATTCAAACTGCCTTTGCTAAAAATTTAACTTCTATCAGTGTCCTAATGAGATCCGTGCCAGTTACATTCGTGAGCCTAACAAATAACATTGTGGGGAAGATTTGTTGAAAGGATCCAACATGACAAAGCTCAGCATAAATTCTAGGAACATAATAATCCCAAAGTGAAAAGACTGTCTTACTTTCACCATTGTTCAATTAATGTTTGTAACCGTGCCACTAGACGAGGGACCACAAATTTAATATAGTTGCAAGAGGCCTTCTTTCCTTCCTTAATTGCTCCTTTTGCTCAGCATGAGGTCAACCAGTCCTCACACTCAGCAGGGAAAGAAGCATCATGCAGGGGAGCGTTTTTGCTTGCAGAAACTGCCAAGAACATTTTTTTTTGCCATTACAGTTTTCATTATAATGTTCTTACACTTTAAAGCCATAAACATTTTTAAAGTTCTTTAAAGAGGTATAGTTGATGAAAATATATCACTTTAGAGTAATAACTTTCCATTTCTCAAAGGTTTCTTCTATAAAGCCTCTAAAAGGAAAAAAACAAAACATGAATTTAAATAGCAAAACTAAATGAACCCAAGCTTACTTGGGAGAAGTTCCTGACTCACCTTAATTACCATTTTGTGCTTCCCAAGGGAAGGTTTTGGGGCTTCCTTGTAACATTAATACTGATGAGCAGAACTTTGTCCTAGCAATGAATGTCAAGGAAGACTGTCATTAATTCTCAGTCTATAGAAAAAACATTATTAGCTAAAATGCAGGAGCTCCCTAATCACTAGAAACTCAAGCCATTTGCTTTTCCCACAATAGGCTATACAGGATTGCATGACCGTAAAATGCATTTTCAGAAAACTGGAAATAACTGATTATCAGAGCTATGCATTTGCTTAGAAATGCATTTTAGAGATGGGCATGAAACACGAAAATGGTGATTCATTTCATTTTCCATTTTGTTTCTTTCCTTTTCATTTTGTTTCATTCGAATTGAATTTTTTTTAAAAAAATTATTTTTATTTTGTGCCATTTTTGGTTTTTTATTTATTTTCTTTTTTTTATACATTTAAAAAAAAAAACAAGCACCGACCAGCTGGTGCATGGGACCCTGCTGGCGATCGGCGCTTATTATTATTATTTATTTTGACAAGTGACAAGATCAGTGCTTGGAAAAAAACCTGAATTGCTGGCAGATCCCCACACACCAGCTGGTTGGCACTTGTAAAAAAAAAAAGAGAGAGAGAGAGAGAGATCGGCACTTGTCAAAATAAATAATGAAAAATGAAAAAATGAAAAATGAAATGGAGCAAAATGAAAATTTCCATTTTGTTTCATTTAATTTTTTAAGGCACTTCATTTTTCATTTCATTAGGAAATGAAACAAAAAAAATATGAAACAAAAAATTCATTTTGTGCCCGTCTTCCTGTAGATATGAATATATGAACCATAGTACCTCAAAAGCTACAGTGGCCCAATCTCTCCATCCAGAACCAGCCTGGCCACTCACCATGTGGTGGCCTGAGGCTCCACCCTCCTCATTGTCACACCAATCCCAGAGGGAGTCCAGTGATCCTTTTTCCACCTCCGGGCACAGCTTTCCACTCCTTGGTTGAGCAGAGGGACTCTCCATCCCACCTCGGCACTGAAGTGGTCAGCTGTGCGGGAAGGCAGGGAAGGGTAGCCAGACTCCTTCCACAATTGGTGCAGTGAGGAGGAGGATGGAACCTTGTCTGTACAGAGCCCAGTAAGTGCCCAGGCTCATTCTTGAGAGAGAGAATGGTCCACCACAGCATCCCTTCTTATTTGTATCCAGAGGGGTATCTAAAAAGCTTCCTGTGTTGGGTGCACCAAACATAATACAACTTTTCTTAGTCTTGAAGAGAGCAAGGCCCATTAGTATAGACAAATATACAAAAAACTAACACACACACACACACACACACACTGACCACAGTTCAGCTCTTCTGAGAGCAGAGTACATCTTCAATAAAGTTGTGATTTGTTTTTCCAGCTCATGCAGTGTAGGGAGAGTGGTACCTGCTCATGCCGCCACCACTTCCATCTCCATGGGTGCATTCTCAGCAGAAACAGCAGACACCTGCCAGGGAAGCTGAGTGCTGCCTCTGATCATGTGCCTGCCTCCCAGCTGATAGGCAGGTGTATATTCAGAGGCAATGAGCCAGCCTTCACTCACAGAAGCCTACCACTGCCTCAGAGCCTGGCTCCTGGCAGGGAAGCTAGGCCTTCTGCCTCTGAGATTGTACCTGAGGTGGCAACAGCAGGTGCAGCAAGCAAAGGTGATGGGAGTAATGGCAAGGGGGCAAGTGGGTATTTCCTTTTGCCAAAGCAAACAAAACACTACTGGGAGAAATGTTTGGTGTTTCTTTTTTGCTTTGGCAAATCGGGATTCCAGAATTGGCCAATGAAACATACTAACAAGACAGCTTGGTTCTTTGGGGTTTGGGGTTCATGGTTCATTTCATGTCCATCTCTACCCACTAGCTATCATTGGAAATATATATATCAGTCTAGCGTTCACCCTTTTACCATGTATGTTAATGTACAAGAGGGGAAAATAAAGGGTTAACGCCTGCACCCAAATATGGAATGTGGAGGCAGTGCCTTAGTGCTTAAATAGCTCCACCTGAGGGAGAAAGATTCAGATAGGGAACTGCATGCTTTGTTAAGGCTCTGAAGAAGAGACAGGGAAGTTAGGGAATGGTCAAGTTTGAGTGAGGGAATTAGAACAGTATTTGAGGGAACTGCTTTGTGTAACTTTAAAGTACTCAAATATAAGCCTAGATTTTCAGCCCTAATTTTAGGCTGAAAAAAGGGGCCCTCGACTTATATTCGGGTCAATACTTTTAGCCACTGTGGCAAGTGCTTGGGTCGGTGGCTAAAAGTCATTTTAAACATCACACACCACTCCAGCTCACAAAGGAGGAGCTGCCAGGCCCTGCTGCATTTCCCACCAGAGACTTATACTCGGGTCAATACGTTTCCCCAGTTTTGGGGGGTTAAATTAGGGGCCTCGACTTATACTCGGGTTGACTTATACTAGAGTATATATGGGTAACTATACATGTGAACCTGATTTCAACATCTTTCTGTATTCAATAAATGCACATTTTATTTTTACCATGTTACATCTGGTCTCGGACTCAGTAGTTGAACTGGGATACCCTGAATGGTGGCAGCGATACCCGGGACTAAGGTGGTACAGGTCAATGGTCCGTGAGATGATGGGGGGCCTGTGCTAGAGTGAGGCAGTACTGAGGGGAGTGCGGTACCTCAGCTGCACCCCCGAAAGTTCTGACCTCCCCAATCAGGAATAGTTTTTTCTCCTCTTTGTTACAGGTACATGAAATCTGATCCCCTTTGGAAGTAATTTTGAGCCTTTTCACACGACCTCTAAGATCCCCTGGCCACTTAAATTCAGACCAGAGATCTTAGGGGTTCATCGCTGTTCCTGCATTCCCACCCCCTCCGCACTCCTGGCTGCTGTCTGCCTGAGGGGAGGGAGAAAAAAAGGAAGAAAAGAATGCTGCTCACCTCCGTTCTGCCATCTCACTTTGCTCCCAGCACTGCATTCAGATCTCTTAAAGGGGTGGGGGCAAAAATCCAACAAACAGAAGCGAGGAGAGCCCAGCACTCACTACGTTACATCCGCATCAGGAATTTTCACCCCTGGAGAGCAGGTACTTAAAAAGTGTGCTGGGATGCGCTTAGGTGGGCGTGGTCACACTTATTTTTTTGTAAACTCCGGAGCTGGTGGGGAAACAATTTTAAGCTCCGGATCTGGGAGCCATTTGCCGCGGAGTTTAGGGGTCGAGTGAACAGGCCCTAAGTCTATCTGATTGCACACATACAAGTGCAGTGGATTCCTTCTGCAACCCTTTGATTTTTTCCCCCAAAGTATCTGCCAAGAACACTTTTATCTCTGACAGAATTGGAATACTTTTTCAGGATTGATACCCCTTTGGGAGGGAACTACACCTGCCAAATAGCAGATAAACAGGTACAAAGATTTTTGTGCAAGTTGAGTCTTTCCATCCAGAGAGCACTATCTCTCTTAATCTCCCTTTCTTCTTTGTGAACTATTGTTATAAAAAGGACCACAAAAAGTGACTAAAGACCTAAATCTGGCTGCCACCCTAATCCACATGCATGTGTCATGAGACATGATTCTTGGAATGGCTACAGACACAAAGTCAAGAAAACCACTTTCCAAGCAAAACAGAAGAAATTCTCCTTTAGATACATGATCATTATGAAACACTCTAACATGTAATCTTGATAATCTACTAACAAAGAACTGGCCATCATCAGCAGAGTTTTCTGTCACGTTCCTGAACAAAAGCATAATTGTTATACCAAAAAATATCTGCATATAAGTGTGCATATATGGTTTCCTTAGTGAAGATCAAAGTGGGAAATGGTGATCTGATGTTCTCTGGAGGGTTGCATCCTCAGTTTGCCAAATACATACTGGCCTGAAAAAGTGATGCTTTCCCATCCTTTGCCACTCTAGTGCCAAATTTACAGTCCTGCTGTGCTTTTTATGCATTTGTTTTCAAAAGGAACTCTTTACGCTAATATAGGGAAATGCTTGAGTCAACCCAGTATGTGGCATTTAAGTGTTCTGCACTTGTAAGAAACATCAACATATGATGTTTTGTAGGCCTTAATTTCAGTATTATACAGGGAACGCAGCAAGAAAATACAAAATATTTTGGTTATCTCAGGACATTATTAAACATGACATTCAATGAATCTTCTCTTAACAGTGTACATTTAATGTGCCATTCCTCAGGATATAATCAAAGTAAAACAAACCAGTTTTCTTTCAGATATGGAAATTTTTAAATCTCAATAGTGTATACACACTTTGCATTACTTTTAGGAGCACACATGTATAAATATTAGTGCTTTCCCTGTGGATTTCTTTCCCTTTATTTTTTCTGAATTTATTACTATAATGTGCACTGGATGCATATTTGATGCATCATTATTATTGTGCCAGGAAGCTGAGAGAATAATATAAACAGTTTTAAAAATAAATTTTCTTCAAGATGAGACACATGGCTATGCCCCTTGGTCTGTTTTTATTTGGTATAAAATTGCTTCAAAATTCTCATAATGCAACACTCTTAACAATTGATGCCCCTCTGGTTTTTTTTATATGATATATTTACATTATCCCAAATCATCATTCCTTAAATCTCCTAATATCAGTTATCATAGAATCATTCAGTTAAAAAGGGCCTATAAGGCCGATCAATCCAAACTCCTGCTCAATGCAGGATTACAAATCAAAGCAGGACTAACAGACGGCTGTCCAATTTTTTTTCATGAATGATTCCAATGTAGGAGCACTCACCATCTCCTGAGGTAAATTGGTTCAATTGCCATGCTGCTTTGAGGGTTGAGACTCCCCCCCCCCCCGTATATTCAGTTTAAATCTGGCTTCATGTAGTTGGAGCCAATTATTACATGTCCTGCACTCTGGGATCATCAAGATATGACTGCCCCCCCCCCTACTCTGTATGACTACTTTTCAAGTACATTATTTGAAATGTGCTATCATACCTCCCCCCAGTCTTATTTTCTTAAAGCTAAACATGCCCGTTTTTTTCAATCTTTCCTCACACAGCTTGTTTTCCAGTCTCTCTCTTTTTAAATGTTATTTATTAAAATTATAAAACTACAAAATGTAAAACAACAATATACAGTGAAGAAAAAAAGCATTGAACAAAACTCAAGCAAATAGGACAAAAAGAAAAAAACCAACAACCCTGTGCAACCCACCCCCCTCTTGGGACTTAAACAAAATTACAACTCTAATTGTATTGACCAGCCCGTTTTCCTCCAAAAAATACATTGAATCTTCTCTGGGAGTATACGCTTTACCTTTTTGAAATACATATAACAACAGTTTATCCCATATTCCATTAAAATCATTAGACTTTCTCAAGCCTTTCCTAATTTTAATTTCACAAGTCAATTTATCATTAATAGCCAGATTCCATAAATCTTTATGTTTTCCAGTCTTTTGTTCATTGTTGCTCTCCTCTGAACTTGCTCAGTTTGTTGGCATCCTTCTTAAAGTGCAGTACTTTAAGTACTTTACTGAACACAGTACTCTAGATGAGGCTTAACCAGTGGTGAATAGAAAGGAACTAGCACTTCATTGGATATGGAGACTAGAGATGGGCACGAATAAAAAAAATGGTGTTTTGTTTGTCATTTGTCATTTAGGGGGTCTGTTTCGGTTCGTTTCCATTTTTCACAAATTTTTGCAAAAAAATTGTTTTTGTTTTCATTCATTTTGTTATTGTTTTGTTACCATTATTTCAATTTTTGTGATTTTTTTTTAGCATTTAAAGCAGCTCAATGTATTGCCGTAACGAAAATGAAACGGATGACAAAATTTCTGGTGTTTCTGTTCGTTTTTTTTCATTTTACAGACAAAATTTGTTTGTTGTTTCATTGCGTAACGAAACAAAAAAATGAAAACAAATGAAAAATTGTTCATTTCGTGCCCATCTCTAATGGAGACGATAAGGTATTGCTTAACAAAACCAAACATAGGATCTTTACTAGGCCTGTATATCTGATTTAAGTCTTAAGGCATTAACAGTGGAGCAAGGACAGGGTCAAAACCTGCCCAGTTATGAAGCAAGATGGAGCAGACACTTCAACTAGCAGATGCTTAAAGGATGGGGAGAAAGGCTGAGAAATTTGAAGGCAGAGTTGATTCTTCTGTGACTAGATTGGACACTAAGGCATCGCCAAAAGGAAAGGGGGACCCTTATTTGCATACAGCTGCAAGAGCTGTTTGGTTTCTCGGCATTCTAGCCTTCTGTGTTTTACCCCTTTACAAAAATAAAAACATGCTCCCAAATTTCTGAATTATGAGACTGTGAAGACTCCAAAATATCTATGGGGAGCTTGGGTTTGAAAGGGATCATATGCACAATATCTTAGCACAGTATTTTCCAGCCTTTTATTAGTACCACCCCCTTTTAGCCAAATAACCTCTAATTCTCTCCCCGCCCCCATTATCCTATAAAAAGGGATTTTAATGGGGTAAGGAAAAATACTAAAATAGATATTTCATAACATAATTCTACTTAGTATATTAATAATAATATAATAGTACATAATTAGAAAGTGCTTTACGTCTTCCTCTGTCAGGTAAAATTTGAGAAAGAATAAATATCAGTACTAGGCATCGGCCTTTTGTTTCAGAATGGGCCCAGTTTTGAAGTGAAGCATGGCAACACAGGTGCTGTTTGGAACTTGGACCCACCCTGCGAAACAAAATCACCCATTGATTTACCTTGCCTTACCTTGTTCAGGGCAATACTCCAAAAAGGAAATAGATTCTGATGCATCATCTTTCTCTCTCCTTGGCACTGGCCAGTTAGACAGGGAGGCGGGATGATGCATGTCTCTGCACAGCTCCTGATTGACCAGTGCCAGGGAGAAGGAACAATGATGCATTGGAGGCTTCTTCCTTGTTGGAGGTGCACCCTATGCAAGGTAAGAGAAGGTAAGTCAATGGGTGATTTCATTTTGCAGCGTGGGTCCAGGTTCTGAACAGCACCTGTGCTGCCATGCTTCATTTCAGAACTGGACCCATTATGAAATTAAAGGCTCATGCCTAGTCAGTGCATCTTGAATTTAATTTATTTATTTGGAGGTATACACAGCCCTCCCTTCATTTCTCCTTCCCCCATGGAATACCTCTCAATGAAGAACTCCTCCCTTCAAGCCCAAATAAGCACTTCTCCCTATGGGGCTGCTCCATGGCCCACCCTCTGCCCAGTTCTCCTCTCTCAGTTTTTTTGCTCCTCGTGCCTTCCTCCTCCATGAATCAGGTAGAGTCTACAGGCATCTGCTGAGCGTCCCTTCCCCTCTTGCACCACCTTCCATCTTGAGTGCTGGCTCCTTCCTGACCATCTGCCTATGCCCCGAGGGAGATCTGAGGGAGACTTGGAGCGTGCGGTGACCTACCTGCCCGGCTGTCCTCAAAGATCCGAGATATTGCGGCTCGCGGGAGCCGCCATTTGGCTCCCTTCTAGTTTTTCTGCGCGCCGGAGCCATGGTCCTCTGCTGCCCGCCGGGACCTTTCCAGTTCCATCTGGCCCTGGATGGCCCTGCTCTCCTCGGCAGGCCACTCCGAGGAGCGGTGGGGCGCAGTCGTCGGACCCAAATGGCGAGCGGCCGCCGCGTTCACCCGTTATGTTGGCGGCTTGTCTTCCGCTGTGTCAGTCGGCTTCCTCGACCTGGCCGAATCCTGGAGCCCGGACCTCGGGCGGTCGTATGGCCCTGGAGCTCGGGCGGCAGATCGGCCGTCGCTCATTTGTTGGACTGGGATGCTCGGGCGGCGGTTCGGCTGCCGCTGAATTGCTGGCAGTCCCCGGGATCGTTCCATCTGCTCCCCGCCGCCGGCATCCTTGATCCATGTCGCCGGCCACCCCAAGGACTTGTATACCCATCTGCCACCGGCTCTCCTCCCCTTCCCCCGGCTTTGAGTTCTGCGCGGAGTTCCCGCTCAACTCCACCTTTAATATGCCGCATTTCCATCTCTGCCCCCCGGGGGTTTTCCCCTATGTTATCCATCTGCTCCCCCTCCTTTCTCCCCCGGTGTTCTGTTTATCAGCGCCCTGGCCATGCCTTTGCTTTTCCCTATTTTATTCATTTTATTTTATTTTTACTTTGTTTGTTTTATTTAACTTAGCCTTATTGTTATTGTTATTTATTATTATTGTTATTTTGTTGTCTGTTTCATTTACTTGCTTATGATTTTACTTAGCTTTGGTTCAGGTTTTGTTAGTCTCCTGCCAGGCTGCAGCTAATACATGCGACCTTGGCACTAATTGGCTCAGCCTAGGACCACCTGGTTACTTTCTTTCCAGGTGTGTTACATCTTCCTTTGGTGGTAGATATTAATGTTTATGTTAATCTACTGTATTATTTGAAGTCTGGTTGCTTTGAGTTTAGTTTTGAGTTTTTTTTTTTTTTTCCCTCTCTCTCTTCTTCCTCTTCGCTAGGTCACCATGCACGCAGGGACTCATATACCAACCGTGTTGGGTCAACGTTACGCTAGGAGTCAGTGGGTTAGTCGGATAAGAAGAACTAGGGTCAGGCATCTCGCGCCTGTCCCGCGTTCTGACCCTCTGACTCACCACCACGTGCCTGGGAGCCATTCCACCAGAGCCTCCAACCTGTCCTGCCTCCTTCTTAATGCCAGGTCGGTCCATAATAAGACCGCTGTCATCTTTGATACCATCATCGACAGCAGGGCCGACCTGGCTTGTATAACGGAGACCTGGGTGGGCTCAGAGGGGGGGGCTTCGCTCACCCAGCTGTGCCCTCCTGGGTTCCTGGTCCACGGAGCGGGCAGGCTGGAGGGCCAGAAGGGGGGAGGAGTCGCCATTGTATACAGGGAATCGCTTCATGTGACCAGGGCCTCGACATTGGTGACTCCAGGGCTTGAATGCCTCCACCTGTTGGTAGGTCAGCGGGATAGGTTTGGCATTGTGCTGGGCTACCGTGCTCCCCGCAACCCAGCACAATCCCTGCCAGAGCTCGCGGAGTTCATCGCCGCTGCTCTGTTGAAGTCCCCCCGGCTTCTGGTCGTTGGGGACTTTAACGTGCATGCTGACGGTGAGCTTGCCGGCGCAGCCCTGGAATTCATGGAAACCATGACGTCCATGAGCCTATCCCAGCATGTTTCTTGCCCTACCCACAGGAGTGGGCATACCCTGGATCTGGTACTTACCTCCATGTCGGGGATTCTCATCTGGAGGTGTGGGACATTGTTCCCACACCTGTGTCATGGTCAGATCATTACCTGTTGTCTTTGTCCCTGGCAGTGGCGGCCCCTCCTCGCGGGGACCAACGGCCCCTTGTTTGGGCCCGCCCCCGAAGGCTTCTTGATCCAGCGCGGTTCCGGGAAGCCTTCGGGGAGCTTCCTGGTGGTCTGGCTGACGATCCGGTCGAGGCCTTGGCCAACCTATGGTTTGAGTCAGCTGCCGATGCCGTCGACCGAATCGCCCCCAAGCGTCTCCTCCGTGGCAGAGCTCATCCTTCGCGCCGTGGTTCACGGCGGAGCTAAGAGCGATGAAGCAGGAACGGAGGAGACTGGAGAGCATCTGGAGACAGAGCCGGACGGCAAATAACAAGACTGCTGTTGTGATCCAGACTAGGCGCTACTCCCGAGCGATCAGGGAGGCCAGAAGATCTTTTTACTCCCTGAGAATTGGTGAGGCCTCGAACCGTCAGGCAGAACTCTTCCGGGTGGTTCGGGACCTCACCAATCCTAGTCTGGCTAGGCCTCCTCCTACTGATTTCAGTAGTGAGAATTTTGCAGTCTTTTTTAGATCCAAAATAGAGGCCATCCGTGCCGACTTTGAATCCAGTAGCACTAGTCCTCCCTCGCCATCCCCAGCTCCTGCACCCCCCCGCTCTCCTCAACTGGTTGAGTTTGGGCCTGTCTCTCCTTTAGACGCCTCCAGGGCTATTGCCCACTGCCGCCCCGCGACCACCCCCTTCGATCCTTGCCCATCTTGGCTCATTAAATCCGCCGGAGGGAGCATGCCCGAGTGGGCTGCAGCCATCGCGACCGCCTCCTTCAGCGAGGGGGTTTTTCCCTCTCGTCTGAAGGAGACGGTGATCAAGCCCATTTTGAAAAAACCGGGACTGGCGTCGGATCAACTGTCCAACTATCGGCCGATCGCCAATGTTCCCTTCATGGGCAAGGTTATCGAGAGGGTGGCCGCGGTGCGGATTCAATCATTCTTGGAGGAACAGCGGTGCCTTGATCCTTGCCAGTCCGGCTTCAGGCCTGGCCGGGGTACCGAGACAGCTCTGGTCGCGCTGCAAGATGACCTAATCCGGGCGGCCGACAGGGGTTGCTCTACCCTGTTGGTTCTCCTGGATTTGTCAGCGGCCTTCGATACCGTCGACCACGGTATCTTACTGGACCGGCTCCTGGAGGTAGGGATCGGGGCACTGTTCTCAGTTGGCTCCGGTCCTTCCTTCAGGGCCGGTGCCAGTATGTGCAGCATGGGGGAGAGTTGTCGGCCCCGTGGACACTCCCTTGCGGGGTTCCGCAGGGCTCGTCTCTCTCCCCCATGCTGTTTAACATCTATGTAAGGCCGCTGGCTGGGGTCATCAGGAGATTTGGGCTGCGTTGTCATCAGTACGCTGATGACACGCAGCTCTATCTCTGTTTTTCCACCTCTGCAGTGGAAGCTGTCCGGTCCCTCGACCAGTGTCTGGAGGCGGTTATGGCTTGGACCAGGGCCAACAGGCTCAAACTCAACCCTGAGAAGACCGAGGTGATGTTCTTCGGGAGTTCCCCGTCTGGGTATGGGGGCCCCCTCCCCAGTTTGGAGGGTGTTTCCCTCCAGCTGGCGGAGAGGGTTCGCAATCTGGGCGTGATCCTGGACCCGGCCTTGTCCCTGGACGCCCAGGTGGCGGCCGTGGCCAGGACCGCATTTTTTCATCTTCGCCAGATCGCCCAGATTCGCCCCTATCTAGACGGGGACTCCCTGAGGACAGTGGTCCAGGTGCTGGTGATCTCGAGGCTGGACTACTGTAATGCTCTCTACATGGGGTTGCCCTTGACTCTCCTCCGGCGATTGCAGCGGGTGCAAAATGCACCGGCCAGACTGGTGGCGGGTGCGCGTCGTTACGACCGCATCACCCCGGTCCTGGCCCAGCTGCATTGGCTACCCGTTGCCTCCCGGATCAGATTCAAGGTCTTGGTTTTAGTTTATAAAGCCCTCCATGGCCTGGGCCCGGACTACCTGGCGGAGCGGATCGCCCAGCGGTCAACATCGGCCCGACCGGTTCGGCAGTCGCGGGCGCACTCGCTTCAAGTTCCATCCCTCCGAGAAGCCAGACGGTCCCGTACTCGGAACCGGGCTTTCTCGGTGGCTGCTCCTTCTTTATGGAACAGCCTCCCTAGCGAAGTGCGCTCTGCAGAGTCCCTGCTGGCCTTCCGTAAAGCGGTGAAGACCATTCTATTCCGCGAGGCCTTCGGTGACCTAGCTTAGTCCTCTCTTAGTCCTCTCTTAGCTTTTTTCCGCCATCAATAATCAATAATCAGGTTGTTTCTCACATAGCAGCGGTGAGGTCTAAATCAAAGGGTGCGCCCCTGCTGCAGTTGTTTATTCGTTTTTTATTAATTTATTAACTTATGCTGATTTTGTGATTATGTCTCCCTATTGTGTTTATTTTACCTAATTGTATGTATTTCCTGATCTGTTCCGTTATGTTCGCCGCCCAGAGTTCCCGTGGGAAGATGGGCGGGATATAAATTCAATAATAAATAAATAATAAATAAAATAAATCTCCCCATCCAGGTCCCCTCTTCCTTCACTGCACCACCCTCACCACACCTAGAAGAGCAGAAGCAAAAGGCATCACAGCTGCCACTGCAGCAACTTTTCAATCTTGCCACCATCTTTCACATCAATGTTCCTAGCATGCATCTCATACCTCTTTGAACTGGGCTAACACTCTGGTCCAAAGGACTGGCATCAGTCCTCCAAAGGTAGTGGTTGAGGAGCAGAGAGAAGTGAGAGAATGTAGATCTTTGGGAAGGGTTTTTTAGGAATGATGTGCAGGAATAAAAGGAAAATCTACCCGAAGGGGTACAGAAATAATGAACTTTAGCTTGCCTCTGTGTGTCAAGAGGATTAAAATAAAACACTGTTTTGCATACCATATATAATATAATAAAAATATTAAAGTAACTGCAACTAAAAATAACAATGACAAACCTCTAGAAAACATTTTGTGACCCCAAGTTGGGAAACGGTCCTAGCATGTCATTTTATTCCAAAAATAGCATTCATAACGGGTCCACAAAATATTGCAAAAAACAAAGGACAACAAAGAGTTGAATATAAAATCATAGGCATTGGAATAATTGATACTACTAGTATTAGTGAGAACAGACAGTGGAGCAAAGAGGATGTTGTTGTTCCTTAGAACCAATGCATAAACACAAAAGAGAAGCTGTCAGATTTGAAGACTGGAAAATCATTATTAAGAGAAACCTTGGCATGGAGGTGTTTCAGTAGAACTGTGTGAGCACTGAAGTCAGGGTGGACTGGGGTCAACATGTCTTCATTATGGAAAAGAAAGTGGCCACATTGACACTGGGGATTATTGTTGCTATGGCAGCACAGCACAATTCAACCCCAAAATCAGTCAAGGATGCTAGAGTGATATAGGTAAGTTGGCAAGTATGACCTACCAGTTTTCTCAATAATAAAGGAAAGGGCAGCAATGTTCTCTATCAAAAGCTGACATTTAACTATACACTGGTTAATTTTATGGAGTCAAGATGAATAATAGGAGGCTGTGCACTTATGGGAAAATGTGCTGCAAAAAAGAATTAACAGTTGGGATCCAGAGCAATGTTTGCTATTCAGGCTGACAAAGGAATTGTTGGTGTTGATGTTTAATTTCAAAGCGAGAAGACATTACAGTAGCTACTCAAGAAAAAAAGAACTTGAGGGCGCACTATATAGCAGGTATAAAAACTCAGTGGCAATGAAGAAAGTGGAGGAGCAAGTGAAGTTTTGGGTACCAATCAGAAAAGAGTGAAAATTAAGCAAGTAGAGAACTCATACAAATATATTCATCTGTAGGATTTCTCTCTCAGTTTCTTGCTTTCAATTGCCATAGTAGCCATGGGAGAGCTATGGGAAAGTTGTAACTGGAAAGGATGATGTGTTTGACAACTTGTATTCTCAAATGCTTTCATGGTCGGGATCTGATAGATGTTGTGAGTTTTTTGGGCTGTTTGGCCACGTTCTGTTTGGCTGTGTTCACCCTAGAGCACAGAGAGAACTCCTAGCTCCCTGAGCTCCTTGCCCTCTGAAGATGCCAGCCACAGAATCTGCTGAAACATCAGGAAGAAAAACTTCCAGAACACGGTCAAACAGCCCAAAAAACTCACAACTGGTATAGTTTGACAACCTTTGCTTCAGGAAAGGATGGCTAAAGCTAGTGAGGGAGGCAGAGGACAAAATGGACTGGGTAGGTACAACTGGTGGTCCTCTTGACATCATTGGATTGCAACTCTCATTCCTCAGTATGGGTTGTACTGGTAGTGCTGATGCAAGCTGCTCCTCATCACTATCTGAAGGGGGTAATATTCTGATTGCCCGAAAAAGAGGCTTATAAAATGGTGGGTGCTATGAAGAAAGGGGATAAGAAGAGTTTGCTTTCTTCCTAGTAAAATCCAGGATCAGCCAGTAAAATTGGCAGGCAGTAGGTTAAATGCAATGGCACTTGCTGCCACAGAATATGTGATGGCTACTAGGACACATGGCCAATATAACTGATTGTTCCTTTTGAAGATGATTTCCTTAACCACTATCATGACTCTATGACCCCATGGTGAACACATCTGTTATTAACCATCCTGCATATAAAAACAAACTCATTCCACAGTCTGTGCTTATGTATCCAAAATGCATGCACCATCTGCAATCTGATCAGGAACTGTGTGGTGTGACTCACTCCAAGATCCTGAGTTGAGACTTGGCTGCTTTCAGCAGGGACCATGAGATGTCCCTACTGAAATGAAACACTTAGTGGCAAGGTGATATCAGTGTGGTACCTTCAAGGTCCGTGGTCTCCAGAAACCTTGGAGAAGTCCCTCTGGTTCTTTTTGTGGCCCCAGGAGTGCTTTTCCAAAGCACAAGCTTGCACTCATAAGGTGGTTGGTTCCATCTTGTGTGTGTGAGAGAGAGCTTTAAAACATATTTGGTCTACTTTCACCACCACATATTATCCAACTGTTACTGTTGATTAAGGGACAGGTTCTATCTGGTACCCAACCTTGAAATATCTCTGCTTCCACTTCCTATCTTTGTGAACAACCTTTATTGAAGTAGCTGTTGTGAAGTGCACTTGACTTTCATTATGGTGCCGCTCTCTCCTCAAGAACTGCAGAAGTTGACTATACATTCCTGTGTAGGACTCCTCAGAACAGCATCATATGGAATCATGTAAGACTTACTGCCTTTGTAACTGTGCATAAGACTGAAGTTTAACGGCAACGATATCTACTCATAAAGTGAACCCTATTAATTTAAGTGGGGATTATTACCCAGAAAATAGGTATAGGATTGCAGGCTAAATCTCTAGACAATGAACAGCTGCAGCTCATTTTCAGTGTGAAACTATGCAGATCGAGGGACATGAACACTACAGCTCTATGCTGATCAGAGCCTATCATTACATACCTTTCAACCATCTTAGGTTCACTGTGAATAACATGTTGTAAAACAATCCTCCCATCCAGCATAACTTTAGCCAACCCAACAAGTCAAGCATTTCATGTCAGAAGAAAATAAAGCTATTTCAGAGCAAATAAATAAAGCACAGAAAGTCTAGAGTACTGTGTATTCATGAAAGAGAGAGAGAGAGGCTAAGATACTGGGCCTTAATTTGGAAACTGTGCTATTATTCAGATATGCCCTTTCCCCCCTTATGAAATATTGTTGGACATGCAATTTCTAATTCATCCATTTTGCTCCCTGGTCAGTCATTGTATGTCATGACTGTGTTATGTCAAGTAAGCAACTATGCCATTGGAAGAATGACTACCAAAGTTTTGATGGGGACACCACCAGTACAAGCAGTCTTAGATGGTCCATAATCTGAACAGAGTGGTCATCTCATCCCAAACATGATGATGATGATTGTTTATTTACAGTTATTAATCAAATACAAAAATTGTAATACAATAAAAATATAACATGATAAAACAATGTAAATAATATGATAAAACAGTATAAAATAATATGATAAAACAGTATAAAATATTACTGGAAAATGCAGAGCTTGTAAAAATGACAATTTATGGGTAAAACACTATATATAATTAGGAGAGCTCAAACCTCTATCAGTTATACGTCTACGTTTGATCATAGCAGTGTAGCAAAACCTGGCAACACAATTTGTGATCTGAGGGGACCTATCTGAGAGAAGTAGCTTAGCGTAGTAGTTGGTAGTAGAGATGGGCACGACTTAGCGGTATTCCCGTTTCCGTTTCCGTTACTCGTATCCGTTACTCTACGGAAACGGTAACGGTAATTACTCCGCCAGAATTCGAGCTCGAACTGACGAACAAACAATTTGGTCTGATTTGTCGTGCTCGTTACTTGCATCGCGGCGATCGCGCAATGCCAAGCGGCACAGAAAAAAAGTTTTTAAAAGTTAAAAAAAAAACCCGATTCCTGGCCCTAAAAGTAGGCGAAAACTGTCTGAGGGCACCTACCAGGCGAGAAGGGTGTTTTATTTGGGGGGGGTTCCCCGCCCCCCTCTCCTTGGCTATTGCTACTGCTGCGCTGCTGGTACCAGGCTGGGAGGGCGCATCCATTTGCCATGCAGTGGGGGATCCAAAATGGCGACCGCAATATTTTTTTTGAAATCGTTGCCCAAAACCCCACCAAAGCACCACAGAAACATGCGAAAATTAGCTATTTTAAATGCTTGAATTTTTACAGTAGCAGCAGTGGGTTTTTCTTGCAAAAAAAAGTCTCCGTTTATTTTATTTTATTTTATTTATTTTATTTTATTTTATTTTATTTTATTTTATTTTATTTTATTTTATTTTTTTACACCTGCACATTTGCAATGATGGGCTCGCCCATGGGAGTGGACCATGCAAATTTTCCACCAATCGCATGGCCACTTGGCCAGGTTGACCACAGAGACTTCTGGGATGTGCCAATCGGGCATAAACAGCCCACTAATCGTAGCCCAAACCCGAACCCTAAGACTAAGCCTAACCCAAACGCCAGTACACTGTCCTTCTAAGTGGGTCAGAGAGGCACCCAGAGGTGCACCCCAATACTCACCCTAACCTCACCCGTAACTAGCCTAACCCTAGCCCTTGCGCTAACCCGTCTTAACCCTAAGCCAGATCTACTTGCATTGCACTACATGCAAGTACATGAGACACAGCGGGTGCAAAGAGTCTGACAGTCCGTCACTTGTGGCTCTGGCTGACTCCTGCAGCTCCCTCCAGGAGCCCGCTACCCCCCAAACCAGTACTAACGACAACGAAAAAATGAAAAAACGAACCGACTAATTTTTGTGAAATTTCACAAAAAATGGAAACGAGCCGAAACAGACTGCCTCCGACACACGGCAACTCGAAAATGTCATTTTCCCTAGTCATGCCCATCTCTAGTTGGTAGGTCTCCCAGGATGTTTGCAAATAATAGGATGTATAAGCTGCTTGCGTAGTTCTTGATAAAAGGAGCAGCAGAAAAGAACATGGGTCACAGACTCAATTTGGCTATTATTGCAAGGACATAGCCTCTCTGGGTAAGGGATATTTTGAAATTTCCCATCCAAAAGTTTGGAAGGGAGCACATTCAGTCTGGCTAAGGAGAAGGCCCGGATTATTTTTGTAGACATAGAGCTAGATAGGTAAGAAGACATCTTTAAAGCATTGTATGTGACTATGCTATTGGTGCCCATTTGGCTCAGGTGTTCCTGGAAATCTATATCCCATATCCTATGCTTGACAGTCACTTTGGCATTAATGTAGCCCATCACTATAAGGGTGTTAATAGAGAGACCTATCTGTTGCATTTCTTTAACTACAAAAGATTTCCAATCTGACTGGAAGGTGTCTAGGAGGGTCAGGGGGGCCAGACCGACAGGAAGAAGCATAAGTTTGAGCCAGTAATTAATCATGAGGGCTTTTACCCGTGCTCTAATGGAAACTAATCCAGTCTCCAGGCGTAGGGCTGTGTTAGGGGTGCAAGGAGGCACACCCATGATTGATCTCAAAAATTTGGTCTGGACAGATTCAAAGGAATGTATATTTGCATATGAAAATATTGGGGAGCCATACAGCAACTGTGAGATCACCTTGCCCTTGAAGACTTGTACTGCTGAGGGAACATGTCGTCCACCATTAGAAAAAAAGAATCTGTTTAAAGCTGTGGTACATTTCTGAGCATTTGATAATGAGTATTTTATATGGGATATCCAGGAGCCTGTGGAGCTGAATACTATGCCCAGATATTTATAGCACACCACCTGTTCTATAGAGTGATTATTTATTACTCATTTGTGTTTAGCCCTCCTTCTGCTGGTAACAAGTACTTTGGTCTTGGCATAATTAATAACAAGTTGTTCCTGATTACAGTATGAGGAAAAGGCTTTCAAAAATCTTCTAAGGCCAATACAAGTTAAAGATAGTAATACTGCATCATCGGCATAAAGTAACATGGAGATAGGGTGTGAGAACAGCTTAGGAGGATGAAAGTCAGATTTTGATAATTTATCCACTATGTCATTGATATAAAAATTGAACAAAGTTGGGGCTAGAATACAACCCTGTTTTACACAATTGAATACTGGGATTGAATTAGACAAAGCTCCTGCTGAGTTGCAAAGAACTTGCAACCTGGTGTTTTGGTAAAGGTGTTGAATTAGAAAAAGGAGCCTCCTGTCTATGTTGGTTTCCTCAAACTTAGCCCAGAGTTTGCATCTTGGGATAAGATCGAAAGCTGACTTAAAGTCAATAAAAGCCGCATACAAGGCACCTTCCTTAGGGGACGAGTATTTCTGAGCAAGATGATGAAAAGTAAGTCCCTGATCTAGTGTGGACCTTCCGGACCTAAAGCCGGCCTGCTCTTCTGCCAAGAGGTTCTCTGCTTGTAACCAGTCAGTTAGTTTATTCAAAAGGTGACTAGCATACAGCTTCCTGACTGAGCTAAGTAAACTAATTGGTCGATAGTTGGCTGGATCTCCTCTGTTTCCCTTTTTAAAGATTGGGACAATGATGGCAAGGCCCCAGTCCTCTGGAATACATCCTGTTTGATTAATCCAGGAGAAAAGGGATGCCAGTACTGGGGCCCACCAGTCGGAGTTGGACTTTAATAGATCTGTGGTAATATAATCCATTCCTGGAGCTTTACCTGCTTTCAATTTACAAATCAAGGTGAAAATTTCTGCAGGGGAAACTGGGGGCCAATCAGGGAGCTTTTCATTTACTATTGGTGAACTTTGAGCATGGTCAGGGTGCATGGCATAAATATTCCGAAAGTGTTCCTCCCAGGTGCTTGGTAAAATGTGTGATACATGTCTAAGGGAATATTCCCTCATTCCCCCTGCCACTAACTTCCAAAAGGTAGCCAAATCTTTAAGGTTGGCTGCAGCCTTCAATCTTTGCCAAGACTCTCGTTGGGCATGAAACTTTTTCTTTTTGATCAAGGCCTTATATTTACTCTTAAGAGTGAACCATTCAGAAGGAATTCTGACCAGGTTCTGCTCACGATACCATTTGTACTCGGCCATTAACTCCTTTTTGGCTGCTTTACACTCAAGATCAAACCAGGTATTCCCTTTGGCTTCTCTGGAGGGGCAGGAGATTGTAGTTTTATGTCTTAGGTATGGTTGTAGCTCCTGAACCAACTCATCATAAGCCTCAAGAGCTGTATAGATTGAGTCTGCTTTTGAAATTAGCATACCAAGATAAGAGAGGGGGTCTGAGGATAACAGTTTTCTCATGGAGACCTCCCTTTCAGTAGACCACTTAATGCGAGCAACTCTTATTTCTATAGAGGGCGGCAGTGCTATTTCACTCCCAGTGGACACTTTTATACCTCCAAAGTTAATTAAAAGAAGTAAAGGAAAGTGGTCACTCTCAGGACGGCATTCAATCCCAAAGTCAATAATTGGTGTCAACAAATCCTTGGTTACTAGAACATAATCTATGGTGGAGGCACCCATGTGTGATGTAAATGTAAAATCCCCAGGCCTGTCCCCCTCCGTGTTTCCATTTAATAACACAGGATCCAACTCATTGGCCATCTGCATTAGGCGAAGGCCAGCATAGTTGCACCCACCATCCTTGGATTGCCTATGATAAAGGCACTGGGGTGCACTGGATCTGGAGGTATCATATTGAAATGTTCATATAGCATCTTGTCATTTTCTCCTATTCTAGCATTAAAATCCCCTGCTATCAAAATGGAAGCTCCTGGATACAATAATATCAGACTTTCAATATAAGCTACCAAATTAACCCAATGATCACTACACTGTGCGTGGGATTGTTGAGGAGGAATATATACATTGATAATAATTATCAGTTGTGAAGTGAACTGAAGGGTAGCAGCAAGAGCTAAATTACAGGTAGGTTGCAATTCTTGGACAGATGCCTGTAGTTTAGTTGATATGAGGATGGCCATGCCACCTTTATGCCGTCCACCCTTCTTGCCAACAGCTCCTTTGAGGGAGTGAGATGCATAGCCATCTAGAGTCAAATCCTCTTGGGACAAAGTCTCTTGGAGCAGTAAGGTGTCAAATTGACTTATAAACTCAGTAAAGGCAGTGTCCCAAATCTTGTTTGACCAGCCTGCTGTATTCCAAGAGACAATCTTGATTAGTGAGTCATTTTTGTGGTTCATTCTATATTTACAAATAGGACCGTTCAAGGATGAAGCCTTATTGATGACTCTGTATAGCACAGTTTGTTCGGAACAAGAGGATGCAATAGGTTCTGAGGCACAAGGGTTGGGGCTGAGTTGCTTCTGAGATAATTGGGAGGGCCCCAAGTCCCCATATCAAATCATAGTGTGCTGAATTGGGTCCATTCTTGTAGACTGACTCCATTGGGACTTATCCCAACTTGGGTACACTTCTGGGAGCCAGTGGTTTGATGTCGAATGGTTTGTAAATGGTCTCCTTTCCTTCATTGTCCCTCTGAAATTTCTTCTTTTGTTCCGGAAACACTTGTTCCTATCTCTGATGAGAACTGGGATAGACATACCCATTAAAGAGGTGAGGCTCCCCTCACTAGGATTGGTGTGATGAATATCAGAATTCTTGATGTGATGATTCTGTGGGGACAGGGCTTGTGGTTGGACATTTCTATTAGAAGGCTTTATGTCCATTTGGGGTACACTGTCAATGAGTTGCTTGGTAGGATGATCCTGATGATTCCCAGCAATGTACTCTTGAAGTGTTGGGGGAATGATTCTTGGTTGGCCGTTGATATTTTTCCCTGTTTGCTTCACCCTTAAGTTAGTAGATGTAGAGTCTAACAATTTATAGAGGGGCTTAAAATTCATGCTTCTTTCTTTTTTGCCCTTACTTTTTCAAGCCCCCTTGGTTTTTGAAGACTTTGAAGACTTTTGGGTGTTCTTTCTTTTTGAGCCTGTTGAAACAGGTGCATTTCTCCTGGAATGTTTAATGTCCTTGGCTATGTTGATTTGGGGGTTGGATGCTGGCCAAGCCACCTCAACAGTTTGTGAAGCATCAGTGGAAAGAACCTGATTGGATACAGTGTTGACTGCTTCAGTTGGTGCAGTAATTACCGAGTTTGGGTGGGGATCCAATGGGGGAGCCACACAAAGAAGCAGTTCATCCAGAGACAAGCCCTCTATTTTGTTTATGGTGTTGGGGGATAGATTGTAATAGTCAATGTTGCCCTTACATTGGCAGGCTGTGTTGTTTTTGTTCTGCCTGGATAAGGTCTCATTAAGCATCACAGTATTGTTTGCAATTTCCTTCATAGATCCCGACATAACCTGCATAAGTTGCTTGATTTCTAAAAGAGTGTCTCTGATTTCAGCTAGGCTGGTCTGGTTGGGGCAATTATTGCCTTTGTCCTTTGGCATAGTTTCATCGTGGAACCTGGAGACATTGGGGATGGAAGCTGTGAGGCTGGAGGTAAAGGACGGGGCATGAACATCATCTGCTATGGATAGAGAGGGGTTATTGAGGTTGATTTGAGGTAGTTTGGGTGTTTCAACATTAAAGAGCTTAGATTGTGAGTTGCTCAGGCTTCGTGGTTGAATAATCTCCTCAAGGTTCTTCATAAAGTTCTCCGGTGGAATAGCCGGGGGGGGGCATATAGTTGTTCATGTTTATCTCTCCAAAGTCTGTGTTCACTGTAATATTGAGTTGGCTGAGAGCAAATGATACATCCCCAAAAACCTGGTCTTTTTTGGAGGGGGGCATTGTTAAATCCATCTGGGGATTACCAGGGATTTCTAAAGGTCTGTCTCCTCTCATATCGCATATATATTTTGCATTGCATGTGGGAGGCACATTCCCATTGGTAAAGTCTGTTATCTTTGCTTGACGCATTTTCCTCAGTGTGATGTTCTGAGCACCTGTCTTGAATTGAACATTGTTGTCGGTTAGCGTGGGGCTGCCTGGCAGAGAAGGAGATGTAGAGCTTCTGTTCTGTGATGGAGGTTGATATTGTAAGGCTTCTCTACGTCCAACTAAGGTGTGGATGGGTGTGATAACAATTGGAGTGTGTTTCTTTATCTCGTGTAGGACTGGGGGAGAAATGGTGAGGTCCAATATTTCCAGCGTCTTTGTATCCATTAGATACGTTGATTCAGAAGTGCAAACTTCTCACTTTGTTTTCCAGAGGCCACAGTAGCAGAGAGCCAGTGAGAACAGGGAGATAGCAGTGTTTATTCTAGCTCCAAATGTGTGGGGATTTTTGCCTTGACAAGTGTCTTGACAAATGGCTTGATAGACGCTTGATAGACGCTTGTTAAATAGTTTGTTAAGCAGGGCTGCCGAACCAGCTATCGCCAACCAGAAATACTCCCACGAGCAGCCCTCTGAAGCAGCCACGGCAGAGCAGCTAACACCAGTAAACCAGTAAATGGAGTCAATTAGTTTCAGAAGTTTCAAATGCAGAGATTGTAGAGGAAAGTTGGAAGAATAAGTAAATAAGATAAACTGGGATCAGAGAGAACATACCGCTGACTGTCAACTGCACCCAACCGGAACCGGAACTCTCTCATTACTAAGTGGAGTTCCAAACATGTGTGGGTGGTGGGTGGGTGGGGGTATTTACTCCCTCTCTGCACATAAGCTGCCCTGGCAGTGGGCAGGTGCTCTTTTTGGTGTTTTATCAGCACAATAGGCTAATACGTTCACCTGTAGATCTCATATTTAGGTGGTCATTTTGCTTCCCCTCAAAAGGTGATGAACGCGATAACTGGCAGTCACCTTTTTTTTTCATCTGCAGTGCCCAGAATGTCTCTGATTCTGGTATGTTCTAAAACAAAGGAATAGTAACGTGAGAAAGCTTTGTCTAGATTTGCTAATAATGAAGTGCCACCAAGAACTAGGCAGAATTATTCACCTCTCTTTAACATGTCCAATCCCATTTTTAAAGGTGGGTTTTTAAAGCAGTTTAAGAAAGAAGTAAATCTAATCCAGATGGAACCATTTTAAGAACTGAAATCTAATCTTAGGCAGTGGCTGCTGCTGTCTTTTGTGCACATTTATGCATCATTTCTTTTTTCAGATTAGTGATAAATGATTTCTTACCCAACTCTACGCTTCAAGATACCTGCTCCATCTTCAGCATCTGATGATACCTTATAACAGGGCTGTCCAGCTTTGAACAGGCCGAGGTATACTTTTTTCTGGCCCAAAGTGCTTGAGGGCTACTACACTAATACCTCTACTCACGAATTTTATCCATTCCAAGCATATGCTCATAGGTTAAAAAAAAATTAAGTAGAGCAGCGGTTTCCCATAGGAATGCATTGAAATCCGTTCCCTCCAGAATGGATTAACTTAACAGTTTTTCGATACATTCCTATGGGAAGGCTGACCATGCACCCATTTCCCTTGCACCCGCTCGATCATCTGGCCACTGGGGGGAACAGGGGACCACACCATGGCCCTTGAACTGCCCTGTTCGGCTGAGACAGTGGGCGGGCAGACCCAGAACTTTGGTGGGGCAGTGGTGGTCCTTGGGATGAGGGAGGGAGGGGTGGAGAACTTATCCCCTCACTTTTTTATTGGTGGCTGGCGGGCTACTTTTGAACCCTTCATGGGCTACCAGTAGCCCACGATCAACCTGTTGGGCAGGCCTGCCTTATAACATGATCAGGTCAAGATCCCATGCCTTATGTAGAATGCTATGAATGATGTCGTATTACCACAATTATTTAAATCAGTCAGTCAGTCACTTGATCTATTTGTTTTTACAGTTCATAAATCATAGAGTCATAGCATCATGGAGTTGGAAGAAGCCTGTGAAGTTGAGTTACAGTGAATCATAAACCCCATCCTGCATATAAAGGGAGTGGTTATGCTATAATCTGTAACATTGTCACACTGCTCATCCCTTTCCTGCAGAGATTGGCACAAACCAGAAAACCCATGGTTCGGGTACATCTGGTTCAGGCCCACCCATGGTTCAGTTCAGGTTCGGGTTTGAATGATTTTTTTTTTTGAAAAATCATTCAAACCCAAACTGTTTTGGAGCAGTGGCAGTGGCAGGAGCCACGATCCCGCCCCCTCGTGTGGAGGTGACACCGCTCCCCTGTTCTGACTGCCCTCTGCCACGAGTGGATGACACCCTGGGCCAGCTGTCATCCACTTGCAGCGGAGGGCAGTCGGGAGAGGGCCGCAGTCTCACCTCCACACGAGGAGGCGGGATCACGGCTCCCGCCACCACAGCAGCCGCCGCACCTTCAGAGGGGACCGTGGGCTCAGCTGCGCAAGCAGAGCTGTGCCTGCGGTCCCCTCTCAACAGATCTCCGCTGCAGTGAAATGACAGCTGAGCCAGCTGTCATCTCCAAGTGGCGGCAATCCATTGACAGAGGGTTGTGGGCTCTGCTCTGCTTGTGCAGCTGGGATCGCAGCCCCCTCTCCAGCGATCTCCGCTGCGGGTGCATGACAGGCCGGCTGGCTGTCATGTACCTGCGGCGGAGATCACTGGAGAGGGGGCTGCGATCCTGCCTCCACGTGTGGAGGTGAGAGAGGGCCGTGGGCTCAAGTCCACTTGGGGAGCCGAGCCTGTGGTCCTCTCTAGACTGCCCTCCACCGCAGGTGGGTGACAGCTGGGCGGGGTATCATCTGCCCCAGAGAAGATCCCTTTAGAGGGAGCCCCAGTCCCACCTCTGTGTGTGGAGGCGAGAATGGGGCTCTCTCTAGATGGTCCCCCCGTGGGCGATGACAGCCGGGCTGTCATCACCAGCGGGGAAGAACGAAACGAACCTCACCGAACCAATTTTTTTTGTTTGGTTTGTTTCATTCTTAAATTACTCTGGGGCTCATTATTCATTTTGTTACCAAATGAAACGAATAACAAATAATGGAACAAAAAATTCATTTTGTGCCCATCTCTACTTTCCTGTATGCAACACATTCACTGCCGTTCATAGGGTTAATTTGTACAGACATAGGAACGATTGTTACTATGATAAAGTGAAACAAAAACATTAAAAGAAATTTCCATTTTGTTTGGGTCTTCTGCACATTTATCATCAAAACTTTATGAAACAAAATGTGCAATGGAAAGGAAAAGGCAAGTCTCATGCAACTTTCCTAACTTGCTGCAAAAACAGAAGGTAGAACTAAAAGAAAGAGAGTTGGTGTAATTGAAATTTCAAAGGCCCCTCTGTCTCAGCCAACTGCAGTAATTTTTATTATATTAAAATGAAATCTCATTTCATCAAAAAACTGCTTGAGATCTCTGGTGATAAGGCTTGTCAGTGTCTTCACGCGGTGAAGACTTCAAATAGACATTAAAATATTTATTGCAATTGCAGAGGAAAATAAAGGAAATAAAATGCTGGGTTTGTCGTCTATATTTGGGTTTGTTTGCATCTTTGCATTGAAAAGACATCAAAGTCTTGAAAGAAAAAAATGTTAAAATATTAATCAACTTTTACAGCAAAGCAAACGATAAAAATGTTGTATGTTCCCTTTCTCTATGTTTTCTCAATATATTATTGTTTCTGCAAAAGAGTTTAATGTCAAGTTTGTCCCACTTAGGATGATGGAAATCTTAGCATTGCAATGCTGGAAGGGACCTTATGGATCATTGAGTTCCAGCCCAGGCCTAGGAGGCCCAGTGGAGAAGTGAACACCCACCCACTGCAGCCAGATGCCTTAGGGATGCCTTGTTCCCTGATGTGACTATAAGACTGAAGTTAGACAATGGCAGGTCTCACATCAGGCCAAGCTAGCATTTTATCTTTAAACCTCATGCCCAGGTGGGAATTTTAGCCAAGGAAAATCCTTGGTTGCAGAATTCACATAGAATTAGATCTATGGGAGGGATGCATTTTATGAGACATTGGTCAACTTGTCCTCAGCTTTCAGCACCTTGCCATGGACAAGATTGGTTCACCTGTCTGCTGGCTTTGAAGCATAGATGGGGTAAAACTTGCCATAACAGGTCTATTGCATTTTGTTACTAGGGTATTTTTTTGTCCCAGACGATTAAAAGCATTGTTAGAAATAATGATCCTTACCATCATTTGGTGGCATATTCTGACTGACAACATATTGGCCTGATTCAGGGGGTTGTCAGGATTGGGGTGTGAAGGAAATATAAGCTGTACTAACCATATCCCCATCCCTAACTTCAACTTTCACTCTACCATTCTGCTAATCCTCATCTTACTGAGAAGCCCATGCAATACCCCAGGAGTCACTCAATACAACTTCTGAAATTATCTTCCTGGGTGATGATTCAATCCATTAATTCTCTAAAAATTCTACTAATGAAGGCCAAGAAAGCAAGCTCAAAAAACCAAGGGCATTTGCTGCTGTCCGTGCTCTACAAATGGTGAGCAAAGACTGATTGTGCAGTGAAGCCAGAGCCCCCACAACACACATTGTAGGGAAGACCAGTCTTTTAGATCCCTGGTCTTAAGTGGTTTGTGGCCTCTGCTGGTTGTCTGGAAGATGCAGCCTCTGCTCTTTGGTGTAGGAAACAAACAGAAAGTTTAACCATGCTTACAGGAGAGGGAAGGAGGCATTGCAATTTGAGACCCGATTTACTCATAGCTTCTTCTGTTGGATCAGAGGGAAATCAAGGAGAGCCAAAGCCACTTGTGTAAGATTACAGCACACAATCTATGGAGCAAATGTTACAAACCATGGATACAAAGGATAAACACAAGGCAAATAATAGCATGCTGCAAAGCCCCTCAGTCACAAGGTCTTCCAAATTAGCATAGATGTGCTCCAGGGCAAAGTTTTTCAGACGTCTAGATGCTACTGATCCTGAGTCAAAAGCTGACAGTGCCTCGATATGGATTTTATGTGGTTCTCTCTCACATCTATAAGCAGGTGGAAAAGAGTGAGACAGGAGCAATGGGCCAGAAAGAGGAAAATAATTCCCCCTTTTCTCCACTGGCATTCTAGCCGATCTTAAGGGGGAGTAAAGCCCAATTAGTTTTGCAACTAGAAGCATATAAACTCTCTGATCTTCGGAATGAGGTAAGTGAGGAGACAAGTGAACTGCAGCCTGGCTATGCATAAGAACTCCGTTCCTTTATAGTTATGCTCATCTGTAGCATAGCACTGGAAACATTTCATGTGTCTGTGCCCTCTCCAGGATAATTCCATTCAAGCATGTATTAATTTGGAAGCCTAAACAAAAAAAAAAATGGTTCTAACCTCATCTTTTACCTGCTGCTTTTTTCAAGAGGGACAGGGATGGTCTGAATAGGAATGCTTATGTCACTCATCAAAACTTTCCATCTGACTGGGGATTCTGAAAAACCATAGTTCCCAGTCATGTGGAAAGATGACATCTGTAGCAGACTCTCGGTTCTTCGGATTATCATTCTTTTTTGGGAGAAAATTTCAGACCGTGAGCAAGTTGAGCATGGTATCTCTTCTCACTGTTCTTTAAACATCTGAATAGATATGACATTTATACACTGTGTGTGTGTGTGTGTGTGTGTGTTGTGTTGTGTTGTGTTGTTATAGTTGTGACCGAATCTTTGTGACTCCATGTCCATGGAGTTTTCTTGGCAGGAATACTGGAGTGGTTTGCCAGTTCATACTCCAGCCACCTCCAGCACCTGGTGTTCCCTGGTGGTCTCCCATCCAAGTACTAACCATGGCTGACCCTGGAAGTTGAGTCATGGCTACTGGACTTCTTTTTGAGAGATAGAAACATTTCGCTGCTCATCCAAACAGCTTCATCAGTCTTACCCTGCTTAGCTTCTGAAATAAGGTGAGATTAGATGTGTTTAGGGCATCTAGATGTGTTAATGGAATACAGGTGAGATCAGGAAGGCATTCCTGCATAAGCCTTCAGAGAGTGTAGAGAGGCAGAAGAGAAATAAAAGACAAGATGCAGAGGCTGTCTAAATGGCTTGGAAAGATGTTTGTGTCCTTGGAAACATGATCACACTGCTGGCCACTCTGTGCTGGCTTCAGTGGCTCTGAATGAAATTGTTAAATTTACAAAAAAAAAAAAAAAACCTGTCTTTCCAGAACAAAGAAAGCCAGTCACAATTTGGATTACCATGACGTCATTGATGAAGTCTCTAATGACAGTCTACATGCAATATTCATATAAACATCTTGGGCAAACATATTGCTGAAATTCACATAGAAATCTTGTCTAAGTGCTACAGAATGCCACTCTCCTTCAAGTGTGTGTTATAGGTACCCATCAGGACCTTGTTATTGTGTCATCCCACTCTGTTTCACAAAGCTTTCAGAACTCCCACCCACAGTATGCTAATCAGGCACATAAGACACATTAGAAGTGACATATCTCACTTCTACATGATGTAATGGTTTATTTAAATACAACTCATCTTTTCACCAATCCCTGATATAAATTACAGGGGCTAGTGAATTGTAGTGTCCTAGAATTCACCTCTTCTCTGGCTCAGTGCTATCTTCCATTCAAGTCCAGTTAATCATTCCCTGACTGGATCAATCTTTCCAGTATTTTATTATGCTATACCTACACTGAATGGTCCTTGCAAACATTTCATCTCATTTCCATTCCATTAAATTTTATAAGACCTTTTGAAAGATGTTTCTTTTTCTTTCTATCTATCTATCTATCTATCTATCTATCTATCTATCTATCTATCTATCTATCTATCTATCTATCTATCTATCTATCTATCTATCTATCTATCTATCTATCTATCTATTGAGATTTCATAGTTCAGCAGACTTCATCTTTTACTAAAAACTGTTTATAAACTTTCATTTATAAACACAGGGTTCAGTGCTTTCTAGATTTCATTTTAAAATGGTGGCAGGGGGAATTACCAATTCATGAGACAAATTTCACATTGAGGAAAAATATTCTTCCATCACCATTAGGTTTAAGACTTTGATCCCTAAAGGGTTCTTTGGAGAAAAACATATCTCTATGTTCACAATTATTTGTAATAACCTTGAATTTAATGACATTCCCCAGCTGTCGACCATGAGTCATTTGTCTTCATCCTAATACACACACAAAAATCAGGCAGATCATTTTTAAGTGTATACACATTCACATTAGTTTGCATTTCACATCACAATCTGTGTTGAGTTAAGAGCATTCAGGTGCCATTTATTGTAAGGGAAATAATTGGAGTTTAATGTTGTATTTTAAAACATCTACTAGGAAGCAAGTCTATTTTATTCAGTAGAATTATTTCTACGTAATTCTAATAAATTCAGAAGAATTGTTTTACATAAGTGGTATGAATGTCACTAGAACAATGTAAGAGTCCCTTTTCCATGGTTCAGCTTCACATTGCTCTGATGACACCTGAAGGTCAGGACTCTTGGTCCCTTCACTATTGCAGGTGTGTCCAGTGGCATATCAGATGGCTGGGGGTGGCCTATCTGAGCTTTATTTGATAGGGATCTGATGGAGAACAATAGTTGCTTATAGATTCATCCTCTATTCTCCTTCCAGTTAGAAACATTTTTATTTATTTTTATTAACATCTGAATCATTGAAGCATGCCTGGAACAAAACCAGGAGAAGTTTTCAAAGTCCTAATATCTAAAGATATTAGAAATGTTTACCGCTACCTCTAATCTATTTGTTACAGCTCCCAGAATTTCCCAGCTTCCATGGCTAACACCATGCTGTCTGGGATAGTATAGAGTTGTATTTCAAAAAGTGACATTTCTAAGCTCAAGGTCTGTAGCGTTATTAATTACGTATACACAGAGTTTTGGATTACAACCATATTTGGTCCCAGGCTGCATGTCTCTGTGTGTGAGTGTCTGTGTGTCTTCGTGATCTGAGTGAATGTGTGTGTGTCTGTGTCAGCTACCTGGGACCAAGAAGCCTTTATCGATTAAAAAAAAAAAACAATAGGAATGGACAGAGGAAATACGTTAATGCATTCCATTGGCCGGGGGGGGGGGAGAAATGCACCTTATCTCGGAGGAACATACTTAGCTAGTGGGGAGTTATTGATAAGGGAAAAGAGGAAGGGGCTTTGTGCTTGGTCACAGACCAGCTGTGTCCTGACATCTGGGAATGCCCTTGTTTTTCTGGCTTCCTGAGTGAGGTCAGCTCTAGGTCAGCTTAACCACTTGGTTCTTTCTTTGGTCTCTGGAAATCTCTGGAAATCCAGGCCTTAAGCTGCCTCTGTGCTTGCCAACTTATTGGGGTTCAGAGTCTGTTGGGATATGGAATACCCAGAAAGGTCAGGCCAAATTCTATTTCATTCAGCAGCATTCTACATGTAGCAAGGAGGAACAATGTCTTAATATTAATTGGGAAGGGCTTAAAGCCTAGGCACTTCCTTCCAGATGGAATAAGGAACATTGGATTAGATGCTGTTAGGTCAGAAAAATAATGTCTTATTTGACAATAGTTGACTTCTTGTAGAGGATCTAATGGAGATAATCAAAAATATCTCTGGAAGTGCTAACTGTGCATTTCAGCCCCTCCACATGTTTCTTCTCTGATATGTTCCTGAAGTGAACAGGACTTTCTAGCTACAAAATACCCAGAAGGAGTTTTCCTTTCCCTTCTTCTAAGAGCACCCTGGAACTATAAAAGGGTGGCTCTTAATGGCCGAAGTGCTGAGGGGCTGCTTTGTCTGCGTGTTCAGCTGGCAGCACAGTTTGAAGGGGTCACCTGATGCTGATCGCATAACAGAATAAATAGGCTCATCCTGTTTGGTGCACAATTTCTTGCTGGGGGACCTCCCTTATGAGGAAAGGCTAAAACATTTGGGGCTCTTTAGTCTGGAAAAAAAGGTGCCTGAGGGGGGATATCATTGAGACGTGCAAAATTATGCAGGGCATGAGTAAAATGGATAGAGGGATGCTCTTCTCCTTCTCACAAAATACCAGAACTAGGGGACATCCACTCAAACTAAGGGTTGGGAGAGTGAGAACAGACTAAAGGAAAAAAATTTCACCCAGCATGTTGTTAGTCTGTGGAACTCCCTGGCACAGGATGTGGTGATGGCATCTGGCCTGGATGTCTTCAAAAGAGGATTGGACAGATTCCTGGGGAAAAGTCCATCACAGGTTACCAACCATGAGGGAGAAGTGTAATCGCCACTGCCAGGCTCAAAACCAGGGTAGTTAAAGGGCCAGATGCAGGGGAGTGGTATCAGGAGACAGATATCTAGTCTCATGCACTCCAGAGGCACTGGGTGGGTCCACTGTGAGATACAGGAAGGTGGACTAGATGGGCCATTGGCCTGATCCAGCATGGCTCTTCTTATGTTATGTTCTTATGCTGGGTCTGTCTCCCTACACTCCCACCCTATGAGGAGAATGAGATTAGCTGGTCATGTAAGGACTGGATGGGAATTTTTTACTGTTACTCTGATTGACCATGAGTGAGAGGGGGTTGCCCTTCCCATTCTCTTAAGGACTTGGGGATATTTCTTAAATCCGGTCACAATTGGTGGGCAGTTCAAGTGGCAAGAGAAGTCAGTTTAAGCCATTTAAGAAAAAGAAGTTTAGTCCGGCAGCCTTCTATTATAATTAGGAGGTAATAAATTAGAATTAGCTGAGTAGGCTCGACGGTAATACTATCTCCCTTAGTGATACTGGAGGCTGCCCAGACCTCTATTATTTTGGCAGCACGCTGGTGAAGGGACCAGTGTACTGTCAATCATGATCAGGAATAGAAAGTGACCAGTTGCACTTTTCTAGCCTCCTTGATTTCAAGTTACTAAAGGCTAAATTCTATTATTTTATTTAATAAATTGTGACCCAACTTTTCAACCCATCAAATGTGTCTGAGCTCTTTATTTCCAGACTGGGTGGGCAAAGACTACACAGGATATCTTTTCCTGGGACAAACATTGAATCAAACTTCCAACCTCTGGCTCCATGGCCAGTTATTCTAGGAAAGGATTAGCCAGGCCCTGGTAGGATTATGATTGCAGCCATCAAACCCAGCATTGCTTACTGATGCCTCACTATTAGACAACCCAGGTGAGGACACCCCCCAACCCCTTGCATTTATTTCTTGGAAAGTCTTTTTGGCATTTGTCCAAATGGATTGCCTTAATTTGCCATATGTGAATAAAAAGGCCAAACTTCAGTGAATGAATATGTAATTGATTTAATATCTGCTGCAAGATGGTGTTGATCATTCTGGTACGAAGGGGAAAATATTTGGCAAGGATCCCAGTTTAAATTTTATTCATAATTAAATTTCTGGTACAGAAAGGCAGTGTCACATTAATTTCCATGTGAATCTGTCAATCACAGGTCACCATTATATTTGCATTTCTGTATGCTAGTGAACTGCTTAGGGATATTCTTTTGTTGCTGGCACATACCATTGCATAATGGTCTTCAAACAAATCAGTAAATATAAGAACAAAACAAATGGAGAAATAATGTCCAGAAATACTTGAAGAATAAACCAAGATGAGTAGAGAGCAAGTTAGAGGCAATGATGAGTTAAGGGCTTGGCTACATATCATATTACTCCTGGTTTTGTATTGGTCTTGGTATGTTTTGAAAGTGTATTAATAATTTCCTATTACATAACATATACCTAAGCTTGCATTATTTCCAACCAGAAAGCAAGGGTTTGTAAACACATTGTTTTGTTTATTTCAAATGAGTTCTGGACACATCTTAAAAACTTGCTTTGGCATGTGTGATCACCTGTGCCAGAACGAAGTGTCCACGGATGTGTACTTCTGTGGAATTTGCCCAGGTTTGGATGCCAATTACAACAGGTTTTGTATTGTAGGATTCCCTACATTTCTAACTCTTCATTGTTTCCTTATTTTTAGAGATGGGCACGAAATGAAAAATTTTGTTTTGTTTCATTTTGTTTTTGTTTGGGTAGAGGGGGTTCATTTCATATGAAATGAATTTTATTTTTTAAAAAAATTGTTTCGTATTTTGTTTTGGTTTGGTTCATTAAGTGGTGTGTGTGTGTGGTGCTTGTGTGATTTTCTTTTTTGCTGGCCCCAGCACCGATCAGCTGGTGGGCTGGGCTGGCAAAAAAGTTTAAATCTCTCGCCTTTTCCCCACACCATTCGGGTGGGGTGGAAAGTGGGAGTTCTAAACTTTTTTTTTGCCTCCCTAGGCCCACTTGCCAGCTGATGGGTGTTGGGGGAGGCCAAAAATAAAAAAAGAAAAAGATAAAGAAAAAACCTTTTGCCTTTTCTCGCTCCTGATAGGGTAGGGGAAAGTTGAGGTTTTTATTTTTTGCCTCCCCCAGCACCCATCAGCTGCCTTGTGGGCAAAGGGGAGGCAAAAAAAGCCCCAGCAATTCCTCATTGGAATGCATTGAACCAACGGATTCCAATGAGAAAAAAATTATCTATTGAAATGCATTGAGCCAATGCATTTCAATTGAAAAAAAAAAAAAACCTCCAGCCTTTTACCACGCCCGAACGTGCGGGGGAAAGGCGGGAGGTTTTTATACATTTTTTTACTTTCCCCAGTGCCAATCAGCTGGTGTGCAGGCTGGGGGCCCTCATGCCAGCTGATTGTTGCTGGGGGAGGCCAAATGCCGCAGTTTCCTGAGCCTCATTGGGCACGTTGGAGGGGGGGAACCATGGGGTTATCCCCATAGGAATGCATTACTAATGCATTTCTATAGGGAAATGAAATGAAACAGAATGAAACAGAAATTTCTGTTTTGTTTCATTTTGTTTCTTTCCAGAGTGGGGTTTGTTATTCATTTTGTAATGTTAAAATGAATAACGAATAATGAAATGAATTAAAAATTCATTTCATGCCCATCTCTAGTTAGTTATGTATTGATCAAGTGCTATGGCACTTCAAAATTTATATATTAAAAATGAATGATCGATAACATGATTTAAACCAGATATGATGATTTGTAAAGGACAGTGAAAACAGCTTCTAGAGTAGTTACATGCTGTGTTGCAGACTGCTAATGCTGGCTTTGCGAAATAAAAGCTGCTGAGTCTGGCATCACCTGTCTACAGGCAGGCAGGCTCCACCTCAAGCAAGACACAAGGTATGATTGAGGTGAAGAATAAATTTCCCAGCAAATGGTGTGTGTGTGTGGGGGGGATAAGAGAACCTGGACCCAGCCACTGAAGTGCCAACATACTACCAACTAAAGCTGCTGCATGAGACCTCACATACTGATACAAAAAACGTTCAATAGATTTTCTAAAAACCTGAATCCTCTTCTAAATTAATTCAACAAGGCAGTAGTTGCCTAAAATGACAATTTTCAACATTTAATCCTTTTTGTATTCTTCTGTCTATATTGACCGGAAGAGTGAGGCAAACTCATTTTGAGGTTGGGGGGGGATTAAAGTACAGTAGTTATAATTTTGCTCTGCATACCCTGTTCTGAAAATATGTTTATGTGAAAATTCAACATGGCATCTTCTATTAAAGATGGCTGTTTCATTCAGCATAAAAGTTGTTGCCCTTCTTTATTACTGGATATCTATTTTAAGTATAATGCACATGATGAGGGACAGAAATTGGGAATCTGTTTTGTATAGAAAAAAAAACTCCTGACTTTTGCTGAGTTAGTGAAGGTCATTCTATTTAAAAGATTTTTTGTTATACATCTCTTCCACCCAGGGCAACTAGACTAATCTTAAAAATATATAGTAACTTTCTTTCTATTTTTAAATGGAAGGTAGCCTAGGATCATCCATCCACCTAAGTTACTATCTTCATGAATAGATCCAAATGTTTGATAGCACTCAGATAATGACACCTCTGGGCTACAGATACCTATTCACAAGGAGGCCCCTTGAGTTCAATAGGTCTTCTCCAACAGAAGTATTGGAGAAGCAGAGTGATTTAATGAGGTACAGCTGGGGAACGGCCCATATCACAAAACGATTCTCCCCTTCAAATTATTTGTCAGATTCATGAGTAGCACCATGAATTCACATTTCCCAGTAGCTGTTCCAGTCACAACCATTAGCATGAAATGATATGCTTCAAAGTACCAGATTTCACAAACAGTAGGCAACCATCAGAGTCAGATATTCCTTGTAAGGCACAACAGGTTAGAAGTCAAACATCAGCCAGAAAAGCAGCTTCCAGACACTGCACGTGACACCCCCCCCCCAGATCTTGGACAGTGGCATCTGTTCCCTGCACACCCAAAATATTTTTCTTTTAAAAATGATTTTAACTGAGCAACATTCCTCACATCTTCTGTGAAAGACTCCCTCATATCTGCACACCCCACCACAAACTTGATATACAGAGTCCAGGGATGTTGGAGTTTTTTGTTTTTGTTTTGTTCTTTGAAACATTTAGAAATTGCCTCTCCTGGTTCCAAAAGGGTGCAAGGGAGTGTTTTGAGCAATACTGATCAATATACAGCTAAATTGTATATCTAGCTTACTGGGGAAATAGATCCTGCTAGGAATCAGTCGTGGGCTGGAATGATTGATTGGATATATGCCTTGCCTCTCTCACACAAAACGACACTCAAGATTGGCTTTGGCCCTCTGATCCAACAATAATTTCTTACTTGCTTATGGTTACAAGTCATATTTCCCCCAAACAGTACTTGCACATAGACAAGAATTACGATCACTGTAAAACTTAACTTGCATTATGAACTTAGACTAGAGATCTAAATCTTATCCGGTTCCTGCAGGTAAGGATAAGGAATAGCCACATTATTCCCCTTCCCGGTGACAGCTAGCCAAGATTTCCTGGTGCTGTTGAACAATCCTTGTGATTGAGAGGAACATTCCTTTTTTTAACATCCTCCCACAGTTTTGGCAAGTCAGCTGCACAAATAAAAGTGATGGGCCCATAGAGTTTAGGAATGTTTGGCTTGAATTAAATCTTTCAACTGGATAGTTTGCATCTTTCTAACCATCCACCAGTCCTCTTGTACTTATTATATGTGTATGCTTTGCTGTCAAAGGGAAGGAGAGCTTGCAAATGCCTTAAATGAAGGGGGAAAGTCTCATGTTCACACTCTTGGTAAGAGGTATAGAAACTCACTTGATTACAACTAGTTGAGGCATCATTTTGCATCAAAACAACTAAAATTGACAAGGAGGAAGGACCTTGCAAGTATTTTTCATATCCCTATTTCAGACATCATAGTACATTATTGGCAGTCAGCATTCTCAAATGGCTGGAGATTCCAGCGTTCCAAAACATGTCTCCATTCTATAGTGGAAGAACAAGTCAATAGGATTTTATGAAAAGCACTTCCACTTCATTTGGACAGAAGCTTGACCTTCTTTAGGTACTTCCTTACTCAGGTAAATTGCCACATCTACAGCAGTGAACACTTTGGAAAATTAATGACCTCAATCATTCCCTTGTCAGCAGCCATCTCTTTGATCGCACTAATTGAAATTGGCAAATTAATGACCAGTTGCTCTTCCCTTTCTAGGGCAAAATGACTCTTTTGCTTGTATTTCCACAGTCATTACTTGCAGGGGTGCAATTAAGTGCTTCAACCAGGCTGTTAGGCAAGGATGCTAGGAACCTTTCCTTGAAAGAAAAAAATCATGGAATATTGAATAGAGTTAGAGTGTACACATTCAATATCAGGATGAATCTTTTTCTCTCACAACATTAATATGATTATTTTAAACAACAATAGCCATCTGGTTTATGAACATTAGGCATTATACTTCTGTTTTTGCATTTCAAAACATTAATAAAAGGTATTAATGCACAATATTGAGTTCACATTGCCAGTAGGAAAAAGGATGCCAAAGTTGACATAGCAAAGAGCAGCCTGTATGTTGACACCACTGATGTCAGCTGTCCAGATAGTCTACGGGATACCCTCTTGTGCTCACTACCATCCACAAAGAGACATTGAATGGGGAGAAGCCCAGAATGTGACTCCTTTTTAAATCAGTTTATTACTTCTGAGCCAAATACAAAACAATGGTCAAGTCTGTTTTTCAACAAGTTATTGAGGTATCTATTGTTTGGAGCCACATAGCAAACAAAATAACTTGGAGGAAATGTATTACAACTCACACATATAAGGCTTCCAATCCAACATAAAGGAAGAACAGGAAGAAAGTTAAAAAGGAAATTAGAAAAATCCAGGGATGGTGATTTGAGTTGCAGGATGTGTTATCAAGTTGTCTTTTTTCAGTGATTCGGACTCAACTTGTGACTTTTAGCTCATCCATCCTCTGAATTTTTCTGAGAGAAAAACACTTGCTTTTAATAGGGATTTGGACTTGCAGCTTAGATCTCGGGACTCGGTAGTAGACATGGGCACAACTTGGTGAAATTCTCGTTTCCGTTTCTGTTTCTCGTTTCCGTTATGTAACGGAAACGGTAACGACAATTACTCCGCCAGAACTCGAACTCGAACCGACTAAAGAAAAATTGGGTCTGATTTGTCGTTGTCGTTCCTGGCATCACAGCAATCACACGATGCCAAGCGGCACAGGAAAAAAGTTTTAAAAATAAAAAAAACCCAATTCCCGGCCAAAAAAGCAGGCAAAAATATGCCTGACTCAGTGAGGGGGGCACCTACCAGAGGGGTGGTTTCTGGGGGGGGGTCCCCGGCCTCCGTCCCCTCCTCTCCTGGGCTGTGCAAAGTGTGCATCCTCGTCGTCGAGTCACACTCGCCCACGTCAACTCACCAAGCGGCACGGCGTGAAACAGGAAAAAAGTTTTAAAAATTAAAAAAAAAAAAACGATTCCCGGCCAAAAAAGCAGGCGAAAATATGCCTGCCTCAGTGATGGGGGCACCTACCAGAGGGGTGGTTTCTGGGGGGGTCCCCGGCCTCCCTCCCCTCTTCTCCTGGGCTGCGCAAAGTGCGCATCCTCGTTGTCGAGTCGCACTCGCCCATGCCAACTCGCCAAGTTGCGCGGCACAGGAAAAAAGTTTTAAAAATTAAAAAAAAACCCGATCCCGGCCAAAAAAGCAGGCGAAAATATGCCTGCGGCCTGCTCAGTGAGGGCACCTACCAGAAGGGTGGTTTCTGGGGGGCGGGGGGTCCCCGGCCTCCCCCCCTCTCCTCTCCTGGGCTGCGCATCCTCGTCGTCTCGCCAACTCGCGCCATGCCATGCGGTGCGGGCGGGGGATCCAAAATGGGGCGACCCGCAATATTTATTTTGAAATCGTGGTCCAAAAACACACCAAAGCACCACAGAAACATGCAAAAATAGCTATTTTAAAACTGCCTGAATGTTTTCAGTAGCAGCAGTGGGTTTTTCTTGCAACAAAACATCTCCAATTATTTTATTTTATTTTATTTTTATTTTTATTTTTTTACACCTGCGCAATGATGGGCTGGCCATGGGAGTGGACCATGCAAATTTTTGGAGCCATTCCACCAATTGCATGGCCACTTGGCCAGGTTTTGACCGAGATTTCTGGGATGTGCCAGTCGGGCATAAAAAGCCACTAACCCTAGCCCAAACCCTAACCCTAACCCTAACCCTAACCCATACGCCAGTACACTGTCCTCCTTAGTGGGTCAGAGAGGCACCCAGAGGTGCACCCCAGTAACTCACCTTAACCTTACCAGTAACCCTAATCCTAGCCCTTGCGCTAACCCCTAACCCCAAGCCAGATCTGTGTACTCGCATTGCACTACAGCAAGTACACTTCCCTTCTTAGTGTGTCACAGTGGGTGCCCGTAGGGGTCCGGTCCTCTCTCACTTCGCTCTCCAGCCGAAGCAGGCAGTGAGTCACAGAGGCACCCATTGAGGTGCCTCTGCCTGCTGCAACTGCAACTTAATGGTATGCATATCCAATTGGCTATGCATGCCATTTTGTAGCGGGTGAGGAGAGGAGGCACCCACGAGGTGCCTCCAGGAGCCCGCTTTCCCTTCAGGGCAGGCCAGAGGAGGCACCCACCCCATAGAGGTGCCTCCAGGAGCCCCCCCAAAAAACCAGTACTAACGACAGATGAAAAACCGACAAACGAAATGACAAATTTTTGGAAAATTTCACGAAAAATGGAAACGAGCCGAAACGGGCCGGCTCTGACACACAACAAATCGAAACGTAATTTTTCCTGGTCGTGCCCATCTCTACTTGGTAGCAAAGTCGGCCTTGCGACTCAGACACAAAAAGTTGCCAGCATCCCTGGAGAAATCCCATAAAGTCAACACTTAGAAATGTTACATCCCTGGGGGGACATTTGGAGGAAGAAGTTATTCATATCCTGCCTACCCTTGAAAGACTTCAATGATGATCTTGCTTTCTATCAGCCTTCCAAGATCCTAGAGCAGTGGTGGCAAACCTTCAGCACTCCAGATATTTTGGACCGCAACTCCCACAGTCCTTTGTCATTGACAATACAAGCTTGGAATTCTGGGAGTTGTGGTCTAAAACATCTGGAGTGCCAAAGGTTCACCATCACTGTCCTATAGCACTCCATCTCATGGTCCATGGCAATGAGGCTGTGGTCAACTAGTGAGCATTTCAAGTGTGACATATTTGCTCCATCTCATAGAATTGTTCCATTAAGTTAAAAAAAAAAAAAAGCAATATTTCTCCAGATCTTGGTGATCAATGATAAATTGTAAGTTGTCTTAGTAAAATAAGAATGAATACTCAAGGATGCTCAAGCAAAAGCAAATGAATCAGCTACAGAAGCAAAAGGAAAATGAAGAGCAAAATATGTGAGACACAGCAGTCGACTTGCCATATCCGCTTGCAGAGTAAGAATTTACACCACAAAAGCCCTGTTTGCACTATCTGCATTAGATTACATTATTTATGGCAAAAGACTTGAAAGAAAGCACCAGTTTCCTTATTTAAAATGTTTGATAACAGTAGCAATTCATGTTTCTGTAGCAAGCTGGAAGAGGCAGACCCATTCAAATTTAAACAAAATATAACCTTGAAAATTTAAACAAAACAAAACAAAACAAAACAGGTAAGAACAAAGCTTGAAGTTAAAACAGATTTGTAAAAAAATAATAATAGCATAGAGCATTTATTCTATTTGTAGCTGTGATGACATTTCTAAAGTTGCGTCAAGGGTTTATCTGGAGATGGAGTATCTCCATGTGTGGGCTATTGACGTACACACATTGTTCTCTTTAGATAGAGATCCTTTTCTATGGACATGTTTCCCTGAGGTCCAATAAATGTGTGTTAAGTATATTTGACTATTCTTGGAGACAACATGTCAGACCAGATAAATTACCATTTCATCACAATGAGGTAATTCCTCTGTTGCCTAAAGAAACATTTATTGCCCCAAACTCTGACTTCTAACAAGCTCAGTTTTCTTCATAACAAATAATGGATATGAAACTTAGGAAATTATATCTGGTTGCTGAATCCTAGGAATCACAGAACTGAAACACTCTCCGATGATTCACCTGGATAAAGGGGGTACAAAAAACACTTTGCCCATATTCAATAATATTCAATATATGTTCAATTAATAACAGCAACAACACTTTTAGTGGATTGCATATCCTCTTCAAAGCACCAGAAAACAGTTGCTGTTAAGAGCCACCCACTTAATAACAGAAATCAAACACTAACAGACAGGGCCAGATTTATGTATATGCTAAGTAGTCTAAAAGGGGTGTGGTGGTTCAGTGGGCTAGAGTGCTGAAACTGTCAGCTGCAAAGTCAGCAACTCAGTGGTTCAAATCCCGGCAATCTTAGTGGTTTTATTCCCTCCAATCCTACAAGAACAAAGCAGAGAGGAGGGCAATCAAACGCTCCTGGGAAGAAAAGAAAAGAAAACAGCAGGGGGAAACAGCATGGGGTGGGTGGAGGAGAAATGATACAGGAGAATCCAAATGGACCTGACTGTTCCAACCCCTTGGTTTTTTTCTTTTCTTTCCAGGAGCACTTGATTGCCCTCCTCTCTGCTTTGTTCTTGTAGGATCAGACCCTTCTTTTTTGCCCCCAAATGTACTTTTTAATGGGTTGCTCCACCCCCAAGCATTTATCTGCAAAAACAAAACTCTAGTCCTTGCAAAAACAAAGCAGAGGGAAGTCTTCAGAACACAGAAAGTAAAGGAAGCACCATGAGGCTGGGTTGGGGCAGAGTGGGCAGGGCAGAGGAGGGCTCAAAGCGGATTTATTAATTTATTAATTTTACTTCGGGGGTCTTAAAAGTGGGGGGCATCTAATATGCAGCAGTGTCTTATAGATGGAAAAATATGGTATTTTGAATCCTTTTGGCCATTTGGGGAGTTTATGAATTTTAAAATGTTTAGATTGGGAAATGATGCTGTGTTGTAGGGTTGGCTTGTTGGATGTAACAAAACAGACTCCATCTTCTGTTTCCTTTGGTTTAGGTTGTGTAGTTTAATTAAAATGGCCACTCACGCTGGGAAGTAGGGCAAAACTGCAGGGTAGGCCTACAAATCCCAGATGGTTCTATGACTCAAAAGTGCAGGAAAGACAGGGAGGCAGAAGATATAAATGGTCCAGCCAGCATTTGGAGGAGGGTCATCCTGCAACCCTCAGAGAGGCCAGGAGGCTCTTGCTGCAGATTGCCCACAGGCAGAGAGAGGCCTTGGAGGTCAATAATTTTGGTTATTCCTGTTCACAATCATTCTGGTTCTTTTGTGAATGTCCTCCCTCTTCTTAATAGACACTCATGAGATACATGTCACTTAGCCACTAATTCGATGACAGAGATGGTCTGTAGTTCAAGTAGGTAGGAGTCTGAGTTGTAGAAGACTTGATGCTATAATTAGTGGAATTTGAGCTGATGTGTTTTAGGGATGCAGTGTCTGCTTTTTGATTGTGCCTCTTTTAGGCTATAAGCTCCTATAATCTTGGACTGAAATATGATTTAAGTTCTTGTCTGTAACTTTCACAGCTAAAATCTTTCAACTGCAGTAGGCACTTCTGCCTACAATTCCAGTTTTGCTTCTGTATTATTTCTTATGGGCAGCTTTTCATAGTTGTAAGTCTTTTTCATGGCAAACACAAATCTTCACAAGTTGGAAGAATGAATTTTTTAGAAGCATTTGGGTCTATAATTTCTCATAGCTGAAAAACTGGAAAAAGTAGCATTTTTTTAATAATATTTTAGGATTTTTCTGAAAAATAGATAAAGAAAGCTCATAGGAATGGACAGGCTGATGTTACCTGGAATCATTCCAGCAATGAAAATATTTATATTTGGATACCCTGATAAATTTTGGTATGACCAGGAATGATAGTCTGGATCACATTGAAATTAATCTTTTCAGCGATAAATTTCAGCTGTGTTGAAAGAGCCTTCTGATCCTTCCTTAAGGTCTATAAAGGTCTGTAGGGCTTCTAGGAAGCTCTTTGGACCCCATAATTCCTGACTTGACAAGCACCACCCAGCCAGTTGCCTGAGGAATTCTGGGACTTCCATTCCAAAAAGTACATTTTTAAAGTGTCAGCTTCTCTTTGTTAGTTTCTTCCAGCCAATCAATTATTCCAGTTCTTCCCTTTCCAAACCCCCACCCCAATAGATTCAATAATTTGTTGATATGCATTTTGACAATGGTAGCTCATGAATTGCTTGTCTTAATATTTTGGATGTCCCAGTCACCATTTACCTCAATGCACAGTTAGTCCCTACTGTGCATTTTTAGATATGCCTGTTTTTAAAACCCTCTGTTGCAATTTTTCTAACCTCAGAGTTGCCCTGTTAACAATGGTACCTCCTCTTGTTCCCGGGTGTCCTTAGAATGATGGTTCGTGATGATCCTGTTCAACAGACAGGAATGCCCACATTTTAAAATTATTTCTATTTTATTTTTTAGAGACAGCGAATGTACAGCAATTATCAAGAAATATTTAAGACAATATTCAAGGCTAAGAATAATTATTGTGAAGAGTCATCTTACATCAAGAAGGCAATATTAAGGAATAATAAGCAAACAAATGAAAGGGGAAAAACACTGCTAAAAGAGACAACAGTTAGCAGTTAAGTTTGATCAGCAGTAATTTCTCTCCATCCTTTTAATAATCTTTAGGACACTTGGAAAAAATATTTACATATAAGAGATTTCAGGATAGATTTTATAGTCTACTTTTCTATGAAGGGCAGATGACAGTCCTAATGGAAAACCAGAGCTCACCAAACTTAGCAACCTAGCCTGTGTTTGTACAATCAACATATCTTACAAATAGCTCTTTTATAACAAGAAAACAGACAGAATGAAACATTTGTAGCAGATACAGAAATTGTCTTTTGATTTGGAAACACCTAGAGGTTCTATCTATCTATCTATCTATCTATCTATCTATCTATCTATCTATCTATCTATCTATCTATCTATCTATCTATCTATCTATCTATCTATCTATCTATCTATCCAAATCCACTAAAATCTGTGAGAATATAGATAGGTCATATCATTTCTGCTGAACTTGTAAAAAAACACATACAGTATGTATATTTGCTGAATCCGGCATACAAAAATGCACATTCTGGACAAATAATAAGCTAATTGTTAAATTTTATCTTAACATGGGGGTGAGGAGAATCACCAGGTGAAGCCATATTTGACATTTTATTTCTGCTGATTATGCAGCTAAACATCTCATTAAATATTAAAGCCCATTATCTTTACAATATATTAAACTTCAAAAAAATCTATCCTGCTTCTTCCAGTTTCACGAATTATGATCCGTCTCCTCTCATTTGTGCAACAAATGTTCCTTACTAACAATATTTTTATTTATTCACAGAGATTTAGATTTACATATAGATCTAGATGCTGCCCTTTGGCCTTGGGGTACAGACAATTACAGTTGTCTTTGTAGACAATTTGTTCAAGGAACTGGACAGAGAGAATGTGGCCCTCTTGGTTCTGCCAGATTCTCAGCAGCTTTCAGTACAAGCAACCATGTTATCTTTGCCATCCTGCTCCCTGTGACAGGATGCGGAAGAACTATTCTGCAGTGGCTGTGATCTTTTTTGAAAGGGCAGGTTCAGAAAGTAGTGCTGGGAAACTTGTCTTTGATGCTCTGACCAGTATCACTGAATTCTGTTCTGTTCCTCCATCTTCCATTACAGAACTTCAAGAAGAAGGCCATAAATTTGCGACCAATATGAAGACAATACCCTGCTTTGCATCATTTTTCCAACTAATTTGTTGGACATCCTTTCAGTTCTAAACCTTTTTATTTATATTTATTTATTTATTTATTTATTTATTTATTTATTTATTTATTTATTTATTTATTTATTTAAAGATTAATTGACTGGATAAGAGTGAAAAAATTCAAACATAATCCAGAGAAGATAGAGGTGTTCCTGGAGAGTTAAAAGATATATGAGAATATAAGAACCCAGCCTGTGCTGCATGCACTTGTTTTCTTGCTGAGTGTGCTTCTGGATTCATCCCTAAGCCTGGATGCCCAGATTTTAGTGGTAGTCAGGAGTGCATTTGAACAGTTAAAACTACAGCAATATACCAGCAATGCCCATTTCTTCAGATGTCTGATTTGGCCATGGTGACATGTGTTTTAGGCTGCAACTACACTGGCAAGTTGAATCACTGTGATTTGATTCCCAGTCTTTAGAAAGGCTTACTATCCAGGCAGTATTCACACATGGGCTGAGGACTAAATCAGGCGTTCATTGTTCCTTTCCTCCTCTTGCCTCACCTCTGATGATCCTTTCATGGTTTGCTGTCACGCCGTTTCATTTTGAAAGAGCTGTACAATGTTCCAGAATAGGTGGTAGTGTTCCAAAGTTCATTTGGATTAAATCAAAGAAAAGGCAGTATCAGGAAAATATGTGGGCAGAGCTAGAAGTAGCCGCAACAGGGATAAATGTAACACATTTTTGGCACTTAGTGGCTGATAGAATCAATGAGGCATAGTCTGTCATGGATATTCCTATCCCAGCTGCCACATGGGAATTATATTATAGAGAACTATTTAAGGAAGTGAAAGATGTAAAGCAGACTGACAAACCTTTAGAAAATGAAGAGCCAAGTCTAATTCCTCAGTGGTCACCTGTAACAATGATTGAGATTAAAACGCTTATCCAGACACTGAGAACCAATAAAGCCCCAGGAGAGGATTTCCTACCCCCTGAATTGTTTAAGAACTATTTAGACTGGTGGGCCCCTATATTGTCTGGATTGTTTACTCATATAAATAAGACAGGCTGTATACCTATAGGCTGGAAAATGAGTATCATCATCCCACTATTTAAGAAAGGCAATCAATATGATCCCAGTAATTACAGGCCTATTAGCCTAATTGATATTCCAGCAAAAATTTATGCAAGACATCTCTTGAACAAATTAGAGGACTGGGAAGCAGAAAATTCCTTCTTTGTTGAGGAACAGTCAGGTTTTAGGAAGGGACGCTCAACCCTAGACAATTGCTTTATATTACAACACCTAATAAATAAATATACCTTTAAGGGGGGGCAGCTTTTTGCAGCCTTTATTGATCTAAGTGGAGCATTTGATTCGATAAATAGAGGACGCCTCTGGGAAAAATTGGCAATGAGAAATATAGATCCAAGATTATTGCTATTGCTCAAAGCACTGTATACAGAAACCACACTGAAGGTGAGAACAGGTTTAAATTTTGCATTGACAGACTCTGTTCCAACATATAAGGGGGTCCGCCAAGGATGCATCCTATCTCCATTTTTATTTAATTTTTATATAAATGATGTGGTGCCATTTATACACAATCAGAGTTATCATATGCCTAAGATTCTAAACAGAGAAGTAAATATATTATTATATGCTGATGATATGATATTGCTATCAACAACCCAAGTGGGTATGAGAAGACTTTTGAAAAGGTTTAATATCTATTGCCAAGAAAATGATTTATGCATTAATAATGATAAATCCAAAGTGGTGGTATTCGCAAAAAAAAAAACTCATAAGTGGTCTATAAATTCTAAAGACTTACAGCAGGTTAAATGTTACTGCTACCTGGGCATTAACTTTGAGGCATCTGGATCCTGGGCATCGCAAATAAAGAAAAATACATTAAAAGCACGGGCCAGTTTACAATCGGTTAACAAACTCTTAAACTACAGTTACCCAGGCACTTTAATCCCAATTTTAAAATTTTTTAAAGCTAAGATAATTCCTATGTTAATTTATGGTGCTGAAATATGGGGTTTTGCAAACCTTAAGAAAATTGAACAGATTCAAACACAATTTTACAGGGCTATCATGGGAGTTTCACGTTCTACCCCTGCACATGTAATAAGAGCAGAACTTGGTGCAAAAACAATTTCAGGTCTGATTATTGTAAGAATGGTAAAGTATTGGTGCAGAATAAGTAGCTTAAGTGAAGAAAGATTGCCCAAGATTTGTTTGGAGGAGCAGTGTGTTTTTAGGTATGAAAATTCATGGTTAAATAACCTGTTTAAGCTCTTTCCAAAATTTGGTTTTTCAGCTCAGGCTTTAAATCCTTCACATGAAGATGCAATTCATATTTTTAAGCAAAGAGTTTTTGATGTTGAGGCACAGATGGATATATCTGCTGTTGCATCTACAACAACAACAAAATGGTTGGCTAATACAAAACAGCTGCATCATTATGAACAATATTTAACTGTCCCAATGAAAATGCAATATAGGAAAGCATATACTCACTTACGATTTGAACAAATGGATACTAAGATGAAATGGGGTAGGTTTCAGGGTATCCCTATAGATAATCGTTTATGTGTTTGTGGAAACCCTGCCCTCGAGGACTTAGCTCATTATGTATTAGACTGTCCCCTATATAGCAATATAAGAGAAAAATATTTACAGCACATTTTAAAGAAAGTGGAAAACAGAAGCATCTCAGAGAAACTGAGTTTTTATTACAAACATCCAATCTAGATATAATAAACAGAGTTGCAATATTTGCTTTTAAAGCCGCTATATGCAGAGCTAAATATTTGGATGGTATAGGTGTAAAGTGCTATAAAGATTTAGAAGTTTGAAGACAGCCTCTTAGAATGCAAATTAAATGTTTTATGTAAAGGTTTTAAAATTGTAAAGTAAATACTTTTTAGGGGATTTTAGTAAATTGGCTTACTAGTAAACAATATTTTATATTATATTTTAAAGCATTAATATTAAAATGTTTATTTTATTGTATAAATACAGATTAATATGGCATGTTAATATGGCTTGTTTGCAATGATCTGACGATTATGCAATAAATAGTTTTAACCTAGTAACCAAAGTTCATTTAATGTGAATAAAATCAGTTCATGCCACAAGAACATTTTTAATTTTGTGTGTGTTGTTTACCGTTTGTGCGTATCTATTTTTTTTAAAAAAATCTTCATCCAGAAATGGTCTGGTGTTAAATTAATATATCACTACCAGTAGTCAGTGGGAGACCTACATTTTGGGTCCCTGAACCTTGAACAATTGTGGGGAGGGGGGGTTCACAACCAGCAATGAGGTCTGGGTAAACACTGTTGTCTGCTTCAGTGGGGTTGTCCCACAATAGATCATCACAATATAATTCTTAAAATGTGGTCTAAGGTTGCTTTTGGCACCCAGCCACTTCATTAGTTTCATAGTAGAGTCAACCCAACTAGTGATAAGGTGATTTGGTAAATTTTCATGTATCATGTCAGTAAAAAAAGAAAAGAAAGAAAAAAGTGAAGACTGTAGGGGTAGGTGTCCCTTTCAGTCCTGAACATCATGCTCCACCTACATTACCCACAGAAACACATTCTGTCTTTACAACAATAAATTAACTAGTCACACATTTTGATCATTCCAGCCTGATAAAACTAGAAGAGCCCACAGCAAGGGGAGGGAAAGTCATGTTAGCAATGAAAATGGCCAGACTGTTTTGAATCAGCCTTGGCATCATGTGATCAGGAAAAAAAATCTCCAAAATGGTTCAACCTATAACTGCAGGAAATCCCACAGTATTTGATCATGTCTTCACAGCTTTAGTTACATCTCATTGGATTACTGTAATGCACTCTCTATGGGGCTGCCTTTGGAAACTCTTTGAAAGGGATTTGGTTCAGTATTTTTTTAAATACTTAACAATGCTTACACTCACCCATTGTGAGGTAAGATGGTGTGCTTTTATATCTCTGGGTAGCTTCTTGAGCTTCTGGTCTGTAAGAGAAAGGAAAATGAGAACTGAATGTTCTTAATATTGATTGCTGCCTGGTAGAGATGGGCACGACTCAAAAAAATGGTGTTTCGTTTGTCGTTTGGTCGTTTAGGGGTCCGTTTCGGTTCGTTTTCATTTCTGTGATGTTTTTTGCAAACAAATTCATTTTCATTTCATTAGGTAATGAAACGAAAAAATGAAAACGAAAAAGAAAAATTGCTGTTTCATTAGCATTCTCTTTAGTTCAATGCATCTGCTGCAATGAAAATGAAAAACACAGCAAATTTGGTCGTTTCATTTTCATTTTCGTTTTGTTTTAAAAAAATTCATTTCATTTTCGTTGCGTAATGAAATGAAAAAAATGAAAATGAAAATGAAAAATCGCTCATTTCATGCCCATCTCTACTGCCTGGCTGTGGTCCTGGAGTGGACCAGGGCTAAGAGGCTTAGGCTCAACCTTGAAAAGACCGAGGTTCTCCTCCTGGGGGTACAGTGACCCTCTTCCCAGTTTGGATGGGATTGCCTTCCAGCTGGTTGAAACAGTGAGGAATCTGGGCATTGTCCTGGACGTGGCATTGTCCCCAGGTGGCTGCCATCTCCAGGACAGCCTTTTACCAACTCAAGCTTATCTTCCAGGTTTGCCCGTACCTTAATGGAGACTCTCTAAGGATAGTAGTGCAAACACTGGCCATCTCAAGGATAGACTATTGTAAAGATCTTTACATAGGGCTTCCCTTGACCCTTGTTCAGCAACTGCAGCAGGTGCAAACTGCGGCAGCCAGACTGGTGGTTGGTGCAGGCAGGTTTGATTGCATCTCCCCTATTCTGGTTCACCTGCATTGGCTACCCATTGCCTCCCGAAAAAGTTTCAAGGTACTGGTTTTGATTTACAAAACCCTCCATGACTTGGGACTAGAGTATCTGGTGGAGCATATTACACAAATGTCAGCTTCAGCCCAGACCACCAGAGCATTGCAGGCCCTCTTGCTTCAGATCACCACCTCTCGGGAGGCTCACAAGACTTCAACATGGAACTGAGCCTCCTTGGTGGTGGGCCCAACATTATGGAACTATCTCCCAAGATAAGGACTGCAGAGTCCTTCCCAATTTTTAAGAAACCTCTAAAACCCTAGTTTTTCAAAGCTGCTTTCAGTGATTGCTGAGGTTGTAATGTAGCATTGTTTGCCACCACCTTACTTTTCCTGGTTTTTATCTGTTACTTCACATATTTTATATCTATTCTTTTTCATATGTTGTTCACTGCCCAGAGTTCCCAATGGGAAAGTTCCCAATAAATACAGTCGATGTGCTTAGTTTTAAAAATATTGTACTTCAACTATTTTTAATTGTTTTAATACTTGCTTTTTAAATTCTTGGTAAGCAGTTTTGGCTTCTTTGTCTGAAAAAGGCAGGGATGAATCAATCGATCAATCAGTTAACTAATGTTTGCAATTAATTTGTTCTACAGTTATTAATTATAGATATTAACTAACTTTTTGTTATCAGTAGAACACATTTATTGCAAGTATTAGAATATAATTAAATCCATTATAGCATTAAAATGCCTTTAAAATGAAAACACTTCATGACATTTCAAATAAAATTAGCCAGATGTTAATACAAAAGGAAAAACTGGCACATCCTGGTAAAATGTTGTCCTTAAGATGCCATCAGCTACCAATCATCACTTGAATCAAAAGGGCCTTGTCAGTCAGCAGCAGGACATGCAGAAAGAGTTGTTATATCTCCCTTGGAAGAGAATTCCAAAACCTGGAAGTGGCCACAGAGAAAGTCTTCAAATAAGTCTTTAAAGGTGGCAGGACTGAGAGGATGGCCACTCCTGCACATCTCACAATCCAGGAAGGGTGATATGGAAGATTTTATTTGTTTGCTTCATTTTTATACCACACCATCTTCCTTCAGGAACTCTGGGTGGTTTACAAGATAAAAACATCAAGTTAAGAGATAATATAAGCAAAAAGGAGGGGAAATACCCCGGCAAGATGCAGCAAGGACGTATGGGGGGGGAGTGAGAGCGGAAAAAAATTAAAATAAAATAGATATTAAATTAAATTAAATGTCACCATATGCCTCCTTAAAAAGCATAGTTTTCAAAGCCTCTTTGAAGCCGGGCAGGGACTGTGCAAGGCACAGCTCACTTGGTAGATGGTTCCACAACAAGGGGCCCACAACAGAGAAGGTGCGGCTGCGTGCAACAGACCTCTGTGCCTCCCTAGGAGTGGCCACCCTAAGTGAGCGCGCCTGCAACATTCGAGTGCGCCTGGCCTCAGTTGACCTCTGGGCAATACACTCCGATAGGTATTCATTACAAGATACCTCAGACTAGCGATCAGCATGAACATTGGTTTGGAGGTTTGCGTTAGTTTGTGTGCATGGCACCACATGTGCTGCATGTTCCCTTCCCCTGCCTCCCCAGTCAATGATCCACTCACTAGTTGGGATGTGCTCCTCTCCTCCTTCTCCTCTATGCCTCTTCAGCTGGTCCCCAGAAGGAGCACAGATTTCCTGTCCTGTCTCCTTATCTGAATGGGGGAATCATCCAAAGGGCAGGCAGGGAAGTCCATGGTCCTGCTGGAGATTTGTTGAACAGCAGAAGAGGAAGAGAAGGGCATGGACTAGTTTGTGAATGGGGGATCCACTGGGGAGGCAGCAGGAGGGAAATGCACAGGAACCTGTGGTGCTGTGCATAGAAACCAGCACAAACCTCAAAACTGAATTCCATGCTCATTTCTACCCTAGACCAATGTTTGTATTTCTTGTGCAATAACGATACATGTCTCATTTATCTTCCAAATTATTAGTAATATGGGACAAATTGACACCTTTATTTGAATACATACTGTGCAAGTGGTGCTTCAACACATTCATTAACCAAGTAAACTATAGAAAAATTAGCCATTGGAATGGGAAATAGAAACCTAATTTTACTTTTATTGCCTCAGCTTCAAAACTTTAAATCCGACTCATAATTCTAACTAAAATAGAATCATTGAATGAACAGAGCTTGTCATGTCAACACTTACACAGTCCTGTTGACTAAAATTACAAAAATTTGGTGTGTACTTTCTTTTGTCTTCATTGGCCTTGAGTTCCTATGGTTGATTTGGAACTTTGGGGTGTAGTTCTTCAGGAGGCACCCATTAAAGCCTTATGGGCAGTGAAATTACAGCTAAAAGGAAGGACCTGAACAACTTTCTCTTTTTTACAAATCAGCGATAGAGATGGGCACGAAATGGAAAAATAGTGTTTTGTTTTGTTTCATTACTCATTGAGTTTCATTTTGTTTTGTTACTAAACAAAATTTTAATATAATCTTTGTGGGTGGTCTGTGGAGAGTAGGGGCTGCCCTAACTCCCCACAGCCTGACTTGTCAAAAAAAAAAAAAAACCACCTGGGAGGTGGGGGTGAAAAGGGAGAAGGGAGGAGGCAGCAGTAAATTCAAATGGAGCAGGGTCCCCACCAGGGAGTGGGGGTGGCCCTCCCCACAGCCAGACCTGTCAAAAAACAAAACAAAAACAAAAACAAAAACCCACCCACCTGGGAGGTGGGCACAGTAAGGGAGAGTGAATCATTTCATTTCAACAGTAAAAATGTTTTATGTTGTAATGAAAGGCTGCCTGCCATTTGGTTATGTCACAAAATGTTTCATAACCTTATGACACAATGAAACAGTGTGTTGTTTTCCGTTTTGTGCCCATCTCTAATGAGCAACAGGAAGGCATAGAAGCTGATGGTGCAGGTAAATAACCTGAAAGTCCTTCTCTAAGGGCAACATCTAGGCATTTCTGTCCAAAACCAGAAAAGAACACATTCCTAATAATGGGATTTCACCAAAATACTTTTTCCCATCTAGATGTTAATTGTGTATATTTCTGAAGACTAATAATGTAATGTAAATTTCACCCAAAAGAAGGCTGCTGAAATACTTACAACTGAGAAAATGTACTGCCAGTTAGATACAGTGGCATAAAATGTTGATATGACTTGTTATATGGATGTATAAACACCCTCCATATACTGTATATGAGATCCTTGAGGTTTTGATGGTCCATTTGTGTGAAGCAAACATAAAAGCTATCCTTTGCAATGTGTCTGTGAAGATTCTGAGCCATCCAGGTGAGGTTATCTGGGAGTTGAGTAATGGCAACTGGACTTCTTTTTTGTGAGATCAAAATGTTTCACTACTCATCCAAGTATCTGAAGGAGTAGGAAAATGTTTAGTGTCACAAGAAAAGACGTCCACTTGCCATCACTCAGCCTCTGGATATCCTTTGCAATGTTAAGCACCAGTTATAAATAAAACAACAACTTGAAGTTTAAAAATCTGTTACCTTTTCCAAAAACACTATATGTATTTTATCTAGGGACATATTAGGATTAAGGAAGTAGAACCTCCGTGTCTAATGCTGTTGACTATTTCAAGAACTTCAGAAATCTTTGAAGAATTGTTTGTGCATGAAGCATACACATACAAAAGAGAAACATTCAGTAGAAACCAAATAAATAAAGACCAGGCAATGCCAGTAGCCCTTTCATAGGTGTTAGCTGGCACTAGACTGATAGTGTCAGCCTGACTTTACTGCAGGCAGGTTATGGCATTTCTATTTATCTTCATCTTTTACCAGGAATGGATCATACAGTGTGGAGACACAAACACTTCAACTGATGAGTCAAAGGACCAATTCTGTACAAAAAAGAAGGATCATAGGCCAGAACAAGTACACAACAACTGTACTAAGACAGAAACCCAAGCTGACAGGTTTCGTTCTTCTTCAATTCACTTCTTAACCCCTAGTCTTCTCTTGTTCTCTCGACTCAGTCATTATTTAATAGAATTTGTGCTCTCTCTGTTAAGCTACAACAATGCCACCTGAAAACAGGACAGAATGTTGGAAGTATTTTAGACTCTAGTCTCTAGATTCTAGTCTCTAGATTCTAGTCTCATCTGCTGCATTAGTTCCACTGACCTTCTACACATGGAGGTCAAGGAATCTGAAAAAATGAGAGTCTCAACTCTGGTGGAGAATCCCCACTTAAGTTAGGACTCTGAAATATCTTTGTCCCAGAGAGTGGAGGCCCAATGGATAGCACAGACTCTTCCTCTTCAGATTCATTACCCCACCCCCACAAGAGCAATAAAATCAATGATGGAAAAGAAAAAAATTAATGTGTGTCCCTCTAATCATGAATATTCCTGTGAGTGAATAAAGTTTCAGAAACAGTAGAGGTATTGGGGTGGTGGGGTGAGGTAGATATTTCTGTAGGGTGGGAAAGTACAAGTTCCATTGGGTAGGGAAGGATGATGAGGACCATGTATATAATTAATCTTATATTGCATGTTTACTGAGCAATAAGACTTATTCGAAGCTATAGACACAGCAGTGGTGGGGCTCTTTTCAGGAACAAAGGCTGTTTTCCAATATGGAACCCGAAGGGAGCATGTTCCACAGGGGAACAAGGCATATGCTCTTCAAATACCTTGTTTAGCAGTTTAGAGACATGGTGGGGGGCTTGCGAGCACAAAAGCAGAGACATGGATAATTGGATACATTAAACTCCTGAACCACAGAAGGGGATAAAGGAATGCTTGCCATCTCTGCCCTGCATATTGCTTATCCCTGGTGTACAGGACTTTATCCTTAGCTCAGATAGGGAAAAACCTGCCGTTTGTTTTGGGGTCACCATGGGTACAAATGGGTATAGAACCCACACCAACATGTACTAGAGAAATAGAATTTTGCAATAGAATTCTGACCTATGTGTTCTGGGATGTCAAGTAAAGTATGCACATTTTATTTCCCCAGGTGTCTTAGCCTTCAGTTTTTTTTAAAAAAAGTTGGTTTTCCTTCAATCTTTCTACTACAACTCTCTTTTGTTGCAGCTGAAACTGACAGTTTAACAATGATAAATTAAATACTTCCTCTCTTTGCTCATGAATATTTTTTTTTAAAATGCAGCTGTAGTGTTTATAGGCTTCTCACAGTAAAGTCTTCTACATCTGTACCCAAAAGCCCAGTGCCATTATATTCAATGAGATTACTCGGAGAAAGCAGCTTTAGGGAACAGTCTTGAACTACTCAAAATTTTAAGGGTTTTTTTTTTTTTTTTGCTATATTTGACCATCTTAGGGCCTTAAGCAATTATGCAGTGCCTAGAGAATATCCATGAATGAGCAGCAGAGGAGGTGCAAGTGATTGGCTGCATAGGCAGATTATCATACCTCCTAAATAGAGATGGGCACGACTTAGCGGTATTCCCGTTTCCGTTTCCGTTACTCGTATCCGTTACTCTACGGAAACGGAAACGGGAATTACTCTGCCAGAATTCGAGCTTGAACCAACGAACGAACAATTTGGTCTGATTTGTCGTGCTCGTTACTTGCATCGCGGCGATCGCTCAATGCCAAGCAGCACAGAAAAAAAGTTTTTAAAAGTTAAAAAAAACCGATTCCCGGCCCTAAAAGTAGGTGAAAACTGTCTGAGGGCACCTACCAGGCCAGAAGGGTGTTTTATTTGGGGGGGGTGTTCCCCGCCCCCCTCTCCTTGGCTATTGCTACTGCTGCGCTGCTGGTACCAGGCTGGGAGGGCGCATCCATTTGCGATGCAGTGCGGGGGATCCAAAATGGCGACCGCAATATTTTTTTTGAAATCGTTACCCAAAACCCCACCAAAGCACCACAGAAACATGTGAAAATTAGCTATTTTAAATGCTTGAATTTTTACAGTAGCAGCAGTGGGTTTTTCTTGCAAAAAAAAAAAGTCTCTGTTGATTTTATTTTATTTTATTTATTTACACCTGCACATTCGCAATGATGGGCTCGCCCATGGGAGTGGACCATGCAAAGTTTTGGAGCCATTCCACCAATCGCATGGCCAGGTTCTACTTGCATTGCACTACATGCAAGTACGTGAGACACAGTGGGTGCAAAGAGTCTGCCAATCTGTCACTTGTGGCTCTGGCTGACTCCTGCAGCTCCCTTCAGGAGCCCGCTGCCCCCCCCAAAACCAGTACTAATGACAACAAAAAAATGAAAAAATGAACCAACTAATTTTTGCGAAATTTCACGAAAAACAGAAACGAGCCGAAACGGACTGCCTCCGACACACGGCAACTCGAAAAAGTCATTTTCCCTAGTCGTGCCCATCTCTACTCCTAAAGCCCCACATTAATATTTTTTTTCTGTCCCATCACACATTCAGTGGCAGCTACCACTGTAGGCTGCATTTCTGCTGATGGAAAACAACAGAGTGCCCAAATAGCACACAATCCTTGAGACTAAGAGAAGCAAGAAGGTTGAAACTGCTGTGTTATAAAGTGCGTAGATACAGGTGTCAATAAGACAGGTGAGAAGTGCATTTTGTTGACACTTTAAAAGGAATGGGCCAAAATAACAATGTCTGAAATTATACAGGAATGAAAGTACAATTTTCCTTACATATTTCTGGGCACTTGTGACACAGTTCAAGGTGTTTTCTTTTTCTTTTTCTTTAAAGCAGAAGTCACACACACTTTATTTTTTGCTATTTTGTTCCACCATTTTGCAGAGTATTCTATCTCTTTTGCCGGTTTTGTTGTTGTGTATCTGATATTTGTTTTTATTGTTGCCGTTAATTGCCCGGAGTTCCCTTGGGAAGACAGCTGGTATAAAAATTAATTAATTAATTAATTAAGGAAAACCTGTGTGCAGCAAAGCATTCCTTAATAAACTTTGTTTGGGAATAATGTAATAGAAAAATCCCACAAATCACATGTAGAAAAGAGACCATCTCTTTGGATTTTACTGGGAGTCCTTTGATACAGGAGTTGGACATTTTACTTTTTTTTAAGACAATAACTGCCAATACCTTTGACCATTTGGGGACGCCATGGTAAGATAATATGGTGCTCAAGAATTCCTAGATCACAATTCATACCTGCTTGGAAATAAGCCCTGCTTGCATCTCTGGAGCATATAGCAATTACTGAAAATGAATATGCAAGTAATCAGCAACGTGATACAGTGAGTATTGGCTGCAGGGAAAATCTGGAAAGCATTTACTTTTTTCTTAGAGAAGCAGTGGGTTATTGCTTCATTTACATAACATCATAGAACATGTGGAAAACATTTCAAGTTATTCTACATATGGGTTCTTTTCTTGTTTCTGACTCTGCAAAACATTAGAGAAGTATCCATTATCTAAAGGCTGTATTTATTGGGACTTATTTCTAAATATTCCCACTGTGTTGTAGTGGTTAGAGCAACAGACTAGGAATCCAGGTTTGTGTGTGTGTGTGTGTGTGTGTGTGTGTGTGTGTGTGTGTGTGTGTGTGTGTGTGTGTGTGTGTGTGTGTGTGTGTGTGTGTGTGTGTGTTGTGTCATTACAGTCGTGACTGACTGTTCATGACCCCATGTCCATGAAGTTTTCTTGGCAGAAATACTGGAGTGGTTTGTCAGTTCCTACTAGTAGGGTTCAAATCTTGGCTCAGCCTTGAAACTGTCTGGGGGCATGGAACTAGTAAAATCACTCCTTACTTATCTTTACCTTGAAAACATTATTAACCTCGCTATAAATCCATCCTGACATGACAGCACAAAACACACATATTGCTTGGTAAGTGTATTTAGGAGGATAGTCTTAATTTGCCATTAAAAAGATCAGAACTGGGGTCCTGGCCAAGAAAGAACAAAGGTTAAAATTCTGCTTTCTTCTTTCACTCCTCCCAAGTTTAAGATGGCAGCCTAGCTTAAACCCTTGGTAACAGACAGGATGCAGTAGCCTTCCCAGAGACAAATGTCAAAATAAGAAAACATGAAATAAGTATCTCTCTGACAGAAACACAAACATTCTTCATGTCTCCTTGCCTATCCCTACCCATCATAACTGTGTCAAAACATTAAACAGAACAATTTGCAAAGGGAGTTTTAATGTTTCGTAGGTGTAGACATTTGACAATTGTAAGATTAAGGAGATCCTGTGTTTCTCTTCAGAGACCAGAGACATGCAGACTTCTGATACGTTTTTTTCTCCCAGTGACAAGAGAAGACATGAACATAAGGTTCATCTGCTCCCCAGATGATAAGATTGATTGCCAAGAGTTGTCTTATAACTTTCTGTTCTCCTGCATTAACCACTGAAATCTCACCCACCCTGCACACATCATGTTTCTAGAGCTTGTGAATAGTTTTCTTCCAGTATATTTAGCAAATATTCATCATTGGGGATGACAGTCAAATGATTCTAGAGCAGTGACGGCGAACCTTCAGCACTCCAGATGTTTTGGACCACAACTCCCAGAATTCCAAGCTTGTATTGCCAATGACAAAGGACTGTGGGAGTTGTGGTCCAAAACATCTGGAGTGCCAAACGTTCGCCACCACTGTTCTAGAGTGAACCTCCAAATCTAATGGATTTGTGGGATGTGGAGGATTCTTTAAATGGTAATGCATATTAGTTCACATACTTCATAGTGTGGAAGCCAAGACAAATATGGGAACATTAGTAGAAAAATAGTAGCAGATATGAATAGATGCTAAATAAATATTAAGTAGAATATCTGGGCCTGGGGCCATAAGAGATTGAGGATAAAATAGCTTTGGGATCCCTCCATAGTAACAAACTTCTGGTTTGAGTAATATCTTTATTGGCTCACCTAAAAGTTATAAGCAAGGTGAATGTTCAAATTCCTCAGAACTCTTCATAACACAAAGATGATATATCATTCACAGTGGGTGGAAAGGGGAAATGTACTATCAATTGTTCTTCAAATTTTCTCCTCCTGACTGGCAAGGCAAGATAGAGCTTGTAGATTCAAAGGTGTTGAGGTATCAGTTTACAGGCATTCTTTTCTATGCCCACAAAAAGCCTGATAGGGATCCCCTGCAGTTCTGATAATTGTCCTGGGCAAGGCACAGAGGATCCCTTTCTAGTGCACAGAAGAAATGCATCGAGATGGAGCCTTTGGCCAAACAATAATCCTTATGATCAAATGTAGGCAACACATTAGATATATCTATAAGAACTCTCTAATATTTAAACAACTATTAATTTTATAGTAAACATATTTTAAATAAAAAATAAATAAATAAATAAATAAATAAATAAATAAATAAATAAACTTTTCCCTGGCTTTAGAGCTCTTTAAAATGAAGTAGCAGTTCTTTCCTTCCTTTCTTCCCTTTTCCTTGTTGGTTTTGTCCAAGCATTGGATTTACTAGGATTTACAGTCAGACAGCAGTTTTAAAGCATCTGTCTTCTGGAAACCTTTTCTTCCTCTAAAAAAACTTTGTTATCCTTTCAAAAACTTTTTAAAATTAATTGTAAACAGTGATTTCCTGCCTGTAGTTTTTTTTCGGGGTGAATTTGGTATCTAAGAACTGGAGACTTGTATTACACAATGAATTTCCACCCACTCCCAATTTATTACTTTCAAACAATCTCTTAAACCCCTTTTGGTTTTAATGTGAAAAGGGGAGGGAAAAAAACAGTTTTCTCTGGGGATCTCCCCTGGGAAGATTGTTGCTCTTTTATTTGATACACTTTTAGTTGCACAATAATTCAACTAAGTGTGGATCAAACTGGCTCTGTCACAAACTGAAAAATGATCAACACAATCCATGCTGCCCAGATACAACTCAAAAAACACAAAAATAGAAACCAATGCATTCAGCATTCCTCAACCTCAAGAAAGCATTCAACTGAGTTCCACATGATGTCACCTGGCATGTACTGTGAAGTCATGGACTCCCACAAGAACTACTTAGTTGGGTCAAACTGCTCTATGAATCACTGAGGAGCCATGTGCACTCTGCTGTTGGTCCATTGAAGGATTTATATATTACATTTGAGGTCCCTGCTTCTTTTCATTCTAGTTATGGACCCAGTCACTTGTGTTCTGCAGAATCCAGCACCCTGGATGCTCCTTTATGCTGATGATGCCATGATTGCATTGGAGAGTAAGGCAAATCTTGAGCAACAACCCAAAGCATGGAGTGACCATCTGGTGATGTTTTGCCTGCACCTGAATGTAAGGAAGTTGGAGTATCTTATGACCAACCCAAATAAAAGGTGTACAATCCAAACTGACCTACTGAGAACTGAAGAATTCAAATACCTCAATTCCACGATCACACGATCTAAATTGCAAAGTCACATCAAGGATCAATGGTGCCTTCAAAAATGGTATACAATATCAAGCATTTTGTGTGACAAAAAGATCAAAAGCAGTTTAAAGTCAAAGATATAATGCACTATTTTATGACCTGTTGCACTCTATGGCACAGAATTCTGGCTGGTGACTAAAGATGTTGAACATGGCCTTGGTGTCATGGAGACAAAGATGCTGTGATAGACCTCCAGCCTCATGTAAAACGATCATGCATGTAATGATGACATAGAATCTAAATGTGTATTATTCTTCTGATTAGGAAGCTGCAAGAGTGGTAATTGGTGATCAGTGATATGGTTAGGCTGGTTAGAGTGACGGACAAGGACTCAGGGGGGCTGAATTTGAGTCCCTGTTTAGCCATGGAAGCTCAGTGGTAGGCAGCAATTGCAAAAACACCCCTTAAATATCTCACTTACTTTAAAGGCTCTACTAAGTTCACAGTAAGTTAGATTCAACAAGTGCACATAGCACATACATACACAATGCTAAATTTCATTCCCAAAATAAGATAAGAGAAAAAGGAACCATACTTTCTAGAGAAACCTTTTGACATGGCATGTCACTAGGGATGGACACAAAATGAAAAATGAAATGATGTTTTGTCATTTTGTTACATAATGAAATGAAACAAAATGATAAAGCAGCATTTTGTTACAGGCAAAACAAAATGGTCCTTTTTTGTTAAAATGAACCATTTCATTCCATCTGTAAAATGATCACTTATCTGCAGGTGTTCCGCTGCAGCCAAGATTGCCCAGCCAGGCAGAGAAGATGAGTGGCTGACAGACCAGCCTAGGCCCACCACCAGAGCTGCTGCCACTGCAGCAGGAATGGGTGAGCAGCCAGCAGGCTGGTCTAGACCCAGTGTTGCTTCCAGAGTCGCTGCCTGCCAGCTGTGCATGCCAGCCTAGGCCCGCTTCCACCAGAGTTGCTGCCAGCCAGCTGAGCAGGCCAGCCTAGGCCCACCGCCACAACCACTGCTGGAGTTGCCGTGGCTGCAGCCCGAGTTGCCAGGGCCACTGCTGGAGTCATGACTGCAGCAGGAGAGGGCGAGTGGCTAGCAGGTTGTCCTGGGCCCGCTGCTGCCAGAGTTTCCGTGGCTGCCACCAGAGCCCTTCTAGCCACCTAGGCAGGATGGTCTAGGCCTATCGAAGTGGCAGCCGCCGGAGCCCCGTGATCCAGCTGGGCAGGCCAGCCTAGGCCCCCTACCGTCAGCACTGCCGCCGCCACCACTGGAGCCTTTGGAGCCACTGCTGGAGCCTTCGGACAGAACCGCCACAAGGTAACAAAACATTTCATTTTTGTTTTGTTTTCTACAAATTTTTGTTGTAAAAATTCATATGAGACAAAACAAAACAAAATGGGGAGGGTAAACAGAATGAAACAAAACACCATTTTTCTGTTTCATGCCTATCCGTACATGTCACTTTTTGTCACTTGTCTTACTCATTCCATTTGGAGAGAAGAGGCTTAAAATCAAAGCAAAATGTTCTGCTGATATACTGCCCTATATCACTTCAAGTATTGTAAGTTTCCTACACATGAGCCAATATTGATATGTCTAGGAATCCTCCTGCTTATCTTGCTGTGGGGTACTCTTGCCATCTACCCCAGTATCCCACCTTGTATAAGATGAGATATTTTTCAGTTTTCATTTCAATTTCAGTTTAGCAGATTTGTTGTTCCCAAACCATAATGTGAAATAGGACAAAGCATATATCAAAATGTCTCTATTTTTTTTTAAAAAGCGAGAGCTAGACAGACAGGCAAAGACAGCATAACTTTTAAAAACTGCACACCCAAAATAAAGATAAGCAATGGCTGAAATGTTGTTCCCTGGTTACACAAATGAAATAAAGTTTGGGAGCAAATTGCCATAATGTATTAATTTTCTAAGGGAATTGTAAGACATCTCCATAGATTTCATCTGTTGCATTCTGAGTCACAGTATTTGGTCTGCACCATATAAGATCTACAGTAATTTCTTAATAATTTAGCCTCTAAAATTTGTATAACTGAGCAATAGGATTTCAGCCAGTATTGAACAGCAGAGTGTGCTTATACTGTATACTTATACTGTATACTGCCTCGTATCACTTAAAGCACTATATGGGTGGATTGCAGTTTAATTATATAGGCTAGATATAATGGGTACTCATATTGAACTTGAATGGACAGAAGGCTATGTGAACGTCAAACTGGTTTCCATAACTGAATATTGATCATGAGAAGAGTTTTGATTATAATACCACACTTTAGCCACTGTGACTTCTACGGGTATTTCAGTATTTCAGTATATTATACTACCTGGTGAGTATAGAAAAGCCTTCATCTTAGCTCCATTCAATGTTCTGCCCTCCAGATTGCTGGAAGGCAGATACCAGGGTCTGCCAGTTGGTAGACATGTCTGCCCTTGCAACGAGGTGATGATTGAAAGTATTCATCATGTCCTCTGGGAGTGTTCCCTTTATCAGCATAGCCAGCAGAACCTTATTCAGCCTATCTTGCAGCCAATTCAGGGGAGGCCAAGGGAGTTTTGTGTTGTACACCTGCTTGCCAACAAAAAGCCGGATGTATCTGCAGCTTTGGCAAAGTTCTGTGCTTCAGCAATGAGGCATCACTGGTTCCTGCCCACTTCATGGGGTGGGGCCAGATGATTCGTAATGGTGTTTGTGGCCATTGTGTATTTATCCTTACATCTTCTTATGGTATGGGTTGGAGGTGATCTGGAGTACGGGCATGGTCCCAGGCTAGAGACAATGACTAAATGATTAGAATCTAGACTGTTATTGAGTTGACTATCCTGCTATTGGGCCTACTGGGCTGGGAAGATTTTACCTGTTCTGGTTTTGGCATAAAGGTTCTGTTATTGTGTTATGTTTGTTCTTGTGTGCATGCATTTATTGCTTTTTCTATGCTTTTATTCTGGTTTTATGCTGAATTGATATAGGCATGTATTTTGTATTATGTCTGGTCAGTGATCGAAATAAAGATTCAGTATTCACACAGTATTCTACCTGGTGAGTGTACATGCAGATGTTCTAAGTTCTCCTGCTTGTTTGATGAAAGAGTTTGGGTACTCAAGATTGCATGATGAAAAGAATCTCCAGTGGTACTTGTGGGCAGTATCTAGGACAGAGGTGCCCAAACTTTTTGTAAGGAGGGCCAGATTTGGTGGCTGAGAATGTGTCAGGGGCTGGTTGCTCCCCAACCCTGCCACCCCACTGCAAGCCCCACCCACTGACCCCTTGCAACCCCACCTGCAGGAAGGAAGGTGGGGACCAAGGGAGGGAGGGAGGAAGGTGGAAACCAAGAGGGGAAGGAAGGAAGGTGGGGAACAAGCGAGGGAGGGAGGGAGGGAGGGAGGTGGGGACCAAGGGAGGGAAGAAGGAAGGAAGGAAGGTGGGGACCAAGGGAAGCACAGGGAGCCATGGCCACAGGTCACCCCTTGGAAGAGGTGATCTGTGCGAACTTGTACCCCCCAAGCTCCTCAGAGGTGGTGTCGGCTTGCCCGCCATCCCACCACAAAGCTCCTTGGCAGTGGCAGAGGCCCACTGGCCTGCCCACCCCACACATTCCCCTGCAGTGCCAGTGGTGGCAGACTGCCCGTCCGCCCAGCCGCCCAAGCTTCCCAGCGGTGTCAGTGTTGGCAGAAGATTTAAAAAGGGGAGGCAAAGGAGGGGGAGGGAGGGGTGGGCCAGCCAGCCGTGGGCCACTCAGAATGGCCTGACAGGCCATATTTGGCCCCCAGGCCGGACTTTGGGCAGGCCTGATCTAGAAGAACCTTTGGAAACTTTCATTTTCACTTGCACAAATAAAGAGAAGTTTTAAATTCCTGATTTGCAGTACTGCTGCCATCTGTTCCTTCTGCCACCACTACTGTGTTGCAAGGAGGCCATGGAAACATTCAGTTGTAGTCTACAATGTTGACAGTGCAGAATTTGCATCTGGCCCAGAATAAATAAATGACTATTTACAGCACTAAAAAGAGCTGTCTTTTCTTCTTCTTCTTCTTCTTCTTCTTCTTCTTCTTCTTCTTCTTCTTCTTCTTCTTCTTCTTCTTCTTCTTCTTCTTCTTCTTCTTCTTCTTCTTCTTCTTCCTCTTCCTCTTCTTCTTCTTCTTCTGGTTCTAACAATGTAAAACCCCTTCATCTTTTCAATGTTGATGCTGTTCAAAACATCACATCTTATAAGTCTCCTAATTATGTACGGTCATCACTGAGGACAAGAGAGCAAAGCATGTTTTCAGATATAATAAAATTGTAATGAGAAGCCATGCCATTAGCAAAAAGATGCTCCACACACATTAAGAATGTATTGCAAAACTTGTTTTGCATACATTTGACATTCTGTGCTGTGCTGAGTTCCATTATGTGTGAATGAGGGCTGGATTTGTTTGGTTTGCATTTTAATATGAGCCAAGCTAATTTGTGCTTCCTGAGTTAATATGTGAACTGGAAGACCAAGATATCTATATTGTGTTTTTCCCCACAATTTTTTTCAAGTGCTGTGCTTCACTTTCATTTAAGAAATGCTTAAACTATATATTATGAAACATTTAATAAAAATAGGGGGAATTTTGTTAACATTACATGTTTTAAGAAGTCTTTGCAAGAACAGATGCATTCAACAATATGCTTAATTTTAATGTGCATTGAATAGTGTTGTAACAAATAGTTCTAAGGGCAATTGTGGCTCTCAGTCTTATCTTACACAACCATTGACATAAGTGTCAAAGCCCCTCATTCAAGTCCTAGTCAACTAGTTGAATAGGAACAGGCAGAACTAGAGGGAGCATGAGAAAGAGGGGAGCAACAGGTTTCTCTTGCGGAGTGATGTACATCTTCACTCACCCTTGTGTGTGAGGGCCAGATAATTATTTTATATACACTGTAGAGATGGGCATGACCAGAAAAATTACGTTTCAAGTTGTTGTTTGTCGGGATGGGCCCGTTTCGGGTCGTTTCCGTTTGTCGCAAAAAAATTCAAAAATTTGTCGTTTCCGTTTGTCGTCTGTCGTTTGTACAGTGGTTTAGGGAGCATAACGTGCAGCCACCGTTATACATTATGTTGGGGTTATTAGTGTGACAGGAAACCTCGTCGGCACTTCTCTGTCTCACTAAAAACATTATGTTAGGATGGGGGTTAGTGTGTCAGAGGAACCTTGTCGGCGCTTCTCTGACTCACTAAGAAGGAAAGCATACTGGCGTACTGCTATACAGGTTACGCTTAGGGAGGGAGGGAGTGGGTCTCTGGAGTTGAAGGCACCTCTCTGGGTGCATCACTCTGACCCACTAAGAAGGGAAGTGTACTTGCATACGAATCTGGGTTAGGGTAAGGGCTAGGCTTTTCAGGTTAGGGGTTGGGGTTAGGGGGTAAGGGGGCTTGCTTAGGGTAACGGTTCAGGATAGGGTTAGGGTAAGGATTAGGGTTAGGGTTAGGGTTAGGTTAGGGTTAGGGTTTCGTGGGCTTTTATGCCCTCTCTGGCACATCCAGAAGTCTCAGCAAAACCTGGCCATGCGATTGGGTGTGAAATGGCTCCAAAATTTGCATGGTCCCATTCCATGGCCAGCCCATCATTGCGCGAAAACGGAAACGACAATTTAGCCTAGTCATGCCCATGTCTAATACACTGGGATGGTGTGACAAGAAAAATAAAAATAAAATAAAATAAAATAAAATAAAATAAATACAACGTTTTATTGCTATTAAAAACCCACTGCTGCTACTATAAAAATTCAGGCATTTAAAATACCTGAAGGAAAATTTTCTTGATATGTTTCTGTGGTGCTATTTGGCACAGCTGGTTCAAACAACAAAAAATAAAATAAAATAAAATAAAAATAAAGGGGGAGGGTCTAAATCCTGCTACACATAATTTTGGACCACAATCAGTTCAATGTAAAGAGAAAATTGTGAAAGCTAAACTTTCGCCATTTTGGATCGCCATTTTGGATCGCCATTTTGAACAGTGCCATGGGTTAATGGTTTTAGCAGGAAATAATGCAGTGTCATTAAAATACATCAACACAATCTCCAATGTTCCCGTTCTGCTTCTTTCATTGCAGCCTCTTGTGGCATTGATGTAATCTTTCATGATTCACATGCTGTGTTTCCAACATGGATATGAATTCTCAATCAGAACTAAACAGCCATAGACAGAACACTGGCCGTTCTTTAAATCATGCTTACAACAACCATAAACTTGTAGTTGAATGGCATTACATATGAAAATAAAATAGCAAGCACCAGTGTCATACTTACTCGAAGAAACAAAGTAAAAAGAGAAGTAGGAACCTAAAGACATAGCTAAATAGCTCGTACTTATTCATAAACAGAAATAATAATAATAATAATTTCATTCATAAATGAACACAGAAGGCTTCCCAATATTGAGTCAAACCATTAGTCCATTTAGCCCAGTAGTGTGAGCTCTGATTGGCAGCAGCTCTTCAAGGTGTGAGGCATGGTTTCTTCCCTAGTTCTGCTCAGAGGTGTAGGGTACTGCCTGTTGCTCTCCCTTCCAAACACTAACCAGGACTAAACCTGCCTAGCATCTTTCATCTGCTGAGCTTCTGGAATAAAATGACACTGTGGTTGTGTTTAGATGCCTGGTGATTACAGTATTTTCCCCTGAATAAGACTATATTTTTGTCTAAAACTGTTAGACTAAAAATTGAGGGTCATCTTATATACGAGAGTATATAAGCCAAGAAAGTTGCAACACTGTAATTTTGAGGTGGAAAAGTGGAGCTCGTCTTGTACATGGTGGTGTCTTATAGATGGAAAAATACATTATTCACTAGTTCTTCACTAGTTGCACCCTCGTATGTGAATGAGAAATCACAACATTCTTGGAAACAGGGTGAGATATTTTATTTCAGTCTCAACTTTTGGTTTTTTTATACTTTCAAGGGCTATGTTTGCATGGCCATCTCAAATTTCCAAAAAGTACAATAATGGCTGTTTTTGTTATACAGAGGTAAAACAAAACAAAACAAAAAGAGAGACATCTGATGTGCTGCTTACCATCTTGTTCATCAGTCAGCAATTCCTTTGGTCTTCCTATTTGTGCTTAGCTTCAAACAGAGAAAAGACACTAATTTGCACAGACATTTTGCATAAATTACAGTAGCTTTGATGGAAAAGGGATGTTGTCTTTGACTCCTACTAGAGGACAGGAAACATATTTGAGAGGTTTTAGAGCAGTGTGGATATTTTTGAGGCCTAGTGTCTTCACAATTTCAATAAATCCAAAATAATCAAGGATAAATGTAGTGGTTATTACATAACAGATAGATTGAGGGAGGAAGGGATTCAACCCCCTGTTTAAGGCAGGTATCCAATCCAAAGTCATTCTGAATGATGGTTGTTAAGTGGTCTCTTTAATGCCTCCAGCATTGGAGCGCTCGCTACCTCCTGAGGTAACCGGTTGGATTATTTTACTGCTTTAGTATTTAGGACATTTTTTCTGGCATTCAGCCTAAATCTGGCTTCTTCTAACTTGAGCTCATGGGATGATTGGGGGCAGATCTTGCCCTTTTTCTGTATGAATATATTTTAAGTATTTGAAAAGAGGTATCATATCTCCCCTCAGTCTTCTTTTCTCAAGGCTAAACACACCCAGTTATTTCAGATTCTCCTGATAGTGCTTGGTTTCCAGTCCCCTGATAATCCTTGTAGCCCTCCTCTGAACATGCTGTCGTTTGGTGGCATGCTTCTTACAGTGTGACATCCAGAATTGGGCACAGTACTCTCGCCTAATCAATGCCTAATCAATGCTGAATAGAGGAGCGCTAGTAGTTCACAGGATTTGGAGACTACACTTTGGTTAATGCAGCCTAAAATAGTATTTGCCCTTTTTGCAACCACATCACACTGTTAGCTTATGTTCCACTTCTGATCTACAACAATCAATTCTAACATTCTTCTCATTCATAATATTCTTGACCCAAGCATTCCCCATCTTGTAACTATGCATTTGATCCCGCCCAGGTGTTGAACTTTGCATTTATCCCTGTTAAATTTCATTCTGTTGTTTTCAGCCCAGTCCTGAAGCCTATCAGCATATTTTAGAATGTTGTTTCTGTCCTCCAAGATTTTAACTATACTGCCTCTGCCCATACTGTTGCTTTGTTGTGGGAAGAGAAGGATTAAATGGTAGCCAAATGTCTGACACTATAGTTATATGGGTGGTTAAATTAAAAGTTCCCCCCACACATGCATGAGAGTCCTGTCTGACTCTAGGGGCGGTGCTCATCTCTGTATTCAAGTGAGGGAGCCAGTGTTCTGCAACTCCATGGCCATGTGTCCAGCATGGCTGCAAGGAAACACTGTTTTACCTTCCTGCTTTTTTATGGCAGTATCTATTTATCTGCTTGCATTTACCTGCATTCGAACTGCTAGGTTAGCAAGAGCTGGAGCTAACAGCAGGAGCTCACTCCACTGCATCACATCTGGGATTTGAACTGCCGAGCTGCCGATTTTGCAGCCGACAGTTTGCAGTGCTCTAGCCTGCTGAGCCACCATATAGAAAACCATATAGAAAAGATGGCCATAAAATAACAGAGAGTAGTGCTTCCTTCATTGAAAAACCAAAACTGTAGCTCAAAATTATGGTAGAATTTGGTAAACTCCTTTTACAGTTAGCAGAGTATCAGGTTTAATCATGAACAGAAAAACCATGAAAGAATACTGTAAATATCAGTAGCTTACTCCTTTTCACAGTGACTAGAACTTTATATGATTCTTTTGTATGCTAAAGTTCTCTCTAGCAGCATTTTAAGTGGGAAAGGAGGTCCCTTTCCTTACTGTTGCTATTTATAGTTATGGTCAGGGCTGGTGCTAGGTTTTTTTGTGCCCTAGGCGAAGGGTGGAGTGGGGCGGGGGGCAGGGCAGGGCATGGGGCAGTGGGGGTGGGGGGTGGGGGACGGGGGGCAGGCAGCAATGGGCACAGGGGGCGGTGGGCGGATGGCAACGGGCAGTGATGGGCAGACGGTGACGGGTGGCTGGTGGGCGGTGGGGGACGGACGGCGGTGGCCAGCGGCAGAGGGGCAGCAGGGGGCAGGCTGGCCAGTGCCCTCTTTCCATTTTGGCGCCCTAGGCAACTGCCTACTTCACCTTAATGGACGTGCCGGCCCTGGTTATGGTCCATAGAAAAGGAGGAAGAATGGAGTCTCCACATATGGGAGAGACCCCTCCATGCCCTGACTCTTCCAAAGGACTTAGAACTGAAGGACACCTGTTGGACTGACTGCTGAACTGAAAGTTTGGCCCCATCTTAAGTTTCCCGCTGGCCCTCTATGATGTATATGGTCTTTAAATAGCAACACTGAATTAATGTTGCACATAGCCTATTTGTCAGGATATCTAAAGGAGGAGCAAGGTGACTTGGATGTTTAGAAATGGCCTAGCCTATTGGGCTAGCATGAACTTTGTAGGATGAGACACAGCAGTGAACAATGATGCTTGAGAGACTATATGTTAACAGGTTTGTTATGACATGAACATTGAGAGTTATGATTCTGGAAGGTGAAGGTGCTAAAGCTTCAGAGCCTTCTTTGAACACAGAGGAGAAATAGATGTTTCTACAACAGGTGAGCAGTGTGATGTCTTTGAATTAGATACACATCCTGGCCTTTTATTGAGAAAAAAAGACATCCTCCGGGCTACACATTGAGACTCAGTTTCTGCTTCTCCAGCCTCCACCTTTCAGAGCTCTGAAAAATCACATTTTATATTGAGTAAAACCAAGGCCCATTCTTATAAACCTCAGGCTTCCCAAGGACACAGTGGTATTTTTTTCTACCTTTTCATACAGGATACTAATCATGGTTTCTTAAGCCTGGAAGACGTTGCCTCCTCTTTCTTCAACTGTTTCAGAAAGCAACCTTTGAGCAGCTTCTGGAGTATCACCTACATTTAGATTATAGGGTTCCTTTCACTTTCAACCCAGATCAGTGGAAATCTGGCCTTAGAGAGTGTTGTGTTCCAGCTGGAACCAATTTGCAAGCCATCCTAATCTATGTGTTTCAGTTCTCCATGATTAAAGCAATTACTGTTGTTTAATTCAAAGGCGGAGGCCTTATCTTTTGCAAAGGAGGGTACAGCAGCACTAAAAGGACCTGCTCTTTCATTTTCCCCCTTTATTTGCCCAATCTGTTATTTAAATCAACCACAAGCCTAACCTCTCTGCCGTGCCAAATTAATGGTAAGCAGCCAGCTCTTGACTGAACACACACCCAAAAATGTCCTCTGTGTCTCCGGGAAAGAGTGCCATAACAAAAGAGGACTCTTCTTGGTGAGATACCTTTGGAACAGCTGACTTGTTGCCAGGGAAACTAGCTTAGTTTACTTTTTTGTCTAAATAGTACTTAGACAATAATTAAACTCCCTATCAGAGGATCTGATTAAGTAATAGCTACACTAAATTATATGCAGTTCTGTAGAAAAGCTGCAAAGCACAATACAGATAGCCCAAGAGGGTTTTTTTTTTAAAAAAATTCCATTGTCAGATTCCTTTGTTTGCTTGTTTCATAGCATTTTAATTTTGAAGGGGCTTATGTATAATGAATGAATACAAAACAGTCTTCCTAAAATGGATAGATTGACAGAAAGTAAAAACTAAACAGCACTTTAATCAATGTTTCTCCTGGATCTCTTTGAGGAATGCAGTTAATTACACACACACACACACACACACACACACACACACACACACACACACACACACACACACACACACACACACAAGAATGTCTCTTGCAAGTGCTTACATGTTGTGATTACATGACCATATAGCTTGCATTTTGGACTATTTGTATAGGCAATTTCCCCACAGTGACATGACACATGGGAAACAGCCTGAACCCAGTCGCTGGACATGGGCATCATTGGTCCAGCAGTAGGGCTACTGCTTTCTGTGTAAACCTTGTGTAAGCTTCTCTGGACGAAATGGACTGTGAGCACAGTTTTGGTCTTCTTCACACAATTATGAATTATGTGATGACATAATGAGTCTTCTCTCTCTCTCTCTCTCTCTCTCTCTCTCTCTCTCTCTCTCTCTCTCTCTCTCTCTCTCTCTCTCTCTCTCTCTGTGTGTGTGTGTGTGTGTGTGTGTGTGTGTGTGTGTGTGTGTACAAGACTCATAATTTCATCACATGATTCATAATTGGGTGAAGAAGACCACACATATTTGTCTCGAATCATCAACACCTGCCTGAAATTTTGAACTATTGAGGATTCCGGATGAATGCTAGGAATATATATAAAACTGAATATATATAAAAACTCATGGCACATTGGTTAAATGCCTGTACTGCAGCTAAAGCTGTGCTCCCAACCTGGGTTTCAATACTGGGTAGCCAGCTCATGGTTGACTCAGCCTTCTATCCTGTGGTCAGTAAAATGAGTACCCAGCCTGCCAGAGGGGCAATGTGTAGCCTGCACAATTAAACTGTAAACCACCCAGAGAGTGCTTGAAGTGCTACAGGGTGGTATATAAGCAAAACACTTTGCTTTCGGCCAGTGAACACCATCACCTACATGAAATTGCCAGCATTTATTGGCACAGCATGTCAGTATGTCTGGTACATACGTGGTAGCTTTCATTTGAGAAGATTCATGCATGAACATCAGTGTTCAATATTCACCAAATTCCCGATTTTCACTGTAAGAAACACCCAGGACTTGCCCAAGACATGTTGTTGCATGATATGAAGAACATGGTGAATCCAACCATTCCATATAGAAGCTGGTTGGACTGGTAGCTGACGTGTTTTTTCCCCTCAATTCAGGAGACGGAATAGTTCAACTCTAGCCAAATTCAGTCCTGTGACCCAGCATCTGGGAAACTATCTCCTTCTGCCTAATCATAGAGCCAGCCTTAAACATGCATAGGTACAGTACCACTATGCACAGATGAAATGAGACACACTCTGACAGCAGGGCATACATATACATGATTCAATAAATCATGGAAAAGAGCACTTTGGAATATTAAGTACTAATTGGTGTCAACTGAGAGGGAAAAGTAGCCATGTGGTCCATAATTAAAAATAAAATGATGTAACTAATTAAAAGAAAAACATTGAATTAGCAATTCCTTCTACTGAAATTCTGCAAAAGTGAAAGAGGTGCAAACTAGACATGGGCACGACTCAGCGAAATTGTCGTTTCCATTTTCGGTTATCGTTTCCATTACGTAACGGAAACGGTAATATAATTAAGCCGTCAGAACTCAAACTCGAACCGAAAAAAAGAAAAATTTGGTCGGATTTTTCGTTTCCGTTTGTGGCATTGCGTCGATCGCACAATGCAAAACACAGAAAAAGTTTTTAAAAGTTTTTTTTAAAAAAACCCCGACTCCCAGCCAAAAAAGCAGGCAAAATATGCCTGCCTGACGCTTTGCCACCTACCAGAGGGGTGGTTTCTGGGGGGTCCCCGGCCTCCACCCCCTCTTCTCCTATCCTGGGCTGCTTGCACCAGGCTGGGGGGGTCATCCTCGTCATCTCGCCATGCCATGTGGTGGTGGGGATCCAAAATGGCGACTGCAATTTTTCTTTTGAAATCATGGTCAAAAAACACACCAAATCACCACAGAAACATGTGAAATTTATTTATTTTAAATGCCTGAATTTTAATAGTAGTAGCAGTGGATTTTTTATAGCAATAAAACGTCGTATTGATTTTTTTTTATTTTTTATTTTTTTAGACCTGCCCATTTGGGCTGGGCATGGGATGGGACCATGCAAATTGTTTGAAACACTCCACCAATGGCATCGCCAGGTCTTTGACTGACACTTCTGGATGTCTCGGAGGGCATAAAAAGCTGAGGCACATTCCAGAAATCACAGTCGGGTGTATGGATGTGGTTGAGGGAGGAGGGCTGGCTGCTGGTGCTGGTGTGATCCAATCGAGATTGAGGAGGAGGCTGGAGGCTTTAGGATTTAAGTTAGGCAGGCAGGGAGGGAATTGAATTTAGAAAATAATTTCTTTGATTCCCTGCAGCTTTGTCTGCTGAAGGGAATAGCAGTTTATTCTTTATTTCTTCTCTGGCAGTTTGTGAGGATTTTTTTCTGATATTGGATAAAGGGGGAGGTTCGACTGGGAGTGCAAGGTGTGGATTTATTTTAAATATATATACTAACATTTATTTTCTCTTTTCCCAACTTCAATTTGCTTGCACACACACACATTTGGGGTGCAAGCCAAGAACAGAACCTCTATCCTAAGTGATATCCTAACTGCCCACTCGCCCGTCCGCCCGCGCCTCCACCCGCCTACGGCCTGCGCCGCCGCCTGCGCACTTGCCCGCCCGCAGCTGCCACCTGCCCCGCCCGCTGCCTAGGGCGCAAAAACACCTAGCGCCGGCCCTGATTGCGGGACGCCCCTATACTCTGGGAAGTCAAATCGTGCTAAATCGCGGTGGAAATGACAAATGACAAACGACAAACGGAAACGACAAATTTTGAAAAATTTCGCGACAAACGGAAACTACCCGAAATGGACCCGTTCCGACAAACAAAAACTCGAAACGTCATTTTTTCTGGTCATGCCCGTGTCTAGTGCAAACTTTTAAAATTGCCAAAAGTTTTTGATGGATATGACAGTACAAACAGTGGGAATAGAGGCAAATACAAATGCCACTAGCTTATGCTGCATCGATGGACATGAACCTGCTCCAGAGTGTTATCCAAGTCATATGATCAAGCATGTGAGCATGCATGATTGCTATTTTTTCAAATCACCAAGGCAGCTTCTTTCAGGAGGAGCACCTGTAAATATTGAAATGGATACTGGCAAAAAAGGTCAAAATTTAACTTGTCATGGTTCTCTTTACTTACAAAATGTTGGTTGCAGGTTCTGTGAAGAGAAAAGGAAACACAAGTATCTTTTACAGTTTGTGAGGCTGTTTACAATACACACCATGGTGTGGTGGATACAGTGATATGGTAACTCAAGAGGCCTAGATTTGAAGCCTCATTTGCCTATGGAAACTCATGGGGGAGCTGGGTGGATTCGGGTTTCTTCCCGTGTAGAAATCTGGTTGTTTTGGCGACGTTTCGACGAGGTCTCACTCGTCATCTTCAGGCTGGTGTTCTGGCTTCTTTCTTCTTGAAGCAAAGTGTGGTCTCATTTGAAGTCCTTCTATAAATACTGCTGGGGGGGGTGTGGTTTGCTTGCTTTGTTGCTGATTGCAGGTTCCTTTGTTCCTTTGTTCTTTTGTGATCTGCTGTGTGGCTGAGGCGATCGTTAAGGGATTAACTGCTGATGGCTGTTTAGATGGCTGTTTACATGCTGGTGGGTTAGATGGCTGGTGGGTTCTGGCAGTATCCTGGGCTTTGGTGGAGTGGGGTCCTGTGTCTTGTGAATTCATTTTGGTCTGGCTACGTGTCTGTGGTCTCCCAATGTTTTTTTGGGGTGTGTGAGTGTGCTCCATGTGGTGACTGGAGTGGGGTGCCGCAGTAGATGGTGCAGTCGTGGTTTTGTTATTGGATGGTGGTTTCGTTTCATCTGTGGGAAGGGTCTGGGTTTGTGTTTGGTGTGGATGGAAGGTGGTGGCATCTTGTGTCCTTTTGGACCTGGTGTCAGTCTTTGTGACAGAGGCTCGTCTGTTGACCAGGGCTAGTTTCCAGATGTCAGGCAAGCGGGAGGTGTCATCACGTTTATTCATGTTGTTTGGGTGTTTCTCTATTTCAATGGCTTCCATGATTATTCGACTGTTGAAGTGTTCAGTTTTGGAGATGAGTTTGGTTCTTTCAAAGTCAATTTCATGACCTGTTGTTTTTATGTGCTGGAAGAGAGAGGAAGATTTTTCTTCTTTTTGACTGCGTTCTTGTGTTCTGCGATGCGTGCGCTTATTCTCCTGTTTGTTTGTCCGATGTATGTGGCTGGACAGACTTTGCATGGTATTTCGTAGACTCCTTGGTTTTCTAGCTCAATCTTGTCTTTGGGGTTTCTTAAAATGTTGGCTATTTTTTGGTCGGTGCAAAAGGCTGTCTTGATATTGTGTTTGTGGAGAATTTTGCTGATTTTGTCTGTGGTGCCTTTGATGTAAGGGAGGAGGGCGGTGCCGTTGTTCTCTTCTGTTTCTTGGTTCTTGGGGGGTGTTTCCTTTTGGATTAGTTTGGTGATGGTGTTTTTTTGGAATCTGTTCGCAATTAAAACATTCGAGAGAGTGTGTAATTCAGTTTTTAGGTGGTCTTTGTCAGCGAGGCGTTTGGTTCTGGAGATGAGGGTTTTTGCTACGGAGTTGATCTGTGCAGGGTGGTGGTGTGATTGTGCATTTAAGTAGCGGTTTGTATGTTTTTTTTCTGGTAGATGGTATGTCCTAAGGAGCCGTCGGGTTTTTTGTAGATTAGGACGTACCTACCCAAATGTTGGTACCTGCTCAATATTTATTTCTATTTGCTTATTTGTTTAGAAGTATTGCTATCTCATGACCTTATACAGGTCCCTAGGGCAGCTAGGAATTATTGCTACCAAACACATGCTTCTTCATGGAGGGAGACATTTGGAATAGTTAGTGAACTTAAGGGCATTTATACACGACCCCTAAGCTCCGCTGCAAATGGCTCCCAGCTCCGAAGCTTAAAAATGTTTCCCCACCAGCTCCGGAGCTAACAGAAAATTAAGTGTGACCCCGCCCACCTAAGCGTGACCCAGCACACTTTTCAGGTACCTGCTCTGGGATAGTGAAAAATTTTGATGCGGAGAGTGCCGGGCTCTCCTCGCTTCTTTTTGTTGTTGTATTTTTGCCTCCGGCCCCTTTAAGAGGAACCAGGAAGTGACGGGGGGTTGGAGCAACTTCCACTGGCACTCCGGAGGTAAGAGTGCATTCTTTTCTCCCTTTTTTTCTCCCTCCCCTTACGCAGACAGAACAAGGAAGTGCGGAGGGGGTGGGAACGCAGGGAGAGCGACAAAACCTCAAGATCTCTGGTCCGAATTTAAGGGACCAGCAGATCTTAGGGGTCGTGTAAAAAGGCCCATAGAGACCTGGAATCTACCAAGAGTGTCAGTAGACTAGAGTTGTTGCTCAGGCACTTTCCCCCAATATTCAATTTCCCAAGGAATGCCTGTAGAACAGAATGTCTCAGCTAACAAAACACACAGTTTATCCAACTGGCTGTCTTTACTAGCAGTACACAAATCTGTGCAACTATGTATCATCGGCACAGACACTATCTCCAAGGAAATCTTTAAGATTTCAAGTACATCTGAAGTCTTGCTTTGATCAGTTGGATTACTTTTTTTCATTTTTTTTATTATTCCACGCACTCACCCACCCAAATATGACTACTGGGAGACCAATTTGTTTAAATCCCCATTCATAGAGTAACTCCAGCTAGATTATTTACCATTTTACTAATTCTTGGACAAGTTATTGTGAGTAGAATGGAGTTAAGGAGAGAAAATGGAATGATATACCGCAGGAAAGAGGAGAAATTTAAATTGAGATAATAGTAGGGATTAAACACAAATAAAGTGTACCAAACAGATGAGAGCAAAGTTTGGAGGTGGGGTGCAGAGTGCAAGGCCAGCTGCTTTACAGATTCCCAGCATTTGAACGCAGGAAACCCATGAGACAAGAATGGAGAGAAGAGGTTTATTGAGCCCTCAGATTTGCACCAGTGGAGGAAAGTAGAAAGAAATGGAGAAATATATGAACTCAGATGTCATAAACCACATCCATCCCATTTTTGCTGGTAGAGGGCAATGTGGACCAATGCTGCTCATGAAGAACAAGAAGTTGATGACTGTGTGGCTAGAAATGAATTGAATAGAGCAGATGGGAATTTTTTAAAAACAGCTTAATTCTTTCCCTGCTCATTCCTCACTACTTGGCAAATGATATATTTACTTCTGGTACAGCCAGTTATATACTGTATCAAGATTTTCTCAAGCTTGGCTGGGTCAAGGTATTTTGCTGTTTTCTCCCCACTTTCTGAAATCAAAATGCCTCATTCCAAAGCACACAATTTTTTGTGTCATCTAGCATTGGGGTTGTTTAACCCGCATATGATGCCTCGCTGCCTAGATGCCCTAACAACACTCAATCTCGCCTGATTTTTGAAGCTAAGCAAGGTCGGCCCTGGTTAGTACTTGAGTTGCTGTGGGTAGTCATTACTGTACACTACTTTTAAATAGAGCTTTTTGTTCAGTCCCTTGTGGATGTCTCAGAGTGAGTTATTGAGACAGTGTGTACCAGTGTGTACCAGTGTGTACCAAAAGGGGTGGTCTACTCTGAGGTCACTTGAGGGTTAATAAGTCCATGCATGTCAATTGACTGACTGACTGACTGACTGACTGACTGACTGACTGACTGGTTGGTTGGTTGGTTGGTTGGTTGGTTGGTTGGTTGGATTTCTATAATGCCCATCTAGCTACAGGGATACTAATGGTCATTAGTGCTGCTAGAGGAGTTTAGCCACAATTCAAAACTCTGCAGCATCGAAGGCCTGTCCCAATCCCTTTCAGTTAAAATGGAACACTAAAAAAATTAAGTCACTAATTATTTGTTAACAGTTTCATCAACCTCAAGATTTGCCATTTAAAGGCACGATTTGCCATGTAATGGTGGGTCATATTCTTCTAATTCTGTACAGGGTGCTTATACAAAGAAGCAGAAGAAACTGTGTCATACCAGGTCAGACTAGTTGTTTATCTGGTCTAGAATTTATGGATATTGATGTATCTGTGCAAGATCTATAAGATATGTCTTGCTGTTACCTCATTAGCTCAGCTGTTGTGGGTCCTCCTTCACCAGTGGTGCTAGGAAGGGAACCTGAGATAATCTATGGGCAAAACAGGTTCTTTGACATTTTGCTATGGCTTCTCTCACCGGCAGGAATACTTATGCATATTGAGTTACAATTTTTATTCTCCCAGGGGAAGACTTGTGAATATGTGTTTCATCTGCACACACTTGCATATCCTGCTCTTTCTGTACTTTAGCTTTTAGGGTTTTTCCTCTGTCCCCCATGTTGTAATTTCTGTTTACTAGTTCCTTGGCCAAACAGATACACATTGCCATCATTATCTAAACTTTAAAATAATCTGTACTCCAATCCTTTGTATCATATTCGACTTTGCCACTGTGGAAGTTTCCATTGGCTTTTAATGGTGGGAAAGACAATGGTAAGGAAATGATTGAGCTTACACAGTGATTTTCATGAAATCCAGTCATTTGTAATAATGGGATCATTGTCTCTCCAAACCACAAGCTGATAATACTACAAGGACAGCAGGTGTTATAGAAGCCTACAGTATCTACCCTTTTCAAATCAAACTTCACATAAACCACTAGTGCATCAAGATTCCTTCCATATGCTTCTCTGGAAGAATATATACAAGGTGCAATCAGAAGGGTGATAAGTTGTTCCTTCCTGTATCACACTACCACTTGCCAAAGGAATGAAATGGGGCATGGTGGGTTAGGGTTAGGGTTAGGATTTTTTCAGTGGCGTAACTTTCTCAACCCTCATCAAGAAGAATTGGCTGTCTCATGTAGTTGGCCTAGTTGTCTTCCACAAGTTGGTATAACACAGTGGTGGCCAAACTTTGGCCCTCCTGATGTTTTGGGCCACAACTCTCACAGTCCTTTGTCATTGTCAGTACAGGCTTGGAATTCTAGGAGTTGTGGTCCAGAACATCTGGAGGGCCAAAGTTTGGCCACCACTGGTATAACAGCTGCTACAGGAGATGGTTTACCTTGCAGAATCCTAGTACAGTTGAGTCTGCTCATTGATTCATTTAGAATGTTCCCGGTCACATAGAGTACCTCTGGAAAAATGTGAACATCAACATTCAAGAGACTCCTGCTCTGATTGCCAAGCGGTGGCCCCTGAGAGGAAGCCCACCAAACTTTACATTTCTCTAGTATAACTTCTTCAGTATTAGTCATTAACCAAGAAATAATATCCATTTTAAGTATATTGATCTTAACACAGAGAGTGAAATTTAATGCTGCTCATCTATCCAAATGCAACAATATCTCAATAATCGGTCTGCTCTGGTTTATCACTGTCATATGAGAAATACTATCTTAACAACATCCAGACACAGCTGAAATCGGCAGTCAGAAAATATCCTGTGTGATATATTATCTCATACTGGTATAAATTCAGATTTTGGATAGTTAATCAAATAGTCCGACAGATCTCCAAACAAATCAATCATTTTCATTAATGCTGAAACAGAAGGCTGGGGTTGTACAATAAAGTGTAAGAGATTACCACCAGAAAGGGTAGTTTTAAATGGAAAACCATACAGTATATGTCATGAGTGACTGGATCTTATCTAACTGCACAGGCCAAGTACTGCAAACATAATTCAGGGAGAATGTGACCATCCCTGTATAGGGTCTCATGATCTGTCTGCAAATGCTGGAGGAAAATACTATTGGTCAATGCCCTAGGCCTAGATGCTGGAAGTGAGTATACCCAGAGTTCTGCCCACTTCTGTCATGGCAGAAAGCTAGCAATATAAGCATGTCAGCCCACATTTCCCTCCCTACAGGGCAGGCTCTGCTTTTGTATGTGAAATCAGTCAGACAGCCAGACACACAACCAATCATGTGAGGGATAGCCTGAGGAAACCCACTTTGCCATTCCTCTGGTGTGCAAACCCTGATCTTAACCAAAAATTCAAGTGTAAAATTCATTCATTTCACCAATGTAAGGAAGATAAACTACCAATATATTTTGTCAAAGGGCTGATCAGCTTCATCATAATTCTCATTCTGCAAAACAATTAGATTCACAATGAACTATGTGTCATCAGCTCTCTGCCTGTACTCTCTACATCTCATGTGGTCTAAATAAACCAAGGAGGTAACAAACTTTTGAAGCTTCTTTACAAGACTAACTTTTATTTATTATTATTTATTTATTTATTTATTATATTTATACCCCGCTTATTATTGTCAAGATCTCTAAGCGGCTTACAGAGCCACAATCGGCACACATAAACACAGTTAGAAGACACACAATACACACATCAACTAATACAATTAAAACCTTTTAATCTGTTTACATCAACATTTATTTTGTTTATCAGTGAGTTCCCAGTGTAAGGCTTCTGGAAGGGAAGGATTGTCCACCTGTATGCTGTTACCCTTTGGATGCTCAAGAGGAGTCACAATGCTTTCTATTCTCTAGGGAAGTTCCTTCTATTTATGTGTGAAACAGGTTTCCCATTCTTACATTGAGTATGAACACTGCCAGATTTAGGGATTACTAGAATGTAAGCAAACTCAGAGTTTTGGATTCAAGCTATTTTAGATAAATGCTGCCTTCAAATAAAAGTACATTGTTCAATTCAGGTTCAACAGTTTTTGAGGATTTCAGTGCAATTGAGTGGAGGAAATGGCAAACTTATTCAACAAAAGTTTCAACTTACTATCCAAAGTCTGTCTGCCTGCCTGCCTGCCTGCCTGCCTGCCTGCCTGTCTGTCTGTCTGTCTGTCTGTCTGTCTGTCTGTCTGTCTGTCTGTCTTTATTTATTTATTTATTTATATCCTGCCCAACTAAGGGCAAGACACTCCTTTGGATTGTTAACAACATATAAATGGACACACCACTCACAAACAGAATTCTCAAACCAAAGAGACAATCAAGGTGAAAGTGTGTGGGAGGGTGGGGGGGGGGAGAGGTGTCAGCAAACTAAATTTGAATGCAGTCAGGGGGGACATCAAGAAAGTCACTGGGAAAAGATATTCCTGAAGGCCTCCTTAAAGAACACTTTAAGGAGGGAGGGTGCATGGCGTATGTCCACAGCCAAGGCATTCCATAACATTGTGGCCTCCACCAAAAAGTTCTGGTTCATCTTGGCAATTTTTGGCCCTCCCTTGGGGTGATCATATGTAACTGTGAAGCATGAAAAGGCTGGGTAGCCCAGGTATATAATCTTAGGGAAAGACTCTTAACAAGATAGTAAGGTCCCCAAACCATTAAAAGCTGACTAATTAGTAGTAGTAGTAGTAATTTAGTAATTCAGGGGTGTGGTAGCTTAGTGGGCTAGAGTGCTGAAACTTTCAGCTGCAAAGTCGGCAGCTTGGCGGTTTCAATCCCAGGTGCCATGGAGTGGAGTGAGCTCCCACTGTTAAAGCCAGCTCCTGCCAACCTAGCCATTCAAAACCATGCAAATGCAAATCGATAAATAGGCACTGACATAAAAAGTGGGAAGGTAAACAGTGTTCCATGTGCAGAAATGTATTCATCCATACCGGCCACATGACCACAGACTCGCACAACACTGGATTTTTGGCTTAGAAAAGGGAGATGAGCACTGCCCCTGGAGTCAGACATGGCTAGCATGCATGCACGGGGAGAAACTTTACCTTTTTAAATTTAGTACTAACATTTTGAAGTTGAATCAGAAGCAAACAGGAAGCCAATGGAGGTATGCCAGAATCAAGGAGACATGTTCATATGTCCAAGCTCCTGACACCATTCTAGCCACTGCACTTGGCACCTGCTGCAGCCTTCACATCACCTTCAAAGGTAGCAGCTTTGCATTGTTCCAAATATCTTGTGAGAAGCAAATAATCTGGTCCTCCCTCTTATGAATGTGATCACCACCTTCAGTTAATTGCTGTGGAAGATGGACTTACAGCCACTCCAAGAATTCAGAATTTGTCTGTGTTGCAAAGGCCTGATCATTAAGAGAAAAAACAAGTTCAAGTTCAAGAAAACTTTAATTGTGTAAAATAAACTGAACACAAAAGCATCAAATTATGGGATAGAAGATTAAAGGAGAAATAAAGAGGTTGCAAAGAAATAAGTTAATGGCCATTCTTAGTCCTGTAGAAATTATTAGTGGTATATAGCACTCTGGCCAGGTATTCAGCTATCGAATCCACTAGTTTCATAGATTTGTCTGCCAGTAGGTGCTGGGTGATACTCTCTGGAGTAGAAATGACCGGAATCAGGATTTGTTGATGAAGCTTGCAATGCATGGGGAAGAAAAGAAGAATATGAGAGGTTGAATCATGTTCCAGTAGACAGTGTTTACAAAGTCTGCTCTCAAATGACATGTTGTGGTATATACCTGAGAAGATGGTTGAGCTAAAGATATTCAATCTGGCATGCATGAAAACCCAGCACTGGTGAAGGTTCGTGAGAATTTCCATATAACTGCCTCCTAGCTCTGGAGTGGGCAGCAGACCATAAAAGGGAGGGTAACAGGTTCGGTTAAGACCTGCAGCAATGTTCTGGATCTTAATATCCCAGATTCTTGGGTGAATAATAGAGATGGGCACGAAACGAGCGATTTTTTTTTGTTTTGTTTTTTTTTTTCGTTACGCAACGAAAATGCAATGAATTTTTTAAAAAAACAAAATGAAAACAAAAACAAAATGACCAAATTTGCCATGTTTTTCATTTTTGTTGCAGCAGATGCATTGAACTAAAAAAGACTGCTAACGAAACAGCAATTTTTCATTTTCATTTTTGTTTTTTGTTTCATTACCTAATGAAACGAAAATGAACTTTTTTGCAAAAAAGTCATGAAACGAAAATGAACCGAAACGGACCCCTAAATGACCAAACGACAAACGAAACACCATTTTTTTGAGTCGTGCCCATCTCTAGTGAATAATATTAATTTTTTCACAATTACAGTAGTGCCTCGTAAGACAATTTTAATTCGTTCTACAGGTTAATTCGTCTGATAAAAATTTATCTTACGAGGCATTGTTCCCCATAGGAATGTATTGAAAACCAATTAATCTGTTCTGGAGGGAGTGGATTAATAGGTTTTCAATTCATTCCTATGAGAAGGCTGTCTAAAATCCCCTCAGTCTTGGCACAGTTGAAGGCTGCAGCTGACAGACAACTGATTTTCACAGATCAAAATCAAGTGTTTGTCTTGGCTGTGTGGAGCAGCCTTCAGGTGCCTGTGATTTGAGGGGACAGCCACCTCCTCTTTGCCTATGTCTCTGCACCAACACTTGGGTGAAGAGGAGGAGGAGGAGGAGGAGGAGGAGGAGGCTTCTATCCTGACTTTCCTTCCCTGTAGCATCCGATCCATGTGTGCTACAGGGAAGGAAAGGTAGGATAGAAATCACCACCTCCTCTTCCCCAGGACTGAGGTAAGTGGTGGCTGTGGATCAGTTCCACCATCGCTTACCTCTGGGCTGGCCTAAAAACAATCGGTCCCTGCTCTGCCCAACAAAGTGATGGCAGAGCAGGTACCAATAGATCTTTGGTCAGCCCGGGTGCCTTGCAAGGGAAATTGGTGATCCATCACCACTGCTTGTCTTTCAAGCCTCCAGGGCTGGATGAAGATCAATGGGTCCATGCTTTGCCCACCAATTTGATGGGCAGAGCACAGTCCCTTTGACCTTCAGCCAGCCTGGGCTGTTTCCTTGCAAACAGCCCAGGTTGGGTGAGGCTCAATGGTACCTTGTAAAATGAATGGAACCCATTGGGAAAAAATTGTCTGATGAGTTTTTCCTGCCCCTGGAAATTCCATTCATCTTATGAGTTTTTCGTCTTAAGGGGCATTAGTCCTACGAGGTACCACTGAAGTTAGGGAATCTAGGTTAATTCCAATATGTTCATGGATTTTATTATTTGTATATAATAAAAAGAAAACAATATTCACGTATAATACCCTCTATAACTGTTCGTCTATGGATCTTAAGTTACAACCTGTGCAACAGAAATGGATGTTCCCTGCATATTGTAATCCACTATTCAATAAAGTTCTGACTGTGTCTCTTAACTTCTTCTGCTGCAATTTCTCCCAAGTGTGTCTTCAACATATGTTTTAGCTTTGGCAAGTTGTAGTTTTCTTTTGGGCTAAGGTTATATGACCAATTAATTTCAATTTGGGGAAATCTTTGAACTTTACAAACTCACTTCTACTTTTGCCTGAGGCTTGGAAAACAAAGTTCTGTTCCCTCAGAAGGAAGACAGCATGTGAAAAGATCTGAGTCACAGCCTTGAAATTGCAGGCTAGCTTCCTTGATTCCAAACCCCACCCTTCTCCCTCCCCCCACTCCCAAAAAGAAATCACATTTGCCAACATGATCTGACTGATAAGTTTGCAAAAATGAAACCAAGGAAGAAATCATTTAGGTAAGCCTCCGATTACTATGTTTTGGATGATTTAACCACTGTTATTATAAAGTGATTACTGCTAGAATCATGAAAATGCTTGATTTGTTCTTAATCACAAAGCATTCTCCATTTCCTGAGATTCTAAAAGTATTCCTGGTATGTCCCACTAATGTAGGTTTGACTTCTTCATGGATTGGCCCTAGTGATTTCCAATTAGTGCGCTTATCATAATCATATACTACATAATACATTTATTGTGTTCACATTTCATGTATTTAAATGTGCTGTGCTATCCACTGACATCTTGGAGGCAGAGAGGAAAGGTCCAGGACAACTTTGTCCCAGGTACCTGGTTCCTTTTAGCCCTGAGCATAACACAGTTCTCCACAGCCGTAAACTTTTGAAAGCTAACCCTCATACTTCTTGTCTCACTGTACTATTTTTTTAACAATGTGTTTGTAATGCAACATAGAGTTAAGTTATGAGTATTTATAAAGAGTAAGTGTTTGACCAATCGGATAGGCCATGGGTGGGGCTGAAGTGTATGTAAGCAAGTGTGCATGGAAACGACATTTGGATAGGATTCGGATATGGCACAGTCATTTGTTAAGATAGATAATGATTAGATAAGGGCAGGCTGAGGGGATATATTCATGTGTGTAACTTTATGGAGTAACAAAGACATAATAAAGTGTAGAAGTATTTAAAGTAATACCTCTTAAGACCAATGCCCCATAAGATGAAAGATTTGGAGATTTAAAAAAATTCTGGGTTGCTTCGCATAATGAAAATTTCCTATGGGATGCTCCACAAGACAAAAATCTGTTCTGCATTTTGAAACAAGTGTACCCAATATTCATTGTGCCCCCGTAGTTTATGGAGGGATGGGAGGAGTTTTTTTCATCAAGTTTTGGAGCTATTTTGGACAATTTTGCAGCAAGTTTTGAATTTTTAGAACTTGGAAAAGTAAAGAGCTGAGGTTACCTTGCTTTCTTTTTTGCTTTTGAATTGTTTTCTATTGCTATGCAGGCAGCAACAGGCTAGTGCTTCTTGTCTGGTGCTTGCTCTTTTGCTTTTGAATAGTTTTTGATTGCATTTTGGCGAGAAACTGCAAACTGCAGACAGTTTGCAGTTTCCCCTTTGTCTTGGTGCTTGCTTTTGCACTGCGGTGGGAAACGGTGGTTCTGGCTCCTCATGCCTTTAAAGAGACCTTTTAAAGAGGTCTGAACAAAAAAGGTACTCCCCCCCCCTCGCTTTTCTCGGACCTCCAGAACACGTTAATCCTTTTCACATCCTTTCCTATGAGAAACTGCACTTCACAAGACTTTTTTTTTGCAAAAGAAAGCGACCCGTAGCACATATTAATTTTGTCTTGTGGGGTATTACTGTATTATAAAAGAGACATTCATAATTGCAGTACAAATGCCTTCCGTGCTTGAACCATTAATATATGTTGTTGTTGTTGTTGTTCTTGTTGTTATTATTATTATTATTATTTTGAAACTTGAAAATCTGGGGTCAGAGTCAGACTCCATCATTATTTTAAGGTAATTTTAACAGTGGCAGTGGAGAAAAACCAGGACACCTCATAGTGAGCAACTGTATTTCCTATATCTATGTAAGTGATGCAGACAAGAGGTGAGCATGAACCACTGAGCCAATGCTTTGTGCTGGTTCACACTTCGGCTGAACAGGGGTTCATCATTTTCTAGTCCCACCTCCCTTGTTGGTGCCCAATTAGAGACAGAATCCTGGCTTCCCTGTCCTCCTCCTTCACACACTGCCTCTGAGTGGGTGGCCACAGGAGGAGCTGGGGCCAGAAAGTGACAAACGCCTGTTTCGGCAATGCACACACTGTTGAGTTGGCAATTTGTACCCATCTCTAAGAGACCTATGTCACAGTGAAACTTAAAATGCATAGTTAAAACCTATAGAAAGTTACAACTAACTTTTTTGCTGGATTTGTCTTAGCTTGGGTTGATTTCTTGCCTTTTTCTGTCTGGTGCACATCTATGATTAAACAACAGGGGTATGATTTTTGTTTCCCAGGCTTTCATCAAGACAACCTTTATTAAGTAGATCCAGTACAAAATTGTATTTTGTAATTATAATTCAGGGTATCTGAAGGACTGTATCTGCCCCAATGATCCTTCTCAGCTATTGGATTCTCAGAGAATGCCCTCCTGATGATCCAGTTGCTATCACAGGTACACTTGATGGGGACATGACCTTCTCTGTGGTAGCTCCCCAATTGTGGAATGCTCTCCCTTGGAAGATTAGCTGCCTCCCCCAAATACTACCACCAATAATTGAAGACTTGCCTTTTCAGACAGGATTATAATAACAAGGTTTTTGTGTGCTTTTTAAAAACCAAGTTTGTTAAAGTTAAGCCAGTGATCCCCAATCTTGTGTCCTACATGTTCTTGGCCTACAGCTCTCAGAGCTCCTTGTGACCACAGACGTGGCTTCTGAGAGCTGTCATCCAAGAGCATCTATGGGTCAATGTCTGGTGAAACTCTGAGTTATGCACTCAGAACTGGGGCAATGACAGGGGGAGGGAGAGAGGAATGAAACTGCCTCCTTTAGTTTATAAAATCTGCATAGATTTGATTTAATCTCTTTCCACCCATTGCCTCACTCCAATTTGTAAACTGTTACCAAAAATGAACAGAAACAGTGGATAGGTAGTAGTTCTGTCCTACCCAGCTTCTGAGAATGTGATTATTCTTCTGAAACAGCCAAAATTGTAAATCTTCTTTATACAATCTGGAAGTTGAGTCATGGCTACTGGAGTGTTTATCTTCTAGTGGGAAGCCAGGCATAATTGTAATAACTAAACTAAACAGATAAATTCCAGCCTCCTTCTCTTCCAAACTTAGATCAGGTCAGTGCTCTAAACAATCCCTTCACACATTTTCTCTCTTGGCATTTTTAAAAGGACTCAAATTCATTCATCAGCAGACACTGAGAATGGTTCACATAAGGAAAGATGCACATAAGACAAAATTGTTGAACAGACACTCTTGCCTTCCATCCTCTTTACTGGAACTTAGCCAGTGTCTGAGTTTCTTGAAGACAGGTTATGATCCAGGGCTTAAGTCCAACATTGACATACGTCCAATGTTTATTAGCCTCTCCTAGAGTAGACTCAGTGAATCAATGAGGATTTGGAGAGTCAACAATTGGGTCTATGCTACTTTAGAATAATATTGAACTTAGGCCACTGTGCTAGTGTTCTCCAGCACACAGCTTCCAATGACATTTTGATTTAAAACCAAGTGGCAACACAAGTTTCTCCATTTCCTGGAGTCAATTTACATTTACTTGATGCATAGGTGAAGGGGAAAAATGCCATGAGGAGACTGACCCCTCCAGGTTCTGCTGGATCCTGCTGGTTTGCAAATGTAAGTCCAGAGATTGAGAAATCTTCAGGTATCTCTTCTTTCTGCAAATATAGAAAATATTAGTTTTCAGACTACACATCTCTACCTGTGTACCTGCTGGCTGGGGACCATGGGAGTCACAGTGCAAACAAAAAAAAAAAATTAACTTCTCCCGCCTCTGCTCTCCTTCCTATATATGCCAACTGGAAAAAAAAATGTGACTCAATATGGCATACGTCTCGTAACTGAATCAAATGTTATTCTTGTGCACAAAAAAATAAATTGAATGTAACTGAAGTGGGGGAAATGAGTGGAGTAAACAGTTTGAGCTTCCTTCCACCCAGAAGTTGAATACCTTCAGCAAACGCAAGTCTCTCCCCATTTTTTAAAAAAGTAAGCCTAAGCATATCCGGTGCTGTGAAAGGAAAGTGAAAATAAGATCTAAAAGATGTTTGCAATTTTTGATCTGCCTCTTAGCTGGTGTTTTGATTTCCAGACTTTTCTTGTAAATGCACGTCTGCTTAATGAGGCTGGGTATTTCAGCTCCCCTCCCTCTGGCCCATTTAAAGCTCTTTTGTATCGTCAGAAATGTGGCTCTTCAAATTATCAGTTTATCATTGCATATGTATTTTACCAGTTATGTTTGTGATTTTATTCATAGCAGAATGTATTTTCATAGCGTAGCTAATGTCTATTTATTCTGCTCTTTCTCCATTGGGCTCATTATTTGTTGATGAGATTTTCTTTCTTCATCGCATGCATTTTTGACTCCTTGTAAAGAGCTGCTTCTAAAAATACACATCAAGCCATTCTTTTCCTTTTCATTGAAAGCAAGTACCTCTAAAGCAAGTCTTAAAAAAGGTGTTCAGACCCACATTAGGTTTTGGAGCAGGACTATCATTTAGGGATGAATTTAGTTGTTAGGTCCATCTAGAGTAGAGGCTTTGAATGAATTGTATTTTTTAAATTAGCATTTATTTCTAGGAACAAAAGAAAACCACACCAAAAAAATCAGTTCAGTTTGATCTTTAATGTAGGTCACAGGGCCAATGAGAATAAATGTGAAAAAATAAAGAAAGCAAAAACAGAGTGGCACCTTAAAGTCTAAGTGCTATATTTTTATGTGAGCTTTTGTGGACAAGTCCACTTCCCCAGATTTAATTATTGATTCAGAAGATTAGTCCTTTAGAAACTGAAGTTAACTGGCCATCAAGTAAAGAAATATGAGGCAATATCCATATCATTGTTATAGGCTACTTTAAAAGAAGGTTAAATGAGCTTAAAAGTTAAAAATTCCTTTAGAAAAACATCATTGACTGTGCCTACTGCCCACATATATCTGCAAAGGGGTCTGAAGGTATGAAACTGAATACCAACATAGAGTTGGACTGAGGTGGAGCCAAGAAAAAAATGTATATATTTCTGCTTGATGCTCCATGTATTCTTTATAGCTGCCTAGATGCCCTAAGCACATCCGATCTTGCCTGATTTCAGAAGCTAAGCAGGGTCGGCCCTGGTTAGTACTTGGATGGGAGACCACCAGGGAATACTAGGTGCTGTAGGCACCTGGAGTAGGAACTGGCAAGCCACTCCAGTATTCCTGCCAAGAAAACTCCATTGACATGGAGTCACGAAGAGTCGGTCACGACTGTAACGACACAACAATTTGAAGCTCTTTCCCTCAGCACACCTCATGAGGCACACATAGAGGAAGAAGTGGTTCCACCGGAGGATCTCTCCCTCATCACTATTGATGAGATACAAGATCAGGTACATGTTGATGAGCAGGCTGCAGGAGAGAAGCTCATTGTGCTAGGGGATTCTATCATTAGAAATACGGAGGGATGGATTTGTGAGGAGCATGATAACCGGATGGTCACTTGCCTGCCGGGCGCAAAGTTTGCAGATATCACCAGAAATATAGAGAGCTTGTTAGAGAGAACTGGGAAGGAGCCAGTGGTCATGGTACATGTCGGTACCAATGATGTCGGGAAGGCCAAGCGGTCAGTCTTGGAAGCCAAATTCAGGTTGCTAGGTAGAAGATTGAAGTCCCGGGCTTCCAAGTTAGCATTTTCAGAAGTGCTACCTGTTCCTCGTGCAGGACCTGCAAGGCAGGCAGAAATCAGAAGCCTCAATGCGTGGATGAGGCGATGGTGTCGAGAGGAGGGCTTTAGATTTGTCAGGAACTGGAGAACATTTTGGGACAAGCCAAACCTGTTCAGGAGGGATGGGTTGCACTTGAATCATGATGGGACCAGATTGCTGGCACTCAACCTCAAAAAGGCAGCAGAGCAGCTTTTAAACTGATAACTGGGGGAAAGCCGACAGGAGCTGTGTGGCATCCGGTTCGGAACACCTCATCCTCGGGGAATGAGTTTGGAGAGGGTAGAGAATCACATAGAGATGACATAGCAAGTATTGACACTGGCAGAATAGCGGAATGTGACAGTTTGTCTACTGAAAATAAAAGCTGTGGGGGGACAAGAACAAGGCAGCAGCTGTTGCGGGACCCACTGTACAAGTGCTTCTACGCCAATGCTCGAAGCCTCAGAGAACTTGAACATCTGGCAGCTAGGGATAACATTGATATAATAGCCATAACAGAAACCTGGTGGAATGTGGAGAACCAGTGGGACACAGCAATCCCAGGCTATAAACTCTATAGAAGGGATAGAGAGGGGCGGGTTGGAGGAGGAGTGGCCATCTATGTCAAAGAAGGCGTAAAATCCAGCAGAATGGGGATTGACAGAGGGTCTGACTCCACCATAGATTCACTGTGGGTTAAACTACCAGGTCCAAAGAGTGATGTGATAGTTGGAGTATTCTATCGTCCACCAGATCAAAAACTTGAGGGGGACCTTGAAATGAGGAGAGAAATCATGGAGGTGGCTAAGAGGGATAGGATAGTAATCATGGGGGACTTTAATTATCCCCACATTGACTGGGCCAATGCGAGCTCTGGGCAAGAAAGAGAAACTGGGTTTCTCGACTTGCTGAATGACTGTGCCTTAGAGCAACTTGTCATGGAGCCCACCCGAGAACAGGCAACTCTAGATCTAATATTGTGTGATACTCAGGACCTCGTCAGGGATGTGAATGTCACTGAGCCTCTGGGAAACAGTGACCATGCTGCAATTACCTTTGCCATGCATGTCGGAGGAAGAGTGTCAACCAAATCAGACATAAAAATCCTTGATTTTCGAAGGGCAAACTTCCCTCAGATGAGGAAACTAGTTAGAGAGAAACTGAAGGGGAGGGTTAGAAGAATCCAATCTCTTCAGAGTGCATGGAGCCTGTTTAAAACAACAATAATAGAGGCCCAGCACAAGTGCATACCACAAAGAAAGAAGAGCTCATTTAAGTCCAAGAGGACACCGGCATGGTTAACGAGTGGAGTTAGAGAGGCTCTAAAGCACAAGGAGAGGTCCTTCTGTAAATGGAAATCCTCCCCAAACGAGGAAAATAAAAAGGAACACAAACTCTGGCAAAAGAAATGTAAAAAGATGATAAGGGAGGCAAAGAAAGACTTTGAGGAACGCATGGCTAGCAATATAAAGGGTAATAATAAAAGCTTCTTTAAATATGTTAGAAGTAGAAAACCTGCCAGAGAACCAATTGGGCCTCTGGATGGTGAGGGAGGAAAAGGGGAGGTTAAGAAGGACTTGGCCATTGCAGAGAAATTGAACGAGTTCTTTGCGTCTGTCTTCACGACAGAGGACCTTGAGTGGATTCCGCTGCCTGAGCCGCCCCTCTTGACTAAAGAATTAAATCAAATACAGGTTAAAAGAGAGGAGGTTTTAGGACTAATTGATAAATTGAGGATTAACAAGTCACTGGGCCCAGATGGCATCCACCCAAGGGTTATTAGGGAACTGAGAAATGAAATTGCAGATCTCTTAACGGTTATATGCAACTTGTCTCTTAAAACGGCCACAGTGCCAGAGGACTGGAGGATAGCAGATATCACACCAATTTTTAAAAAAGGAAGGAGGGGGGACCCAGGAAACTACAGGCCGGTTAGCCTTACATCTGTCCCAGGGAAGATGGTGGAAGGCCTCATCCAAGAGAAAATCTTAAAAAAAAAAAAGAACAAACCTTGCTGAGAGAAAATCAGCATGGCTTCTGTAAGGGTAAATCTTGTCTTACAAACCTTTTAGAATTTTTTGAAAAGTTCAACAGGCACGTGGATTTGGGTGAACCGGTGGATATAGTCTATCTGGATTTTCAAAAGGCTTTTGACACAGTCCCTCACCAAAGGCTGCTGAGAAAATTGCATAGTCAGGGGATAAGAGGGCAGGTCCTCTTATGGATTGAGAACTGGTTGAGATCCCGGAAACAAAGAGTAGGTGTCAATGGGAAATTTTCACAATGGAGAGAAGTGAAAAGCGGTGTGCCCCAGGGCTCGGTCCTGGGACCGGTGGTTTTCAATCTGTTCATAAATGACCTGGAGACAGGGATAAACAGTGAGGTGGCCGAGTTTGCAGATGACACAAAACTTTTCCGTGTGGTAAAAACCAGAGAAGATTGTGAAGTGCTCCAGAAGGATCTCTCCAAACTGGGGGAGTGGGCTGAGAAATGGCAAATGCGTTTTAATGTAACCAAATGTAAAGTAATGCATATTGGGGCAAAAAATCCAAACTTCATCTATCAACTCATGGGCTCTGAGTTATCCGTGACGGATCAGGAAAGAGATCTTGGTGTGTTGGTGGACAGCTCCATGAAGGTGTCTCCCCAATGTGTGGCAGCGGTGAAGAAGGCCAATTACGTGCGAGGGATTATCAAAAAGGGGATTGAAAATAAAACAGCCAACATTATAATGCCGTTATACAAAACAATAGTAAGGCCCCATCTGGAGTATTGTGTACAATTCTGGTCACCGCATCTCAAGAAAGACATAGTGGAACTGGAAAAGGTGCAGAAGAGAGCGACTAAAATGATTACTGGGCTGGGGCACCTCCCTTATGAAGAAAGGCTAAAACAATTGGGCCTCTTTAGTCTGGAAAAAAGGCGCTTGAGGGGGGATATGATTGAGACATACAAAATAATGCAGGGTATGAGTAAAGTGGATAGAGGGAAGCTCTTCTCCCTCTCTCAAAATACCAGAACTAGGGGACATACACTCAAATTGAGTGCTGGGAGAGTAAGAACTGACAAAAGAAAATATTTTTTCACCCAGCGTGTAGTAAGTCTATGGAACTCCCTGCCACAGGATGTGGTGATGGCATCTGGCCTTGATGCCTTCAAAAGGGGATTGGACAGATTCCTGGAGGAAAAGTCCATCACAGGTTCCAAACCGTGATGGAGATGTGTAGTCTCCAGGCTTTAAACTGGGGTACTTCAAGGGCCAGATGCAGGGGAGTGGTATCAGGAGACAGATATCTAGTCTCATGCGCTCCCAAACGCATCTGGTGGGGCCGCTGTGAGATACAGGAAGCTGGACTAGATGGGCCTTTGGCCTGATCCAGCATGGCTCTTCTTATGTTCTTATGTATGTTCTAACACACACACACATCATGTATTCTTTGAATGTATTGTGGCTAATTTCCAAAGAGGGCTGCTTACTCTTCTGATTCCTAAAGAACACAAATGGAAATGCATGTCTTTCTTGATATTGTTATACTACATGTCCCATCATCCTCTACTTTTTATTGTAATGGTAAGGGCAGAGGGCACTTATAGTCCAATAACATTTTCAGAACCACACTGTCCACTATCCTTCAGTAATATACAAAAATGCTGAATTTCCTCCAAATTCCTTCAAAAGTCCATGTTTTTCTTTCACAAATATACTGTTTTGATACATTCCAATGTCTCTGAATTGACAAATCTAATGATGTACCATTATTGACACTTACACACAAACAAAAATATACTGTTGTTAACATATAGGCTTCTGTCACAATTTTTCTCATTTGACCCGCTACCCCATTTTGTAGCTCCTAAGATCAACAAGACACTGTAAAATGCATTCTTTTTTTTCTTAACATTTTCTTGCATTTTTTCCTGTCACCATCCTACATGAGCATGTGTCCATGATATTTACACTTCTAGCAGGAGCTTGTTATGTTTGCATATGTCTAGCCAGTTTTGCTAGGATGTAATACAGAGATGGGCAGGAAATGAAAAACAAAACACTGCCTTGTCATTTCATTATGTAATGAAATGGTAGGACGAATTTAATTGCAAAACAAAACAAAACAAAACACCTCATAAGATGAATACCCCGTAAGACGAAAAACTCATAAGACGAATGAAATTTCCCGGTACAGTATAGGAAAACTCAGATGAATTTTTCCCTGTGGGTTCCATTTGTCTTACAAGGTACCATTGATCCTCGCCGAGCCTGGGCTGTCTTTGTTGGGCAGAGCAGGGACTGATTGATCCTTGGCCAGCCTGAAGGTAAACAGCGGTGGTGGTGATCCGCCGCCACTGCTTACCTTGCTCCCAGGGTAGAGGAGGTGGTGAAGATTTCTATCCTGCCTTCCCTTTTCAGGAGCACTCACAAATCAAATGCTACAGGGAAGGAAAGTCAGGATAGAAGCCTCCTCCTCTTCCTCCTCTTCACCCAAGTCTCAATGCAAGTCTCGGTGCTCTGAGCTGTCAAAATCAGCTGTCTGTTTCTGCTACAAGGGGGAAGAGCCTTCTGCTGCCCCTTGACTGAGGAGGTTTTAGTCAGCCTTCCCATAGGAATGCATTGAAAACCTATAAATTGCAGTGACTGACGGATCCAATACCCTAACAGCACTCCTGTTCTTCTAGTGATCTTATCACTCTATCTAGAACCAGCCACACAGCATCATCTGGATTGATCATTACCTTCCTGCTGAAATACACAAAATGATGACGCAAAAAATCATATTGTTGATTCTTTAATTTTTGTTTGGTTTTACTTGCTCTTTCTTTCCCAAAACAGGGCCCTATATCCTATAAAACTCTATGGTGGAGGGGGGGGGAATAGAGGTGTCAAAAGCTGAGCAGAAAGTTATCAAAACAGCAGTCATTTAATTTTTTTTTAAAAAAATAGTAATGGGGAAATAGATTGGATGGAAAACAACCCTAGAGGGGATTCAGGGGCTGTGAGTTCCTCTTTTTGTTATCCCAACATGGTTGTTATGAAATGCTTTATCCACCACAGGGAGCTGAAAAGGTATTTTTGCTTCCTTCACATCTGCGGGAGATGACCTTAAATTTTAGTAGAGCTACATTCCCTTGGTTTCAATCTAACCCATCAATGACACACATTTCACATTGGCTATCACTAATTCAAAATACATGGAGAAGGCTGAAGCACTCCCTTGTTGCCACTGTTTGATCCAATACATCATTTCATGGAGAAACTTTTTTATTATCATGATATTATGCGGGCACTGCTGCTGCACACTGCTGTCAACATCATCCATAGGAAGCGAAAATGTCTCAATTTTGTCACATTCTACCTGCATCTTCATCCAATCCTTTCTTCATATCAGTTTCTCTGACTTTTCCCCCTCTCCTTTTTATAATGGAACTTCATGGTGATGGTCCTATTTGTTTTGAAGCAAGCATACTTGTATGTAAGTCTTATATACACTTCCCCTATTGATTACTGGTCTGTTTCTCGCCTTTGGATAGCAACACTAGAAGCTGAAAGCACAAAAGCTTAGGCCAGTGTGTCTTAGAGCTGAATCTCAGGACCGAACCATGTGCAGTGAACATAACCTCAAAATCAGTACTAAAACCCCATAAAAATCAGGTGGAATTGATCAGGTGAAGACCAATATCCTTTTTGTATGCTGTGTAGAATATATCTTTATGAAGCAAGTGTGTTATCAGAGCTGTATAGTGTATAGAAATTGCTTTAACACAAATTCTTAGAAAATATCAACCCTCACAAAACCAATGACAAGTTTTACGTAGAATGAGCAGATGTAATTTATTCATCTTGGATGCCTACTGTATCAGTCTGCTTTATAATCTGAGCTACTAATCATGTTACGTGCTCTCTATAAGGTAGGATGTTTCACTATGTTGCATTTGTATTTTTTTCTTTCATTTTTACCAATCTACATTTTAACATTATATTTCAGGTGTCTCACTTTGTAAGATTCCCTGAAACTGTTTGCCAGTGGGTGGCCATGCAATTTTATGAACACAAATGACACGTTGAGATCAGATTAATGGTACAGTAGCCAGCTGCCCCCCTCCAATTTTGTCAACCCTTTACCAAGTCAATTAATTAATGTCTGCAGTATGGTGTTCCCTCCTAAGAGTTCCTTTTTTGTTAAGACATATTTGGAAGCTTAGTACGTAATGGCACATTTCCCATAGATTTCAACATGTTGTAAGAGCTGCTGACAGGGTGATGAAGCATAATCATTTATGAATAAAACTGTTGTCTTCTCGTGTTTTCAATCTCCAGGTTATTATCTCCATATGCTCTACTAGCGACATACTCTGTTTCATTAGGAGATTTCCACAAACAGCACGGACGGCAGCCAAATTGTGTGGCGAATGTGCAGTCAAGACTGTAGCTCAGATCATCACGCTCCTTTAGAAACCTCAAGCCCATCCATTTTAATCAGTGATGCACCAGGGCATCGCTGTTCGGACTCAGCTGTTAAATTGCTAATTAACTCACTTTTGAGGAAAGAGGTAATCAGTCTGAGAAAAACAGAAGCTTCTGTCAATTGACTCAGTCTGGAAATTCATGGCCTACTCTCTCTGTCCCAGCAGAGCAGAACTGTGGTTTGCTGTTGTGGTGATTCAGTACTTCTCAGGCAGGTGTGTGTCTCTGTGTTCCTGCTGGCTGCAGGCTGGCTCTTAGGGGAGAGAAAGAAGAGATTTCTCTTGCAGCCTCCCTGTGTACATGTGTACCTCTCGGTGAGTACCCTCCCCTGTGCCGCAGTGCAGTCACTTGGTGGCTGCCTTACGCCCTGGGCAACACCCGCCGCTGCATTTGCAGCCTCCCTGCATACCTAGTCTATACTGTATCTCTGCCAGCATCATTTTTTTAGTGTTTTTCCTCTGGTCTGGGGAGTTGGGGAACGTCCATGCGCGGAAATGCTTTAAGTTATGCAAAAAGCAGGTAAAAATGTAAAACGAAAAATGAAACAATTTTTTTCAAAAAAATCACGAAAAACAAAAATGAACAGAAATGGACCTGCAATGAAAAATGAAAAACCGAAACTTCATTTTTTTGATTCATGCCCATCTCTAGTAGTGGCCTCTGTAGTGCTGCTTTTTAAGTTAATGTGGAGGCTGCAGCTAACGAAGAACAGTATGGCCAGACCAGAAATGGGGATGGGAAGACAGCAGCATATTATCTTCGACTCTGGCCATACAGCACTGGCAGCCAATCCACTTCCATGTTGGTTTTAAGGTTCTAATGTTAACGCACAAAGCCCTAAACACCTCATTATCTGTCAGAACTGAGAATCGCCCATAACACTCACTTTGCCGAGGCTAAGCACTTGTGGATGTTGACCCTGAAGGTGGCATGGAAAACATCTACTAGGAACTGGGACTTTTCGGTGGTGGCACCACACTGATCAACTCAGCTGCTCATGGAGTTCTTCCTGTCTCCCTCCCTGCAGGTTTTTAAAAGACAAATCAAGACCTGTCTGTATAGACTGGCTTTCCTGATTACCAATGCTCCTGATCAAGTTTCTGGCCACCATTTAATTCTGCTTCTGTTTTTGGCCTTCTTATGTTACATTTTGGTTTTGTTTCACTACTGTTATGTTAATTGCTTATTAATTGCAGTTTCATTGTGCTTCTTATCACTCTTTATATTTTATATTGAATATTGTATTATAAATGTTTTAGTTTTGTGAACTACCCAGAGTGGCCTCTGCGCCAGATGGCAATAACATGTATGTCACATAACTAACTAACTAACTAACTAACTAACTAACTAACTAACTAACTAACTAAATAAATAAATAAATAAATAAATAAATAAATGTTCTGGATTCTCCCTATGGACTTATTTTTCTTGCATCTCTGAAAGAGTACTCTTCTTTCCTTTGGAAGGGGTTTCCTTTACAATAACCAGAATAATTAGGAAGCAAAGCCTAGCAAGCATTGCTCAAATTTCTTTTAACTTCCACCAAATATTTTGGAGAAACATGCTGTTTCTACCCAAACAATAAACAAGATAAAAATAATGGCAACTCTACAAGTGAAACAATATCACCACCAAGATTCAGGAATTTTGTACATAATTTGCTTTCAAAAATGCATGATAACATTTCCTTAGAGGTGAAGGTTCAACTAGATTGTCACTGGATTGCAAACACAGTGAGAGACAAATAAAACATTGAGATTTATTTTCAAGAATTTCAAGGAAAAGCAAAGCAAAAATAAAACCTATTGAAACAAATAGGTGGAAACAAAAAGATATTTATTGCATGCCTATGCTACACTTCTCCAGGTTCTGCAGTTATAACTGGAGTTTATGTCTCTACAATAAGAAATCCAGATGGTCGGAGTATATCTAATTAATTATGGGCCTTTTTACGTGACCCCTAAGATCCGCTGGCCACTTAAATTTGGACCAGAGATCTTAGGGGTTCGTCGCTCTTCCTCTGTCCCCACCCCCCTCCGCACTTCCTGGTTGCTGGTTGCGTGAGGGAGGGAGAAAAAGAGAAAGAAAAGCATGCCGCTCACTTTGTTCTGCCTCTCGTCTCTGTAAGGCCATCAAGTCCAACCCCCTCATCTCTGTAAAAGTAGCTCTTAAAGGGGCGGGAGCCAAAAAGCAGCAAACAGAAGCAAGGAGAGCCCCGCACTCACTATCGTTGCACCGCATCAAAAAATTTTCACCTCCAAAGAGAAGGTACAAGAAAAGTGTGCTGGGTCGCTAAAGTGGGTGGGGTCGCACTTAATTGTCTGCAAACTCCAGAGGTGGTGGGGAAACATTTTTAAGCTCCGGAGCTTGCAGCCATTTGCAGCGGAGCTTAGGGGTCATGTATAAACGCCCTTATGTGTATCTATAGGTTGCTAGTGCCTTTTTAATGCTCAGTATTTCCTAAAAAAGCAATCAGTCTTTTATATCTTGAATAAATTCCACACTGTGTTCATTATCTTCCCCCATGTCATTTTCTTAAAAACTAGACAAGGTCCCATTAGATTTGGAAAGATGGCACATCATAATAGCATGTCTTTTTTACATAATGAAAAATCTGGTGTAGCATTTGGTGTGATTATAATTGTAATCCATGTTAACACAGAAAGTATGGCTTATGACTAATTGATAGGCCAAAGATTTAAATTAAAAGTGAGCTATGTTTGATGGCTCTCAATTTTGACAGATTTTCCACTTGCTGTAGCCACAAAAATGGTTTTGGGATATATAATTTCCCCTCTGGAGTGAAATGTTTTGGAAACAAGTCCCATACTTTATGAATTTAACCAATGCGGAGCAAGGATGAAGTTAACCAAGTACACAGCTCTTATATCCATCCAGGTCCATTCTGAAGAGCATCTGTTTCTCTAAGCTGAAAACAATCCACTAGCCACACATTGATAAATGGGGAAAAATCATTTTGCATATCAATGCAAACTTTCAAGCTTTTTGCCTCTCAAAACAAGAGAAGAACCACAACTGAGGTAAGTGGCAACTTCATTTCATCTTAAAAAAAAATACAAATGTTTTAAAAATAAATATAATCCACAAATGTCTTCATATTCAAAATTATTAGGGTGATTAGGGTCTGAATGGATGGCAAAGGTTCAGATGACTAGATCAGTATATTAGTATATATTCGCCTGTGACATTGTATATACTGGTCTAATTAGCTTTGTCACCCATTCAGACCTTAATTACCAACCATTGTGATGGAATGAATCATGTACTGTCTGATACAGATTTGATTGCAAATTGTTGGTAAGGAGAACCCTTGGGAACATCTAACTGTTAACAGTGGTTTTACATTGGCAACACTTTTATACTCTACCCAGAGACATGTCTACTCCAGTCATTTGACAATACATGCTTAGATATACAAAATTATATGAAAATTTTAAAAATCTTCCTTTTTAGCTGCCTAGTGCAAATGTGGTAAACTCCTTCCCCCTTCATAATTTGGAATCAGTAAAAGTAAACACATTATTATTATTATTATTATTATTATTATTATTATTATTATTATTATTATTATTATTATTATTATTATTATTATTATTATTATTATTATTATTATTATTAATCTGTTCCTCCAATGATTTTAAATCAGTGTGTTTAAATATCCCTATCCACATCAAACTGAAGCATTGTAATACTCCTAATGGTGGCTCAACAAAATAAATACATTGGTATGTTCCACATCACACAACATGGGATGGTGATTAGAGATGGGCACAAAATGAAAAAAAAATTCATTCCATTATTCGTTATTCATTTTGTTACATAATGAAACGAATAATGAAAATTGTGATGAAATTGGAACAAACCGAACAGAACCACGAAAATTAGGTTCATTACATTTCATTTTTGTTAATGGCAATGCGCAATGAAATGAGCTGTTTTTAAATGTTAAAAAACATCATGAATATCCATAAAAACCCAGCAATAATTATTTATTCTGCCTGATAATACCTACCAGGGGGGTTGGGGTCCTTAAAACGTGCAAATATGTCTTTTCTCAGATTGCTGTATTTTTTTTTCCTTTAAGGGGAGTTAAGGGACATCAACCCAAAATGGCTTCCAGATGCCTAATATTGATTTCTTGGCCATTAAAATGCCCTGGACATCCGTAAAAATGCAGTGATAATTATTTGAAATTATTACCTACCAGGGGGTTGCGGTCCTTAAAACATTTGTTTTTGTCTTTCTCCCATCGCAATGTATTTTTTTCTTTTCCCTTTAAGGATGACACAAAATGGATTCCAGCCACAAGACGGATGCAAGCCATGTGATGGGATCATGTAAATTCTTGGACAATTTCAACCAATAGCATGCCCAGGTTGCAGACTGGGTAGGTGTGGCAGTCACAGAGGGCATAAAAAGCGTTGGCAATCCCCGTCCTCCTTGCAGTCTGCGGTGGGAGTTAGGGTGGGATTGCTGTCTCTGCTACTCATTACTTTAGGCCAGCCAGACAGGTACCCACATGCCCTGGGTCCAAAACACAAGTTCTTGAGATCCAGATTTCAAAGTTTCAAAGGAAGGGGCAAAGCAATCTTAAAATCCCCAGAGAGACATCTGGGAGGAGCTAGGTGAGGATAGGGGTCCCTATTCAATGTCAGATGGGAGCTCCACCACCCACATGCTACAAAGGCACGTTTAGGACAGTGGAAAGCTCAGTGGGAGTAAGCCTACTGTCCATGCCTACTTCACTTTTGTTCATAAGAGGCTCTGATGGGGCATTTAAAGGCAGGTGTTACTTGGCCTTCCTTTGGATTTGCTGGGCCCAAAGCCCTTCCATTCTTCTACGAAGACTTTGGGATTTGCACACACACTATGCCAACCTATACCATAGCTAACTTCCTTAATTTCAAGTGGGAGGGGTTTATCATCACTGTGACAGAAAAAGTCACACAAGGAAACTTCCCTCCACACCTCCTCCCAATGCCAATGCAAGTCAGGAGGGCTTGGGGAGCAGCAAAAGGACTAGTCACTTCAGCCCCATTCCCCAACCCTACTCAGGATTATTTTTAAGGTCCCCTTTGTTACTGTGGAGAAGAAATGTGCAGGCATATGTGGGTAATGCCTGATGATATCAAAATGGAAGAGGGACTGCTAAATATATTTTGGGAGGAAGAGCTTGTGGCCTGAACAGATGCTTGTCTTTCCCTTAAGTCTAGAAAGCAAAAATCTTCATCTATTGTGGAAAATTAAGAATAGTAGTGATACTTAATTTGAGGCATTGCCCCTACTCCTTTTTGGCCACCTCAGAATCCAACCAGTCCTTTTCTTTTCTTTTTACTGCTAGCATTTAGTCACAAAGTAAAGGAAAAAGGCAAAAGAATGGTGTAACAGTATTAGCCTTATAGCTGGGAAAGGTGGTAGAATGAGAGGCCTTCTAGAACTTCCTCAAGAATACTTATAGCAGAAAGAAAAATATGACTGTCTCAGCAAATACTTGGGCTAATTTAACCATGGTGGTAAAACTGTCAGTGGTACCCTTTCCTCAGTAATTGACTGGTGCTAAAGAGTATTATGACCTTTGAAAATGTCATCTTCTGCAAAGAACATGCTGTTTAGAAAAGGAAGGAAGGGAAGAATTTCCTGTACAAACTGGAAAGTGTTGTGACAATGGCTGACTGATGGTCGCCTCATTTTTGCATTCTGTTTGCCCAGTAGGATAGTATGCTGTATAAAGCTACAGTTAGCAACAAGTTTGTGAAATTTACTCCATGTTATAATATGTAGATGAATGCCATTTGGTCTACATTGTACAGTGTTGCCTCGTAAGACAAATACCCTGTAAGATGAAAAACCCGTAATACGAATGTAATTTCTGGGAATGGTTTGTAAGAAAAAATTTCCCTATGGGTTAAATTCATCTTAGGAGGTACCATTGCAGATTGGGTGCTGCAGACCAAGCAGTGTGCAACATCCGATCCCCAGCATTGGGGGCTTTCTGAGGGAAGTGGCAGCAGCCCCGGCAGGGCTGGGCAAGTATCACTGGGTATCTGCTTCACCCACCAACTTGGTGGAAAAGCAGGGGCCCAATTATCTTTGCCCAGCCCTGCTGCCACCACTTCCCTCAACCCACCTCCATTGCCGGGGCTGTTTACGAGGAAAGCAGTGATGGATCACCACCACCGCCGCTTACCTCGTAAACAGCCTGGTCTGTCAAACAGCCCAGACAGGGCGAGAATCAATGGATACCTGCTTCACCCACCAAATTGGTGGGGAAAACGGACCCATTGCTTGTTACCCAGCCTGGAGGTAAGCGGCAGTGGTGGTGAACTGCCGCTGCCGCTTCCCTTGTAAACAACCCAGGCTGGGCGAGGATCACTGTGTCCCTGCTTCACCCACCAATTTGGTTGTTTGCAAGGGAAGCTTTTCACCTGCCCCAACCCAGCTAAGAAGGGGAAAAGCTTTCCCCCTTTTCTGGGTTCACAGGTAGCGGAAGGCTGCTCCCACACAGCCAACAGACAGTTTGGAGCTGTAGAAATCAGCTGTCTGTCAGCTGCAGGGGAAACAGCCTTCTGCAGTCCAATGATTAAAGGGCTTCGGGACAGCCTTCCCATAAGAATGCACTGAAAACCTATTAATCCATTCCCTCCAGAACGGATTAATTAGTTTTCAATGCATTCCTACAGGAAACCTCGTTTTGCAAGATTATTGTTTTATAAGATGAATTGCCTTGTAGAACAAATTAAAATTATCTTACCAGGTATCACTGTATTTCCTTCAGGAGAGAGTTCTATTGTTCTCTCCTTGTCACCTGTGAATGAAAGTGTATAAATAGCATTTTTTTAATTTGAGAAAGGATCTGATCTCAAGCAGCATCAAAAAAGCAGAGACAATTTTGCTTTCTATTTTCCTATTTATTTGATGGAAATTAAGTGACATCTACTGCAGCTTCATTTAATTATTGTCTTCACATCACAGAACCATCACACCCTGGAAAAGCTGCTTTTGTAGCCAACAGGGCCTAGAAGCCCCAAGGAAACAGCTGAATCCCCACTGCCAAAGAATGGCCAAACCAGATGGTACATTCTAGGAGCTATAATCTGATATCAGTACAGAAGAACTTGCAGGGCAGACAAATCTTCTTTAATTGTCAGCCAATTTGGTGGTGGTGCAATCCTGCACTGTGAATATGCATTAGGAAGAGTATCTAGACATGTCCATCATCAACTTCTCCATAGTTACAGCATTGAATCTGTAGACATTAGTGCAGTAAATTGGGGACGTTGCTCAAATGTACATTCCACGTGTGAGCAAAACTATTCTCTTAAACCTAACACTCTAATGTTTGGGTGATAGTGGCAGCACTGTATGCTCTCTCCATACACGTTCACAGTGGTGAGTAGAGATGGGCACAAAACAAACTTTTGGTTCATTTTGTTATTCATTATTCATTTTGTTATGTGAAGAAACAAATAACGAATTGCCCCATCTAAGAGAAACAAAATGAAAATTTCCATTTTCTTTTGGTTCGTTTCGTTCGCCGGTGTATCCTACCTGGTGTTGGTCCTTCCTGGTCCGGTCCTCTGTGCTGCAGAGAGGGGGCATCCACCCCACACATTTCAGCCACTGGTCAGGGGAATGGACAACTGGAACAACAATGAACAGGGACTTTGAGTATCTTGCTTTGCTTCTTTCATCCTCCTCCAAGTACTCCATATGATAACTTACTTCATTAGAAGATATGATGACATTCTCTTTTTCAGTAAACACACTTCCACCACCAGCAGGCAATGATGTGGCGTGGGTACAAGAAATCCTTAAAGAATATGGGATACGGCAGACCACTCCAGTATTCCTGCCAAGAAAACTCCATGGACATGGAGTCACCAAGAGTCGGTCACGACTATAATGATTCAACACAAGACATTTTAGTAAGACACTGTCCATGTGTCTTAACAATAGACTTTAATTGGTGTCTAGTGTTCTCCTGATAGACAAAAGGAGCCCAAAGCTACGCTAGAGAGGCCCCATTGAAAAGACTACAGGTGAAGTGACATAATGCTGCAGTTTGTGAATATAATGCTGATAATTCCTATGGTGCTTCATGAAAAGGCATGCAAAAATATGTGTGCCTAATGACCTAAGTCTACTCATTAGGATTATGTTTGTGGATAAGCACAGTAGGCCTTCATTATATCTGTTTGCCCGGCTTTCTAAAAATAACATAATGTTTGTCTTGCATGGACAAAGACTGCAGAATATTTCCAAGTGACTTTAAAACTCAAACCTGCACCCACATACATAACAGATCTCTCTCTTTCTCTCACTCTCTTTCTTCTTCTAATCCCAGACCAAAGTAGCACAACTCACTGAATATACCAAGTGCATTATCTGAAAAGCTCTTTCTCTATATGTCATATGTATATGCATGTCTTTTGTTCAATTGTGAAACAAACAGGTTTCAATTTTGCCTCCCCCCCCACCGTTAGCCTCTGAATGTGAGAGTTACAGCCCTCATTAATGACTCATCCCACTAATCTCCATTCTATTCATAGCTTCACATTACTGTCTCCTTGCCACCACTGCTTCCACTGTCAACGCCATTGCTTCAAATAAAGAAACAGGCTGTTAAGAGCTCCTGTGGTGCAAGGACGGGAGAGCTTCTCTCCCCCCTTCCACAATACCCTTCAAAAACAATGGAAAAAACAGAACTCAGTTTTTTTTCCCTCCCAAGATGAAAGTAGGCAGTGAACAGGCTTGCTGAGGTACATCAAGCGCAAGTAAGTGTCCTTCTGAGGTTGGTGTGATTACCTGGCTCATCACACTGGTCACACATTTCTTCCCAAGAACTGTGCTATAAACATTGCTTCACATGACAATACCACCTCCTCTGTGTATTTCAAGCATCTGGCATACCTTGATGTCTTAGGAAATCTGTGGAAAGAATCTCTCTCTCTCTCTCTCTCTCTCTCTCTCTCTCTCTCTCTCTCTCTCTCTCTCTCTCTCTCTCATTTCCCTATATTTCTTCTATTTTACCTACCTTTCTTCTATTTATAACTTCTCTCAAAAACATACATGCATGTCAGCCTCACTTGGCCTCCTAGTGATCTCTGTGCCAGGCTGGCTCACCTCTGCTTGAAGTAAAGAACAACGAAGTATCCTGCTATTCCTCCATGTATGGACAAACTAGGCAACCAGACCCATTTCACTTCACTGCTAGTGTTAACCTTCTCCCCCAGAACTGAGGACATCATGCTGGAAGAAATAGCCAGGTATGAAGGGTGGAGAGTTACTGTTGCCCCACCAGTAGCCTCTCTCGTCTGAGGCGTCACTTGCCTAATGATAGGGTCACCCCTTGCAAGTGCTGTCAAGATTGCAAATTCTGTATTGCTACTGGGGTACACTAATTACTTGGAAGGTGACACACACCCCACACCTCAGTTAAGACTGTTGTCCTTGAGCTGATATTTCTAGTATGAGAACAATTCCCTTCCATTGATCACCCTGTGCTAATGGGCTTTTCCCATTTCTGAGCCCCACACCCATATAAATCAGGATTGGGATATCATATATATTTCAAGTTCCCATTCCCCTGCGATTTTCTCCTGTCAAGATTCCATGCCAGATCTTCCCCTGCAGAAATGAGATTTCTTGGCTTCCCACTAAAATGTGATCCCTGTCACATTTTGCTCTTTTGTTTTTTACCTCAGTCTATCTCCTCCCTGGAGTCTTCCACAGAAGACTTTATCAACTTCTGTTCAGTTTAACACCTTCTCTGTAGCAAAGGTGCTATTTTGCATGTGAATAGTCATGATCCTGTACAGTAGAGGTTTCTCCCATTTAAAAAAATTGACTCCCTGAACGCCAAGAAATCCTATAAGAATTCCTGTGAGGTTTCTTGGAGGGGAAAAAAATCTCTTCTACAGAAATATCTCTGCAAGGAGAAATAAGCTTTTTAAAATCTTGGGTGTTTTTTTTTTCTGAGTGTGTGAGAAGCTATGGTTTTCATATCTCATTAAAGACCCATTTATTTCTGTAGGTCTCTAGGTCAGTGGGGATGAACCTTCGGCACTCCAGATGTTTTGGACCACAACTCCCAGAATTCCAAGCCTGTATTGATAATGACAAAGGACTGTGGGAGTTGTGGTCCAAAACATCTGGAGTGCCGAAGGTTCGCCACCACTGCTCTAGGTTCTAGGTTAGGCCTAAGCCTGGGTGTAAAATTGACCACTTAAAAAAATCAAGGCTTTTTTTCATACACTCACAGACCCAGAATCTATATTGTGAGACTACTAGGCCAGCCTATAACAAAGCTTGAAGGGAAAAAAAACACCCACATTATTTTTCAAGGAAATCAGTACCAATAAAGTATTGTGTAGCGTAGTGTTTCCCTGGTGCTGTTAAACATCAGATTTCCTATGGTATAGTGAAGATGCAGAAGTGAAATAGACATGAGGTTTGATGTGTTACAGCACCCTGACTAAAAATATGTCAGATGTTACCATTTTACAATGATTTCCTATCCCAAAGAAAACAAAGAGTAAGTAGATGGTGATGACTGATTCATCCATCTGCCCTAATATGGTGGTACTAAAAGAGAGAGTGAGAGAGAAAGAAATAAAGATCAGTTTGGGATAAAGAAACTGGAACATTATATTGTATAACACAGGGCATACATTTATACAGAGAGGGAGCTATTTAGCTGAGAGGTTTACAGCAGTACAAGACATAAGGTGCCTCTAAGTAAATTTATAGTGGACTCCAAAAAGAGGATTCTAACTTCCAGGAAAGCGACGAAATAAAAGAAGTCTGTGACAATCTGTTCATTGTGATTATGAGAAAGAGAGAGATAAAAAGTTTTAAAGACTCCATATTAGGAGCCTAGCAAAGAAACAAACAGTACACTATATACAACAACATTTGACATTGTCTGTTGCTTCCAGAGCCAAATGAAAATCTGCTGAGCTATGTGATTTTCAGAAAAGCTACAGTAGAACTGGGGATAAATTTTTAAAAAAATGGCTATTTGTCATGATTCATGATTTGCTGAGGCAGACAAATCAAGAAATTGACAATTTTCCAGGTATCAATAGATTAAGCACTTTGCCTGCCCTTTCAAATGTTTTTAAAAGAACCCCCTAGCACATAGAGCCCCTGAATTTACAAGGATGCTTTCTCTGACTCCCCCCTACCACTCTGAAAAGATTAATGAGGATTGGGCTTTAGGTGTCTGAGATATGTACCCCAAAAAGGGTCTCCCCAGGAAAATGCCCTCCAGGCACCGAGAGACACCAACCTGGCAGAGAGATTTCTTCAAACTCTCCTATGCAGACTTTTCAAGTATGGTAAAGATTGGATTTCAGGCACCTGAGTTGTACACCCACAAAGTGGGGAGAGGGGAACCTTGAAAATTATTCTTTAGAAACTGGGTTGGGAAAACCTAATTTTCACCAAAGCAGGAGGAATTGTAGATGAGAGTCAGAGGAAGCTTCTCTGGAAGTTTGGAGTCTCTAGGTGTCTAGGGGGAACTTTTTTGGGTGGGTCTATTTGGGAGTGCACAACTCAGACATCAAAAATCCAATTTCCACCAAACTTGGAGGGATTGCAGAGGAGAGTCAGGGGATGCTGTCCTCTGTATTTGATATTTTACATGTCCTGGGGGCCATTATATAGCCTGAAAAATTGATGAATCAAAAATCACTAAAAGTCATCAATTTGTATTCATTGGGGGATTTTATTAATGGTGAATACAAATCAATGAATTTTGATGAAGCAGCCAAATCCGTCAGAAAACATGGTTCATTTTTGAATCCATCCCCATCATTTTAAACATTCTAGCACCTCCTCTTATAATCTGAGATCCTAAACAATTGCTCACAGAGTGAATGTACTCTCTGAGCTACAGTGGGTAGAATGCTAGTCTAGAACTGATGAGATGTGTTAAAATCCTTGCTGAACTATGGAAACTCACTGGAAGTGGCAAGAGGAAGCTAGTTCTTGAACCTCTTACATACCTTGAAAACCTGTTAGGGTTATTCTTCTACCAAGCAATTTGGAAGCATCTTAACAGAATGTAACAAAACATATAAACTGTAGTTTATGCACTGTGCGCACATGTCAGGCAACAATTGTCATAATAAATCTTAGTTTAAGCAAGTTCTCCTAGTATTTATTTTTATTTTTAAAATGGTTCAGGTCTGGTGCAGAAGCATATACTCTTAGATGCAAGTTTGATGGCCCAAGGATCAGATAGAAAGACGAGACTTGGAATTGCCTACAGTCCTGCTTTGAATGAATTCTGGGTTCCACCTCTGTGCTGGATTCAGAAAATGGTGGTGGCCACATGGAAGTATAACAGGGTGGGCCCTGGATGGCCCACCACCCACTCATATCATACAGGCATGCATGGATTGGCCAGTGCAATGGGGGATATGTTTCATGGTGGTAGTCCTGAGGGACTTAGTTTTCACTCAGGCCCATGGGTACAGCTTTTAAAGAGTGATTCAAGGCTGTGGAAGCCTCAGTTCGTCATTTTCCCTACCCCTCCTCCAGGCGGCTATGGTAGCATTCAAGGGAACATAGGACACTATAATAGAATTTTTTTGTATGTTTCATTTTAATTTCTTATCAGAACTCTGTTGGCAGTTTGGGACATTTTGATGGATCCAAGCAGTGGTTAGATGGCAGGTAGGAGAATGCATGTGTTGGTGAGGAACTAGGGATGGGGGCCATGGTTTGCCCTAGCTTAGGGTGGAGCAATGGGCCACAGTTGCCCTTGCATTTGGATGTCGGGGAGGCTCAGAGTGACATATATCCACAGGGTCTCCACTGCTATTACAAATGTTCCAACCCGATGCTTGACCAGGATAACTGCTGCTGTGATCAATAAAGATTTGGCCTTTTCAATCCAATTATGTTTGTATCTATCATTCATAGGACTAGGCCTGCTTAGCAGTAGGCCAACAATAACACATCCCACTTATGAAACAGAGATAGGGTTTTCATTTATTGGGCAGCTGGTGCTGTTTAAGATTCAGAGTAGACAAGTTACTAATACAGGATGTGTAATTCTAAGGTGGTTACTTCACGTCCTACCTTGTTCCGCGATTACGTTTGTACTGTGACAGCATTGTTCGCGATCACGTGGTTTTGTCCCTGTTCAGTCCCTGTTTCCATTTACTCACAGGCATGATTACTTGTCTCGTGACAACTGTAACTTCACAGTCTTGTTCCATGACATATTCTAAATTTGTCTTGCTTTCTTAACCCTTTTTAAAAATATCTTAAATAAAACTTTTTTGATATTTCAATTTACTGGTCTTCTGGCATTTACATGTCAATGCTACAGAGTTTTCAGTACTTTTTTAAATAAACATTTGCACTGCATGGTGTTTCCCATAGGGAAACTAATATTGAATGCCACTTCAGCCGCTGACCAATAGGTGGACACTGGTTGTTGCATGACAGTTGTTACCACATGGTCCCTTGTCTCGGAACAGGAACTGGGAACCAACCGTGACAAGAGAATTCCCCAGCCCAGAGGCAGGTACGGCTTGTCACGCTCTGTTCCCAGTTCCGGGGGTGTGGTCGAGAGAACTTCTTGCTGTCACGCTATGCACGTGAAGTTTTTTTGTACCAGTCCCAAGTGGGAGAGCAAGGAGGGATGAACGGGACATGAAGTAACCACCTAAGCCTGAGATGTAGTATTTTGAGAAAATAACATGCATTTGCACAGTACGTGATCTGCCCTCTTCTCACACTTTTTGTTCATGAAACTGGAAATGTTTCAGAAAGTACATGGCTGTTTTGTCTATTTGGTATTTAAAATAATAATAATAATAATCAAATTCCTCATACAATCTGAGAAAGCAAGCTAGGATTTCTTCCTGACCCAGTTATTCAAAATGCTATGTCTCTTTGAAGATTCTTACTCATTCAGATGAGGTTATCTGGAAGTTCAGTCATGACAACTGGACTTATTTTCTTGTGAGATCAAAACATTTTGTTGCTCAAAAAAGCAGCTTCAACAGTCTGAGTAAATTTAGTGGTGAGTCCTCCAATTTATAGTTCACCTTGATTTCACATCACCCTGGTCTGAATAGGCTCATTAGGTGGACAGTGCCCTGAATATGCTTGTTAGGTGGACAATGGCAGAACAGGGTCATTAAATTGTATATTTAACAAGAAAATGCTATGTGGTGATATAATTCTGTATATACATATCCCAGGATTAACTTCATTTTCCTATACTTGGTGGAATTTGGTGAGCACAATAAGGATTGGTGAACAATTCATTTTCTTTCCAAATGGCTGGAACAGCAAATTCTCTCCTCCAAGTCAAGATGTATATTACCTAAAGCCACCTAAATGCCTTTCCCCATCTCTGGTTGTAAAAATACAACAGCAAAGTGAGCAATTAAACATTTATAGCTTTTTATGATTCTACACATCTGAGGCAATAGGCAGCTGCCTCGGCTCACCTAAAAGCAGAGCCAGGCCTGATCACTACAGATTCCACTGTTTCTTGTTTATAATTTATATTGCTATGAATAAGGAAGAAATATGTACTTGGCCTGCAGGGTATTCCACCCCCCCCTCCGGTTACTATTTCCTTTATCAGGGAGTAAAACTCTCACGTATACTATCTGTATGTGTTTTACCAAATGCATTCCTTTACTTACACTATCACAATCCCTGCAGGCATATGACAAAAGGGGCTGCCTTGTGCCTTTGAAGTCAGTTCAGACGCTGCAATTAGTGCAGCATGCTGTGGCCTCTGAAAGCATATCAGTCCTATTTTAGCTCAAATGCTGTGATCATCAGCTTGCTTCCAGGCCCAGTTCAAAGTGCTGGTCCTGACTTTTCAAGACCAAAACATGTTGAGACTCATGTGCTTCAGGGAGCATCTCTCCCCATATGTACTCTCACATTCCCTTAGATCTTCAGGGTAGTAGGTTATACTCTGCATCTGGCCCTTTTGGAAAACGGCAGCCATCCAAATGCAGAGCTGTGCTTCCTTCTTTAGAACATTCTTTGTTAGTGGGAATCCCCCATTCCCTATGGAGATCATCCTTGTTAGCTGGCCTTTGCTGACCTCTGTGCTGATGGCTTTCTAGGGCAAATTTATTAAATGGATTTTTGTTTTGATAAACCTTCATGTGTTCTGCCTGCTGCCTTTGGTATTTCTTACCTAGCTTCTCTGACAGCAGATAGTTTACTAGGGATTGTATAGTTCTGTATGTGTCTTCTGTGGCTTGAGACTGTTTCTTTGCTTTAAGAGGAACACTATGTCAGTTGCTGTACAATGGGGGAAGAACATATGTACCAAACAAATTGGTTCCATCTCATCCTAACAGTTTTCAAATGGGGAACCTAGTTACAAACAGCACAATGAACTGAGTCCTGTAGTTTCTTAATGGACTACCAAACCATCTTTGATGGTTACTTCACGTCCTTACTCATTATGAGATTATGTTCAGTTTGTGATAACATTGTTCGAGGTCACATGGTCTTGTCCTGGTTCTGTCCCTGTTTCCGTTTGCCCACTGGCATGATTGATGATATTGTGATGACTGTTGCTTCACATCCTTGGTTTGTGACAACATCTGTACTTCCCTGCCTTCATTTTCCTTTTTTTTTTTTGGTCCGACCTTCCGTTTTTTGATATTTCGATTCTCTGTAACTTTGCCTTTCATGTGATAAGCAGCAAAGTTCAAGGTTTTATGCCTTCTTCCCTCTCTGCAATGCATTGTTTACACCATTGGGATTGAACTGGAGAGTGCAACTTCGCACTCCTGACACTAGATGGAGAATGTGCACGTTGTGTGATGAGCCTTACTTCACAGGCTCTCATCTCGAAACAAGAACTGAGACAAGAGAATTCCCAAGGTCAGAAAGAGGAATGGCTCATCACGCTTAAATCCCAGTTCAGGGGACATGGTTGGGAAGAGCTCCCATCATCACGCAATGGAAGTGCAGTAACATTTTTTCGTACCAGTCCCAAGTGGGATTGTGAACCATGATGAGAGTAACCATCTTTGTCTCTTCATCCCATACTATAAACCAGGAAGTGGTTCATCTCCCTTCTCAACTGCATAGCTCACTAGACACCCCCTTGGACTAGTTACTATCTTTCAGTTCAATTTACTTCACCTACCCAGTGGAATTTGTACATATTAAGGAAAAATAGGTATCCAAAACTATTATGAACTCCTTGTAGGAAGGGTAAGCTCTGATTATATATACTTGTGGTAGACATCTTGGTGACTTCTGAACATCTTTGACTACAGTCAAATAACCCTCTATTGGCCATGTTAGCCAGGACTGATAGGAGTTGGTAGACCAAAATATCTGAAAGACCAGCTCAGGAGAGAGAAATATATTCTTTGCTTGATGTTCACCTGTGCCAGTGGTGGCAAACCTTCGATACTCCAGATGTTTTGGAACAAAACTTCCACAATCCTTTGTCTTTGGCAATACAGGCTTGGAATTCTGGGAGTTGTGGTGCAAAGTATCTGGAATGCCCAAGGTTCACCATCACTGAGCCATGCTATCAAAAAGAATATAACGTCTTTGACAACATTGCTGGGATACATAAGCTCCTCCAGATGTTGATGGATGGGGATTCATCACAACCATAGCCAGCATGGTCAATGGTGGTGGGAACTGCAGTCCAACAACATCTGGAGAGCAATATGTTCTCCTCCCTGTTTTCAGACAGTTCAGTCTGGCTATTATTCTCCTTTGGTGAGCCTCTGTGGCCCAAAAGGAACTGTGACAATCTGACGTCTATTCCTATTCATTTGTTTACAGACACAACATATGGAGGAGGAAGGAAGGAAGGAATTGATATATTTTTAGTGGCTAAAATATACCCAGAATATGAGTTCTTTCTTATAAATGGATAAAAAGCTATTATTATGTACCGCTGCTGGAGAGGCTATTTTGCATTTAATGGTTATTTACAGCACAGGTTGATGGATGATGATTCTTAGTTTCAAATGCCAGAATTCCGTGTGTTTCTATATAAATTTTGCACGTACCCTGAAATATTGTGTCAGAGTGACACTTCCCCCTAAGTAGTGCAAGTTGTCATTTTGAAATGAAGCCTTGCAGCAGGGGGTAAATAAGAGAGGCTTCTCCAGGCTTCACTTTGGAGTCTTCTGTCCTGGCATTAATAAACATGTCCATTTGAATCCAGGCTGTAGGGAAAGCGATGACATTTTTGCTATTATCTCCATTGGCAGGCTGCATTGTTTGGGGATTATTTGTTTCCTTTCTTAATAAACATGACTAGTGGATATGTGATGGAAAAGGTGCTGATTTGAAGCAACAACTCCAGCTCTCACTGAGATTATGAAAACCGACGATACACTATCCAGTAATAGCACGATCCTTTTGATTCTCACACACTTAGATAAAGTGTATGTGCTAAATTACAGAAGGCTCCCTCTGAAGAAGAGATGTCGCAATAACATCAAATTAGATGTCAAAGTAATGTTCATTTCCTATAATTATTATCTTCCCCATTCTATAAGAGGATTACACCTTCCAATAGCCAATCACAAAATCAATCATATTAAATTTGAGATACAGAGGTGAGGAATAGCAGATGCTACAACATCTTTTCGAGCTTAGGAATCATCTTGTGTGAAAAAAATGTTTAAAGTACCATCTGGTTTGACCCTTAGCTGTCTTAAAACACACTAAAAAAATCACAGTCACAGGGCATATACAGTACATTTGAATACTATATTCATTTAGAATACCATATTCATGAAATACATTTATATCACAACTCCAAAAAGTTTATAAAAGCTGTTACTCTACCTCCCTGCCTCATTTTATCCTGAATTATGAAAATATCTAGCTACAAATAATTAGTAACTTTTGACTCATTCCTGTCCCAAATAACTAGAGTATAGCTACATTATATTAGGCTATAATTTAATAAGGGATAACCTATCTAACATTACTCTTTTTGTAGACTAACTCAGTTATAGTTGCTTTTACAGTTATAGGCATTTGATTTCACCAAATGCTGGAGGAAGAATATCACTTAGATCAAGAGCTGATACCATATTTCAGGCTACTGAAAGCAAAACATTCAAATATTTTTAAAGAAGCTAAAAGTCATTGTTCTAGTAAACTGGGAACAACAGGAAACCCCAAAGTAGCAGTAAAACTGCTATAACAAACTACTTTTGAGAATCTTAGAGCCTCACCACTCCTCCATTCTGGCTCTACTAGAATGGGGATAATCCATGGAAGAGAGATCCTTTATCTTGCTGTGAATCTTCATATCCTGAACACTTTGGAAAAGGGATACTGTGCTACAATGGTTCCTCCTAGTTTCATCAAGTGGGGGTTCTATTCCAGTACATCCACTGATAATAATATGATGTATAAAAAATTTACAGAGGGCATATAAAAGACAGCATGTCTGTTGGTGCCATCTTAGACTAGATACTAGCCTTGAGTGCATGTGGCACTGTTACCTGGACTAAAAAAATCAGTGAGTGTTTCCATCTTTCTTTCTCCTGCAGTTGAATTTTCTCAATTTAAAAATTTTATGTCCTATGGAAATTAGCAGATTTAATAAGGCATCACCAAAAACAAGCTGAATGAAAACAACCAACAGTCTGTAGCCGCTATCCCACTAGTGCTAAGAACCTCCTTTGTCCTCAGGGTCACCAGAGGCACTTCCATGTTCCAGTGCTGCAGTTTCTCATCACAGGAGAAACCCTGGCATTTTGTTTTGTTTTTTAACAGGGTCAAGTATGGCAAGACTGCAAAACAAGCTGCATCCCCAATAAGGGTTCCCATCCCATTCCCGAGGGATGCGAGCGACAGTGTGGCTCGAGGGCAGAGGCAGTGGTGAGAGAAGCAAGACAGGCAGCAAGAGAGGTGAAATAGGAGCCCACACATTTCTCAGGGTGACAATGTGTCACCCCCTTCCCCTTGGCCTCACGGCTCCCTCAGGAGGCTAACCTGCCTTTCCAAGCCCACTCTGGTGGAGAGAGAGAGAGAGAGAGAGAGAGAGAGAGAGAGAGAGAGAAAGGGCCAAATCACAAAGCCACCCCCATTTTGTTTTGTCTTTTTAGGGGCTGTCCTACAGCCTCAGCAGCAGGGTGGGGGTGGGGGCTCAAGTGGCATTACCTCAGTTTAGGTATACCCCCCTCCCACCAACAAGCCTCCCACCCACTCCCCGAAATCCTTCCGCAGCCAAGCCCAAGAGCAGCTCAGGCAGCCCCTTGGCCGGCTCACTTCTCTCCATCTACTACAGGAGACGTAAATCGGCATTGAAAAGTACTAAAACAAGCAACATTCAGCCATGGGGACATATCCAATGACAGAAAAGCAGCCATGCATGTGGGGACCATTGACACACTGTTTCAGTCAAGGGATCACAACATGAACAAAAGTGCCTTTTCTTTAAAAGCGCGTCTTCGGAGACGTGGGATAGCGGTGTGTGTTAGCTACAGTTAATTCAACTCTTGTGTGCATGTAGGCAGTGTCCTAATGCAATTTGTAATATTGTAATATTGGTGTGTTGCTTACATGGCTGTATATGTATTAGGGCAGCGGTTCTCAAACTGGGTGCCACGAGCATATGTCAGGGGTGCCATGGCAAGTCATGCAAACAGTTTCATTCATCACGCTAAAGAGTCACTGAGCATTAAATTTACACTGTTTTTTCTTCTTTTCCTAAGTACTCAAACCACTTTAAGGGTGATTGTGCTACTTTATTTTTAGCCTGACAAGGGTGTTGTGGCGAAAAATGTTTGAGAACCACTGTATTAGGGCTATGTCCATGAAAGGGATGCTGGAAAGATTGGCAGATGGGTGCTAGAATACTTGTGTATGATGCTTAGCGCTGATTGGTGGGTGAGAATGAATTAGGGAGGAGCCATGTCGCAAGTGACAGTTGGTTTTGAGAGTCTGATTCTGAGGCAGTAATGTTTCTAGTCTAGTGGAGAGTGGTCTGTAATATAGTCTAAAAATAAAAAGAATAAATAAATTAAAAATTAAAAAATTAAAAAAGTGTAAGTAGAGCAGACCGCATCTAAAATTTGTAAGGCAGTGTTTAAAACACCAATGGTGTGTGTTGCTGTTTTAAAATAAATTATTTTTGTTTCATCAAAAATAAACCTTCCTTTAGTTTTAAAATTAGTTTTAATAAGTTTTCAATAACAGCCAAATGTGTCTTTGCATTCACATGTCATTAGGTTATGCTGGGGGCTTGAGTTTCATCAAGGTGGTACTTTTCACACAACATCAATGTATTAAATAAATATATGATCAGGGGTTTTAGGATGTTTTAACATCAAACCAGCAGGGTCAAAGTGGCCTTTGCTGGAAGGCACAATTAATAGAGGGAACTGCAAAGAATGGTAAAGGTTTAAGGATAGTTGTCTGATAAGACACCAGAACCAGCATCAATAGTAGTATATAGGATACAGTGGTACCTCGGATAACAACTGCCCCGGATAATGAATTTTTCAGATAACGACTACAAATTTCTGGGTATAGGGCTGCCTCTGATAATGACTGTTCCCTATGGGGCTGCCTCGGATAACATGAAGAGGTGGGGGCTGGGGTGGGGGGGAGGAAGTGCCACAGGCCGCCTGGCTCTCCCACCACCCGAACGCCCAGTGGCGATGGCGGCAACAGCAATGGAGGAGAGGTGGGGGCTGGGGAGTGGGGGGGAGGAAGCTCCACACACTGCCTGGCTCTCCCGTTGCCTGAACACCCAGCGGCGGCGGCAGCAACGGAAGAGAGGCGAGGGCGAGGGGGTGGAGAGGAGGAAGTGCCAGAGGCGCATGGCTTCACCCGGGTTTGCCCACCACCCGGGTGTCCAGCAGCAGTGGCAGCGACGATGGAGGAGAGGTGGGGGCTGGAGGTGAGGGGGAGGAAGCGCCGGTGGCAGGGTTGGGCAAGGAGGGGGAGGAGTGCACTTTGAAAGTGCAAGTTATAGAGGTCTCAGGGGGGGAGGCTTTTTTTGGCCTTTTTTCCGGACCTCTGGAACGGATTTAAATAGTTTCCCATTCATTTCAATCGGAAACCATGTTTTGGATAACAATTGTTTCAGATAGCTATTTGCCTCGGAGAACGAGTTAAAGTCATTATCCGAGGTACCACTGTACTGGGTTTGTGGTGGCTGTGCAGAGCAGAGGTGGCAAAAAGGGTATGTGAATCTCACTGAAGTGCTGTGGTGAGTAGGGACATTTCACATGCCACACCATCACATGTCGATAATGTGTGAATAGGGCAAGAACTACATGTTCCATCAGTAAAGGTTCATGTTATTCATTTTTACCAGGACCCTAAGTGGCTGGAAGGAGGCAATTTCTGTCTGATTTGGGAATGTCCTCCAGGCAAAGAATGGTTTCACAGTTCACCATGGTGACTGCTGTGTGTAGGGTTGTCATGTTTTAAGGCACAACTCCAAGCACAGATGGCAAAACTGAACATTGTGCAGCCCTATTTATTGCACTGCTCCATGAGGTGATTATAGCCATTCCCCCGTCCATAATTTCAAGGGGGGGGAAAGTAAATGGCATGCTTTAAAATGGATTCCTATGGGCACCCCGTTTGGAGTTGAATGACTTACCCCCCATACTCCCAACCTCTCCAAATTTGGAGTGCTTAAAGGGGAACCCTTGATGAAGGTCCACAGCAATTTTCATGCAGCTAACTGTCTGGGATCAGTATTTTCAAGTACATTAAAATTACAAAAGTTTTTTTCAGGGGGCACCCTGTTTGGGATTGAATAACTTTGCTCCCCATACCCCAAACCTCTCCAAATTCAGGGTGCTTAAAGGATAGACAATAAGGAAGGTCCTCAGCAATTTCCATGCTGCTAGCTACCTAGGAACAGTATTTCCAAGCACAGAAAATGGCACTTAGAAATGTTTTTTCAAGGGGCACCCAATTTGAAATTTAATAACTCACCCCCACCCACAAATTGCTCCAGATTTGGAGGACTTAAAGGGGAGAGTCCCGGGGGCCACATTATAGAGAAATAAATTGATTCATTTCATTGTGACTTTCCCGCACCTGGTAAAATCATTTCTGTTCCAGAAGTCTTTTAACTGATTATTGTGGGTCCTGATGGCAATTTTAGTGTTGTATTTTAATATATTGCATTTATTGTATTTAAATGTTTTATTGTTTTAATTTTATTGCAATTTGATGTTTTAATTATCTGAATTGTTTACTTTGATTGTGAGCCACCCAGAGATCTTTGGGTAGTGGGCAGCATACAAGCTATATAAATAAATAAATAAATAAAAAGTGCCAATTTGTTTCATTACTAACGAAACAGTGTGTCTCTGTTTTGTTTCATTTTGTTTTGTTTCACTAGCTAACAAAATGATGAAACAGTATGTCATTTTTTATTTGGTGCCCATTCCTAGCACTGACTAAGCTCCCCATAAATTTCTACACATCTCTGGATTTTCAGATGGAGAAGCTATCTCAGGGCAAAAGGTGACTGCACGTGGACCTTTAGTTGTTATGAGATAGGTGTCTGTCTTTAAAGCCTAGGTGCCTTTCATCATCTGTTATCACCTGGTGCTGCAATCACTTGTTATGTGTCAAGTTGCCTGCATGAATGATATGTCTGCTCCTCTCCCCCGCCTACCTGCCCAGTGTGTGACACCACAAAGAGCCTCCTTTGTGAAATCACAGAGTCTGGTGACACCGCAAGTCCTGTCCCCCTGGCTTCAGATGTTATGGCCCTGAAATGAGATGAGATGAGATGTTGCTAAGCAGAACAGTTTTCTCCTTCCTTGCTGATCCTTTTCCGCTGCAGAAAGAGGGCAGAAAGACACCATCATTTTGAGGTACTGTCACTATTTTCGGGATAAAGTTCAATCTCTTTTTTCTTTCCTTCCCTCCTCCTTGCCTCTCCCTCTCTCTGGTTGTGAATACACTGGCAAGTTGGAGGTATTTTGCTTTGGTTTGATTCATTGACTGTTTTATGCTTATGCTTAGATAAGGTGATCACATGTAAACAGAGAATTGTGTCCACATTGGCCCCTCATTCAGCTGCAATTTGACCCACACAATAGTCTATTCCCTCCCTTTTTTAAATCCTGCCTTCTGCCAATTTCCAGTTCTCCTTTTATGGTTTGTTGTAAAGCCAGTGGTCTATTTAAAGTGTTGCACAGTGCAAGGGAAAAGAAACACTTTCCCAAATTTGCTCACAACAGACAAGCCCATTTATACAACATAGTGGTGTGTTGTAGTTGGCTGGAATAGTGTCTATTTCATATCATTTTTATCTTTCTTTTTTGTTCATGCAGAAGTGATCTAGTGGTAAAGTCAGCAATTGGTTTGGGTTTTCTGTATTTGAAGGGTTGGGGGGGTTGGGGGGAACAGTTCAGGGCAAATAGGGAAATATTTCTAGTATGGGTGTTGCTCCTGCCCTGATGTCCTGCTTAATGCATCACCAGAACACCATCCATAATCACACACACTAGCCTTTTGAAGAATGAAATTAATAATCACAGAGGAAAAGTCTGGTTGAATTGTTCTGGTTGGGAGAAAGCATAAACTTTCACCAGCAGAGTTAAAAAAAAAACTTCATGTCAGGAACAAAAGAGGCTGGCCAGATTTGAATTAAACATGTCATCAGTTAAACAAACAAACAAAAACAAAGTGGTTTCCTCCATTTTACATCTGCGGCAAATCCTGTGGTATTTGACTTCATAGCCACAGCCTCACTGTCTTTCTCTGGCAAGACAGAAAAATAACATTAGGGCATCTGTCAATTTTGCTGTCTCTCACGTTTTTATTTTTCAGATTTTAGTCAGATGGTCACAGTTCCTCATGAAGGAGCAAAGCTGTCCATTTCACTATTTCTAACCTTTAAAATTTGCAGATTTTAGTAAATTCTGGTTGAGAAAGGGAAGGACCTGACTTACTGGGTCCACTGATTGTTGCTGGTGTGACCACCCACAACAAAGGGGCAATGGCGATGGCCACATGTAAGGGGAAGGAAGCAGCGCCAGGGCAGGGTCTGGATCTGATGCTATGGGTGGGCTTGGGCAGAACACAGGGCTAGGAACAATTTGGGCCCCCTGGGAAAAGGTGACATGTTCCCAGGGGCCGGGTCAGTACCTTATTTAAGGGGGAAGTGGCAAGCAGAACCCCCTTTTCACTACCAGGAGATGGGGGAGAACCCGCCCACCCACCCTATGTAAATAGAAGATTGGAAAGAATGTGTTAATTATATAATTATATAATTGTTTGCTTGAATGTCACAACTTGATGTCACAGGTTGTGAGTGTTGGCAGGTTTACAAGCATTGGGATGGATCCAAACAGTTAAAGTAGAAGCATAGAAGCTGCACCATGGAAAACAACTGACAAGGTCACGTAGAATGGGCTATGGGCTGAATCAAGAGGGACAGACGAAGGCCTCTGGAAGGAGTCAGTGTCTCAGGCCAACATTGGGGCTTATGCCCCTCAGGGGTCATTTTGATGGAATAATGGATATGGGTTACCATTGGGGTGGACACACCAGCAGAACTCACAATTAAAACTGGCCAAGGCATTCCCAAAACATCAGTGGGGAATGCGGCATCATCAAGGGGCAGGCAGGCTCCTTGATCTGTTGGATCTGACCCAATAACTCAGCCAGAGTACTGCTTGCATGTAACCAATAAAGTTGTGGCCAAAATACTTTCCCAAAAGAATTAACGGTCATGTCTGGTCATTGCTGACACAAATTGGAGAGGTCAGCTTTAGGCAATAATAAATGGACATGAATTTCATATTCACCCCTGGATAGTTAGCCTGGTTTGATGAAGGATACTGTGGTCCCATTAGCAAGAAGAACTGTTTGTAAGCATCATTTAAATCAGTTTAAATGTTGCCATTCACACGAGACAAGGGCAAAATCAACTTGAATAGACTGCCAAGTGAGTTTTTTTCATCTGGCTCACAGGGGCTTTTGAAAATAGTTCAGTGAGATTTTGTGGAGACAAGTTGATTTCAGCAGTGTAGATGTCAAAACTGGTTTAAAACACCAGAAATAAATCCATTTCCGCTCTCTTTTAATCAGATTTAACAATAAAGAAAGACAAGGAAAGGAAAACACAGAAAGCCATGATGTTCCATAAAGCTTTCAGGTGTTTCACGTCATGGCTTGGGGCTGGGGAGTATGCCAGAAATGTGTCAAAATGGAGAGGGAAGTTTTGCTTTCACCCCAGTCCGAAGGTGGGCTATCAGATTAGCTGCCGCTGAGCTGTATGCTCACAGGCATTATAAGGATTCCAAGTGTGCCTGAAAATATTCAGTGTGGTCTCAGTTAAGGCTTTTGAAGTTTTGCAAAGCAGTTTACTTTTCTAAGGGATGGCAAGGTCAAGATAAGGCATTAGTGGGTGCGGGAGGGGGAACATGCTATGATTGGGATGAGCTATGAAGTGCCAAAGGATGTCCTTCACTCTTGTGCTGGAGGAATAAACACTTAGTGCGATAGGGAAGCTCCTGTGACCCAACTTTAACCTTAGCACGAGACAGCTGACAAGGGCACCCTTGACTGACCATTCTAAAGAGAAGGGGTGTCCATAAGTCCAGAGGCTAAAAGCACCAATCCCCTTTGCAAAGGTCATTCCCCATCTGCCTGAAGAAAATTAGTTTGCCCTCTGCCAGCCTGACCTTAACCTGAGATAAAAAGGTGCTGCAGCCCACTAGAAAATCCATGCCACTTGGGCCCTTAAATATGTCTAGATGAGCAGCTTCCATCCATTCATTTCTCCTTTTCACCCTCTTTTATAGGTCATGCACTGCAACGGTGTAGAGCCTTTCATTTGCATCTTTGAAAAGCTCCATTGGCTTACAGGAAATAGTTGCCATTTCTCTTAGAACCTTGCATATGGAAACACTTTGATACGTGAAGTATGCTGGGATACTTGGAGACAGCATTGGCAATAAATAGGCACCACCGAGACAGCTGGGCTGAACTAGGGCCATATTGTGTTAAGATTAATAACTGATCATCAGAGACACCCAACCAAACTTTCTGGCCTTGACCTTCCTCTGAAGGTCGAAAACCCTCTTGCCCAAAGAAAAGTCCAACATGGCAAGGATTCTGGGCACAGATCCTCCATCACTCAGCTCTACAAAGATCAATCTCATTGAACCTCCTGTCCCACTAGAAGTGCTCCTGAGCAAGTGATGGCCCATGTGAGCTCACTTCTGCATGGGGGAACAAGCTTGGTCCAAGAACGACAAGCAAAATTCCAGGTCCTTCCCACTTCAAGGAAGAATTCTGACCTGCCTCACATTCATAAATTTCTTCCCAATGAGGCCATGTCAAAGATGTATATTCAGAATAATCTGACATACCAAATCCAGATGTTTTGTCAGGACCCCACCCATCCAGTTGCTCTTCTTGCAATACACCTACACAGATGAGGAAAACAGCTATGTAGGTGGACTTGATTCTGTCTACTTTCCTATGCCAAAATTTATCCAGATACTTCTACTCATTTTGTGCTTGTTACCTTTCTTCTCCCCCTTCCAGAACAACGGGGAGAACATATCTACCTATTTACCCATCCAAATGGTTTCTTTGAAGGTCCAGCCACAAGTGGGTGTCTGAGGGAATGGACACCTCCCGAGACAGCATCCTTTGGAGGGGAATATTGGTATATGTGGAAAACTAGGTTGGAATAGGGATTTCAAGTTGAGTCATGGAAAGGGGAAGTTACTCTGCTTCTCTGTTGTACCTCACCTCTTCCCAAAGTCACTTTTCCTGAACCAAAATTGAGAAACAGTGTTTGGGTATTGGAATATGCATGAAAAAACAAAAAAAAAAAAACGCTTGGTCTTAATTTAGTTGGATAGTTAAACATTAAATGGTTTCTTGTGCATTGCAAGAGCACATAAATTCTACATAACATTTCCAAGTATTTAAAAAACCCACACCCAATTATTATTTTTTTCTCTGCAAGGAGAAAATAATAGCAAACATCAGAAATATACTGGGAGCGATATGGTGTTGGAGCAGAAATGGCAAAACTGTATTAATATGAAGGCACTATTTTGCATTTAATGTGAAGGGGTGATGTGTGTTTTTTAAAGGTAATGAAGGCACATATCCTGAAGTGTTCAAGAAGGAGAGACAGATGAGAATAGTGAATATTAAAATGTTCTATTGGAATTAAAATTATAGTTGGTGTTCAAGCACTGTAAGTAATAAACAGGGAGATTAGGAGCTGCTTTCAGTGTGACAGCCACATGGTGAAATCCTATCTGAGTGCACGTCTCTACAATATTTCAGAAGGCAGGGATAACATGTCACAATAATTAGCCATACTGGCCATCTCAACGCATAGGTAAAGGGTATGCACTTAATGGTATGTGACATATGGGATGACACACATTAATAACAGCCACATATCTAGAAACTGTGAATAGTGCCAATTTGATCTTTAGGTGACACCAGACTCTCACCTTTTTGGGAGATATTGCAGTGGGATCATGCCTCTTCTCCCTCTCTCATATTTGGTGACAATGAGGCAGTCTTCTTCTATACAATGCTGTGATGTTTCTCATTTCGATTAAGGATTGGCAGCTTATGAAAAACAACACACTTTTGTCATTTTGTAAGCTTATGAAACCTTACAAAATGAAACAAAACAGCAAACTGAGTTGTCAAGAAATGAAATGAAGCACCATTTTTGTTTGTTTGTTTTGGAAATGAAACAATTTGTCCTAGCCCAGTCATGGCAAACCTATGGCATGGGTGCCAAAGGTGGTACATGGAGAGCTTTTGCTTGGCAAGTGACATGACCCCTGCCCCCCTACTTCCCCCTCCAGCCATGAGGAATTTGCGGAGGAACAGAAGTAGGGAGGGGAAGAGTACAAGGCAGGGGACCCACCCCCAATTGGGCACATAAGCTATGGGGAGGAGTTTCAAACTGCCTTTGAGCCACTGAAAAAGTGGTGGCTGCACCGCACCAAATTCAAAAAGGTCAAACAGCCTTCCTCCTCCTCCCCTTTCCTGAGCAAAGGGGAGAAGGAAGGCTGCTTAATCCTTTTGAATTTAGTGTGGCACCACTGAGGGTGCTTGCATGGTGCCAAATTCAAAAGAACCAAGCTCAGGCGAAAGGGAGGAGGGGGAAGGCTGCTTGGTCCTTTTGAATTTGACACCACATCTCCACCCAGCACCCCCCAGGGTGATGATCCTCTGGTTGGGGAGGGGAAACGGGGGACTCCGCCACTGCTTCTCCCCTCCATGCACCACCAAGATGATCATCTTCTGGCCAGGAAGGGGAAGAATGGGGGACTTTGCCATGGCCATCCCTGCCATTTCTTCACCAGTACACAGCTTCTTCAGCCTCCACAGCGCGCCAGGGAGAGAAGCAGCAGCGAAATCCCCCGTTCATCCCCTACCCATCCAGAGTATCATTGCCCAAGGGGTGTTGAGTGGAGAAGTGGTGCCAAATTCAAAAGGATCGAGTAGCCTTCTCCCTTACCTGAGTGAAGGGAAGGAGGAGGAATGCTGCTTGGCCCTTTTGAATTTGGTGACACTTCTTTCTCCACCCAGTGTCCCCAGGGTGATGATCCTCTGGCTGGGGAAGGGGGACTCCATTGCTGCTTCTCTCCCCCCCAGTGTGTCACCAGGACAATGATCCTCTGGCCAAGGTGGGGGAGAACGGGTCACTCCATTGCCTCTTCTCCACCAGATGCACTGCAGCAATTATCCTCTGGCTGGAGAGGGGGGAACAGGGGACTCTTCTGTCACTTCTTCCCCTCCCCGCACGCCACCGGGGCAATGATCCTCTGTCTGGGGAGGGGAGAACAAGGGACTTCACTACCACTTTTCTCACCCCTCACACCACCAGGATGATGATCCTCTGTCCAGGGGAGGGAGAAAATGGGGGACTTCACCACTTTTCCCCCATGCATTTTTAACCCAAAGTATTTTTAAGCTGGGATATGAATGTATTCTCGCTAAATTGCCATATTGACACTCAGTGAAAAATAAGTGGGTTTTTAATCACAGTTTGGGCACTCAGTCTCAAAAAGGTACACCATCCCTGTCCTAGCCTCTTGATCTAGCCATCTTGAGAACAGAAGGTTTATTTTTAAAAAACTTATTGATTTGTTTTCCTTTCTTCCTGCGCCTCAGCTGTTGAGATAGCTTATCTCCGATCTTGATCTGCCTGAAGCTAGCCAGCCCAGGAGCTGCTGACTGTGTCTGCAAGTTGATTTAAACTGATTGTTTTCATTTCCTTTTTAAGTAGGACTGTGGGGGTTATTTTTTAAAAAAATATTTTCTCTCTTTCCCTCTCCACACTGATCAGCTGTTAAGTTTATCTCCATGATCTCTCCATGTAGTGGCTAGGTATTAGGTTTCTAGTTTGCTTACAGAGGGTTCTTTGCTTGGAAGCAAATTGATTGGAAGGTTTGAGGATCTTTGATTTAGGGCAGTTGGCTCCCTGTTAAATTAAAAAAAAAAGAAAGCTACCCATTATTTATAGTCTTATGAAGTGTTCCATTTCATGACAAAAATTATTTTAAAAATCTGTTATTAATGAAGCTAAACAAAATGAAGACTGAAGCGAAATGAAATGAAACACTATATTTCCGTTTCATGCCCATATCTAGTTTCAATATAATATCCCTTTGTCTTGGCCAGTTCAAAAAGAGCATTAACAGGCAACACCAGCAGGAGTGGCTATTACTAAGCAAAGTCAAATAATTAATTTATTTGTTCTCAAAGAATAAATGGGAATATTGGCAGCTACTGTCTCTCTCTCTCTCTCTCTCTCTCTCTCTCTCTCTCTCTCTCTCTCTCTCTCACACACACACACACACACACACACACACACACACACACACACACACACGGATGCCATATAGGGCAACTAGAACTGATGCAGAATTTCAAACAATCTAAATCTTGTATGTCTTGTATATGTATGACCCAAATGCACACACACATATAAAGAGGGAGACATCAACAGTAGTTGAACTGCCATAAATAATAGAAATGAACATGAATATATACATTTGGTATGCACTATTGGATAAGCATGACTTTTATAAGGCACAGTATTGTTTCAGTTTGTGGCAACTGATGCACATGCACTGTGTCACACTTCAAATCCTTCCAGTTTGCTTGCACATGTTCCTGTCATCTAATTTCAGTTTGGAGTATGCCAACCTGTTTTCTCCTCTATTCCTATCAGTCATCATTTACTTGGGTCTGTTCCTACTTCCCATCTGTTTCAGCATTCCTTTTTGTAATTTTGTCCCCTTTTGTTATAGTTATCACAGAATGATGTCCAGAATGATGAGTGATTTGCCGCTGCTGGATGACATCATTGCTGTTATAACCAGGGAAGCTTTTAATAACTATAAGAGAGTCTGTGGATTCCCCCCCCCAAAAAAAGTTTGCTTTTCAAAGTTTTAAAAGTTCTCAATTAGTGGATGGGTTTTTATTTATTGCGGCAATTTGATCTGTAACTTATTGTGCTTTCAGTATTACCATACTTATTTTAACATTGTAAGCTGCTGTCGGTCACCTTACTATAAATGATATACATAAATATATTGTACGTGGGGAGCTGCACAACAGGACTTCACCTGTCATGTTATTTATTTATTTATTTGCTGTATTTCCATGATGTTCTTCTATAGCTGAAGAGGAAGGTTGTTTTGATGTTTGTGTTATGCAAAGCTTTAGTTTTGCATGCATGCATGCATGCACGCACACACACACACACACACACACACACACACACACACACACACACACACACACACACACACACACACACACATAACTAGAGATGGGCACGACTTAGCGGTATTCCCGTTTCCGTTTCCGTTACTTGTATCCGTTACTCTACGGAAACGGTAACGGGAATTACTCTGCCAGACTTCGAGCTCGAACTGACGAACGAACAATTTTGGTCTGATTTGTCGTGCTTGTTCTTTGCATCGCGCGATCGCGCGATGCCACACGGCACAGAAAAAAAGTTTTTAAAAGTTAAAAAAACCCGGTTCCCGGCCAAAAAGCAGGCAGAAAAATGCCTGCCGTGCCTCAGGGCACCTACCAGAGGGGTTGTTTCTGGATGTCCCCGGCCTCCCCCCCATCCCCCGTCCTGGGCTGCTCTGGTGGGACTCGCCGCAGGCTCGCAGCCAGCAAAAAGCCCAGTCTCGCCGCCGGCCGCCGCAATTAAAGCGCAAGCAAGCGGCACGGACGGCACAGGGAAAAACTTTTAAACTCTCCCCCCACCCATTCCCGGGCCAAAAAAGCAGGCGGAAAAATGCCTGCTTGACTAAGGGCGCAGGGCACCTACCGGAGCGGTGGTTTCTGGAGGGGGTCCCGCCTCCCCCCCGTCCTGGGCAGCCGGACTCACCATGCCATGCAGTGTGGGCAGGGGATCCAAAATGGGGCGGCAAACACAATATTGTTTTTGAAATCGTGGTCCAAAAACACACAAGCACAACAGAAACACGCGAAAATTTATAAACTGCCAGATTTTTCACAGTAGCAGTGGGTTTTTTCTTGCAACAAAATGTCTCTTCTCTCCTCCTCTGTCCTCCATTGATTTTATTTTATTTTATTTTATTTACACCTGCGCAATGATGGGCTGGCCGAGTGGCCAGCCATGTGGGAGTGGATGACCATGCAAAATTTTGGAGCCATCGCACCAATCGCATGGCCACTTGGCCATGGAGACTTCTCGGATGTGCCAAAAAGAGCCGTAAAACCTGCCCTAGCCCCCTAACCCTAACCCTAATCCTTGACTCCTTACTTACCCATACGTCACAGACTGTCTTCTTAGTGGGTCAGAGAGGCACCCAGAGGTGCAACCCACTAGCCCACCGTAACCTTACCCGTCAGTAGCCTAACCCTAGCCCTTGCACTAGCCCACCTTAACCCTAAGCCAGATCTACTTGCATTGCACTACACACAAGTACGATTCCCTTCTTTGTGAGACATGGTGGTGCGAGAGCCTTAGGCATCAACCTATGGCTCTGGGTTCACTGCCATCACTAGTCTCACTGTCTGCAACTGGTATGCATATCCATATGGCTATGCATGCATTTTGCAGCAGCAGGTGAGGAGGGGACACCCCCATGTTGAGGGGTCTCTTGGAGCCTGCTTCCCCTTCCTAGTGGGTGAGGATAGGAGGCACCCACGGGTGCCTCCAGGAGCCCGCTTTCCCTTTATAGCGGGCCAGAGGAGGCACCCACCCCACAGAGGTGCCTCCAGGAGCCCGCTCCTCCCCAAAAAAAACCAGTACTAATGACAACGAAAAAATGAAAAAATGAACCAACTAATTTTTGCGAATTTTCATGAAAAACAGAAATGACCCGAAACGGAACCGGCCCGACTAACGACAACTCGAAAAAAAATTTTTCAAGTCGTGCCCATCTCTACTCATAACCCCAAAACAATAACAACTCTCGTGCATACACTTTCAATTCCCTGTTTCCTTCAAGATTAGAGTATTAGAGAGCATTTTCTTACGTCCCTGTAAGGCAACTACAGTATATGAGTAGAGACTTGATACCCATAACTTGACAAATGATTTCCTGATGAAGCTGTTACTCCCTTCCTCACTGGAGTTTTCACATTGTTTCAAAATATAGCTATGCTAGATATGTAGGCCAATGAATGTTTGGCTGTGGTCACACTGGCAATAAGTGCTACATTTAAATCAATTTAGATTTTACCATTTACACAACACAAGGATGAAATCAATTAATATTGGCAGCAAAGCTTCCCCCCCCCAAACAGCTTTTAAAATATCTTGATTCCGATATTGATTCAAATGAGTAGACACCAAAACCAGTTTAAATCACCAGAAATAAACTAATTTCTATTCAGGACATGTGAACATGGCCACCAGTTTAAATACCTGAACCTAGTTTTTAAGAAGTCTGAACTGAAATTGATTCAAATGCTCAACCCTACAGTTTAGATCACTTTGGCTGTTGATCTGTCCCTGCCAGCTCAAACCATCAATAAATTCAATAAACCCCAGGGCATTGATGATTGTGGGTATCAGTCTGCAAATCTTATGTACTATGCTTTCAAGTAGTTTGCAGAGAGCTTTCATCCTTTAAAAGGAACTTGTCTCAAAATCCAACCAAAACAACTGTGATTAGGATAATGTTTTCTTTTCCCTGACCTGCTGAGACTTATCCCATCCATCACCCCAACTCATGGTCTGGGAAAAACGTGGCAGAGCCCTTTAAAAAAGTTGCCATGTTTTGGGGCTAGGACAAGAATGAGAGACTGCTGAGGAACCCCTGTGTATGTAGCTTGGTTTCTAAAACACAGGAAAGCTGCATTATGAATGTGTTTGGTCAAACCAGTAAGTAAGCAAGCTTAGTGTCTACACTTGATCGGTAATATCAACCCCCTCCCCTCAGGCTGTATTTCTAGGGTTAGGTTTCTGAGGCTCTGTGGTGCACCTCATTCTTGGAGTGGCAACACTTTTGAGGAGTACCCATTTCAGGATGTGAGAATTCACTGTCAAAGTGGCTGACAGGTGAATGGCCTCATTGATTTCTTGAAAGTCTGTGTGGAATAAAGAAATCCACAGCTTAAAATTAGTTACTGTCACAGTTCCTTGAGATTTAATTTCAAGAAGGAGAGCTGCCAAATATCCCATCCTCTAAGTCCCCATGTAGGAGGGTTGGTTGACGTTCCTCAGAGGTGATAAAAGGGCAAAGCTGTACAAAGGCACTGTATCGATCCATCTGATCTTGGGCACTGGAAACTAATATTGAAAGAAATGGGACCTGCAGCAAAATGAATCTTGTAGCTTTAGCCCCTGGAGACCTGTCCGTTCTGACCACTCATCTTGTGGTGAAAGAGTAGCAAGTAAGTGTAAGGTTACAAAGGGGGAGAGGAGTGTTTCTCCTTTGAAATTTGATGATGACCTCTCCAGTCCATGAGCTGCAAGTTATGAGGAAATCCTGTGTCTGAAGAAACTGTCAATCAGAACAATGATGGACCAGCTGTAAAACACAGATGTGGTATAGAGCAGTGCTCCCCAAACTTTTTATCTCCGCGGACTAGTAAATGTTTGATAATTTTTCCCTGGCCCGCTTGTTTTGATTTAATAATTTTAATTTAATTAAAATGCCCCTCCCGGCCGCTGATGCACATGCGTGCTAGTCGTTTCCCACTCTAGGGGGTTGGTGCTCATCTCCATGCTCAAGCCGAAGAGCCAGTGTTGTGCAAGTCCTTGGCATCGCTGCAAGGAAACACTGTTTTTACTTCCTCGCGTTTTTCCCCCGGGGGCGTCTCTTTATCTGACTTGCATTTCACATGCTTTCGAACAGCTATGTTCGGAAGCATATAAACGCAAGGAGATCATTCCGATTCCAGAGTTTATTCGCAACCACTTTGGAAGACAGGAGCCTCTCTTGGCGGGGGGAGCTCCCCGTCCACGCTGTCGCCTGACCTTTTTTTAAAGCTACCAAGCCGCTGTGAGGTCTTGGGACCCTTCGCCCTTCCTTGACATGAGGCCGGAGAGTGGGGGGGGCAGGAATTCGTGGCCTTCATGGGGGGGGGACAAAAACACCTCAGCGAAACCAAATGCGCGCTCGCGGTGTGTGTATGTGTGAGGGGGAGAAAACACACACAGTGGAAATGGTGCTCACCCGCATGGGAGATCCTCCATGACCCTCCTTCGGGGGGACCTTTGGGGGAAGCTTGAGGCCAGAAACGGAAACCTGGCCGGCTTCCGGGTGTTCCTTCTTCCCCGATGAAACCTTAACGGCACAAAGAGGTTCCCTTTCTGGCTTTGGAAGCCCCGCCCCCTCCTTCCCTCCCTCCCTCGGTGGGGGCAAGGTCACTTTCCCCGTGGCGGTGAGGCTTCCCCTGGTTTCCTCGGGCGGCCCGGTGCCGATTGATCCACCGACCGGCACCGGTCTGTGGCCCGGGGGTTGGGGAACACTGGTATAGAGAACCCTCTTAGGTTCATACTTTTCCTCAGTATTCTATGTTAGCAATAAAAGCATTGCAATGTGTAGAAACACTTGTTGCTTGCTTCTTTTTTATTTTAGTTGCTCAATGATTCTTTATTTCCCTTAAATTGTGAGATATGCCTATATATTCAGTGTTGTTTACTTTCATATTTTCAACATACAACTGCCATGGATGTCATGATTCTTTTCAAGCAAATATCAAATTAGTTGTGCTTTGTTTAATTTCATATATAAATATAAATTACTTTTCCTGTTTGTATATGCTTACAACAGAAAACTCATTATTGTACAGGTCTTTAATTATGTTCAAACTAGTCAATTTTTTTATTGTGTATGGTTCTTGTCTGCCAGTTTGTTCTCATACGTTCAGTAAAAGAAAACCATGGTGCTTTGGCCATTAGTAGTTGTGTTAATTTGCCCATTGCTTCCATTGATCATTCTTGCCACAGACACCCATACCCACTCACCCACCCACCTACCCAACATACAAACTAGACATGGGCACAACTCGGCGAAATTGTCGTTTCCGTTTTCGGTTATCGTTTCCATTATGTAACGGAAACGGTAACGATAATTAAGCCGTCAGAACTCTAACTCAAACCGAAAAAAGAAAAATTTGGTCAGGTTTTTCATTTCCGTTTGTGGCACCGCAGTGATCGCGCAATGCGAAGCACAAAAAAAGTTTTTAAAGGTTTTTTTAAAAAAAAACCTGACTCCCGGCCAAAAAAGCAGGTGAAAATATGCCTGCCTGAGGCTTTGCCACCTACCAGAGGGGTGGTTTCTGGGGGGTCCCTGGCCTTTCCCCCCTCTTCTCCTGTCCTGGGCTGCTTGCACCAGGCTGGGGGGGGGAGGTCATCCTCATCGTCTTGCCATGCCATGCGGGGAGGGGGGATCCAAAATGGCGACCACAATTTCTCTTTTGAAATCATGGTCAAAAAACACACCAAATCACCACAGAAACATGTGAAATTTATTTATTTTAAATGCCTGAATTTTAATAGTATCAGCAGTGGGTTTATTTTTATAGCAATAAAACGTCGTATTGATTTTATTTTAGTTTATTTTATTTTTTCATTTTTTAAGACCTGCCCATTTGGGCTGGGCATGGGATGGGACCATGCAATTTTTTTGAACCATTCCACCAATGGCATCGCCAGGTTTTTGACTGACATTTCTGGATGTCTCGGAGGGCATAAAAAGCCGAGGCACCTTCCAGAAACCGCAGTCGGGTCTATGGATGTGGTTGAGGGAGGAGGGCTGGCTGCTGGTGCTGGTGTGATCTGATCGAGATTGAGGAGGGAGGCTGGAGGGTTTAGGATTTAAGTTAGGCAGGCAGGGAGGGAATTGAATTTAGAAAATAATTTCTTTGATTCCCTGCAGCTTTGTTTGCTGAAGGGAATAGCAGTTTATTCTTTATTTCTTCTCTGTCAGTTTGTGAGGATTTTTTTCTGATATTGGATAAAGGGGGAGGTTCGACTGGGAGTGGGAGGTGTGGATTTATTTTAAAAATATATTATATACTGCCATTTATTTTCTCTTTTCCCACCTTCAATTTGCTTGCACACACACACATTTGGGGTGCAAACCAAGAACAGAACCTCTGTCCTAAGTGATATCCTAACTGCCCACTCGCCCGTCCGCCTGCGCCACAACCCGCCTGCGGCCCACGCCGCCGCCTGCCCACTCGCCTGCCTGTGGCCGCTGGCCGCCCATGGCCCCCCGCCACCGCCGCCCGCCTGCTCCTCCCCCCGCCACCCACCCCCCCACTCCGCCCGCCGCCTAGGGCACAAAAACACCTAGCGCTGGCCCTGATTGCGGGATGCCCCATGCTCTGTGAAGTCAAATTGTGCTAAATCGCGGTGGAAATGACAAACGACAAATGACAAACAGAAACGAAATTTTTGAAAAATTTCGTGACAAACGGAAACGACCCGAAACGGACCCGAAACGGACCCATTCCGACAAGCAAAAACTCGAAACGTCATTTTTTCTGGTCATGCCCATGTCTAATACAAACAACACCAAAAACATGAATACATTGCTCAAATGAGACATCATTTACTCCTCCCTTGCAGGTCAAAGAGGGATTGAGATTTCCTGATTTGAACTATAAAGAAAGCAATGTTGCATTTTAAACCCTGATCTTCATAATGATTTGCAAGTCTTTTAAAACCTACTTCTGCCTCCCACTGTTATTCAAAAGGGTGGAAAAGGAAAAGGAAAGCCAAGAACTGAGAAGGAGATATATGAAAAGGGATTGTTAAGTAGAAGAGGGAAGTGGAAAAGGGAGGAGGAGAAAACCATCACCACCTTTGGTAATAATAATAAAAAAGATGGGGGGGGACTGATGGCTTCAAGAAACATTAAAGAAAATGAATTGACTCAAAATTAAAGAGCAGTGTAGCATGATACAGTTAAAAACAATATTAATACTCCCACTTTTATATACTGCATATATAAAAATATCTGTGTTGTGTATTCCTCTCACCAGCTGAGAGCAACACATATGAAGGATACACCACACAGAGATTTGAATAAGTCTATGTAGATATTGCTGTGAATTTATATACAAAGATAATTTGGAAGAAACTCTACTCTGATCTCGCCTGATTTCGGAAGCTAAGCAGGGTCGGCCCTGGTTAGTACTTGGATGGTAACCCCCAGGGAATACCTGAGTAGGAACTGGCAAGCCACTCCAGTATTCCTGCCAAGAAAACCTCATGGACATGGGGTCGATCACGACTGTAATGATGCAACACACACACACACACACACACACACACACACACACACACACACACACACACACACACACACACACACACACACACACACACACACCTGTGCTTTTCTCCAAAGTGTCTTTTTATTTTGCCATTGCCACCATTGTTTTATTTATGATTTATTTATTTAATATAAATAAATGCATATTTTACCCTACCTTTCTACTTGAAAGGACCCAAGGTGTCTTCCACCATTAAATGACAATATTAAAGCTAACAACAGTGAATGCCCAAATACTAGAAACAATTAAAAAAAACCATACAAAAAACATAACCATGATAAAAAAACACATTCAAACCACTAATGTACAGTACAACAATCCATTTAAAACCCACTTGGGCAGCCAGTCATTGAGGAAAAGCCTGCCTGAAGATAAAGGTTTTAGTCTGCTTGTGGAAGGGGAGCATAGATAGGACCACCCTAGTACCAGCCCTTCTGTAAGAGTAAGTTCCAAAGTCTGGTAGCAGCAATATAGATTTTTTAAAAAATATTCTTTGTTCTAATTTATGTCCCAGGTTCCCTTGGCAACCTGTTATAATGCAAAATTGTGGTACATAAATCTTATAAATAAAATAAATTTGTTTGTACTCTCCAAAATATATTTCAAATAGTAAGAGCTAGACATACAAAATGTTGAACGGACACTATAGAGTTTTGAAATGAAATAACTGGTTCAGCCTCCAGTGACCACGAGCAAGTCTCATAAAAGAGCTACGTGGAGTACATTGCTTTGGGGATTTTTTTGTAATTGTGTGAGCCCTGGATATGACATTTGTCCCTTTCCTTTCTGTCAGTAGTGGCAGGTCCTCCCACTTTTGAAGGACGTGTCACGGACAAATTGGCTAGGTCCTAGATTCAGCTTAGAAATGTGTCAATTCTATGCCTAGTTCTACTAGGAAGAGCTATATTTTGGAAATGTTTACTATTGTTCGCTTTTGAGCTTCCCAGTAATGTGGAAGTTAAGGCGGGCAATGTCCATGATATCTGAAAGTCACTATTGATCATAAACAGAAAATATTTACAGCCATCTTGTCATGTGTGCATAATCCACTATGTGTATCTAACCTGGTAAAAGTTTCCTGTGTTTTTATGCAGTGAAGAAAGGAAAAATCTTCCTTTCTTACACACATAAATTTCAAGTTTAATCTTGCCAAAAATGTGAAGTGCTGCTGGGCAAACTTCTGGATTCATGAATGAAAAACTCTGAAGGAATTTCTGGTTGGCTAATTTGCTTTGTGATGTGCCAACAAGAGTAAGGTTTTCCTTTGCTAATAATCCCTTTGCTTCTGACACATTTGTTATCAGTTGATACATTGCATCTGGAATCTTGTAAAAGTGCTGTTTTTCGACCACTTCCGCTCCAAGTTTTGACCTCCAAGGGAACCTTCTTTTATTCCCACATTTAGGTCTGTGTTATCAAAATATAATGGTGTGGGATCATGACACTGTGAGGTGGGCTATCATTAAACCTGATCAGCTGAGGATATAGATGACAAGCATGAAGTCCAGGTACAAACATTTTGAGCAGAGTTGTAGCTTTTAAAAAATAACACCAGAAAACTTTAACTGGAAAAAAAAATCAACTTCAGGTTTATAAAAAGTGCTAGTAAATGTAAGATCTGTCACACTCTCAATGCCATTTTTAATGATGTTAAATATGGTGATTAATTTGTCTCTCTATTCACCCTTTTCCCTTATGGATATCTTGAGCTCACCCTACTCCATGACTTCTTATATTTCAAGTTTATTTTACTAATTCTTTTGCTGGACAACCATCTTAGAGAACCAGACTGATTTAGAGCATGGTCACATTATAGAAATGAATTGATAGCTGGGCTGTTTTTTTGAAACTGGGTTAAAGTCATGTGGTAAAAACATGGTATTTGAATCAACATGTGCATCCTCTTGAGGAAACTTTTCATCCAGTTTAAAACTGTAGAGAATAATGGCTGAGGGATCTACGCAGGCTTTTAAAATCATTGCAGTAGAGGCTTTGTTCTACATCCATTCACCTGCCCCCATGCTAGAGGCCCAGTGTGCTGCTGTGCTGATGGAGAGGGAGTGTTTTCTGGCAAAGCTGCATTGTCCCTATGGAGAGTTTGAACTGCTTCTGTCCCTTTAAGGGGTCTTCCAACTGTTCCCTGAAATACAGAGAGGAGAATATTTAGAAAACAGAACTGCTAGGAAGTAGGAAGAAATAGAAGTCAGTGCCTTTTTCCTGGCCTTTTTCAGTTCCCAAGAAGATCAAACCAGTATGGATGGTGGATATTTGCAAAAAGATAAGGAGAGGGCTTTGTGAGACTTGATCTGGCCCAAACCACTGTCAAATCATTGGTCCCATTTGTACCAACAGACATCATGGGTCTTTTGGTGCCTGCATGGTTATTCAGAAGTGGGAAAATGTTGATTCAAAGCATGGAGCCTCATGGACCCACATGATATTTACGTAGGATCTGCCCCAAACCACTGTCAAATCATATGTCCCATATGTACCCATAGGAAACATGGGTTCTTCATTGCTTGGCTTTGGAGTGGATAAAAACCACTGATCCAGTCATGGATTCTCATGGAGCCACATGATTTTTATGTAGAATCATTCCCAAACCATTGTCCAATTTGTGGGCAAAGAGGGTGGCTTCAGGTCATTTGCCATTCCCCAGGGATCTCCATAGATTTAATGGCTACTTGAGAAATAGTCCCAACATGATGATCTCTATGGTATGAATCTGAAATATCCAGGTGGGTAGAAACACAGCTTATTTAAAGTAGTCAGTTTTTGTTTTAGTAGCAATGTGATAGCAAAATCTTCAACTCTTTCATAAATGGGATTGAAAGAACCTAACAATAATTTGAGAGAAAAGAAAAGTAGCCAGCTTTTGACATTCTTATAAATGAATCATAAAAGATCAAATACAATTCAGAATATTTCTAACTCATGTCAGTTTAATATAATCTTATTGATGAAGTCTGTTTACATATAGCCTGCACAGTATGGGATCCACCAACTGAAATTCAGCTGCTCTCAGCATGTCGAACTGCCCAGCAGAGTCTGAATAATAAGCACCAGGTGTCTGCACTGTTGTTGATTTGCAACTGCCACAACGAGCAAGAAATAGGCTTCAATGCATGGTTAGTAGCCTCATTTGGCTTGCTAAACTATAATATGTTCAAGGTAAGACTTTCAAATAAACATTTCCAACTGCTGAGCAATCTAGTGAAGAGAAATCAAAATATTTCATCTGTGTCCATACAGGCCATAATTCTTCCTCAAAGCATTACATTTCTGACAATATACCTGAAGAGGTTGTGTTGCAAGTGTCCCTTCTTTTCTACATACTGCATCTTGTTGAAGTAGGAAATGGGACTGTTGCAAAGCAACACCTAAGTTTGTGTCAAGGAATATTCAATGGTTCTGTTCTTCCGTAATACACAGAAGATAAATCTAATAAATATTTAAAAAGGTTTCTGTTTCTTTGTTTGCTTCTGAAAAAGTGTGACCTACCAGTCCAGGTGTGCAATATCTCATGCTTGTGAGCTCCTGAATTTGGGCAGCAGAACAGGTTTATCAATATCTGACAAGGTGTTAGGTGTAGCTGGAGATTAGTATCTGGTATCATTTTCAGTGAAAGTCTTAAATACCAACAGAAGTCTTAAATTTTTAGTCAGAGAATATGAACACCCAACAAAGGGTAATACATAGCCTAGCTGTCAAGTGTCCCAATTTGGCTGGGACATTACCATTTTTCAGCCTTTGTCCTGCCATCTTCCCAGAACATTTATTTCCACAGAAATGTCCCAGGCGACAATGGTTGACAGGGAGGCTTTTGGCTGGGGACTGGGCTGAGAGGGGTTGAGCTGGTGTGGCTACAGCTCGACATGGTAGGAGGGGCAATGTGCATGCCTGCCCTCTCTTTCTCCACCTCCCACAATGATGACAGCAGCAGGAGGATGAAGAAGGCAGGCACCTGGCACTGAGCTTGCATGTCAGAGAGGCTGCGCCTGGCCAGCAGGATTCATAGGAGCAAGTGGGCGGGCAGGCAGCAGGGCACAACCGAGCCAAATGGAGACCACTTGAGCCCAGCGACCACCGACTCCACCACTGCTGCCACCGGGCCTCCCCCCTGCGGGGCCATGATGCCTTGCCTGTGCCCTCTGGCATAGCAGCGGCCCTCCAAGGCTCCTCCTATTCCTCCTCCTTGGGACCACAAAGTGCAGCATCCATACCAGAATCAAAGAACATAAAAAGCACTGCAGACTAAAACAACCAGAAAAATCAGCAGTAACTGAACACACCCTGAAACAAACTGGACATGAAATCCTCTTCCAGGACACAGAGGCACCTGACAACACTACCAATCATTATGTCAGACTACACAGGGAAGCAATTGAAATCCACAAACATAAGTACAGTTTCAACAAAAAAGAAGAAAGTCTAAAAATCAACAAAGCCTGGCTTCCTGTACTGAAAACTACAGCCTGCAAAAGATCAACATTCAATGATTTTTACTGAGCCACAAGCACCGGTGATCAGTTCACACAATAGAACAGCTAATGACACTACAGTGGAACCTTGACTTACGTCATTAATCCGTTCTGGAGGTCTAGACTTAAGTCAAACATGACTTAAGTCAAACAAACTTTTCCCATAGAAAGTAATGGGAAAGTGGATTAATCCGTTCAAGACGATGAAAAAGACCCCCGAAAACAGCAATTTGACTGTCTAACCGGACAGCAATAATTCATGCTGTACTATAAAAAAAATAAGACAGCATTGCAGGTTTACCCCCCCCCACCGCCTCCAGCATGAACCCACCCACGCACCCATCGTCCTGCCACAGCCAGTCTTGAGGGTGTATGAAAGCCCCACACACCCTTTCTAAGTCCCTGGCCTCCTCTCCCTTCAAGGTTTGCAAGGAGACAGGAGGACCCCCTCCAATTCAGAACAACACACACACACACACACACACACACACACACACACACACACACACACACACACACACACACACACACACACTTCCCTCGCCAAGTGGGCCGGGGGTGGTGAGAGGGGCTCCTCTCCGCGGCCCAGTTTCCCTGCCTGCTTGGAAAGGGGGGCACACACCCCAAGACCTCTTCCTGCCTTCCCTCCGGCAGCAAACTATCCTCTGCACATGCTGGGACACCCTCAGCAGAAGCAGCAGCAGCAGGAGGGGACAGGAGGACGTGGGGGGCTCTGTGGGATTCCCGAGGCCGGCCCTCCCAGGGGCCCTCTGCGGTGGCAGCAGTGCCCCCCTGCCCTTCCCCACCGGCCCCCCTTGCAGCTGCCCGGCATCAAGGACTCACCATTGTGGGTGGGAGGGAAGGGGATGGGAGAGGGGAGCCCCGTGCGTCCGGGTGAAGAGCGGAGGCGAGCCTGGGAGGGAAGGGGCTGGGAGGGAAGGGGGTGGGAGAGGGAGCCCCGTGCGCCCGAGCGAAGAGCGGGCGCGAGCCTGGGAGGAAAGGGGCTGGGAGGGAAGGGGGGGGGAGAGGGGAGCCCGCGCGCCTGGGCGAAGAGCGGAGGCGAGCCTGGGAGGGAAGGGGCTGGGAGGGAAGGGGGTGGGGAGAGGGAGCCCCGCGCGCCGCAGGCGAAGAGCGGCAGCAAGCCTGGGAGGTTGGGGCCGGGAGGGAAAGGGGTGGGGGAAAGCCCGCACGAGCGGCGTGGGGCTTCTCCTGGCTCGCCTAGCTCCCGGGTGCTTTGCACAAAGCCCGGCAAAGAAAAAAAGTGGGAACCAGGGGGTACATGAGTGGCAAGGGCTTCCCCTGCCTCCCGGATCTTCAGCGCCAGCGGTGCCAGCTTCAGAAGAGAGCCGGGGGTGGGGGGAAGGCCGTGCTAGCGGCTTCTCCTGGCTCGCCCGCCTCCCGGGTGCTTGGCGCTTGCAGGCACCGACAAAGGAAGAGAGGCGGGGCAGGCAGAAGCGTTCAATGACTTTGCCTGCTACGGTGGCAAGGAGGAGAGGTGGGGCCCTGGGGAGGATTGGGGTGGGCGAGGAGGTGAAAGTGCACAGGTCTCAGGGAAAAAAGGCTTTTGTTTTTGCCTTTTTCCCGGACCTCCGAAACGGATAAGCATAGAAATGTAGCCCAGCTGCCCATCAGTCGGAGCCTGGGGCGTAAGTCAAACAGACCCCTAGTGGACGCAAGTCAAATATGACGCAAGTCAAGCGGGACGTAAGTCAAGGTTCTACTGTACAGAGAAGGATTGCTGCCACCCCTGATTGCAATGAAACTTCTTAACCCCTCGATCAAAATACAATGACTAACCCCTATTCTCCAGCATAGGACAAGTTTCCTCTTTCCCACAACTTTAAATCCACACAGTCTTGCTCACTCTATACCCCAGAGCACAGAGAGAACTTCTAGTTCTCTGATCTCCTTGCTGTCTGAAGATGCCATCCAGAGAATCTGGCAAAATGTCAGGAAGACAAACTTCCAGAACACAGCCAAGCAGCCCAAAGAACTCACAACAGCTAACTGGTAAACATCTCTCTTACCTTGACAGCCCTATTAGGGTTCCTATAAATCAGTTCCAACTTGACAGCACATAAAACACTGGATAATATGCAAGCTTGGGGAAGGAACATCCTTGCAAGTTCTGGAAGTGTCATGTTTTCTCAGAAAGAGAAGACAAAACAAACACGTAACTGTGTTTTACAGTAATATCTTTTTCCCACTTCATTGCTTTTTAAAAAAATTATGTGCTGTTTAAGTGTGAGCAGGTGAGGTCACTAGTAAACACGAGCATGGATACTAGACTGCAAAGGTGGCTTTTCATACTGTCATGTCATCTCTTAACAGCCCCATTTAATGCTCCTTAATGAAGGCAGCTATAGTTGCAATACATCTTCCCAGTCAGTGAACTATATTTCATGATCTTCAATAGATCATGGATTTACAGCTCCATTGTGTATCTTAAAAAGAACTAGAATTGCAGTCAAACATGGAAGCCTATGAATCTCACCCACTGTTATGCTTCCTCTTATACTTCCTGTGAATTCTCCTCTCTTAAAGTATGAGGAAAATATGTCCAGCCTGTGATCTGCTGAGAGACCAATTACTGTACAGCACAGCTAAGAAGCTCATTCAGTAGTACTTAGGTGTGATCAATGGGCAGAGTGCTAGCTCTCTCACACAGGAAAGTATTATTAAACAGAAAGTGACAATGTAATAAAGTCCCTCTTACCAGCTGACTGGATGTCTAAGTGAACAAATTTCTCCACATACAGTAGATGCTCTTCTGTTGCACACATTCTCCCAGCATTACAAGGTCCACTTAGTAAGACTATGTACTATTCTTATAGGCTTTTCAAATTAGGCCATGATGATCTGTAAAAGCACAGAGTGATATAGTTATCAGTATTATTGTAGATAAAGGAATACCTCTTGATGACAAGGAATGCATAATTTTCATCATTCAATCCTTGAACATGGTCAGTTTTCTTGATCTTTCTGCCAGATTAAGTTCTACATGACAATTGAATAATCTCAGCGATGGATTCCTCCAGAAATAGCAGATTAGCGGAATTGTCCCACAGTAGAGGTGGAGGGAAAAGTGGCCCCAAATATAGATGTCATTATTGCTAATAGTAGCAATAACCGTAGTAGCATATCTTTTTGCATGATGGGTTGCAGAAAACTACACAGGAAGTCCTTACCAACAGTAATCGATATTTTGATAGTCATATGACAACAGTGGAAAAAGATAATTCAAAATATAAGACCAATAAATAAATAAATAAATCATACTATGTGTTATTTCATGACACATATTCAAGCTATGTTACAATAAGGCTTGGGAACTAGAACAGTGTGCCAAATATTTGCTGCAAATTCTACCTCTCCATCTAAACTAGAACTTGCAATGTATGGGACTTGGCCTTTTGCAGACGTGTGAAACTAGGTTGGGGGGGGGGAAGCAGAAGACTATCAACTCAAATCCATTCCTATATTCTGTAAACAGCATCACTGAGTTTAGGATGGCTTATTCCTCATCATATGCACTTACCCGCCACCTGGGTTAAAAATAATTTCATAAAGTAAATATTGGGACTCTGTCTGGAAATTGCTACTCTGAATGGAGTGCTTTCTTGTCTCTCAAGGTAACAAAGGCCCAGTGTGGCACTGTGAGTAACCAAGATAAATCCTAACTAGACATGGGCAAGACCAGAAAAAATGACATTTTGAGTTTTCGCTTGTTGGAACGGGTCCGTTTCAGGTCGTTTCCGTTTGTCGCGAAATTTTTCAAAAAATTGTTGTTTCCGTTTGTCATTTGTTGTTTGTCATTTCCACTGCGATTTAGCGCGATTTGACTTCCCAGAGCATGGGGTGTCCTGCAATCAGGGCCGGCGCTAGGTGTTTTTGTTCCCTAGGTGGCGGGCGGGGTGGGGGGCGGGTGGCGGGGGGAGGTGCAGGGGGTGGCGGTGGCGGGGGGCATGGGTGGGCAGTGGCCACAGGCAGGCGAGTGGGCAGGCGGCGGCGCGGGCTGCAGGTGGGTGGCGGCGCGGGTGGATGGGCGAGTGGGCATTTAGGATATCACTTAGGATAGAGGTTCTGTTCTTGGCTTGCACCCCAAATGTGTGTGTGTGCAAGCAAATTGAAGTTGGGAAAAGAGAAAATAAATGGCAGTATATAATATATTTTTAAAATAAATCCACACCTCCCACTCCCAGTCGAACCTCCCCCTTTATCCAATATCAGAAAAAAATCCTCACAAACTGCCAGAGAAGAAATAAAGAATAAACTGCTATTCCCTTCAGCAGACAAAGCTGCAGGGAATCAAAGAAATTATTTTCTAAATTCAATTCCCTCCCTGCCTGCCTAACTTAAATCCTAAACCCTCCAGCCTCCCTCCTCAATCTTGATCGGATCACACCAGCACCAGCAGCCAGCCCTCCTCCCTCAATCACATCCATACACCTGACTGTGGTTTCTGGAAGGTGCCTCGGCTTTTTATGCCCTCCGAGACATCCAGAAGTGTCAGTCAAAAATCTGGGAATGCCATTGGTGGAATGGTTCAAACAATTTGCATGGTCCATCCCATGCCCAGCCCAAATGGGCAGGTCTAAAAAAAATAAAAAATAAAATAGAATAAAATAAAATCAATACGATGTTTTATTGCTATAAAAAAACCCACTGCTGCTACTATTAAAATTCAGGCATTTAAAATAAATAAATTTCACATGTTTTTGTGGTGATTTGGTGTGTTTATTGACCACGATTTCAAAAGAAAAATTGTGGTTGCAATTTTGGATCCCCCCCCCACCGCATGGCATGGTGAGACGACGAGGATGACCTCCCCCCCCAGCCTGGTGCAAGCAGCCCAGGACAGGAGAAGAGGGGAGGAGGCTGGGGACCCCCCAGAAACCACCCCTCTGGAAGGTGGGAAAGCCTCAGGCAGGCATATTTTCGCCTGCTTTTTTGTCCGGGAGTCAGTTTTTTAAAAAAAAAAACTTTTAAAAACTTTTTCTGTGCTTCACATTGCACGATTGCTGTGATGCCACAAACGGAAACGAAAAACCCGACCAAATTTTTCTTTTTTCGGTTTGAGTTCGAGTTCTGACGGCTTAATTATCGTTACCATTTCCATTACATAATGGAAATGATAACCGAAAATGGAAACAACAATTTCACTGAGTCATGCCCATGTGTAATCCTAACATCATGTCAGGCTGACATCATAATGATTGAAGGATCCTGCTGTTGCTATGGTAACAACCTTGAGGACTACACCCTTTGCAGTGAAAGTGGGGCCTTCTTTACACATGGAGTTCCAAGAAATTAAACTGTCTGGTGTGGTAGTAATTATTAATAAAATGATTTTCCTACTAGTTAAATCTGCCAGAAAGTATTGAAGACAAGGAGTAAAACTGGCATGTTCTCAATACTATTTCCATATCTTCACATTATTAAGACTCCAGCCACTCAGTAAATTTTTCCTTTCTCTTAAGAGGCTTAACTCTTCTTAGGGCTCTATAACACATCCTTTAAAATGCTGAATAATTTCAAGATAAAGCATCTCCAAAAAGCTTGCCCCCATCTCCTGGATGCTCTCAGACAGTCTTCCATTCCTCACTTATTTGCAAAACAAATGGCTTCAGCATTCTCTAAGATGGTCAGAGCTGTCAAGTGTCCCATTTTACCTGGGACACTACCGATTTTCAAGCTTTGGCCCGCTGCCATCCCAGAACATTTATTTTCCCAGAAATGTCCCAGTGCAGCGACAGTTGTCAGCAATAGAGGAGGGGACGAGGTAGTGCGGCTCAGGCTCGGCAGGTTTGGAGGGGGGGAGTGAGTGCTGTGTGTGTGCACGCATGTGAGCAGGGCTGGTGGGCATGCTTGCGAGTGTGCATTATGTCTCTCTCCTCCCATCCCAGCAGGCACTGGGACAAACTTGACAGGTAAGAAGATATTTCCCATTAACACAGATAATTGTGTGTTTTATGAGATGTTCTATAAACATGATAGAAATCTGTGATTTCTACTACTGAGGTTTAGAGTTAGTCAAAACATCATTATAGAAGAGTTTGTGTTTCTGGAGAGTTTGGGTATCTGTGATAGCTGTTTGCTAGGAACAGACCCAGCAAATTTTGCTGAGCTTCCTTCTACAGTGTCTCTATTTTTTCTAGCATACAAATTTACTGTTTTTCTAAATCTCAATTATGTTTTGCTGTAACAAGGATACAAGCTTAGTGCAGGATAACATTGGTTTTACCATGCTTATCCTTTGAAATTGTAGCATTTCCCTATCCCCCCTCATTTCCATAATAGTCATTCCCTTCCTTTTACAATTCCCAACCCTATTTCAATCTTTAAAGCTCCTGGCTGGGATTTTTTTTCAGTTTATATTCCATCCTGTAATGTGTCATAAATATTTTCAGGCACCTGTAGTAAGAATAAAAGCTAATTTATCTCAGGTACCATTAATCTTCCTGAGGTGCAAGTGTTTTAAGTGATTTATAGTAGTTTATATTGCTCTCTGGAATCTCTAAAATGGAGAACACAGAACAGATTTGGAGCATTTTATCTTGGGTGGCAAGTTTTCCAAGGATGCCATGTGAGCTGTGATGAGAGAGCACCTGGCCTTGGAATGACTCTGGCAGCTTGGTGATTAATTCTGCTGTGGTGTTTCCAGAAAGCTACTAGCATATATATCTTTTCCCATCTACATATTTATTTTTATTTATTTATTTGACTTATATACCCCTCTCTCTGGCTTGGAGGCCACTCTGGGTGGTTTACAAAATTTGAACATAAATAATAATATAGCATACAAGATAACAATAAACACAATAATTAAATAAATGATTAACAATGACTTTTTAAAATAAAAATAACATAAGAAAGATGAAAACAGGTGGAGTTAGGTTAGAGGCGGAGCAGCAGTGGTATTCAGTAACTGGAGAAATCCAGTCTAAACAGCCAACACTATAGTTGCTTTTAAAAAACTTGCAGAATGGGTACCAGGCAGATCTCCAAGGGAAGCTGGTTCCATAGGCATAGTGCCACTACCAAAAAGGCCTGATTCCTAGTAGACATTTTATGTGCCTTCTTCAGTGTCAGCGCTCTCAGATGTCCTACCTGGGAAGAGTGTTGTGGGCAGTTCCCTGTGGTAGAAGCCATTCTGACAGATAATAAGGTCCTAAACCATGGGGCTTTGTACTGTATATCAACATTAGACCATTGAAATCAATGTGGAGCTGAATCTGAAGGCAGTGCAGGGCAGTTAAGGCTGGGGAAATGTGCTGATTAGAGATGGGCACGACTTAGCAGTATTCCCGTTTCCGTTTCCGTTACTCGTATCCGTTACTCTGTTACTAGGAATTACTCTGCCAGACTTCAAGCTCGAACCGATGAGCGAACAATTTTGGTCTGATTTGTCGTGCTCGTTCCTTGCAATGTCTGATGCCACGCGGCACAGAAAAAAAGTTTTAAAAGTTAAAAAAACCCGGTTCCCGCCAAAAAGCAGGCGGAAAAATGCCTGCCGTGCCTCAGGGCACCTACCAGAGGGTTGTTTCTGGAGGTCCCGGCCTCCGCCCCATCCCCGTCCTGGGCTGCTCTGGTGGGACTCGCCGCAGGCTCGCAGCCAGCAAAAAGCCCAGTCTCGCCGCCGCCGCCGCAATTAAAGTGCAAGCAAGCGGCACGGGACGGCACAGGAAAAAACTTTTAAACTCTCTCCCCACCCATTCCCAGGCCAAAAAAGCAGGCGGAAAAATGCCTGCTTGACTAAGGGCGCAGGGCACCTACCGGAGGGGTGGTTTCTGGAGGGGGGTCCTGCCTCCCCCCCGTCCTGGGCAGCCGGACTCGCCATGCCATGTGGTGCGGGTGGGGGATCCAAAATGGGGCGGTGAACGCAATATTGTTTTGAAATCATGGTCCAAAAACACACAAGCACAACAGAAACACGCGAAAATTTATGAACTGCCAGATTTTTCACAGTAGCAGTGGGTTTTTTCTTGCAACAAAATGTCTCTCCTCTCCTCCTCTGTCCTCCATTAATTTTATTTTATTTTATTTTTTTTATACCTGCGCAATGATGGGCTGGCCGAGTGGCCAGCCATGTGGGAGTGGACGACCATGCAAATTTTTGGAGCCATCCCACCAATCGCATGGCCACTTGGCCATGGAGACTTCTGGGATGTGCCAAAAGCCCCCTAAAACCTGCCCTAGCCCCCTAACCCTAACCCTAATCCTTGACTCCTTACCCATACGTCACAGACTGTCTTCTTAGTGGGTCAGAGAGGCACCCAGAGGTGCAACCCACTAGCCCACCGTAACCTTACCCATCACTAGCCTAACCCTAGCCCTTGCACTAACCCACCTTAACCCTAAGCCAGATCTACTTGCATTGCACTACACGCAAGTACGATTCCCTTCTTTGTGAGACATGGTGGTGCGAGAGCCTTAGGCATCACCCTATGCCTCTGGCGGGTTCACTGGTCTCACTGTCTGCAACTGGTATGCATATCCATATGGCTATTGCATGCCATTTTGCAGCAGCAGGTGAGGAGGGGAGACCCCCATGTTGAGGGGTCTCTTGGAGCCTGCTTCCCCTTCCTAGTGGGTGAGGATAGGAGGCACCCACGGTTGCCTCCAGGAGCCCGCTTTCTCTTTATAGCGGGCCAGAGGAGGCACCCACCACACAGAGGTGCCTCCAGGAGCCCGCTACCCCCCCAAAAAAACCAGTATTAAGGAAAATGAAAAAACAAAAAAACAAACCGACTAATTTTTGCAAATTTTTGTGAAAAACGGAACCGACCCGAAACGGAACCGGCCCGACTAATGACAACTCGAAAAATTTTTTTTTCATGTCGTGCCCATCTCTAGTGCTGATATCTTCTTGTCCCTGCTACTAGTCTCCCTGCAGTGTTTTGCACTAGCTGGAATGTCTGCATTAACCTCAGAGGGAGACCCACGTACAGCATATTCCAGTAATCTAATCTTGAGATTACAAGTGCATGGACCAAATAGGTGAGGGGCCTATCACTGAAGTAGGTAGGCAGCTGTGCAATCTGCCATAGTTGGTAATGTGCAGAACAGACAACTGATGCCCCCTGGGCTTCCATGGTGAGTGCTGAGTCCAATAGGATGCCCGGACTGCACACCTCAACCTGCTCAAAGAGAGGTTCCCAACTTACCAGTGACAGGGACCACCACCAACAGGACTTCATTCTTGTCTGGGTTCAGCCTCAATCTATTAACTCACATCCATTGCAGAACAGCCTCCAGACAATTCTCAAGGGATGAAAGAGCATCCACCACAGATGGAGAAAAGGAGAAATAAAGCTGGGTGCAATCTGCATTCTGATTAAACAAAGCCGCATATCACCTAACGACCTCACCCACTTGTCTCATGTAGATATTAGATAGCATGGAAGAAACAACTAATCCCTGTGAAACTCCAGAATTGTGGAACCAAGGGGTGGTGGTCATCTCCCCAGCTGCTCTCTCTGGGAGTGTCCCACAAGAAGGAGCAGAACCACTGCAAAGTGAGAGAGCCTCCATTAGGAGGATACCACGACTGAGAGCATCAAATCCTGCTGAGGATAAAGGACAACCAACAAGGATGATTTGTCCCTATTGGCCTCCCTCTGTTGGCCTCCCTCAATAGATTATCTTGCATGGTGACCAGTGCTGACTCCAAGGCATGGCATGGCCTGAATCCCAGCTGGAACATATCCAGAGCATCAGCATCATCCAGTAGTCCCTGAAGCTGAACAGCCACCACCCTCTCAACTATCTTGCTTATTAATTGAATATTGGCAATGGGCCTACAGTTCTCAGTTTGGTCTGCCACCACGTTTATTTTCTTCTGAATAGGCCTAATTAGTGTCTCCCTGCTATGCTGGTCCGTTTGGTGGTTACCAGCCTGGCCACTTTTATAAACCAAGTGGGGAAGGGTCAAGGGAGGAGGTGGTAACACAACAGTGATCAAGGGTCCTGTCCACTTCAGAAAATGTCACAGATTCAAAGGTGATAAGGGTGGCCAGGCAAGGTGATGCACTCAACATCTGTACCTGATCTACTGTTCTTAACTGGAGGTCTAGGTCCCAGAAAATGACGTTCACTTTAGATTTTTTTAAAAGCTGTAAATTGGTCACAGGATATACTAGGGGGAGGCCTGTCACTGTGACCAATCCCAGATAGATCACATACTATATGAAACAAGTCATCCTGCTGTTTTTGAGCTTAACTTTATCTGATTAGCAAAGTAAGATTTTCTTGCTTAATTTTTGCTGAATAAATGAATGCCATTGGGGCCTGCCTCCAAGTGCTCTCTAGCTTCCTTCTACTCTACTTGAAGGGCCACAGGTCTCTGTTAAACCAAACAGCTGAGCAAACCTGACACTGGCAGTGAAAGAAATGTTCAAGAGGAAGCGTGTCAATAGTCCTGGTGGAAATGGTATCAGTTCTCCATCAGGGCATTGATTAGTGTGCCAACCAATTCATCAGGGGTCCCACCCATGGAATTTTCAAAACCAAGAGGATTCAGTTGCCTATGTGGGCAGACAATCATAATGGTTCCAAGCTCCCCACAAAGAAGGAGCGCCACAGAGAGGCTGTATTTTATCAAGTGATGGTCTGATCATGACTAGGGGACCAACACAAGGTCACTCACCATCAGACCAATCTCTGACCATATTTGAGAACACCAGGTCTAATGTGTGACCCACCATGTGTGTAGGATCATTGACAAATTGGGACATGTGCAAGGAAACAACGGTTTCCAAGAACTCAAGAGCTGTAACCAAATTCTCTGCATGGATGTTGAAGTAGCCCACTACTAAACATCTGGGGGACTTCAACAGTGCCACAGAGACACCAGCTCCAGAAGGGAGAGTGAGGGGTTATGGGAAGTGTGGTAAACCAGCACAACATCAAATTCTTCCCTGCCCCCTGTTGACATGTGGAGGGCCTCAAGACCTGGCCTCAGGACCCAGTATCACCAACACCAAGATCATGACTGTCACATGCCCCTTTCACACACTGGGTTTCCCTTCACTGCCACGACCAGATTAATCTGGACACTTGTATGTATTTGAGAGAGAGAGTCACACCAGGTAATATAGTTTTAAAACAAACATGAAACGCTTATTGGTTTACAATTAGATGATCAGTATTTTGATAGTTTTAGCTGATTGTTGTACTGCATATATGAAATCTTCTCCTAATGTGTTTCCTTTCTAAACCAGACCATTTTTAGTGTCAGGATCTCCCACCTGACCAGCTGACAATCTAACTGACTCTCAGCTCTCTTAACTGAACTCCTCTCAACTCTAACCCAAACTGAACTCAAACTGAACTTGTCCATCACCCATTACATTCCAATATATAACATTCTTAGCCACTCCCACCAGCTTGGTGATTGGCTATTCAAACAGAGTCATGAATATTCATACTTGTTTTTATCCTTTTCGCCACATAGACAGCCTCCAAGGTGTTTTTTTTTTAAATAAACAATGGCATCCCCTGGGTGGGCAAATCAGGGAGAGGGTTTTCCCACTCTTGTCACCAGCCCAGGTCTTGGTGATACAGGACCACATGGCAAATCAAAAGGGGTTGTGCGGGCCAAGTTCAAAAGTAAAGAGAATTCATTTTCTCTAAGACAAAATACTCCAAAATATCTCCACCTTCTGATTTACTCTTGGGTCCTTTTCGAAACAAGAGGCCATGTTAACTTTTCAACAGTTGTATTTTATTTTATATTCTAAGGTGCAAAAATAAGAATTCAAAAAAGTATCAAAGAGTATCAAAACCTTAACAGATCTCAATCATAGTTTTATTTTATTATTTTATAATAAATCTAAGTCATCCTGACTAACTGATTACATTCAAGATTTCTCCTAAGCTAACTTTTCTTACCCTACCTAACTGAGATGAGCTACATTGCTCAAAGCAATCCTAAGCGTAATCATGGCTTTTCTCTGCCCTCTCATCTTCTTGCTCCAAGCTTCCATAAATCACATGACATAAAGTGACAAATAGTAGCTAATCATATTCCATGCTGCTAGCTTGTTATGGTTATTCCTCTACACACCTTATAAAGGTCTCATAAAAGGCCAAATTGTGCACTAAACATTAAGCTTAACAACTCACACTTAGAGATGGGCACGAACCGAATAAATGGCAATTTGTTTTGTTTTGGTTCATTTTAGAGTTTGGTTTGGTTCATCATTTTTAATGAATTTTTTCCAAATATTTGTTTCATTGGTTCATTTTGTTTGTTATTCATTTTCCCCGCTGTGCACGATTTAATCCATTGGACAGTGTGCAAGCGGGAAAACATTAAAAATTAAAAATCACAGATGTTGACAACAACTGCACAAACTGGATTGGCAGCATCCTCATCATCCACATCCTCATCATCTTCTTCAATCATCAACACATCATCCTTACCGGGGGGCGATGGCAGCAGTGGCGGCAGGGTGAACCTGGCCCCTGTGGTAGGGGCTTTTTAAGGCTCTGGCTTGGGGGCAGTGCCTTTTTTTTTTCAAGTGCCGACCACGCGGCCCCTGGGGCCAGGTCGGGCTAGTTTTAATTTTTATATATTTTTTCTTTATTTTAGGGCACCAACCCTGCCACCTCTGGGACCGGGTCAGCGCTCCCTTTTTTATTGTATTTTTTTTTACTGTTGACCATGTGGCCCACACTACAGCTGTAGTGTGGGCCAGTTGGCTTTTTTTTTTTGCCGGCTGTGGGCCAGTCCTGTGGCCTGCATGCCGGTTCCACAGCCATAGGGGTGGTTCCGCAGCCCGCGGTCCAGGGCCAGTGCTTGTGGGCCAGTACCGGGCCCGTGCGCTGGATCAGTTTTTTCCTTTTGGCACAACAAAGTACCAAGTGTAGAAAACAGAGTTTTTGGAAGCCTGGGATATGCTTTTATACCCAAACAGAGTAAGCACACACTGGACTCTAGAACAGAACAATTATTTTGCTTGGCTCTGTACCTGCCAGCAAAGAATATACAGTGATGAACTTAAAAAACAGGTGAATCCAGAGAAAGACATATGGTTCATTTGATGAATATAAGTGAACGGATAAAAGAGAAATAAAAGACTAGTATGTTGGACCTCTCTTAGTTGAAGCTGTGACAACCCCTCCACAATCTGAGCCAGATATGTATGTAAGGCCATGACATGCAACTCCAGAGTTGTAAACTAGGAGAAGAGAAAACAGATGGTGAAACCAATGATGTTGAACTGGAAGATACACCACAAGATGTTGCAAGAAAAATGAGCCAGTGACATTTGAGAAGATTGCTGGCAGCAGAAGCCACCAAATGGAGAAAAGATGCAATTATCTATCTATCTATCTATCTATCTATCTATCTATCTATCTATCTATCTATCTATCTATCTATCTATCTATCTATCTATCTATGACATGGACACTAACTAAACTATCACCAGGCAAGAAAGTCATTGGATGAAGTAGTTATTCAAGCTGAAAGATGGCAAATGGAGAAGAGGAGCACAACAAAGCAATATTGTTTGCAAAATGGTTCCTATAAAAATATGGAGAAGATTTGGATGCAACTTTTGCTCCAATTCAAGCACAGCACAATAAGAATGCTCCTTGTGTTATCCTGAACTCCATGGAACAGTTTTTGCAGAAATGAGAACTCTTGGATCCAGCACAGTTTTGCAAAAAGAACCCAGAATATTTGTCCTGGGAGAGAAAGAGAAAGTACAGATCCATAAGACCTACTGTAGAGCTGAACAAGATGGCTTCACTGTTCTATTACATCATTGCTTGACACATAGCTTGAGTCAAACAGTATGGCATCAAGCATAACTGCACACTGGACATTATCCCATTATAGTCTTCTTCTTCCATAAGTATCCAACACTATGAAACATTCATTGTTCTCCAGCAAGTAAACAACCCAATTTCCCTAGTTATTTTCCTCATGTAGTTTGCTATAGGTTTTCCCCATAGGCATGCAGATTCCTTTCCCAGTGTTCCTCAAGCTCTACAGTGTTCCTCTTCCCCCTGCCCCCCAAAATGGAAAAAAACTGAAGAGCAGTTGAGAAATGAAAAAAATATGGATAAAATGCTACAGCTGCTGCAGACGTCCCTGAAAATCCACTGTTCTAAGGTCTTCCCTATCCAAAGAAAATAGATTGTATATCTAAAATGAACACCATGTTGACCTTATGAAGAAAAGAATAACCCTGCTACTTCTATCAACAATGAATTTATTGCTTATTCTCGACTACAATAGATTTATTGCCAGCCAAATATCTTTCCATTCCCCTGAACAGTTTTCAAAATCAAATGCCTTCAACTTCAAAGTATGTGTGTGTGTGTCACTTTCTCTTCTTCAGGTTTGCGTTTTTAGTATCTCTGATTCTTTCCACCATTGATATGACATAAATGTTGGAAAGCTCTTAAAAAAGAATTTGAAATTGAATTTTTCATCATTACCAGCCACACAGCTGCAAAAGATAATGATTTTTTCTGAAAAACAGAGGTTAATCCTAACTAAATACCATCATGTTGAGAATTCGCTGGTGGAGTTTTAGGTCAGGTTGACCTTGGCCACAAAACAAAGAACAGACACACAGAGAGAAATGCCTTTCTCAGCAAGCTAAGAGACATACAGACACAGACTGCTGTGTTCCTCCCAGAAGGCTAGTTTTATTCATCTTATCAACCTTAATAAGAAATAGATTGGAGAGCTTTCAAAAACAATGGTTCGGCCCTTTAGCCCTTTGGCCCTGCCTCCAAGCAAAAGGTCAGGGAAAATAGAAGGTCATTTTCTTTCCAGATATGCCATGTTGGCCAGGAGCATGTGCACATCACTGCCAGCCCTCCGGAACGCAGCCCTCAAAGAAAGGTCAACATGATATTGGACTCCAAAGCCAGACTATCAAGAGCAAAAACTCTCAAAAAAGTGGGGCTGGATGGGTTTATCTTTCTTGACAAATTCAAGTTATTTCTCATTCAACAGGTTCACATTTTAAAATCTTCTGATTCTAAATAAGAAAAAAACTGTAAATTTTGGCACACCTTCTCAAAATGAAATTCTCATTCTCAACAACTTTCTTTTAATGAAGCAGAATCTTGCAAGTGTGGTTCAGGCAGATTCCTCATTTTCTACACCATACTTAGCACTATTGTCCAGAGTCAGATTTAGAATATCTGTACACCATTTGAACACAATTTCCTTTGTAACATTAGCCAGGCCTTCAGGAGGTTCTCTTCATGGAGTTTTTCTCTCCTGTTGAGGCATCATCTTCTACAGCCTATGCAACAACCCCACCATTTTCAAAATCAGGTTTTGAAATATTAAACAAGCAGAGTAGAACAGAGAAAGCTGTTCATAGTGAAAAATGAGAGTATGAGGAATTAGCATGACTCTAGGTGGACACATGCTGACAGACAAGTCATAAGCAACTAATTTACCTTTTATTTCTTTTCTCAGGTCTGTAAAGATGATTCTCACAGGCTTTCCAGGTATCCTCGGTCTAAACATGTGGTGCAGTGTTATTCTGGTATAATCACCATATGTTACAGTTAGAGATGGGCATGAATAAAAAAATGGTGTTTCGTTTGTCATTGAGAGGTCCGTTTCGTTTCGTTTCCGTTTTTCACAATTTTTTGGAAAAAATTGTTTTCATTTTTTGTTTTTTGTTTGTCATTTCTTCCTGCTTTTTGCGCAATTTTTAAAGCATTTCTGTGTGTGGGCGTCCCCCAACGCCCCAGACCAGAGGGAAAACACTAAAAAAATTGAAGTTGGCAGAGACACAGTATAAACTAGGTTTGCAGGGAGGCTGCAAATGCAGCGGCGGGCGTTGCCCAGGGTGCAAGGCAGCCGCAGAGTGACTGCACAGTAAGGCAGGGGAGGGTACTCACTGAGTGGTACGCAGTCACACACGCACACAGGGAGGCTGCAGGACTGAAGCTAGAGTCGCAGAGACAGCAGTCCCACCCTAACTCCCACCGGAGACTGCAAGGAGGACGGGGGCTGCAAGACCTTTTTATGCCCTCTGTGGCTGTCAGACCTGCCCAGTCTGCCACCTGGGCATGCTATTGGTTGAAGTTGTCCAAGAATTTACATGATCCCATCACATGGCTTGCCTCCATGTTGTGGCTGGAGTGGTGACATCCATTTTGTCATCCTTAAAGGGAAAAGAAAAATACATCGCAATGGGAAAAGACAAAAACAAATGTTTGAAGGACCCCTACCCCCTGGTAGGTATTAACAGACAGTATAAATAATTATTGCTGTGTTTTTATGGATGTCCAGGGCATTTTTTAACATTTAAAACAGCTCATTTCATTGCATGTCACCAGTAACAAAAAAGAAACGTAACGACCACAATTTTCATGGTTTTGTTCGTTTCGTTTCATTTTCATCACAATTTTCGTTTGTCATTTCATTACATAATGAAATGACAAACGAATAACGGAAATGAAAAAATGTTCGTTTTGTGCCCATCTCTAGTTACAGTATAGTTGCTATGTTCTGTTGAACACTAGGAAATGAGGTTATCATCTGTACTTTCCTTCACAGAATCATTGTGGATAATTCTTAATATGGTTGGTTTACATCTGCAGTATCGGACAAAGAGAATTAGTCCAGCTAGTGAAGAACTGTCAGCTCTGACCACAAAAGCTGTCCAGGGGTTCTTTTCTTAGCAGTACCTGGAGATCTCTGATATTTTCAGAAGAAATAAATCCATGATTTCCATAAACCAAGCCAAAGTTATATTGATAACTCAATACTTCCTTGGTTTTTTTAAAAAAGTATTGCAAAGGAGACACTGCTTCTTAAACCCATGGCCTCAGGAACAGTGTACACAAAAGCCTGCACAGAGAGGTGTTACTCTTTACAAAATATTCTGGTAAAAGGGTACTGGGCACTTGCCACTTATCATCCTATAAAACCACTCTGTGGTTTTTCATAAAAATAATAACCAGACCGAACCCTGTTTGATTTCTGAAATACAATGTGGTGGGATGAGTTCACAGCAGAACAGCATTAAGAATGTGACTGTGGGAATCTCAAACAGTTGTATATATAAAACTGATACTTTGATGAGCTATGTATTCGATTGAATACATTCATTGGTATCAATTGTTATAGTTAAGAGTTGGCAGTCTATTGGTATCAGTACCTGTAATTAAGAGTTGGCAAGAGTAAACCGGTCACAAACTTTACTCTACAGTAAAATCAAATTAAATATAGCCAATAAATAAAGCTATCTATATCACCTGAAGATTCTTTGAAGCAGTCAGAAGCAAATGGACTGCTAGCTGTCTCCCATGATTTCAGACTGCTAACTGACTACCAAGACTCTGTCAACCAAATATCTTATGTTGTTTGTGACATCATCCATGGCATCAGAATGCCATGTTTCTAGATCACCTCCATGCCAACAATAAGAGCCAGCCCAGTAACCCTCTGCAGCTAGGGAACAATCAGCGTGACTCTCCAGATATCTTTTAGTAGACAGTTAGCTTATTTTTTGCCTGCATAATCTAAGACTGAAAAAGAGCAGGGAGTACTGTGGAAGCCTGCTTCCAGTATTAAAAACAGTTCAATGAAAAGTAGAATCTCACATGCTGTGAATATTAACACCCAACTGTCAGTCCATTTTTACAAAACAAATCTGATATGATAATATTGCTTAAGACCAGGTTAAAATTTGATCCTACATTCCATTCTCAATTTCTTTTTAATGGCACATATTCTTCTCGAAAAATAAGACATAATTTAAATGGCCTACTCTATGGGTCCCATGGCTTACCTGTTTCACCTGAATTGGTTGGATACCCTAGAATTAGAGATGGGCACGGAACGAACATTTTTTTTTTCATTACCGTTACATAACGAAATGACAAACAAAAATTGTGATGAAAATGCAACGAAATGAACAGAACCACAAAAATTGTGGTTGTTATGTTTCCTTTCCATTAATGGCGACGTGCAATCAAATGAGCTGTTTTAAATGTTAAAAAAACGCCCTGGACATCCGTAGAAACACAGCAATAATTATTTATATCGTCTGATAATACCTACCGGGGGTTGGGTCCTTAAAACATTTGTTTTTGTCTTCTCCCATCATGATGTGTTTTTCTTTCCCCTTTAAAATGGATGTTGCACCAGCCACAAAATGGAGGCAAGTCATGTGATGGGATCATTTTCAACCAATAGCATTCCCAGGTTGCAGACTGGACGGGCAGGTCTGGCAGCCACAGAGGGCATAAAAAGGTCTGGCAGCCCCCGTCCTCCTTGCAGTCTCCGGTGGGAGTTAGGGTGGGATTGCTGTCTCTGCGACTCTAGCTTCAGTCCTGCAGCCTCCCTGTGTGCGTGCATGCTGTGTACCTCTCGGTGAGTACCTCCCTTGCCCCGCAGTACAGTCACTCTGCGGCTGCCTTGCACCCTGGGCAACGCCTGCCACTGCCTTTGCAGCCTCCCTGCATACCTAGTCTATACTGTGTCTCTGCCAGCATCCATTTTTTTAGTGGTTTCTCTCTGGTCTGGGGCGTTGGGGGATGCCTGCGCACGGAAATGCTTTAAAAAGAATGCAAAAAGCGGGTAGAAATGACAAACAAAAAAATGAAAAACGGTAACAAAATTTTTCAAAAAATTCCCGACAAATGGAAACGAACCGAAACAGACCTCTCAGTGACAAACAAAAAACCAAAACACCATTTTTTTGTTTCGTGCCCATCTCTACCTAGAATTACAGAGCTCATGTGTACAGTTCCTAGCTTAGAACTGGGAATATACAGTGACTTGAAGTTATATCTACTGCAGATGGCAATATCTGTTTGGTTTTTAGAAGACGTTGCCAATATTTCATATTCAAGGGTAGGAGTAATTTGATATGCAATTTAAAATGCAAGAGAACTGAAATGAACAGATTCCTCTGTTCTTTTCAGGCCCAAGGCTCTGCTTGTTTAATGGCTAAGCACCTGTTTCTGAATCTCTATGTATTCAACTATGAACATTATCCCACATCCCAGAAGAGCTGCTTTTATAAAATGGCACCTTTGCCCCTGCTGCGATCACGTGATCGAAGGAGCGCTTCCATTGTCTGTCCCCATGTCTGTGGCAGCAGTCTTCTCATTCGATATGTCCACATGGCTGGAAGCTGCTTTTTCTACAGCTTTGAGAACATGGAGAGAAAAGCCACTGCCGCTGCTGCCATAGCAGTGACAGCAAGGGGGAAGGAAAGTTTCAGATTGGAGAGAAAATCTTCTTTTCTCTTCCCCCGCTGCTTCCTTTGTTCCTCTCTTCCTCTCGTTTGCTCTCTTGAACACTCTCCCTCTCTCTGTCACACACACAGAAACTCACTCATGCTCTCTCACACACACACATCACACTCCTCCCTCCTTTTCTCTCACCCTCACATTCTCTCTCTCTCTCTCCCCTTCCCTCCCTTCCTCTCATTTGCTCTTGCCCTCGCTCTCTCTGGGTCACCTTTTTAAAAATACATTAAACAAGGAAGATCCCTATCTGTTCCATTTTAGCAGGCTGACTTCGTTCAAAATGCCAGCTAGAGTGCAGGATTGACGGATGCATGCAGCTTTATTGATGCACCCTAAATTAAGACTATTTTAAAAGGTAGCACTGAAAGATGGGAAATAAGTAGATAAGAAGTGGCTTTTCGGGTCCCCACCTTTGTTTGATTTGTTTAAAAAGGCGCCTCCTAACCGACGCAAAAAAAGATAACCCCTAGTGGTGGTTCCATGAAAATGCAGTTCAGGGGGCATGGCCGAGGGTCCCCCAGAAAAGCCATCTGATTGTGAGGGCACAATTTTTAAAGACAGTTTTTTAAAAAAGTAAAAGGTGGCTTTTAGCTGTCATGGGATAGCGCTCTATGTTAGTGTAGTGTTAAATTAGGATAGTAATGTCCATTTCCTGGGAGGCTCTTTGTTTTTAACACCTTTGCAATAGGCAGATATACCATGACTGTATCTATGCTGACAACAATGTACGTCTTGGGTCTGGCCACTGCAGCCAAGTGATAATTGTTCGCCTTCAGTGCTTGACTTGCGCAGGCAGATCAGTCATTGAGTGGGGATGAAGGCTGTTGGAAACCAGTTGTGGGGGGACTTCAACTCTCACCCTTACTTTCTATTTCCTCCAACTTTGATTTCTGCCAGTGTGAGACCATGACAGTGGCAGAGTCCCCTTTAGTGGCCACTATGATCTATGGTTTTCAGTACTGGGGGGGGAGCAGGGGGGGCTTGGAACCAAACACAATTGTGAATTCTTCAGATACTGAGTCTCTCTGTCTGCTCTCTAAGCTCTGCTAATTAATAAGATTTCTGCATTATGTCTTTAAAGTATTTCTATCCTGATCTTCAGCAAACAGGCTTCTGGAGTGCTAGCTAGATAATCGTGATAGATATTCCTGAAAGTTTGCATTCTAGAACAAGGGCTCCCAATGTTAGTTCCCAAAATGTTCTTGGACTAAGACTCCCAGAAGGCTTCACTGATTGCTATGCTGGCCAGGATTTCTAGGAGCTGTAACCCAGGAACATCTGGTGACACAAAGTTTGGAACCACTGTTCTAGAAGGACACAGTTGAAAGGAGGGCCCCTAGATTATCTATCCCATTCCCAAGAGATACAGTACATTGTAATTTTGTTCCAGTGATTAATGTTAATGCCTAATTTTACATTTTTATCTACTTTATAACTTTTGATGGCTGGAGAGCCCCATGGTTTAGGTATCTGGCTGGGGAGACAATGGATGGGAGTTTGATTCTCCGTTGTATCTCCTGGGAGATAAGCTAGCCTGTGTGGTACTACACAAGCTGCTCAGGACCTGGGTGCGCTCAGAAAAATGTAAACTCCATGGCCTGAATTAGGCCCGCGGAGCTCCCTTGCGTCTCTCATGAGAGGCGGGAGAGACTGATGCGATTTCGCGTTCTGGTTGGGAGAGGGAGGAGTGCCCTATATAGGGCAGATCCTCGCCACCTCTGCAGTGCAGTTGGAAGCAACATTCCCCACCCACCTGCCACTGAAGGACTAGTGTGAGTTTAACTGGTCACCTTCGGGGGGCGGATAGGAATTTTTGACCCACACTCTAGATTGGCTGTTGAGAGCTGGGATTTTTCGCCTATCCCACACTGGTGCCTGGGAAATGTAGGGGATTTTCCATTGTTTCAGTCACACTGGCGGCAGAAGCAGAGGTAAGGCAGCTGGCGAGTTTTAAATAAACATCTGTCCCCAAGTCTCCAACAACCACGGCACTGCAGATCAAGAGGTCACAGTGTTGTGTGGGATGTGAGGGGATGCCTCCCTGGGTCGCTTTTAACATCTGTCCCAAATCAGGACCCAAGGAAGGGATGCCATTGACCAGCCCACTGGGTGCCATCACCTGACTGCACCATCTGGGGGTAATCACTCGCCTCGCACTGCCGGGTTGGAGGGGTCTTGGGAGACCCCGGTGTTCCAACCCTTGTAATTCTGATTGCCCGGACCCTCCTGATTTGTTTGCTTAAAGTTCTGTTCAATAAAGTATGGCCCAGTTTTAAACCCATCTTTTGGTCTCGTCTCATCATTTTGTGTGGGAGGGCAAGGAAATAGTAAGCTACTTTGGAGTGTACACTACCAAGAAAATTCTGAAAAGGGTTGTCATAAATCTAAATTGTCTTGACCACATGTGCCTATTTTCATGAACATCTTTCCTTCTGTAGTTCTGTGCAGATCCATGTCATTTTGTAAGTGGATGTGATATATAAATGGCTCCTTTAAGAGAGGAGCCTCCAGGGAAATAGTCTTTCAGCAGGTTTGATGTAATGACCCTCCTGCCTACTGCATCCCACCTTACCTGTGTCTTCTACGGCTTATTCTGATGCGGGGCAGTACTAACATTGGAGATAAGTAACACTAAAGAGTTTGATGGCTTTCTACAAGGTTGATGAAATGGCCTTGTTTCTTGACTCTCCTCCCTCCACTGCAAGCTTGTGGGATGATGGAGAGAAACCCAGCCCACAAGGACCAATACATGCATAATGTCACACCCCCTTTGTCTCTGAATATATCTAAACCTTTCGTGACTGAGATGCTTCCCAAGGCTGAGGAAACAAAACAAAGCTAACAATACCCCCCAAATGCCTGAAACAACACCAATTGATTGATGCATAAAATCTGTTGAGTGACTTCAATTACGTTTAAGTAGTTCTCCTTTTCTTGCCAGACACTCACCCTCTTGGAGACTGGCTACATTTTGCAGCCACTTTTTATGTTTATCCATCCTAATGACCATAGATGAATGTCTATTAATGCTAATTTCAAAAACGGTTGTAAATTCAGAAGTGTATAAACACCATACACAATGCTGAGCATGCAGGCTGCTTATACCACAGGGATGTATTTTTTACAAATTGAAAAAGGAAATCAAGGAGTTTTATAATAGGCTGGGAAGTAAAGCATAAGCATAAATACATACCATAGTTTGTCCATTCCTTTAATACTTTTATTGCCTTCATAAACTCACTCCTAATTGTTTATCTTCTGTGCCTATTTTTATTTATTTATTAAAATAAAGGCTTGCTGAGGACTGTAACAGTGAATGGACTGTAACATGACTGAGAAATTTACAGCTTCAGTATTAGTCTGGGTTAACATGAGCCAGTGAAAGATGGTGTCATAAAGTTTCATTTACCCTTTACACTGGTCCCACACCTCTTTATGTGAGCTCATAAATGTTTTTTTTTTTTTTTTTTTAAAATAAGGGGGACTCACTTTGATGATGTAGCTCCATTAGCAGTTGCATAGAAAAGAGCAAAAAGGAACACATGTTTAGAGTCTTACTGGTTCACAATTTTTGAGAAAGGAACAGGATACACATCTATCTTTTGCCTGCACAGATAGAAATGCATTCAGTTCTTCAAAAACAAAAACCTCTGGTTCATGAAAATGGACCGAGGACAGCTTGAATGTAGACAACATCAGTGACAGCAATCAAGAGGTCTCTTGGATGCTCTCTTCTGCTCACTACCATTCACACTTGTCAAAATGCAGCTCTGAAAATTGCTTTGTGTTTGGGTGAAAAGTGGTGAACTGATGAAAAAGGAATCAACTTCTGGGATTTTTTTATTTGTGTGGTATCCCTTTGTAAATGGCAGTGGTGCTGAGGGAGTCCTGAGGGAAACCATTAGCCTGTGAATCATCTCAAGGTTCCATTATTCCCCATACTATTTCATGTATACAGTACATAAAAATGTCAATGAGACTGTCCATAATTTTATGGTCTGGTACAACCAGTGTGCTGGTGACACTCTATTCCATCTGTTCTTTAAGATCTTCTAGGAGGCCTTTCTCTCAGTCTCTCATGCCCCAGTGTGTGGCCATCCACCCCGCAGCCCAGCCCCTGCCAATTTCACCCTACAATCTCTCTTAGACAGTTGAAATTCTACTAATGAAACAAACTTACCATCCCTATTTGTTTTCTGTTTCATTGGTGTTAAAAGCTGCAGAATTCTTGCATAAACACCAAATAAATTGAGTCCAGGTCCAAGAATCCCCCACGCAACGTAGCCAGTGGTAGAGAACTGCAGGTATTATAACACCAATAGACATGGAGCGATATATCCTTCTACTCTTGGAATAACTAATAAATTGAACATTAACCTTTATGCCAATGACATGGCAATGTACTCATAACTTCTTGGCATACAGTACTTCTAAGGATGTTTCCAGTCACATCATCATTGGGAAGAAGTCACTGATGGTGTCTGCTTAAGCTATTCTTAAGAAACACAACAATTATGATTCTTTGAATATGTTTTAAAACAGGTAACCTCTGAGGGGCTGGGAACCCTTGGTTCCCATCCACCTCCAGGGTTTGGTGGGTTGCACCACAGCATCTCAGTTTTTCATATCTTCCAGAAATCTTGGGAGAACCACTTGCCATTAAACCATTAAACGTAAACCATTGCCATTTGCCATTAAACATGGAACCACTGGGATAGTCATCAGGAGGTTTGGGCTGAGGCGTCAGCAATATGGTGATGATACTCAGCTCTACCTCTCATTTTCCATCAATCCAGGTAAGGCTGTTTCTGTGCTGAATTTGTGTGTGGGCCAGGTAACTGACTCAATGAGGGTTAATAAATTGAAACTCAATCCAGACAAGATGGAAGTACTGTTAGTGGGTGCTTTGCTGGCCAGGTTAGAGGGCCATCTCCCTGTCCTGGACGGGGTTGCACTTCCCCCTAAGGGGCAGGGTCTGCAGCTTGGGGGTGCTCCTTGACCCTGGTCTAATTCTGGAAGCATAGGTGGACTCAGTGGCCAGGGGTGCCTTTCTTCAGCTGTGGAAAATACACCAGCTACACCCCTATCTGGACAAACAGAGTCTCATGACAGTTGCTCATGCACTGGTAATATTGTATATTGATTACTGCAATGTGCTCTGCATGGGGCAGCCTTTGAAGATGATTCGGTGATTGCAACTGGTGAGTGGTGGGCCTGCCAGGGACCACATCACACCGGTTCTGCATAACCTGCATTGGTTACCAGTTGCTGCCCGAACCCAATTCAAAGTGCTTGCTTTGACATATAAAGCCCTAAATGGCTTAGGACCTAGAAACCTGAACAACCACCTCCTTTCATATGAACCTGCCCAACAATTAAGATCTAGCCAGGGAGCCCTTCTGAAAGAGCCATCGCTCAAGGAGGTGAAAGGGATGGCTTGAAGGTCTAGGGCAGTGATGGCGAACCTATGGCACGGGTGCCAAAGGTGGCACTCAGAGCCCTTTCTGTGGGCACCCAACATTGACCCTTCATAGCCACCTGTATACAGGTCAGATTACTGTATTGGCACTTTGCAAAAAAAAAAGTGGGTTTTGAATTGCAGTTTGGGCACTCGGTCTCTAAAAGTTTAGCCATCACTGGTCTAGGGCCTTTTCGGCAGCGGCCCCCAGGCTATGGAATGCCAAGTGAGATCTGCCTGGTGCCAACATTGATTATGTTTCGGCAGCAGGTAAAAACCTTCCAGTTTCAGAAGTTTTTGAACTGACATAACATAGATTGTGGGTCCTGATAGCTTTAGTGTTTTGTATATAAATGTTTTTATTGCTTTTAATTGTTATCTGATATTTTAATGTTTTAATTGTTTTAACTGTTCCCTTTTAATTGTAAGCCACTCAGAAACCTTTGGGTAGTGAGCAGCATATAAGGTATATTATAATAATAATAAATTGCAACATTTGCACTCTATCTATTCAGAAATAAGAAGTGAGGAGCTGCTCACTTCCAGTTTCTGAAAAAGGATAACTCTGGATTAAATGGACCTAAAGACATACATAGGAATGGGATATTTCATCCCTTGTAGTTTATACTACAAGCAACATTATCATTTATCATAATATATCACAAACAATTTTATACCAATCACTTAAATCACTTAAATTATAAGCCGATTTCCAATTACTAGAAATAATAAATCTCTCTGATATTAACCAATTTAAATTTTTGTTATCTAATTACAATGCTTATTTTCAAATATTGATAAAAGCACTATTTAAGAACATACAACTAATTGCATTTTGCTTATTTCATTTACTTCTTTAAAAACCAATTGCCAAAATTTCAATATCTTAAATTCCCACTACATACTGTATGAAAATAATTGCCTACTTTCTGGCACCCTCTCCAGCACATCCTAGAATAATTACCACCTATTTGATTTAATTTCCCTTGAGTCAAACAACATCTCCAACCTAACTTATGTATATATATTAAATTCTTATTGACATTTATTCCAATATTCGTGTGTTCCATATATTTTCCAAGCAGTAGAACCTATTTCTTCACTCATATCAAATTCCCATAACAATTTAGGTGAGGCTTTCTGATCTTCTGCTTCCAATAATGTATTATAAACTTTACTTACCATACCTTTCACTATGTTGTTTTCACCTTCACTTTTCCTTTTGTAATATAATTCCTTCATATTTCATAAATTCCCTACATTTACCATTTCTTTTTACCCAGTTCTTAGCTCTGTGCTCTAGTTGGCATATTTCTACGTAAATACTTAATAGTCTTTTGAATGTTAACATCAATTTGTTTTCTATTTTTTAAATTTTCTTCTATATTATGATCATCATTTCTGATTTATGCCAATGTATCTGTAACCCAGTTATCTCTCCAAATACTTTTAGATGCAGTTTTACCCTCTCAAGAACACTTAATGAGTTTTCCATTTTTAAGAAGCTTTTGTCAGTGAATAAATTGATGTTTGTTTTTTGCTGTTAGGTTTTTCTTCACCTTCTACCTTGTATCTGTTCAGCTGGTTCTTCCTTTAGCTTTCCAACTGAAGATTTCTTACTGAAATCTTAACCTATTTTTATCTTCCATATACCCCCTCTCAATTATTTTATATTTAACACAGTTCTATCCTACTATATATTTTCTCTCCTTAGTTTACTTTATCTGGTATTATTTTCACTCCTAAAAATTAAAATTAAAGTTTTATCCTGCCATCTAACTTTCTTTCCTTAGTTTACTTTATCTGGCATTATTTTCACTCCTAAAAATTAAAATTAAAGTTTCTCTTGTCTAATCTCTTTAAGTACCCTCCTTTTACACACAGAGCCCTATTACTTCAGGGAACTTTAATTTACCAGTTCATATCCCTTATTTCCCTTCAATATCTCTTTCCCTTTAACATCTGCCCCCCTTGTTTTGATCTCACTCTATGGAATCTCTCCAAATCATCTCGCACAAACCCAGTCATAAGATCACGGTATTATTCCATTGCAATACTGCATCCCTGAGTTCTACTCCTTTGATTCCACCCTCTCTTTCTTCATTTATTTATTTTTTAGATTTTTATACCACCCATTGTGATAATTTCACGTTTGTCCTCCATCCTCTATCCTCCAATTCAATCATATTTTTTTGGTATCACTTTCAGAAAGCTTACCATCATCCTCATATAGCTGACTAGAACAGATGGGTGCAAAAAAAAAAAAATGCTGTTTTGTCATTTCATTACATAACAAATTGTTTCCTTGTGAAACAAAATGGTAGAATGTGTTCTGCAGCTTAACCCCAATTAACCCCTATACTGCTGGTGTGCACCATACACACTCGAGGCCACTCACCTGCTGGTTCATCTGAAGGGTGGGTGGTTTTTCTTCCTCCCGGGGAATACAGTGCAAGACTTGCAGTGAGATAGCCACAGATCTGGAGGGGAGGGGCAGAGGAGTCCTATATATAACAGGACTCCTCCCAGGTAGCAGGCTCTTGCTGCATGGAGCGTTCCCCACCTACCCACTGCATCAATTGGTACTAGTATGAGTCTAACTGGTCACTTAATTGGGCTGGATAATATATTTTTTAATCCCGTCCATAGACATTTTTTTTGTCCTGTCCACATTCTGTCCACAGAATGGAACTTTTTTTGCCTATCCCATATTGGTACCAGGGGGTGTTTCTGTTAGGGTTGTCTTCAATTGGTCACACTTGGCAGCAGTGCAGAAATTCAACACAGCTGGTGAGTCAGGGGGTAAAGTATCCAATCCTAGATCATCCAACCTCAAATTGCTGTGGATTACAGCGATGGGGAAAGGATGCTCTGGGAGGTCCTCTTGGGCCAAGAGTCACAAGGATCAGGGCTTGGGGACCTGGGGGGATTTGTTACAGATATTACCGGCCTTGGAGGCCCTCTCTTATGGACTGCGCTAACAGGGGGTAGTGACTCGCCCAATACTAGCTGTTTGGGGGGTTCTGGGAGACCTCAGGGTTCCAATCATTAATCCACACTACCTCCTGCATTTACGTTGGTTGAAATTGAATAAAGTGTGGCTTGAGTTAATCCCATTCCAGTGTCTTGCCTGTTTATTTCGCCATGGTGGGGCAATGGCAGTTAGCCATGGGGATCACATTTGGAGCTTCATAACTCACCCCCCCCAATAAAACCCCAAAACTCTCTAAATTTCAGAGGCTTACAGGAAAGAGCTAGTGGAAGCTCCTCAGAGGTGTCTTGTTGTCCTAAGTCATAGGTGCAGCACACCAGGTTCCTTACTTTCCTTACCCTCCTCATAGGCTTGTCCACTGACCTACCAGTGTGGGCTCCTCCTTCCCTCCTCGTGTGATCTTCCAGTCCTGGCAGAAGCATGGATTACTCTTCTCTACCTCCTCCAGCAGCTGAACACTCAAGGCCAGTGCTACAGGAATCCCTGCCCCCTCCTTATTAGCCAGCTGCTAGAGGAAGAAGAGATTATTTAAAATTGGGGGTGTGGAATACGGAAGAACTCCACACTCCCAATGTATTTCCTCAAAAGTTCTTCTGAGGGAGGATACCAGAAATGATGTCATGATGGGACAGTTGTGGGAGAGTGGAGCTCTGCTCCCACAAGACTGAATTTGTCCTGTTAGGGGACACCAAGGGGTTAAAGCTATTCTGGAGGAGTAGCAAAGAAGGGTGATACCTGTCGATCACAGGGGTGGTGGTGGTCACCCTTTGTTTGATCCAGGAACACTCATAAACCCCACAGGAAGAAAACAAGATGCCTTGGTATCTTGCCATTCATTGGCATTCCAGAATGCTGTGGTGTTTAAGCTTTAAATGCATCGTGATGCTGATGGATGAGATCAAGCTATTTTCTTATTTATAGAAAACACCAGTACCTCAAGACAATTATCCCCTCTAACAGGGAATTTATCTCCCCCCACATCTTTGACTAGAAAGAAAAGGTGTCTCTAACTTGAAATAGTAAGGAGGGGGATCAAGAACTCTTAACTTGTATACTATGTTACTTTTATTATGATTCTTAATAACTTTTGATAGACGGGGAACTCTGGGACATTTGCTTTGTTTCATGATCCCCCCATCAGAAATTTTCACTTTAAACTGCAACCATTTTCTTTAAACTGCAACCATGTACGAGATCTGTTATCTAGAAACTGGCAGAAAGCCCAGACTGATCAACATTGGCAAGTGAAAATATTACTACAAGGAGTATGTGCATATTCTTAACTCTTCCATGGAATCTGGCTTCAAAGAACATCCAGTCCAGTTAGAAGTGTCTTCAAAGGTCATCCAGTCCACCCCTGATGACCGTCACTTTGAATAGCTGGAACATATGTAACAACTGAGATTTTTTTTCTTTTTACTCACCTGAATAAAAGCTAACCTGGAACTAAATAAAGTTGTTTGTTTGTTTGTTTGTTTGTTTGTTTGTTTGTTTGTTTGTTGAGGTCTTGGTTTTCTTCCCCTTTTTGGAACTCTGACTTTTTTGGGCCTTGGCTTTTCTTCCTCTCCTGTTTCCACCTTAATTGGGAACTGCACAATACATCCAGGTTTTAACCTGATTTTGTTTAAAAAAATACCTTCAATATATCCACCTTTCCCATCATTTATTATCTGTGTCTAGCAACAGAAGCCTGTTTGGAACAGTACAAATACTTTAATTTGAATTGGAACTGTACAGTTGCATCTCTGGGCACTCTTACATGTCTTTTTTCCAATATAAATCAAGGTGCCTCTGGAGGGTGATATCTGGAAGATTTAAAGAAGCTACAAACTGGAACTCCAATACAAATGTTGAACTGAGATTGAGAAAAGCCTCTGTCTCTGATGATCTCTGACTAATCTTTTCTTCTTCCCTGGTTTTGAATTGTTTACCCTGTTTTATTCATGGTGATTATATAAGGGGAAATTGATAAGGGGAGGGATACAAAATTTCTTGTAAAACTGATACTGAGAGAGGGGATAGAGACATGAGTACAACCAATCTTGTTAAAATGGTAAAGAAGGCTGCCTCTGCTCCAACCTTTGGTGCACCCAGTCCAGTGCAACAGAAAACTATGGATACAATGCTTAAACAGGAGAAGGGTCCACAAAGATCTATATGCAATGATGCAGAAAATCCAAGACACTGTGTTGACCCATAAGGAGGAAGCAACCAAATTTCAAAGTGAAACAACTACGTTTCAGTATGAAATGAGAACTGGTCATTTAAACCTAGAAGAGAAAATAGACAAAATGAATGACCAAATCATAACAATGACTACAGTCTATTGAGAAGGTGAAGGGGAAAATGGATCCAATACAGAAAGAACTAGAAGAGGTGAAGAAGGAGAATCAAAGTTTATTTCAAATAAATAAAGACCTGACAGATACAATTGTGATTGAATTGGATAGAGCATCCAGTATTTTGAGACTATTGAATATCCCAGAAAAGGAAAGAAACCTGACAGAACAAATTACAACAATACTAGCAGAGGTTCTAGGAATCGAGACTGAAGAAATGGAAGGTGAAATAGACAAAGTCTATAGAGCTAATTTGAGCCATGCAAGAAGGAATAACATTCCATGTGAAATTCATGTAAAATTTGTCAAAAGAACAAACAAGAGATAAAATCTTGAGGATAGTTAAAGATGAACCACTTTTTCCATTTCCAGATTGTTCTTCTAAAGGTATGATGACCAGAATTGTACACAATACTCCAGATGGGGCCTCACTATAGATTTATAAAGAGGCAAAATGATACTTGCTGACTTATTTTCTATACCCTTCCTAATGATTCCTAGCATTGAGTTTGCTTCTTTCACTGTTTAGACACACTGGGTTGACACCTTCATTGAGCTATCCACCAGGACACCAAGGCCCCTTTTCTGGTTTGTTGCAGAGAGTTCTGACCCCATCAGTTTATATATGTAATTGTTGGGTTGTTGTTTTTGCCCCAACGTGCATCACTCTGCACTTATTAATGTTGAAACTAGGTGGTTGATAAGAACATAAGAAGATCCATGCTGGATCAGGCCAAAGGCCCATCTTGTCCAACTTCCTGTATCTCACAGTGGCCCCACCAAATGCACAAGACTATATATCTGTCTCCTGATGCCACTCCCCTGCATCTGGCCCTTGAAACACCCTGGCTTTAAGCCTGGAGATTACTCATCTTTATCATGTTTTTGTGATGAGTGATTGACTTTTCCTCCAAGAATCTGTCCAATCCCCTTTTGAAGGCATCCAGGCCAGATGCCATCACTACATCCTGTGACAGGGAGTTCCACAGACTAGCAACACACTGGGTAAATATATATATTTTCTTTTGTCTGTTCTCACTCTCCCAACTCTCAGTTTGAGTGGATAGAATACCAGAAAACATTTTAGAAGTAAGAATCATGAGAAAGGATATTGGAATATTCTCTGTAAATATTAGTGAACTGAACTCACCAGGAAAAAGGGTTTTTTTTTTTTTTACAACTGCAAAATATTAAAACAGATATAATCTGCCTCCAAGAAATCCATATTAAAAACAACACTACAAATATTTAGAATATCCAAAGATTGGGAAATTATACTATTCAGAAGCACAACAAAAGAAAAGAGGAGTCATTCTATATATTAAACAAAGATTGGATCCCAAACTTATATACAAAGATGAAGAAGGAATAATTTTCGTGGTCAAATAAATGATGCATCAAAAGAAAATCATCCTGATAGCAATATACACATCCAATAATAAACAAGAATAATTCTATAGAAAATTATATAAAGAAACATTGGGAAAAGAATACAAAAATATATGTTTACTGGGAAACTTTAATACAATTGTGGATGGGAAAATTGACTATGGACATGGCAAGAAAGGAAAAGGAAAAAGGAGGAAACTTCCAAAAATATTATTCCAGATGGTAGAAAAATTGGGACTATATAATATATGATGAGAAATAAATACCAAAAATGTATAATTTACCTTTTATTCAAAGAGACACCAATATTGGTCAAGAATTGACATGATATGGATATCTACACAATTAAGGACAGGAATGCAAGAAGCAGAGATATAAACAATTATATGGGCAGGTCACAATCTGATAACCTTGAAGTGGAAAGGAGTAAGGAGAAAACAAAGATGGACATTGAATTCAGCATTAATGAAAGATAAAGAATTTTTGGAGAAAGCTAGAAAAGAAATGCAATTTTATTTTAAAGAAAACACAAATGAGGAAGCCTCTTTGCAAACCATTTGGAACACAGCTAAAGATGTTTACAGGGGATTGCCCATAACAGAGAGAGAGAGAGAGAGAGAGAGAGAGAGAGAGAGCATGAACAAACTAAATAGAAAGAAGAATTTAATAAGCTAGAATCATACCTGCAGAAATTCGCACAGATAAAAACACTCAAAAATCAAATGGAAGTGATTAAACACAAGCTAAACCTAATGGAATCAGAAGAGATAGCTCAACAAATTAAAAGAGCAAAGCAATGTTTTTGAAAATGCTAACAAAGTTGGAAGCTGGCTGTCATATAAATTGAAAAAAGAGAAAGAAAAGAAGCAATTCAACAAATTGAAAGATGAGAAAGGAGGTATACAATACCAAAATGAGAAAGTCCAAAAAATATTACAGAATACTATAACAATCTGTATGATACACAGGAAACTCCCCTAGGAAAAATAAAAGATTATATGAAAAAAGCAAATTCACCCAAGGTCCCAGATAAATTTAAAGTTATAACAAATGAGAGAATAACAATGTTGGAAATAATAGAAGCAATCAAGAAACAAACAAACAAAAATAAAACACCAGGACTGGATGGAATTCCTTTTGAAGATATAAGTATTCCAATGAAGGAAGTTTGTAACAAAGTACTGCTGGAGAGTAAAATTCCTAGGACTTGGTTAGATGCACGAATTACACTAATTACAAAAGAAGATTCTGATATAACACAGATTAAAAATTATAGGCCAATATTCTTACTGAATGTAGATTATAAAATTTTTGTAACAATTATGTCAGAAAGGTTGAAAAAATGTAATGGAATTTATTCATCCAGACCAAAACGTATTTCTACTCAAAAGGCAACTGATATATAACTTGAGAATAATAATGGATAGCCTAGAATACTATGAGGCACAGTCAGAAAAACAAATGGCTTTAATATTCCTAAACACACATAAAGCATTTGATAATGTGAATTGGAAATTCTTGACACAGCAATTAAAAATAATGGATTTTGGCACAAACTTCATTAAAGTAATTGAGACAATTTACAAGGAAAAAACAGCAAAGATAATACTCAATGGGGACTTAACAGAAAATGTTAATATTAAGAAAGGAACGAGACATGGATGTCACTTTCACCATTACTATTTATATTGACATTGGAATTACTGAATAGAAAAGTGAGGCAAGATGCAGAAATTAAAGGAACTAGAATAAAAGATGAATATCTTTTCAGCAATACTGAAATTACTGGAGAAGATTGAAAAATTTGGAAAAGTGGCAGAATTAAAAATAAATAAAGAAAAAAAGAATATATTAGTCAAAAACTGATCAAAAAATCAATTATCGGGAAAGGCCAATATACAAATAGCTAAAAATGTGAAGTATCTGGGAATATTTTTATCTGCAAAATGTACAACCATAAAAGAAGACAATTATGTTAAAACATTTAGCCAAATTAAATGGAACTGGAGAAATGGGGATACTTACAACTGTCATTATTAGGGAGTAAACATGGGCACGACCAGAAAAAATGACATTTTGAGTTTTCGTTTGTTGGAACGGGTCCGTTTCGGGCCGTTTCCGTTTGTCGTGAAATTTTTCAAAAATTTGTCCTTTCATTTGTCATTTGTCGTTTCCACCGCGATTTAGCGTGATTTGACTTCCCAGAGCATAGGGGCGTCCCGCAATCAGGGCCGGCGCTAGGTGTTTTTGCGCCCTAGGCAGCGGGCGGGGCAGGGGGCGGGAGGAGGTGCGGGCGGGCGGCAGTGGGGGGGCATGGGTGGGCGGCAGCCGCAGGCGGGCGAGTGGGCGGTTGGCGGCGCGGGCCGCAGGCGGGTGGCAGTGCACGCGGACGGGCAAGTTGGCAGTTAGGATATCACTTAGGATAGAGGTTCTGTTCTTGGCTTGCACCCCCAATTTTTTTTATTTAATTTTATTTTTCTTTTTTTAAATTTTTATACTTTATTTCACAAGACAAGTTAAGACAACAGTACAATAGCGTCTCATTATTTATACCACCCTCTAATTCATCTTCCAACACAGTTAATTGTGACACACACACAAGTAAGTTAATTCTTTTAAAATTTTACATTCCAGCAGTCAAAATTATTCCCCATAACAGATTCCTCAGTTTTGTGTTAATTCCATACGTTAATAAGGGCTTCCAGGTTTTCATAAATATATCATGTTTTATTTCCCCTCTATATATTTTAATTTGATAGGTCAACTTTTCCATGAGAACCATTTGCCAGATTTTGTTCAGAAATTTTTGTAGTGAAAGATCTTGAGCATTTCTCCAATTTTTTGCAATTTCAGCTCTTGCTACACCAATCAGATTTGCTATTAAGTCTTTATATGATAATTTTTCATTTCCATCCATAAATATTGAAAATAATAATAAAGCTTCATTTATAATTATTCTTTGTTTTAACAGGGTTTCTATCCATTTAATTATTTCCTGCCAATATGCTCCTACTTTGGGGCAAGAGATCCACATATGTTCTAGGGTGCCTTTACTTCCACAATTCCTCCAACAATTGTCTGGAATTTCTTGATTAATTTTATGTAATTTTGTGGGATACCAATACCATCTGTGGGCTACTTTTAACACCAGTTCTTTCGCTTTAGTTGATATTGATTTGTAAGGATATGTGTTCCATATTCCCATCCATTCTTTCTCAGATATACTAATATTTAAATTTGTTTCCCAGGCTACTTTGGATCCCATGCCCCTAACAAATGCTTTTTCAATCAGAGCCGGTGCTAGGTGTTTTTGCGCCCTAGGCAGTGGGTGGGGCGGGTGGCGGGGGGCAGGGGGAGGTGCCGGCGGGGGGCAGTGGGGGGGCATGGGTGGGCGGCAGCCACAGGCGGGCGAGTGGGCGGGGGGCGGTCAGTCAAAAACCTGGCGATGCCATTGGTGGAATGGTTCAAAAAAATTGCATGGTCCCATCCCATGCCCAGCCCAAATGGGCAGGTCTAAAAAAATAAAAAAATAAAATAAAATAAAATAAAATCAATACAATGTTTTATTGCTATAAAAAACCCCACTGCTGCTACTATTAAAATTCAGGCATTTAAAATAAATGAATTTCACATGTTTTGGGCAGGTCTAAAAAAAAAAAAAAATAATATAAAATAAAATAAAATTGGTGTTTTTTGCTATAAAAAACCCCATTGCTGCTACTATTAAAATTCAGGCATTTAAAATAAATGAATTTCACATGTTTCTGTGGTGATTTGGTGTGTTTTTTGACCACGATTTCAAAAGAAAAATAATGGTCACCATTTTGGATCCCCTCCCACCGCATGGCATGGCAAGACAACGAGGATGACCCCCCCCCAGCCTGGTGCAAGCAGCCCAGGACAGGAGAAGAGGAGGGAAAGGCCGGGAACCCCCCAGAAACCACCCCTCTGGTAGGTGGCAAAGCCTCAGGCAGGCATATTTTCGCCTGCTTTTTTGGCCGGGAGTCGGGGTTTTTTAAAAAAACTTTTAAAAACTTTTTCTGTGCTTCGCATCATGTGATTGCCGTGAAGCCACAAACGGAAATGAAAAACCAGACCAAATTTTTCTTTTTTCGGTTCAAGTTTGAGTTCTGACGGCTTATCATTACCGTTTCCGTTACGTAACGGAAACGATAACCGAAAATGGAAACAACAATTTTGCCGAGTCATGCCCATGTCTATTAGGGAGAATTGCAACCATCAAAATGAATGTACTACCAAAGCTACTCTTCCTGTTCCAAACAGTAATGAGAGTAGAGGCAAAATACTTTGAAGAACTAAACAGAGTGATATCAAAATTCATCAGGCAGAAAAATAAAGCAAGAATTAAACTGAAATTACTGCAAGAATCTAAACAAAGAGGAGGATTTGGGTTACCAGACTGGATGTTATACTACCAATCATGTTCACTAGTTTGGCTGAAAGACTAGATACTTCTAAGAAACAAAAGATTACTATGTTTAGAAGGACCTGATCTACAACTGGATTGGCTTGCCTTTCTATGGTATGAAGAAGCCAAAACACATAGATATTTTCTTAGGGATTCTTTGCTAAAAACATGGGAGAAACTGAAAATGAATATATATATATGAGAATCTCAAGATGGATCTCACCTATGGAAGCATTTACATGCCCAAAACCTTTTAAAATGTCCAAACTGTGGAAAATTGTGTCATACAATGACATACTAGATGTAGAGGGGAATTTAAAATCTAAGGAGGAACTGATGAGTCAAGGGGTTGTGACTTTATGGTGGTCCTTGATACAGATACAGTCTTGATATAAGAAAGATTTGAAAATGTATGGCTTTTATAATGAACAGATAGCATGAGATAAAATATTGTTATCATCAGATGATAATTAAGAAAACTTTTTTTGTTAGAATGGAAAATGCAAGATGAACGTGTGAAAGAATCAATGATACAATGGGCAATATTTTTTTCATTACAACGTGGAGTTGGAGAAATGGCAAAAACTTTGGAAAAGAAATCTTAAACTATGGCAACATTGTATAAAGAAAATCCGTATAAAATGTTTTAATAGATTGCATTTTCCACCTGCTATGTTAGCTAAAATGTTGCCAAATTTGTCTAGTAAATGTTGGAATAGTGCACAAGAAGCGGGGTCTTACTATCAAGCATGGTGGACATGTGATAAAGCGAAAAAATATTGGATTAAAATACATACCTGGTTTATTAGAATGACAAAAATGCATGTAGACTTTATCCCAGAACTGTTTTTACTAGGCATGATAGCAGAAAATTTAAATAAACAAAATACTTATCTAATACTGCACATTCTGACAGCAGTGAGGATAGTTTGGGCACAATATTGGAAAAGCGAAGAAACACCAACAGATGAAATGATTAAGAAAATTTTAGAATGTGGCAAAATGGACAGAGACAATGAGAATCAAAGAAAGCGAGGACTCACAATATTACCAAATATGGAATCTGTTATCAATGACTAGGAAAAAAAGACTATGAGAAAATCTGGTTATAACATAATAATAACTGGAACTGGTGTATCATGATGTGTAACAAATATTGCATACATTTTTTCTTTGTTACAGAAAATGAATAAAATTTTTTTTAAAAAAAATAAGTTCTGAGGGACCATATATTGCCCATCCCTGTCTTATAAGGTCAGACAATACTAGCTGGAAGCCTACCAACTGAAGATGTGAAGATTTTAGCCCTTACATTAGAGGATGTGTGGGATGCTATATGAGATGCTATAACAATTCTAAAAAAGGAATGGCTTTTGTGTTGTTTTGTTCTGTTGTGCTGTGCTTTGTTCGGGAATGTAAATCCTTGATTGCTTTATTGTTGCACATCAACATTCATACAATTATTCTCATGCTACAAAATAGCCGTGTATTCAACCACATAACCCTTATTGCACAAATTAAGCACTATTTCACAAATAGTGCTTTAATACACTTAACACAATTTCATAAATAACACAAATTATATAAAATAATAATGATCACACCAATAGAGATGGGCACAAATCCAAAGAATGGTGTTTTGTTTATCATTTGTCATTTAGGGGGTCCGTTTCGGTTCCTTTCCGTTTTTGTGAATTTTTGCAAAAGAAATCATTTTCATTTTCATTCATTTTGTTACCGTTTCATTACTATTTATTTCAATTTTTTGTGATTTTTGTGATTTTTTAAAGAAATTCACTGTATTGCTGTAACGAAAATGAAACGCACGACAAAATTTCCGGTGTTTCTGTTCATTTCATTTCATTTTGGAGACAAAATTTGTTTGTCATTTCGTTGCATAACGAAATGACAAAACAAACACAGAAAAGAAAAATTGTCCGTTTCGTGCCCACTCTACACACCAATATTTATTTATTTATTTATTTATTTATTTATTTATTTATTTATTTATTTATTTATTTGATTTTTATACTGCCCATCTACAAATGGAGGTCATTCTGGGCAGTTTAACACAAAATACAACAAAATTTATGTACAACATTCATCCTTAGCATAAGGATACCATCCACACTTTTTCCCTCAGTCAGCAATATTGTCTGCACAGAGATGGTGTGTCCCAATCACAGATACATTGAAGAAATAAGATCACACTTCTTGTTTTACTCTTGCCAGGTGGTAAGAAACCATTCAGAGCTTGAAAATGCTTCCTCAGGGTGACTCATCCAGTAATTCAGCTTCAAATGAGTCAAATGAATAATTCACTTGGCATTCTTTACATCACTATTTTTTGTTAGCTGAGAATGAGAATGAGCAAGAGATTTGACAGAGTAAAGGTGCCACAGGAAAAACTGAGTGAATAGATGCATTAATAACACTGTTGCTCTCACCTTTTCCACATCTTCTACCTGTCAATCCATGCTGCAGCCAGTATGGATACAAATCTTCAGCTTCTCTTCCTCAAATGTAAGGAGGAACCATAGGAGTATTGTCCTCCCCATATGGGAAAGCAAGGTTATCTTTGGTACACTCAACAACAGATGAGAATGAGAATAATCATTTGCAGAAACTAAACAAAACTACACAAATAGTCCTAGAATACTAATGACATTTCATTTAAAAGCATACGGAACAGAGATGGGTGCAGCTCTGTTTGTGGATTTTAAAGGATCAGAAGCGTGGGAGAGGTTATTTCTATCTTGTTAAACCATCAGCTTGTTCTGTGTGATGGTTTGATGACAGTTTTGCCTAGAGATAGTTTGCACAAGTTATTTAGACCTTGATCAGGAAAAACAGAATGCCATGGCTTACACTCATGTAGAGGCAATGAAACTCACAGGACTTGAACATTCTTTATGAAGATGTCTAACTGAGTCACATTAGCATGAATCAATAGGAACAAATACTTTAGCAAGTTGTGTTTACCTCCTACCAGTGATAGCCAAACAAGTCAAGGCTGGGGGAGGAGACTGAGAAGAGGTGCTAAGAAGAATTCATTGTTGAGGTGACCTGGGGACATATGAAAGAATGGACTCAGGAGAAACAACTGGGGAGCTAACACCCAGCATCTGCCTCCAATGGTACTGACTGACGTTTATAAAATCATACACGGTGTGGACAAAGTAGATAAGGAAAAGCTGTTTTCCCTATTGCACAACACTAGAACTAGAGGGCACTCCATGAAACTTTTGGGAGCTAGATCTCAAACAAACAAGAGAAAGTACTTTTTCACCCAGAGGATCACTGGTCTATGGAACTCCCTGCCAGAAGACGTGGTGACAGCTGTCAGCCTTGACAGCTTTAAGAAAGGATTAGACAAGTTCATGGAGAACATGGGCATCTATGGCTATCATTATGGATGCCTAAGGACAACCTTTGGGTTGGAGAGATTGGGAGGCTATCTCTCAGTGCCATTGCAGGTAATAATAAGCAGGTGAAGACATCTGCTTGGGAATACCCTGAAGCAAATGGTGAGCCACTGTGTGAGACAGAATGCTGGACTGGATGGGCTGTGGCCTGTTCCAGCACGGCTATCCTCATGTTATGTTCTTATGTTCTCATATGCTTATGCAGCAGCACAACTGCCTCTGGAAGACCAATAATAGGCTTATCCCAAACATCATTCCCCTCTTTCAAAGTTTTCAAAACACAAGTCCAGTAGCTGAGTTCTCAGTTGCCTGCCCTTTACCCAGATTATTCCAGTCAGCTTTAAGAACACCTCCAAATACACATTTTGATTATATTATAAATGGTTAGGCTTAACAGTAAATCAGTGGCAGGTCCTGTTCTCAACATGGATTTTAAAACATTGTGGACACAGTTCTGCAGCTTCTGTGTGCTGGAGTTTCCTGATGCTTGGGTTTTACTGATGTTTTCTCTAATAACTTTCTTTATACCTTAATCCCATCTACTTTTATTTGGCCTTTGAAATCAGATAGTGATGTCAGAAGGCTAAGTTTTACAATGATTTAACTTTTTGTAAACCATATCTTTCCTAAGAAGCTTAACCTAAGGGGTCAGAGAAAGAAGGTGCACTCTTGTAGAAACCTGTAGAGTTGTAGCATGTCTGACTGCTTTCAATGTCAGCGGCAGCATTTAGAGCCTGTCGTTTCTGCAGATGTCCTTGTCATATGGTCTCACTGCCAAACAGGGGTCTTCCTCTGAATAATCAGAGGGAGGGATCTAGGGCAAAACTGCCAAACATCTATGGAGCATCCAAGGCTGTTGTAGGAATCACTGGGATTGCTTGATTTCCCACAGGCCTGCTGGGTGTCAAAGGGAGCAGGGGGATGGCTGCTCAGTCCCAAGAAATTGGACTATTTGAAACCATCTCCCAGGTCTAGAGTATAAGATGCACTGTTTGTATCCAAATACGCAAAGCATAATTCTACCTAGAATCTGGACTTGCTGATTGTATTCCATGTTCCTAACTGTATTCCTGCTTCACAAATGTTTATGACGCTTTTGATAACCAGAACCGATCAAACTCCAGTCTTGAATATATTGCTGCTTCTTGATCCCATCTCTTTCTTGGACTAACACTCTGGGAGCCCTCCTTGGTAGTGATCTCAGATCCCTTTACTTATTTGTGTTGGGCTCCGGTTAGCTGTGAGGGAGGTCCTGCATTGAGAGAGGGCAATAAGTGAGATCCAGAGCAGGACTTTTTAAATATTTGGTCATTACTTTGTGCTTGATGTGCATGTGCTTTGCTTTTCAAAAAGGAGATGATGCTTTGTTTTGTACAGGGACTTTGCAGGAAACAGTGACAAGAAAGAATAGCACCCACCTTTTTTTCTGGAGGGAAGGGTGCTTGTGCTGGTTGAAAAGATAGATAAATAGAATAAATATATAAAAGAAGTATTAAATAAAGGGAAAAGTTATCTAGTGATACCAGGAACATAATTTTTAAAGTAACCATAACAATGTGGTGTTGCCTTAAGGTTCCACTCAGAAATGAGGGGAAATCTCCTCACATGGTGACTGAGGTGGAATCATTATCCCTAACTAAAATATAGTGATTAAAAACAAATGCACACACACACACACACACACACACACACACACACACACACACACACACACACACACACACACACACACACACACACACACACACGTTTCTATTACTGTATATTACATTTGCTTTACAAAAATTCTATTTTTTCATAGTGTGGAACTCAAAGCTGACTACAAAAATGAAATATGTTCCATTGTTAAAAATAGATACAGCTCAAGAACTGTTGTGTCTGAAGAACTGGTAATCCTCAAAAGGTCACACTGAAATAAATTCCCTAGAGTTAAAGATGCCACTGCATTTGTGTGTGTGTGTGTGTGTGTGTGTGTGTGTGTGTGTGTGTGTGTGTGTGTGTGTGTGTGTGTGTGTGTGTGTGTGTGTTGATGCCAAAACAGGTCATCATGGCTACTTTTCTGAAAAGAGATGAATTGAAAAACAATGAGTTATAATATAAAAAAAAAAAAACCAGTGGAACAAGTGATATTAGAACAAACACTGGATCAAAGCAATTTAAAAAAAAAAAAACACCTGGAAGTAAAATGAAGAGGAAGCATTTTGATACCCCTTTTTAATGTTGATTTTTTGTTTTAATAAGCTTTCTAATGTGTTAACAATAATAATAAATAATAAATAATAAATATCAAAACATCTCACAGGTTATCTCTATGGAAGGAATAGGGCCACCGAGCAGGAAAATACCTTTATGAGCAGCATTTTGGATTTGAAAAGGTAGCACACATTTTTGTGGGGTTCTTTCTGTTATTATTTTAATGATAAAAATTAGCATGCGTCTGGATCATGTCCAGAAAAAAACATTTCCAGTCTGGAGCTATAGCTCATGCCCAGACTCAAGGTTCTCAGGCCATGCTTCCGGCTGTTGGTCTTTGACAGCTGCTTCTAAAAGTTTGTAAAGCCTCCTGGGTCATGGGCAAGAGAGTGGAAATGTTACAAATTCATTTTAAATGTCACAAAAATTAAACCTTCTACTTCAGTTTTTCTCAAAGGGAATCAGTAACATTAAGCTCTTCTGGATTATGAGCACTGTCAGATACTATATATTATATTATTATATACTATGAGTATATGAGTATATGATAAGAATCACATGTTTGTCAAGTCAGTTTTGACTTATGGAAACCTTTTCTGTGAATGCAATGAAGAACCACACTATCTCAAGCAACTACTGGCACACAATGGAGTACACACCGTTGATGCAGAGATGGGAACCAAAGCCATCTACAAACTCTTGGGCCAGCTTGGCCCCCACATTTTTTCTGGCAACACAATTACAGAACTTAACAACGTCACACTCAACATCAAGGATATTTTTAGTTATTATTTATTTATTTATTTATTTATTTAACTTATATGCCGCCCACTACCCAAAGGTCTCTGGGCGGCTTACAATCCAAAGAATAAAACAATTTAAAATAGTTAAGAGTAAAATATCAATAAATCATCAATAAAAACCTTACACTAAAATCATTATTCTAAAATTGTCATCAGCGGACCCACCATCTATATTATATCAATTAAAAACCTTCTGGAACAGGAAGGTTTTTACCTGGCGCTGGAATGTAATCAGTGTTGGCGCCAGGCGGATCTCGATCGGGAGGGCATTCTATAGCTTGGGAGCAGCTGCCTTGAGGGATGGCTCTTTCAAAAGGGCCCCCTGGCTAGATCTTAATTGCCAGGTAGGTTCGTATGGAAGGAGGCGATCCTTCAGGTATCTAGGTCCTAAGTCATTTAGGGCTTTGTATGTCAGAACAAGCACTTTGAATTCAGCTCGGGCAGCAACTGGTAACCAATGAAGGTTACGCAGAATCGGCGTGATGTGATCCCTGGCGGCCCCACCACTTACCAGCCGTGCCGCACGATTCTGAACCAGTTGCAATCGCCGGACCGTCTTCAAAGGGAGCCCCACGTAAAGCGCATTGCAGTAATCAATACGGGATGTTACCAGTGCATGCGTAACTGTCATGAGGCTCTACCAATGTTATATGTGCCATCTTCTTTCAACAGTGCCCCCCCACTATACCCCTCAATAAATGTTGCAACAGTCACCATCACTCTTCCTTTCCGAAGCCACTTTGGAGGGTGACCACAACTGTGGCAAGGGGGTGACAGTAGCACCAGCAATGGTGGTGGCAGTGGGGGACGGGAGAGGCACCTGTGGTGGTGATGATGGGGATGGCAGCAGCAACAGTAGTGGGGTGATGTGACAATGAAGGTGGGGAGTGGTGGGGTTGATAGAGATGGCAGAAGCAACTATGGCAGGTCAATGGCAGCGAGGTAACAACGGTGGGGAGGTGGGTTGCCAGGGTGAACGTGGGGGCAGAAGCAAGGGTGTTGGGGTGAGTAGGATGAAAGTGGGGTGGCAGTGACAGGAGGGTGGTTGATCCTGCAACATATGGGGCACTACTGTATTCCAGCCCAGGATAGGTTGAGGATATCTTGTGATGTGTATAAGAAGTTTTGGTTGTGGGCTGAAAGTGATAACTAGAGGAAATCAGACATTCTGGGTCTGTTCTACCGTCAGGGTATTTGCCTTACCCTGTTACTTTGTTCCTTAACCATAATGAATGGATACTGTAGTCAGAAGAATGGCCTAGTTCACAGCAAATGACATGAGTTTCCATGACTCCACCTGATGAGGCTTTCGGTTTGCATGTGCAACTACCTTTGGTATTAAGCCACCATATCACATGTTACAGTATTTCCATCCATCAATAATGCTTCTTTGTGGGTTTTTTTTCTGTTTTATGCTGACTGTATGGGGATTTCCAGTTAGATTTTGTCTGGGTAACAAAGGTTTACTGAGATCTAGTGTCTTCTTGTATACTTGTTGAGTCTTCAATCTTGTGTTCCACAAAGGTTTTGCTCCTTGCTTGTTCCTCTGTCCTCGGTTAGAGTCTCCCTCTTTCTCCTTCTGGCTTCTTTCTTATGTGTAGAGCTGCTCTTCATTTCCAAATCAAGCTGGCTTTATCCCCTGTCTCCTGATTTCTGGCTCAGTTCAGACTTCAGCCCATGATTGTTATGCTACACTTCCTGAAATTTCCTGTTCCATGGAACTATTCTAGACCCAGGAGCCCAGTCTCCTCTTTCATATGGTCACCCTATCTCAGGCATGTCCAAAATTTGGCCCTCCTGATGTTTTGGACCACAACTCCCAGAATTCCAAGCCTGTATTGCCAATGACAAAGGACTGTGGGAGTTGCGGTCCAAAACATCTGGAAGGCCAAAGTTTGGACATGCCTGCCCTATTTTAACATGGAACACATGTATCAGTTACCTCCTTCTTCTCAGGTGGAGGCTTGGCAGGGGTTCTTCAGCTCCTATACTAGCCTAGCAATTAAGTTGGAAAGCAATATGTTATCTGGATACAGTGAGGCCTTTTTAATTTAGTTATTTTAAAGCATCATTGCTATGTGTGAAAATCAGCTGAGAAGGAGAGGCCATGATACAGCACCAGGTTCAAAACCACAGGCAGGGGGTTCTCTGTATATGTTTTTAAAATAATATTTTTTTGGGGATGACATTTTTGTGATTATGACAAGGCCTGGATTTAAAGCCAAATGGGCTTGGGTTTCACCCATGGGCTGCTGAGTGACAAGTAAGTTGAGCAAAGTCCAGTCCTCCCAGTATTGGAGGAGCCTCGTGGTGCAGTGGTAAAATTGCTGTATTGCAGCTAAAACTGTGCTCATGAACTGGGGTTCAATTCCAGGTAGCAGGCTCAAGGTTCACTCTGCCTTCCATCTTCCAAGGTCAGTAAAATGAGTACCCAGATTGCTGTGGGAGGGTGATATGTGCCCTGCATAATTAAATTATAAACTGCCCAGAGAGTGCTTTAAGCACTATGGGCAATATATAAAGCAGCACATTTTGCTTTTATTGCTGATTTTCAGCTCCCATCCTCAATAGCCAGCATAGCCAGTTATAAGAAAAACTGAGAACAACATCTGTGATTATCACACATCACCCACTCCTGTAAAGGGGCATATAGAGTGTTTTGTGTTCATGCATGTGTTTTAAACTCTTACAGATAAAACATTCACACCTCTGAAAACTTTTAATCCAGAATTAATGTTTTAAACTTGCTGCCTTAAAATGAAAAGTGGTTGGTTGGTTCTAAATTTCTTCCAGAAGCTGGAGCACAAAATAGTTAAAAATAAGTGCATTAAAAGCCATAGGAAAACTTCTATTGGCATTTGCATGAGGTTTTGTATAACTGGCTGTTGGTAGTTGGTGAGTTGCTAGGGCAGTGATGGCAAACTTTTTAGAGACCGGGGCCCAAAATGCAATTCAAAACCAACTAATTTTTCACAAAGTGCCAATACAGCAATTCAACCTGAATACAGGTAGCTGTGAGGGGACAATGATGGATGCCCACAGAAAGGGCTCTGAGTGCCACCTTTGGCACCCATGCCATAGGTTAGCCACCACTGTGTTAGGGCATGCAGCCCAATTGTACAACCCAACTGCACACCACCATCTTGCCAATTAACCAAAATGAACCCTGAAAGTTATGCAAATACCAATAGGATTCTAGTCAGTTTGTTATAAATACTGAAACATAATTAAATCAGTTTTTTTAATTCAAAACAGAGTAGAGAAAAAAGCCATTCAGAACCTCAGTTAGATGCTAGTTATGTGTCTAAAAATCAATATATATTTCTATCCATGTGATGCCATTTAATATATGTTTAAGTCACAGTTTGCAGCTACTACAATATTTTTATCCTTCCTCCCAGCAGGTCATTAAAGGATTGCCTACACCATATCTGAGCATCCAACCCTTGGTTTTTAACAATTTCCAGTTTTCCTCAGCAATTTCTTTTTTCTCCAGTAGCTCCCATTTATAGATGAGAAGTTTGGAGAGGAGTCATATTTTTTGCAGGAGTTGGTTTGACCCCTAGAAACTCTGAGATTTGTAAGGAATAACTTCAGCACTTGAAGAGTCATCCAGAATTTATGGAAACTTCAGGGGGTTATGATAGTTGAATGTATGTTTGGGGAGAAGTAGAACTTAAAGGCCACACAGAAGCTGAGGAAAAGAATTGCCTTTTGTACTGATAAAAACCAAGACCTCTGGAGGTGGAGAGATAAGAAGGAACAGTTAACTCAAATGTTGCAGTTTTTGTCCTATAAGCGTCTCCCACTTGTATGTGTCAGTACTGCTGGTTAACATTGTCCTCCTCACAATCTTCTCTGTAGAGCTGGCCCAAACATAATTCTGCTGGAAGGCTGCATGAACTTCCTGATTTTGGATGTCAATCGTAACCTGAATTTGGTATCATTAAATCACATCAAATCCTTCTAGAATGCTTGACTATTAGAGATGGGCACAAAATGAGCTTTTAATTCATTTCATTATTTGTTATTCATTTCATTAGCTAATAAAATGAATAACGAAGGGACCCATCAAATAAAAATGACATGAAACGAAACAGAAATTTTTGTTTTGTTTGCTTTGTTTTTGTTACCCCCCCTCCTAGTCCCACTCCTACCTGGCCCCAGCAGCTGCGTGGGGTGGCCGGGTTGGGGCTCCAAATTTAAAAAATAAATAAATTAAAAGGAGCGCTGACCCAGCTCCAGGAGCCATGTAGTCAGTGCTCTGAAACAAAATAAACAAAAAATAAAACAAAATGAGCACCGACCCATCCCCAGGACCCATGCTGTCAGCGCTTTAAAAATAAAAAGTGAAGAAGACAAAAAATGAGGTGCTGGCCCCAATTCAGCGCCTCAAAAAGCCCCTGCTGCAGGGGCCAGGATCACCCACCACCACCGCCACCCGGTAAGTCGACCCAAACCGGTTTGGCTCAGTTCGGGTTCATACAATTTTTTAAAATTCGCACAAACCGAAACCAAACCGAACCAACGGTGGGCCTGAAACAGATGAACCGGAACCATGGGTTTTCTGTTTTGTGCCCACCTCTATTGACTATTTTGGAAGGCATTGAATCTCACCAAGAGTGGAGAAGCTTTTCTTTTGGATTAAAAATCCCAGAATGCCATGTGCCACATGATCATTAGCCATGCTGGTAGAGTATAGTGGGAATCAGAACAAAATAAGCTTTCCAAATCTAGTATTGCAGTAGCTCTAGTCAACTCTGGAAGGATGGCCCCAGAATATAATACTGATAAATTTGCTTCTCCTGTGGGCCTTATACTGTCCTATTTGATATTTATATGAAACCACTAAAGGAAAGTATGGGAGGTTTAGGCTGCAATATCCCCAATAGGCTAGGTTCTAGTTTTCCTTTTCATCCACAAATCCTGCTGTGACTGATGTTAATAGGTAGTGGGTGTAAAATAAGTTTTAGATGGGTTTGTACTCTTCTCAGATTGTGGAATACATAACTATGGGATCCTGAGTCTCAGCACATACCACTGAAATACAGTTGACAGAGGTGTGCAAAGGTTATCTCTTATTGTCATGGACTCATCTGCCATCTGGGTCAAGAGAGAAAGGTGATAGGTGGTACAGTGGTCCTTTGCCACAACGTGGTTCATATATTACAGTCTCAGCCTATAGGGTTTTTTTTCTTGAGAGAAGCACACTTCCAAAGACTGGCTTTTAACCCTCTCTTGACACCTCAACAAACAGAACTTGGGCTCCTCCTGTCAGTGCGCACCAGCCCCAGCAGCCCCAGATCTGTTTGCTGAGGTGTCAGGAGGGAGTTAAAAGACTCTCTTTGGAAGCACACACCAGCAGGAACAGCCCAAGGTCAGTTTGCCCAGGCATCTGTATTTCTTGGATTTTCCTTTATTGCATGTGGGTCAGGCACCTACCTCCTGTGATAAACGGGGGAATACTGTATGTGCATTTATTCCAGATTCCATAATTCTCAACTCTGGGAGTTTCACCTGCCAGACAGACATTTAATTGTACTCAATTGAAAGAACCCTGGGCTGGCAGGATAGGATAGGCTTGGGCCTAGTTTCCTGTTGAAAAGGGAAGCTGGCTGGTCCTTGCTGGGACCCATTTTCTTTTATATAAATGCCTAAGAGGGTATCATCCTGAAGGGTGACCTTAAAAATTTGCTTAGGAGTGTGCTTTCAGTTCATAACATATTTGAAATTTAAAGCAAAGTGGGAGTTTTTGACCATTTCTGAACAGATGCAAAGAAAATCAAATGCCAAAGTGGTACTGAAATTGAACAGTGGCTCTCCAAATCTTAAGTTTAAAAAGGTGTAAATAGTTTTTAAAAACCTTTGGTGCCAGCACCTCTCACTCAAAAAACAGAAGTAATGCTTTAGCAGAAATGGAAAACTCAAAGCGGCAGGAGATTGACAGCCATTTCATGTCTTGGCAGGACGAGGGAAGGGTGTTAGTCTGTTAAAGCTAGCTATTTGCATAGCTTTCATCTTCAGCAGGTTGGCTGTGCATTGATTTTTTTCTTCCTTTCTTTTAGCCAGCTGCAGATGTCATTTTTCATTACACTTTAGAATCAAGTTGGTTGAGTGATTGTTTTTGTGAATGTGCCATGGCAATCTTGTGCAAGATTTGAATGGTGCAGGTCATATTAGCATTGACAATAGTGCCCACTCATATATCTACCCATATTAATACTATGTTTTTAATGTCTGGTTCTGGCTTCTATTTTTTTTTTTTTGGCAGCACTTTGACTTTTTTCATTTATTTTCCCTGTATTTGCCGATGTTCCAGGTAAATGTGACATACTGTGCAAGGAAGCTAATGACACAATAACAAGGGTTTATATATATGGATAAATTCCACTTCTTCAAGGACAGTACAGTAAACCCCCACCTATCGCAGGGGTTTCGGACCCGACTCGACCTGCAATAACTGAAAATCGGCAATATGTGGATGCTGGGTCAGGTCGGGACTGGGCAGGGTCTCTGGGGGCTCTTGTACTTACCCCAGGCCTGGCACTGCCCCAAACAGGCGTGCAAGGGGATTTCCAGTCCCCCAGAGGCCCCAAAAGTGCTTTCTAGTGATCTGGAGGTCATTTTTGGTTTACAGGAAGTGACTTCCGGTTTGCACGGAAGCACTTTTGGGGGCCCCCGACGGGCCTGGGAAGGCCTTTCCTCCTTACCCAAGGGAGCCTTTTTTTCATATACTGCAGACCCGCGATATACTGGGACCGCAGTATATGAACCGCGAAAGGGCAGGGGACAACTGTACCAAAAGTCCAAATATGGCAGAATATTGCCAGAAGGTTAATCCTGTTTGCCCAAGAAAGGAGGTGGTGGTGCAGAAAACCCATGTCCTCCATTTGGGAATTGGACTATAATTTAGTAAATCCAATAGGTATAGCCAATAGGGTTTTGTGTGTACAGTGGATGTCACTCAGTAGTTGATAATGTTGAGTTTCAGGCCCGATATTGCATCAAACCACCCAGAGTTGCCTTTGCTAGATGGGTGGTATAATAAATATAGAGGTACAAAGTCCTCACCAATCCCTGTTTTTTAGAAAATTGAATAAAGCAAACCTTTTAAAAGTGGCCCTTTTAAAAAAATCTCACTTTTGAGTTAGGATTTTATTACCTTTTTCAATCATACACGTGGCTTTAACCATTTTCAAGTGAATCACAAATAAAAAATTATGATTTTTCCCCCATGATGGATTAATGAATTTAAAATACTACAGAATCCCCCCCCCCCAAGAAGAGTCAGGTTTTCCCTGACTCTTCTTTACAAGAGCTCCATGTTTTGGATGTCTACGTTATGGACCCACAAATAGGGCTCCCCAGGAAAGTTCCCCCTTGAACCTAGAAATGCCAAGTTTGCCTAGAAACTTCCTCTAATACTCCTCAAAAATCTCTCTAAGTTGGGTGAAAATTGGGTTTCAGACATTTTAGTTATACACACACATATTGGGTGTCCCCCCACCCTGAAAGTGCCCTTTAGAAGTTGGCTTGGGGGAATCCAATCCTCACCAAACTTAGAAGGGTTGGGGAGGTTGGTCAGAGGCTGTTTCTGTGCAAGTTTAGTGCCTGGGGTGTATAAGTCAGACATCAGAAATCCACTCTTCACCAAACTTGTTGGGATGGTAGAGAAGAATCATGGGAAGCTTTCCTGTAATATTGGTGTCTTTAGCTGCCTTGGGAGGCACTTTATAGCCTGGAACATCAACAAGTTAAATTTGTTTTAAAATCACTGATTTGTATTTGAATATAAACCAATGCACTTGCGATTTTTGACAAATTTTGCAATTTATTTTTTAATATGGGCGCACCTCTACTTTATATTATCCAAAGAACCAGAGGCATAAGATGTCTCTATGTCAGTCAACAGAGAGCACAAGAAGGGTGCTATTGCACCTATATCCTCCTTGTAAGATTCCCTTAGGCAAGTGGTTGACCATTGGGAAGACAGAAAGCTAGATTAAACAGACTTTCAATGTGATATAAATAATAGCCCTTCTATACATTCTAGTCATACAGTGCCTTAGTTTATGAATGCTGGATCCTTATCTAGCCCTGGAACAAACAACAAAGTTACTGACTAGAGTAGATGATAACATGGTCAAGAAATGGTGTGTGTGTGTGTGTGTGTGTGTGTGTGTGTGTGTGTGTGTGTGTGTGTGTGTGTGTGTGTGTGTGTGTGTGTGTGTGTGTGTGTGTGTGTGTGGCACGCATGTGTGCACGTGTGTGTGTGTGTGTGTGTGTGTGTCACGCATGTGTGCACGTGTGTGTGTGTGTGTGTGTGTGTGTGTGTGTGTGTGTGTGTGTGTGTGTGTGTGTGTGTGTGTGTGTGTGTGTGTGTGTGTGTGTGTGTGTGTGTGTAAAACAGAGACAATAAAATGATAGCGGGAAACAATATGTAGTAGGGCCATCTGAGACCACAATCACCCAAAGAGTAGACTCTCAGCATTTACAACTGTTCTGAAAGGACCTGAAACTCAAACACTCTCTGCCTAATGGGTTTGCTAATGCATCTGCTTGAAACTTTCCCCAAAGTTCCATTGTGTGCTATTTTTATTCATCCTTCTCCTTCACTGCAGTCAAATCCCATGAAGTTCAAACCAGGCCAGCAGCAAGGGGGGAACAGTGCCTACAAGATTATAGACCCCCGCAGAATCCACTGTTCATAATTGCTATGTAACCTTTCCCTCCTATTGATTTGTCCTGTTTGTTTTTGAAAGATTCTAGATGTGCGGAACAATCTGTTGAAAGGCTATCATTTTGTGTTGCTTTGCATTATACACTACATAATTTACATAGGAGATGCTGTGGGTCATCTGGTGCACTCTTCTGATGCAAGGGTGGTTAACATTTTCTTTAAAGTCTGAGTTTCCTAAAGGGAAAGGGTGGAAAATGCTTCACCACAAGTAAAATATGTGGTCTTCCACCATAAACAGTCCTCCTTCTTTAGAGAGGAAGTTGTGAGAATAGTGAGGGTCGGTATGTACAAAACGCACAAGCCCTATTCATTTCTTTCCCCAGATGATACAAAACATGTAGAGAATAAATGGCCAACACTCTTCCCAAAACTCAACTGTCAGAAGGGATAGGAATCCAAGTTGTGGGACTTGCAGTGATGGACTTAAATTGTACTGACAATTCCCCTCAGACATGATTTAAGCTGTGGTTGTTGTTTTCGCCCCCAACCATTCAGACTCCACTTGTAATTCAGAACCCACACATCTCTCTCTCTTTTTTTTTCCTGTGCAAAAGAGCTTGTTTTAAACAGGGATTCAGACATGGGCTTTGGGACTTGGTATCAGAGACTGAGACTTGAGATTCAGAGCCAATGACTGGGCAACATACCTGATTGTCACTTCCATTTTGAGAGTGTCCATGGCTTTGATATTTTGTTTCATTGTTTTTCCCCCCAGGATCTTCCGTCTTTTATTTCCATGCCTTTCACATGCTGGTCCTTTTCTTTAGCAGGAAAAAAAAGCTGCTTCTTTTTTGGCTGTTTCATTTCTTTCCCCTCCCCCCCCCCAATTATGTTTTCTGGCACTTTTGATATCTGCTTAATATTTTTTTAAATACTGTAACAATTTATTCTGGGTTCTTTTTTAGTTTTTAATACCATTTGCTTTACTATTGTAAGCCACCTTAGTTCACCTCAAGCAAAAAAGCAAGTATGAATATAAATAAATAAATAAATAAATAAATAAATAAATAAATAAATAAATAAATAAATATCAAATTCATCATAATCTTTCTTATTATCCTCATTATTGTCATCAGGAAAGTACAAATGAGAAAAAAAGAATCATGATAATTAGACCTACATAGGCACCTGGAGTAGGAACTGGCAAATGACTCCAGTACTCTTGCCAAGAAAACTCCATGGACTCCATGGGGTCACAGAGAGTCGGTCACGACCACGACTATAATGACACAACACACACACACACACACACACACACACACACACACACACACACACACACACACACACACACAAAGAGGGAGCACTGTTTTTTATTATCACATTCATTGTTGCTCTCATCATTGTCGTTGTCATCATCATCATCATCCTCATCATCCTCATCCTCATCAGTGTTGCCCATGCCTGCCACCAACAGTGCCACCTAGGCAATGTGTAGCCTGTGTTATTAAACTGTAAACTGTGCAGAAAGTGCTTCAAGAGATATGGGGGTCATACAGAAGCAGCACACTTTGCTTCTCTTGATATTTTGAGATCAAGGGATCATAGGGATGCAACTTGTGCTGAATGATATTACCCCCACCCATTGAAAAAAGAGGTGTGTAGCTTGGGGGTGCTCCTGGACTCATCCTTGAGCCTAGATGCCCAGGTCACAACTGTGGGCATGAGTACATTTGCAAAATTAAAAGTAGTATGCCAGTTACGTCCATTTCTTGAGAAACCTGCTCTGGCCACTGTGGCACATGCCCTAGTGACCTCCCAGTTAGACTACTGTAATGCACTCTATGTGGGGCTACCAATGGAAAGTCTCAGGAAACTTAAATGAGTTCAAAATGCAGCAGCCAGATGCTGAGTGGGGCGGGTTACAGAGATCACATTGTGTGTGTGTGTGTGTGTGTGTGTGTGTGTGTGTGTGTGTGTGTGTGTGTGTGTGTGTGTGTGTGTGTGTGTGTGTGTGTGTGTGTGTGTGTGTGTGTGTGTGTGTGTTGCATTGTTACAGTCGTGACTGACTCTTTGTGACCCCATGTCCATGGAGTTCTCTTGGCAGGAATACTGGAGTGGTTTGCCAGTTCCTACTCCAGGTGCCTACAGCACCTGGTATTCCCTGTTGGTCGTCCATCCAAGTACTAAGCAGGGCTGACTCTGCTTAGCTTCCAAAATCAGGCAAGATCGGATGTGTTTAGGGCATCTAGGCACTCCTACTAAAGCAGCTCCACAGGCTGCTAATCAGATCAGGCACAATTCAAAGTGCTGACCTTAACCTTCAAAGCACAAAACATCCTGGGTCCAAGCTACCTCAAAAATTGAATCTCACAGTATGAACTGGCTCTGGTGAGGCCTCTCTCTCCATCTTGCCACCTTCACAGGTGCATCTCAGAAAAACACATGAAAGGGCCTTCTCTGTTGCTGCCCCAGACTTGGAACTCCCTCCCATTAAAGGCCAGGACTGCCCTGTCTCTGCTGTCTTTCTAGAAGCTTGCAAAGATCTTCCCCTTCAGGCAAGCTTTTCCTGAATGAGAGACTACCTACTATGTGACTTTATATGGATTACCATACATGACTGCATAAGAACACTAGTGCTTTCCATCTTGCTTTTCAACCCTCATAATGGATTTTTATTTTCTTCTTTCATGCTATTTGTCACTCTAATGTTACCCTTTAATGTTCTAAGATGCCTTTTCAAACTCCCTGTTCTTAACTTGAATATGTCTTAAATGTTCTGGACTGTATATTGTCCCTCATTATTGTAAGCCACCTTGGGGCCTTTTCCAACAAGAAAGGTGGGGTAAAAATATTCAAAATAATAGTAATAAATAATAATAATAACAATATGTTTTGTTCCTTTCTTTTTGAGTGCCCTCTTTTCATGGAATCAGGCAGTGACGGGAAAGAACCATTTCGTTAAGGTAGCAAAAAGTGTTGGATGAGCCTCTTTCAATATTATGTTGGCTATGTGTCTGCTAATAGAAGTCAGGTTTTCTGTGTTCCAACAATGAAGTGTATGAAGTTACCCAAATATATCATGCTCAGCCACAAATTCAGAGTAAGAGGCACATAGGCAAGCTGGACTGGATGGACTGGACTAGGTTCCTGGTGGTAAGTCTGGGGTCAGGGGCCAGAATCTTGCAAATCTTAAGCCAGAATTTTTTCATGTGTTTTCCCCTAAGCCTCTTTATAGCATTTGCTCAAATGGCGATAAAACCTGTCAGGCGCAAGAGGGGGAGGGGCAGAACTTAGAAGAGGCTGAGACACATGTGGATAAGACTATAATCTATCTATCTATCTATCTATCTATCTATCTATCTATCTATCTATCTATCTATCTATCTATCTATCTATCTGTCTGTCTGTCTGTCTGTCTGTCTGTCTGTCTCTCTCTCTCTCTCTCTCTCTCTCTCTGTGCATTATCTGCCTGCCTGTATCTTCACTCTTGTTATGATTTTTATACTAGTTTGTGAAAGTCACTGCACATGAAAGTGGATGGAGATTTTCCTTTTGATGAGGTCATGAGGGTTGTTTTATTAAAGCAAACAAAGCTAAGCTATGAATTCAAAAAATGACTTGGCTGAACACGGCATTTCAGCCCTCAAATGTGTCTTAAAACAGTCCCAGAATGATGCTATTTAATGCTGCAGTGTTTGTCAGGGAGCATTCCATAGAAAATAGATCACTTCCCTAATGTGCATTTGCCATAGGGCCCCATAGGGCAGTTCTTTCCCCTCCCTCTGTGAAATGGCCCTGGAACTGAAGTTGGAAAAACATGAAATAGACGTGTTCCCCAAGGCATTCTAGCACACATTTATGAAGTGATTGGCAGCTTACAGGAAATAAAGCAAAAGTCACCATAGGTACAGTAATTTCCTCTCCTACACACTTCAGTTTTTGCCCCAATGTTTAGGAAAGAGTGTCCACACTCCTCTCCGGAAAAAAGATAACAGCCACAAAAAGAAACATGGCTTCACTTGAACCAGTTCTGGTAACACCTTCTCCAGTTATTTTCTTAGCAAATTGCTCACTTGGAGTCCTTGGTGGTGCTGAAAACCCTAGCCTGCTGGTACAATAGCATCTAAAGGAAATTATAGGAAGGAGCAGAGAGCACAGAGTCAGTCTTTAAGGAGGAGGGAATTCACACCTAACAAGAGGATAATTACAGCATTGCCAAGGAAAGCCAGAGGGGAGAAAAACACTCTATCACAACGTTACCTTCCTGAGAGATTTTCTTATCTCTCTTTGTGACAGAGCTTCCATAGCAGGCTGTCCAACAAGCAAATATGTTCAGCTTTCCTGAAATAGGATGCTCTTATAGAAGAGAGTATATTGTCTGTGGGTGTGTTTCTAATTTTAATGGTCAAGATCAAGAATCAAACACCAAACCAGACTAATGAGAATACCTTATACCCGTGAATGCAATGAAAGCTTTATGCATGAGTAAACCCATAGATTGTAATGGCACATGTTTTAAAAAAATGGAATAATTCTGACCAGAGGACAGGTATCTTGTTGAACATGCACCCGTTATGTCTTCAGTTGATAGGTTATCTGATATATTCTAAAGCCACATGGGAACATGAGAAACTCCTCTTAGCCTGAACTCAACCTACAGTGTCTATAATACTATTGAATATTATATAAATGTTGATAGGCATTGTGTCCTAGTTATAAGTGTAGACAGATAAAGAGGGAGAAGGGGTGGTTATGTTATCTCTGAGGAATGTCTCTTCTGTGGCCCTTAAGTGGACCATAGAAGGTCCCCTTCTTGCCTATTCGTTTCCTTCTGGACTTCCCTCTGGCAGAATATATGGACTATGCTCTCTGTCTTTTACCATTCCACAATTACATTAGAAGCACACGAGAGTTACACCTCTGATATTGTGCAGCCAAGTAGAACAACACTCCATAACAAAATTCTAAAAATGAAGCAACACAAACAAAGGATTACTGTCTAATGTTTAAAACGAGCTTCAGATCATTACCAAATTTGGCACATTTGTAGACTTAACCCTGCCCCACCCCCACTCACAATCTTCTCTGGTTGTCACCCACATGGATGTTTTAAATCACAGATATAGAACTTAATAAAAGCACAATATCCCACATTAATAAGCAGGAGGGTCATTGTTTGCTTAGTTGTTTGTGATGTTTTATTTGGAATAATTTAATGCATACCTTAACATACATCATTTTGATTTCTGTTACCATGTGTAAGCACTTATGCATGAGATTTGATCCAATGAAACATGAAAGAACCTCATGTTATGAATATATATTTATTGAGCTGCTCAACCCTGCATTAGCCTCCCCTCCTCTCAGTTTAACTGGGTCATTCCACTTTCCCATCCTGCCTTGCTGCCAATTACCCAGGTTGACCTCTAACTTCCTGTTCTTCTCACAGTTATAATGTGCACCTAGGGATGTTTTAGGAAAGAGATATAGATATGAGAGAATAGATTTGTTTTGTATTAGTAATTCATCTAGGTCAGAGGGCTCTGACCATTTTATCACTGAAACATTGGAAAAGTTCCAGCAGAATCTATTTCCCAGACACCATTAGGAAGCAAAAGATTCAACCACAATGTCAAGGTAGAAATACACAGGCAGTTTTGCATACAATACATCCAATGCATGTAGTCCTTTTGCATTTGAGAATAGGTGTTGATTGATCGAATAAGATGATACATATGAAATCTATTCAAGATAACAGAGTGCTCCCATAGACTGGGATGCCAATATAGGCTTTTCTGCCAATATTTGCAATGGCAGAACAGTTCTTGGAGGTCCATGAAGCAGCACCGTATGACATAGCATGTCTCCCATTACAACACCTCAGTCCTGACGGGCCTTCATGGAACTCATTTAGCACTGGGTCTCTTCATTTCTGGAAGATGGCGGCTCTAAAGAGGGATGTGCCTTATCAGTTGTGATTTCCTTCACATGGCTATGGCATTGCCCTCAGGAATCTTGAAATCACTCCATGAAGAACTCTGATCAGTGATTAGTTTTAAAAGGCTCAATTTGATGAGAGTAGTGGGATAGAATTAGGCCAAGCCATACTTGCCCCACCCCAAAAATTTACTTTAGGACCCATTGCCACAGTCAACTCAGAGCCCTTCCCTCAGTGATGTCTAACATACGGGCGGTGGGGGGGGGATGACTGGCCTTCCTCTTCCTGTATTACATTAATGGTGGAAGGTTGACTTTTTCATGTTTAACCCTTTTGAAGTGTCAATAATACAGTCACCCCCGCCATTTTGCAGTTCAGGTCTGGCGGTCCCACTATATCGCGGGATCGCAGTACCTGCACCTTGGGGCCACATGGGGGTGGGGGGTGATCACATCACCCTGCGCCACCCCCGGGGCCCCTCCAAGAAGCCTCGGAGCCACACAGTGTGGGTGGTGGGGAGTGATCGCGTTGCTCCACGCCACCCCCGGGCCCCTCCGAGAAGCCTCAGAGCCACGCGGGGTGGTGGTGGTGGTGGTGGGGAGTAATCACGTTGCCCCACGCCACCCCCGGGCCCCTCCAAGAAGCCTCGGAGCCATGCGGGGTGGTGATGGGGAGAGATTGTGTCACCCCGCTCCGCCCCCGGGCTCCTCTGAGAAGCCTCAGAGCCGCACGGGGGGGCAGTGGGGAGCGATCGCGTGGCCCCACCCCACCCCCGGGCCCCTCCAAGAAGCCTCGGAGCCATGCAGGGGTGTGGCGGGGAGCAATCGTGTCACCCCACGCTGCCCCTGGGCCCCTCTTAGAAGCCTCGGAGCCACACTGGGTGGTGGTGGTGGGGAGCGATCGTGTCATCCCATGCCCCTGGACCCCTCCGGGAAGCCTCAGAGCCACGTGAGGTGCAGTGGGGAGTGATCGTGTCACCCCGTGCCACCACCCAGGCCCCACCTGACCCGCTTCCGCATATCGCGGAGTTTCAAGCATCACGGGTTGGGTGGACCCCTAACCCCCACGATAGGCGGGGGGTTACTGTATTGATATATAACATGCTTAGAAGGGAATGCCTAGCCCTGCTTTCTATGACTGATGCTCTCTTCACATTATAGCAAAGGAAACTACAGAGATGTTTCAGCACTTGTAGAGATTATCCATGTGTGCATCATTTCTTGAAAATATGTGTTCTTGCTGATATGTAGAGCCTGCGCATGAGTAGGAACCAGACCTCTTAATCACTTTTTTGGTATTCCTCAAAGAATTGAATAATGGAGACCATAGGGCTTGCCAATTTGAAATGAATAATTTTAAACCTTAAACGTATTGATGAAATCTGTTATTCTAACATGTGGATAGGGGTTGTCTGGTCTTTTAAAGTGCCACTTTATGTTATCTGAAAATGTTTTCCCTTTTAGTTCTGATAAAACATTTAATGAGTCATTAGTGATGGGTACAAAGCAAAAAACGAAATGTTTTGTCATGTCATTACATAACGTAATGAAACAAAATGAAACGAAAAAGTAGCATTTCATTACAGACCAGATGAAATTGTTTTTCCACTTGAAATGAACCATTTTGGTCCCTTACCTGCTGGTGTCCCGCCACCACCGCCACGACTATCCAACCAAGTAGGAGAGGGTGAGAATGGGCCCGGCAGGCCAGCCTGGGCCTCCTCCTCCTCTTCCATTACTGCTGCTGCTGTGGATGCCGCTGTGGGGGCCCAGCCAGGCTGAGCAGGGAAACCTTCATGTGAGTATTGCAAACCCCCCTCTTAACAGAGGTGGGGGGCTCAGGCACAGTCTATTTGCTACTTATCAGGCAGTGATTTCAACAATTCCCAGACAAATCAAAAATACTTCACACCACCACCACCAAGGCCATAGCTAATGACCCATATTTTATGGGTTTCAGCACCTTAGGCCATTTTCCACCTAATGGGCTACTGAGGATATTGTCCACCTAACAAGCCTACTCAGGTCATTGTCATCTTATGAGCCTATTTCAGACCAGGGTGACATGAGGTCAAAGTGAACTATAAAATGGAGGACATGCACTAGCTTTCCTCAGACTGATGAAGCTGTTAGGATGAGCAGTGAAACATTTCATTTGCTCAAGAAAAGAAATCCAGTTGACATGACTCACCTTCCAGATAAGTAGAGAAGATGATGAATTAAAAATGGGAGTTCATCATGATTCATGATTCATTGTGGCTGACAAATCAACAAATCGACAAATTGATGAATTCACAGTGGCAGATTGATGAATAAATGAATTGATTTATTTCCCCTTTGAAATATGCTAAATTTTTCCCTAGCATCTAGAGGTCCCAAATTTTCAGGGATAATCCTCTGCCGTTCCTATATAAGCCCTGTAGGTTTGGTGAGGATTGGATTTCAGCCATCTGAGCTCATACCCTACCAGTATTGCAGTTCACCAGAACACGAGAAGATGCAGATAAACCAATCAACACTTTTCCTGTTTATTTTTATGACACTGCACCCATCAAATTTTATCACAGATGCTCACCTGTTTTTTAGGGTATTATAAATTATCAATAACTTGATGTTGGCAACAGACAGTGGGATTTCTATGAGAATGAAACTGTTCCAATGAATTCATTTTGCTCTTGGAATGATGGTAGATTCCCTCGTGGCTATAATAATTTGTTAACCATTATTAATTACAGGTTTTGTTCCAGGATATATACGTTATCAAAATGTTGCTTTCAATTTGATCATAAGGGTATATCTTATGGTAGAAACTGTTTGCACATGGAAATAAAATGCCTTCCTTTTAGACATGGGCACGACTTGGTGAAATTGTCATTTCCGTTTTTGGATATCGTTTCCGTTACGTAACGGAAACGGTAACGACAATTAAGCTGTCAGAACTTGAACTCAAACCGAAAAAAGAAAAATTGGGTCTGATTTGTCGTTGTCGTTCCTGGCATCGCGTGGCGATCGCACGATGCCAAGCGGCACAGAAAAAAAGTTTTAAAAATAAAAAAACCCTATTCCCGGCCAAAAAAGCAGGCGAAAATATGCCTGCCTGAGGGCACCTACCAGAGGGGTGGTTTCTGGGGGGGGGGGGTCCCCAGCCTTCCCCCTCCTGTCCTGGGCTGCTGGTACCGGGCTGGGAGGGGCATCCCCTGCGTCTCCATTTGCCATGCGGTGCGGGGGAATCAAAAATGGCGTCCGCAATATTTTTTTTGAAATCGTGGTCCAAAAAACCAACAAAGCACCACAGAAACATGCAAAAATTAGCTATTTTAAATGCTTGAATTTTTACAGTAGCAGCAGTGGGTTTTTTATAGCAGTAAAAGGTTGCACTGATTTTATTTTATTTTATTTTTATTTTTATTTTTTTACACCTGCGCAATGATGGGCTGGCCATGGGATAGGACCATGCAAATTTTTGGACCCATTCTACCAATTGCATGGTCAGGTTTTGACTGACACTTCTGGATGTGCAAGAGGGCATAAAAAGCCGAGGCACTCCCACAAGAGTCGCAGTCCGGGCTTGGATGTGGGTGGGAGAGGGTTGTGTGTAGCTGGCTGCTGTGCTAGACTAGTTTCGATTTCACTGAGCCTTTAGATTTCAGTTAGGCAGGCAGGGAGGGAATTGATTCAATTGAATTTTTAGGAAATAATAATAATTCATTTCATTCTCTGTCTGCTGTGGGGAATAGCAATGCAGTTTATTCTTTTTTATTCTCCTGCAGTTTGTTAGGATTTCTTTTCTGATAGTGCTTCAAAAGGGGGGAGGTTTGAGTGGGAGGGGAGGTGTGGATTTATTTTAAAAATTTCATTTGCTTGGTGGCAAGCCAAGGTCCTTTCATACCCTGCCTGCAGCTCTGCTGTGGGTGCACTGCCCACTTTGTTTGCAAAAATTGCAATTGCTTTATTCGATGCAGTCTTGTGCAGCAAGTCAGTTTAAAGTGTTTTCCGCCTGCTCTGGGTCATTGTGGGACCCGTGCCTGCCGCCCGCGTGCCGACCCCTCCCCCCTGCCGCTGCTGCCACCCACCCATGACCCCCCTGCCACCCCACCCACCGCCTAGGGCGCAAAAACACCTAGTGCCGGTGGGACGCCACTCGCTGGGACGTCAAATCACGGGAAATCGCGGTGGCGGTAACGACAAACGACACGACGAAATGACAATTTTTTAAAAAAAATTCGCAAAAAACAGAAACAACCCGAAACGGACCCGTAACCGAAGAATGACAACTCGAAAAAAAATTCTGGTCGTGCCAATCTCTACTTCCTTTCATTAACAAATTCAATTAGAGGCAAAATACTTAGATTTCCACACTTTATAGAGTTCTAAAGGGCATTGTAGGTATCTAAGATCCAGGTGTGTAATATGCTATGGACTGACGCACATGGTAATTTCACCTCGGTTTACCTTTTGAAAGGAAAATGAAGTGTCTTGCATGGAGAGGATCAATACATTCTATTCATGCCTCTCCTTTATTGGCTAGGAATTGTGACAAGTTTCTCTTACAAGCTTAGAGCTAATATCATTGAACCTGGTTTAGATCCAAGCAGACAATGCTGTGAGCCAAAAAAAAAAGTACAAGGTTTTCATCACTCAAGTGCATAAAATTGGATGTAATTTGATCCTGTTTTAAGATATAGTAACTGTCATGTAGTAAGTGCCAGTGAGAATAAATCAAACTTGTCAGTACTGACAAATACTGTGCAAAGTGTGTGTGTGTGTGGTGTGTGTGTGTGTGTGTGTGTGTGTGTGTGTGTGTGTGTGTGTGTGTGTGTGTGTGTGTGTTTAAGTGAAACTCATTTGTGTCATTAGGTGTATTGGGTGTAGTGACCTGCAAGTGCAACTCAGTGCTCAGATATTTGTTAAAATTGGACTCAGGATGGCACTCTAAGTAACTTGTACAAATAGCATACTGATTAAAATGTTGATGGCAGCAAAACTGACAAGGTACATTGGAATTGCTGCCCTTGTGTCTAAGGAAGCCCAAAATCTATGTTTAATTGCTATGGTGGCTTTGAGGCTATGATTACAGGATCATCGGGCACTAATATATAAAAAAATCAGACCCTTGGTCCATAGACCCTAGTAATGTTTGCATTGACTGGGAGCAGATTTCTGAAGTTGCAACAAGGACTTTCTTTTGTCCCACCTGGAGATGCTAAGGATGAACTCTGCAGCTTTTTGTATGTAAAACAGGGTCCACAACAGAGTGCTATACCACCTTGATTGTCATAGTAAAATGAGGCTTTGGCTAGGCTATGTGCCTTGACACAACTTCAGCCAAGAATGCTTCTTTCTCTGATGATGAATCCTTTCCTTTTCCTTCTTAAATTATAAGCCTGTGATATAAACTATCAAATTTTAATATCGGTAAGGTAGTGAAATGGGGAGACTAATGAGAACTCCCTCATGCTCTGGGGGGGGAATGTGGTGTAACTCTCATGCTGCACTAGTCTTCTTTTTCTTCATTGGCTAGGTCTGGGTGAAACCGGGACCTATGTCATTGTCAAGTGTGATCATGTTGCATCAGTACCTTTGGTGATACAACCACTGGGATAAGACCAGAGTTTCTGGCCATCCAGATGATCCTATACAAGGACATTACTGAAGGAAATGATAACAGTTAAAGCAGTTAAAACAGAAATACCTTTGTTAACTACTATTACTACAAGTACTACTGCATCATCATCATCATCATCATCATCATCATCATCATCATCATCATCATCATCATCATCATCATCATCATCATCATCATCATCATCATCATCATCATGGGTTAACAGCAGGAGCTCACTCCACTGTGTGGCACCCAGGATTCAAACAGTTGAGCTGCCAACTTTGTAACCAACAGTTTTCAGTGCTCTAGCTCACTGAGCCACCACACTGCATGACTGAATGAACAGAAGACAGTTCCAAACATTGACAAAGTTCCTAAACTAGAGCTACATTTTGAAGACACGTAATTTAAAATAAGTGATACAAGTTAGACATTTTTTTCTGTTTCAGTCAAAGGCCAATGGCCTCCTCTGCACTTCCTATACAAAAGTCATTCTGCTATAGCAGACAAATATGACTTCAAAGCTGCCATTGGAAAATGTTCTTCCACACCTTAGGGGCTGAGCACAAATTTGTGTGTCAGAAAGGAACATATGTGCAGTCCAGGAGGAACATCTAAGAAGATAGAGGTGGATGAGTGGAACTGCTGCCTGCCAGCTTCTGGTTCCTTGGACAGACATCTGGTACCTGTCTTATAATATACTGTGACCGGTTGCCCTATGTTGACTGGCAATGTGATATAGCTAGCTAGCTTCAATCTCCTACTTGGCTTTTAGGACCAAGGCAGCTCTGTTGTACATGAATGGTGACTACACGGAGAGAAAGTGCTATTGCCACATGTTCATGGACTGCTGTGCATGCATGCAGGTTCCACGCGAGAATTTGGATGAGAGTTCTGGGCAGTAATTTGATTTTATGGTTCCTTGGACAGGTTAGAGCATTTAAACTACAACACATCCTTTGTTGTTTAATGATTGCTTATGCTCTTGTACAGAACCCCAATATATACAAAATATATTCCAAAGAATTTGTCATGCTAATGAGAGAACCAGTGCAGTAACAACTTGCTAACAAACTTAATTATATTTATTTTCACTCCAAACCTCCTCCATTTGAAATGTCTGGGGGAAAACATGGTAGATGTCAATGAAAAGGGCTTTTGGTCAAAATATGTTCTACTCAAATGCAGGAAATTGGGATAAAGCCCATTGGAAATTGTGCCACAGTGATGTAAATTGATGCAGGATTGGAAAACGAAGGCTGTTTGAATCTAAAAGAGAAAGTGTGAGATAGAGCAAAAGAAAATCTCCCTGGAGGACAAACAACTCTTTATCTATAATGAAAATCAGAACACTTTCCTCCTGGTCCAAGAAATAAGAGCCCATTGTCTAGAGAAATGTCATTCTCATTCATTACATTTGGAACAATGTAATCGCGTTCATAAAATTTTTGCTGACATGCTCTCCCATGTAGCCCAACCCTCAGCAATTAATACGCTCATTGTTTGATACAGATAGCTATGAACGGCAGTAATTGCTGAGCTTGTTTGATGAGAAGAGAGAATGATTTTCATTTTGTGAACTATGTGAAAGGGATGATTTGGAAATGGCGGATTTGTTCAACTTGAGCACACAATAGGCGAAAAAAGAAGAATAACTTTTTTTGTTGTTGAGCTGTGAAAAGCAGAGGGATGGACAATGGTAACAAAGGCAGATGCTCTCAGCAATTCTGCCCAACTTAGCTGAGGAGAGCATGTTTTAAATCACAATCTGTACATTTTGAAAGCTGGTGTAATTTATTTCATAAGAAGCCTTGTGCCTCTTGACACATGTCTTTCTATTCTTTAGGAAAGCTCAAGAGCTCAAGAATGGAAGAGTTCTAAGAGCTTTGGTATCCCTGGCATTATGACACATTTCCCTAAGCACATCCGATCTCACCTGATTTAGGAAGCTAAGCAGGGTCAGCCCTGGCTAGTACTTGGATGGGCAACCACCTGTGAATACCAGGTACTGTAGGCGCTTGGAGTAGGAAATGGCAACCCACTCCAGTATTCCTGCCAAGAAAACTCCAGGACATGGGGTCATGAAGGGTCGGTCACGACTGAAATGGCACAACACACACACACCATTACAGTTTCCACGGCCGTAGTCCACAAACATCACACCATTGTGTTGACACATCCAGCACTCTTTGTAGATCTTTTGTCGAGCTGGCATGACTGAATGGCTCATTCAAGACCAAGTCACCACTACGATAAATATTTTGCAACCATGAAATCCTGACAACAGTGTATTCTTAGTGGGAGGGGGGAATCACACACCCCCTTCAAGCTTCTGTGAGGACTGTAATTCAACTCAAATGAAACAAAGCAGTCTGAGGCAGATAGCAGGTGAGCTAGCTCAGTGGCTCTAAAATATATGTGTTTGCCTACTGAGCATATCTCAAATCTGTGACAACAAAAATGGATTGAAAACAAAGTGATTTATGTGTAGGACTTTGTCTACATGGTTGTAAATAATAATGGTCACTCTGAAACTAGCATTTGACAGATTTTTTGTTATACGGAAGAGAAACTATTCACACTGAAGCATCTGACTGGAACATTCTATTAGGTATATTAAATTTACTCTGGCTCACAAAAGTATTGAAGTGTTAACTTGAAAGGGCCAGCTGTAATGCCAATAGGGCCATAAAGCCAATTTTCACATAATAAGAAATTCAGTGTATTGCCAAATTTCTAAGCTAGGATAAATCATGCTTAATTTCTTTATCACTAGAGGTTAGGTTAATTAGCCTTCTTCCTTATCATATTTGTATAAATATAGTTCATCCTCCACAAGGAGCAGTCAAGAACTGCTGAGGTCTGATGTGAGAAATACCCAGCATGCAATGAGTTCTAAAATACATAAAAAGAAATAAAACTGATACATAACCAGTTGTGACCTGTTCATATGAAAAGCACAGCTAAGGATATATCAAATCCAGTTAAGCATTGACTTGGGCCTGTACCAATGGTACAATTAAATCATTTTAGATCCCTGGATTTAATGGTCTTGTGTGTTGTACTCTTTAGATGGCAAATTGTCTTAATTCGTTCACTTCAGATAGATAGTCTTACTGGAGGGTAGAGCTAATACTGTGTTTACTTCAAATGGCCTTCTGCTTTCCTGCCTTGAGATTATGTTTACTTCCCAATGCAATAAGCCACCAAGCTTTATGACAGTCTTACACTTAATTTCTTGGCCTGGGACATGAGTGTTCTGCTCTAAACTCTGCCCAGATTGCACCCCTCAGCAGTATTTATGAGTTTTATATTTTAAACCTTTCATGAAGGCTCCACAAAATACATCCTAAAGCATGTCCAAACTTCAGCCCTCCAGATGTTGTGGACCACAATTCCCACAGTCCTTTGTCATTGGCAATCTAAGCTTAGAATTCTGGGAGTTGTGGTCCAAAACATCAGGAGGGCCAAAGTTTGGACATGCCTGTCCTAAGGGTCTACCTGAAAAACTCTTAGAAGTGGCAGCTCTTGCACTGAGATCTCTGGGAGGGAGTAAATTAAGCCCTCTCTCAACACACACACACACACACACACACACACACACACACACACACACACACACACACACAAAATCAGGACTACCTTCCAGGTATATTCTTTTGTCTTTTCTTCTTTCTTTTCTGTTTGCTAGTTTGCATTGCATAGTGATGGTGGTGGGGTGCTTTTACTTATGCCATATTGGGATGAAGATTTTTTTTCTTCTTGCGGGTGTCAGAATCTTTGGTTGATTTGGTTATACTAGACAAATCTGCTGCTGAACTTCTTTAATTATTTTCTCATTTATAGGCCAAGGTGGCTCACAAAAAAATCAGCAACCCAATAATCACAACACATACTTCATAGATTAATTTTATCATCTTGGTTAATCATTTGATGTGTTGTCCGTCTGAATTCAGTCAAATTTCACCATTCTTTGTTTCTACCAATTCATTTATGTAGGGATACTGTCCATGGATAAGACTGAAATATGCTCATAGACTCCTTACAATGACTGATGGTTTTTGAGGCTTGCAGGCTAGGACCCTATGGCTACTACTACTACTACTACTACTACTACTACTACTACTACTACTACTACTACTACTACTACTACTTATTATTATTATTATTATTATTATTATTATTATTATTATTATTATTATTATTATTATTATTATTATTATTATTATTATTATTATTATTATTATTATTAATATCATCATCCCCTTCTCAGAGTTGTGAGACCTTCTCTGAGAGGTCCCCATACATCATTAACATAAATTGTTATATTCCCTCACAGTTTCCCTTCACTGTTTGTGCAAGCACATGTAGCTTTCATGCCTTTTTCTTGATTACTCCATCTGCAGCCATTAGTTTCATCTAGGAACAGGCACAAAATGGGAAAAATGTGTTTTGTTTAATTTCATTTTATTCCCCTGTGATTTGTTTCATTTCATTAGAAATGGATTTTCAAAAAATGTTTTGTACAAAATGAAAAAGAACAAACTGATTTGTTACACTATAAAAGTGGTCCCCTGGGTCCTAGGGGCACCAAATTTTGTGGGTAGCTTCTTTGGACTCTTCCCTTTAAGCCCTGCAAATATGGAGAGTAGAGATGGGCACGACTAGGGAAAATGATGTTTTCGAGTTGCCATGTGTCGGAGGCAGTCCGTTTCGGCTCGTTTCCGTTTTTCGTGAAATTTCGCAAAAATTAGTTGGTTTGTTTTTTCGTTTTTTCGTTGTCGTTAGTACTGGTTTGGGGGGGTAGCGGGCTCATGGAGGGAGCTGCAGGAGTCAGACAGAGCCACAAGTGATGGACTGGCAGACTCTTTGCACCCGCTGGGTCTCACGTACTTGCATGTAGTGCAAGGCAAGTAGATCTGGCTTAGGGTTAAGACGGGTTAGCGCAAGGGCTAGGGTTAGGCTAGTTACGGGTGAGGTTAGGGTGAGTATTGGGGTGCACCTCTGGGTGCCTCTCTGACCCACTTAGAAGGACAGTGTACTGGCGTATGGGTTAGGCTTAGGCTTAGGGTTCGGGTTTGGGCTACGATTAGTGGGCTGTTTATGCCCGATTGGCACATCCCAGAAGTCTCTGTGGTCAACCTGGCCAAGTGGCCATGCGATAGGTGGAAAGTTTGCATACTCCACTCCCATGGGCGAGCCCATCATTGCAAATGTGCAGGTGTAAAAAAATAAAATAAAATAAAATAAAATAAAATAAAATAAAATAAAATCAACGGAGACTTTTTTTTGCAAGAAAAACCCACTGCTGCTACTGTAAAAATTCAAGCATTTAAAATAGCTAATTTTCGCATGTTTCTGTGGTGCTTTGGTGGGGTTTTGGGCAATGATTTCAAAAAAAATATTGCGGTCGCCATTTTGGATCCCCCGCACTGCATGGCAAATGGATGCGCCCTCCCAGGCTGGTACCAGCAGCGCAGCAGTAGCAATAGCCAAGGAGAGGGGGGCAGGGAAACCCCCCAAATAAAACACCCTTCTGGCCTGGTAGGTGCCCTCAGACAGTTTCTGCCTACTTTTAGGGCCGGGAATCATTTTTTTTTTTACTTTTAAAAACTTTTTTTCTGTGCCACTTGGCATTGCGCGATCGCCGCGATGCAAGTAACGAGCACGACAAATCAGACCAAATTGTTCGTTCGTCGGTTCGAGCTCGAATTCTGGCGGAGTAATTCCCGTTACCGTTTCCGTAGAGTATTTATTTATTTATTTATTTATTTATTTATTTATTTATTTATTCTTGTATTTATATCCCGCTTATCTACTACATGTAGTACTCTAAGCGGCTAACAAAAGCAATACATACCAAATCAACAACAATAGAATATATCAGATATAAAGCATAAACAACATAGAATTATTAAAACAACAAAACATATAAAAATCCTCCTGTGTCCCGGCATGTGGAGGAGCAAATTCTAGCAGAATTAAAAATAGATATGGCAAAACAGACTAATTTGGAAGTGGTGACGAAGGCGGGGAGGAAATAAAAAACCTTGGTTCTGTCCTCAGACCAAATGAAGATTTCAGCCAAGAAATTTAGAGTCGATTAAGAATTGGAAGTGCAGCAAGGATGGAACGCTGTTGCTGCCGCCCGCCATCTTGCAATTCATCCGGTCTAAAAAGCCCTCCAAGGGAGCAGAAGCTGAAGGTTCTTCAAGGGCCAGGCACACCTCTCAGCCGACACAAACCCCAGATGGAACAAAGGGAGGGAGAGGGTCCTCAGTGAAGAGTCCAGGCGGTCTAAAAAGCCCTCCAAGGGAGCAGAAGCTGAAGGTTCTTCAAGGGCCAGGCACACCTCTCAGCCGACACAAACCCCAGATGGAACAAAGGGAGGGAGAGGGTCCTCAGTGAAGAGTCCAGCCAGTCTAAAAAGCCCTCCAAGGGAGCAGAAGCTGAAGGCTCTTCAAGGGCCAGGCACACCTCTCAGCCGACACAAACCCCAGATGGAACAAAGGGAGGGAGAGGGTCCTCAGTAAAGAGTCCAGCCGGTCTAAAAAGCCCTCCAAGGGAGCAGAAGCTGAAGGCTCTTCAAGGGCCAGGCACACCTCTCAGCCGACACAAACCCCAGGTGGAACAAAGGGAGGGAGAGGGTCCTCAGTGAAGAGTCCAGCTGGTCTAAAAAGCCCTCCAAGGGGGCAGAAGCTGAAGGCTCTTCAAGGGCCAGGCATACCTCTCAGCCGACACAAACCCCAGATGGAACAAAGGGAGGGAGAGGGTCCTCAGTGAAGAGTCCAGCCGGTCTAAAAAGCCATCCAAGGGGGCAGAAGCTGAAGGCTCTTCAAGGGCCAGGCACACCTCTCAGCCGACACAAACCCCAGATGGAACAAAGGGAGGGAGAGGGTGCTCAGTGAAGAGTCCAGCCGGTCTAAAAAGCCCTCCAAGGGAGCAGAAGCTGAAGGCTCTTCAAGGGCCAGGCACACCTCTCAGCCGACACAAACCCCAGGTGGAACAAAGGGAGGGAGAGGGTCCTCAGTGAAGAGTCCAGCTGGTCTAAAAAGCCCTCCAAGGGGGCAGAAGCTGAAGGCTCTTCAAGGGCCAGGCACACCTCTCAGCCGACACAAACCCCAGATGGAACAAAGGGAGGGAGAGGGTCCTCAGTGAAGAGTCCAGCCGGTCTAAAAAGCCCTCCAAGGGAGCAGAAGCTGAAGGCTCTTCAAGGACCGGGCACACCTCTCAGCCGACACAAACCCCAGGTGGAACAAAGGGAGGGAGAGGGTCCTCAGTCAAGTAACGGATACGAGTAACGGAAACGGAAACGGGAATACCGCTAAGTCGTGCCCATCTCTAATGGAGAGATTTGGGGTTCATGGGGCTAAGTTATTCAACTTAAAAGGGGGTGCCCCTGGAAAAACAGTTCTAATTGCAATGTTATGTAGTGGACCCTTGTATAACAAACAGCTTGTATAACATAGAAATTTTTGTACAACATAAAAAATTCCGGAGATAGGGGAAATTTGCTTAACATAGTCGCCTATGGGGAGAATCCATACAACATAAAAATGGGATCACTCCGTTTTCAATGCATTCCTATGGGAACTTGTATAAAGGAAAATTTGCTTAACATAATTTCATTTGGAACGAATTAATTCCTTTATACAAGGTACCACTGTACTTGAAAATAGTGATTCCAGGGAGCTAGCAGCTTGGAAATTACAGTGGAGCTTCCTCAAGCTTTCCACTTGAAGCACCCCCAATTTTGAGAGGTTTGGGTACAGGGGACCAAATTAATCAACTCCAAATGGGTGCCCCATGAAAAAATCATTTGTAACTTAAGAGTATGTGAAAATACTGATCCCAGGCATCTAGCACCATGGAAATAGCAGTGGAGCTCCCTCAGGCTATTCCCCTAAAGCAGTGGTCCCCAACCCCCGGTCCGCGGACCGGTGCCGGTCCGTGGACCAATCGGCACCGGGCCGCCCGGAGGGGCGGGGCGGGGAGAGGAGGCGAAACGGGACGCCCCTTTGCATGCTGGGGAACGTAGTTTCTTGCCCCGCCTGCCCCTCCGTTTCCTGCCCAGCCTTCCGACTTCCTTCTTCCTGACGGGGCTGCCAAGCCTGCCGGCCCGTGGTAGTCTTCCCCCCACCCCCTCCCCACTGACTGCCGCAAAGCCTTTCGGGAGCGGTTCTCCCCCCACCCCCAGAGGGGAGCGCGCGAGCGAGCGAGGGCCGTTCCTCTGAGGCTGAGAGGAGGCGGTGGAGGGGGAGGGGGCGGGGCAGCGAAGGCGGCAGCCGCTGCTCCTCTAGTAACGGCGGCGGCGGCGGCACAGGCGCGGTCGCAACCGCCGCCGCGGCTTCTGGCTGCAACCTTACTTCCTCTTCCGGGCGCGCGGGCCTTGGCGGTGGCGGGTCAGTCGGTCGGTCTTTTTGGAACCGGCGGCCTCCTCCCGCCTCCCCCTTCCTCTTCAAGACTAAGGGGTTTTTCTCGCCCTCCCCCGTCCCCCGCCCCAGGAGGAGCCGCCGCCGCCGCCTCTTCAACCACCCCCGACCCTCGTCACTCCCCCACCCCCACCCCACCCCCACCCGCCGCCTTAAGAGCCGCCGACGGGATGGAGCCAGAGTCGGTGATTGTCAATCACCGTGATTGAGGACAAGAGAGAGAGAGAGAGAGAAATTCCGGTTCTCTCGCGCTCCTGCCTTCTAAGATGTGGAGTGATTTCGACCACTTTTATTTCCCCCGTTAGAAAGGGGGGGAAGAGCGCAAAGGGCAGGAGGGAACGGCACGCGCCGGCCGGCCAGTGAGGGCGTGTGGGCGCGCGCGCGCGCGATGCGGCTCCATTGAAACCTGGGCTCGCCGGCCGTTAGTTGAGAGGGAGACGGTGGCCCGAGGGTGTGCGCGCGCCGGCTTGCCGGAGGAGGGGGGGAGAGAGATGGGGAGAAATGTAGTTCCTTTCAGCGTGTGGCTGGGCTGAGGTGGAGGAGAGCGACGGAGCCGGATCCAGGGGACGGAGGGGGGTGGGGGTGGGGGAGAAAGAAGGTGAAAAGGAGGGGGGAAAGCTGAGGATGGGGGGGGGAGGGAAGCTTTGGGGAGTGGCTGCCCTGAGCTAGGAAGCTGAAGGGAGGAAAAAATAAGAAAGAGGAAGCCAGAAATTGTTGAAAAGCCCCAAGGCACTCACAGAAGCAGGGATTGTGTGTGTGTTTGTGTGTGTGCGTGTGTGAGTCACGTTGAGATGAAGGGTGACCTGTGAGGACCCGTCGGGGGGTGGGGCCCTTCCTTCTTTTCTTTCTTTCTATCTGGGTGGTGGTGGTGGTGGTGGTGGTGTGCCTGCCTGGCTAAAGCCTCTCTGGACAGCATCCCCATCATCATCATTATTGTTTCTGGAAGGAGGACTTAAGAAGAAGAAGAAGAATAAGAAGGCTGTCTTCGGGAGAGCTTGTCTCCCCCTGCCTCCTTTTCCTCTTTAATCCTGGGTGGGGGTGGACAAAGAAGAGCCAGGGCTGATCTTGTCTGCAGAGCATGTCAGTTGCAGTGTGTGTGTGTGTGTGTGTGTCTTGGTGGATGGGGATCAGGCTAGATTGGGAAGGCGAAAGAGCGATCGCTTTCCCCTGAGCTCACCTGGGGAGGGGGGGGAGAAAAGTGACTTGTTGGAAAGGGGTGGGGAAGGGAGAATGTGGGTTCTGCTCTCCGTGTCACGTTCGCACTTTTCCGTGGCCGGGGGGATAAGATTAGCTCGGGAAGCGCTTCTCGGGGTCGGGGGCTCCCTCGCCAGCATATGTGTGCACGCTTGCCTTGCTGGCTGGTAGCGTGGCTGCTGCAGATGGGAAGTTTGCAGCGGGTGAGGAGGGAGAGGAAAGAGAGGCTTGTGTGGCTGATGTAGGATCGCTCCTTTCCCCTCTTCTCCTTCCTCTTCCTCTTCTGCTCAGAGAGAGGAGGAAGAAGGAGTCTGTGAGAGGCATTGGGAGGGGTGGCGGTGGGGGGCTGAAGCAGAAAATGAACATCGCCGGGCTCGCGATCGCTCCCTTTTTGGATGAGGTGGGTCACAAAGTGTCGGTTGTTGCTGTAGCCCTGATTCCTGTGTGTGTGTGTGTGTGTGTGTGTGTGTGTGTGTGCGCGCGCGCGTGTGTGTGCGTGTGTGTGTGTATCAAAAGTACGTTGCGATCTGGGGTTGTGCAACCTATCTGTGTGAAGCGGGGATTTCTGCAGTGACAGCAACCAAAACAAAACAAGCGGGCCACGGAAAAATTATCTAACATTTACCGGTCCGCGGCGATAAAAAGGTTGGGGAGCACTGCCCTAAAGCACCTCCAATTTGGAGTGGTTTGGGTACAGGGGGTAAAGTTATTACACTCCAAAGGGGGTGATCATAAGAAAAAAAATGTAATTTAAAGTATTTGAAAATACTGATCCCAGGCATATAGCAGCATGGAAATTACAGTGGAGCTTTCTCAAGCTCTTCCCTTTAAGCCCAATAAGACACATTGGAGTGTATCAGGATTGCACTCCACCAGGCAGGCAGGCAGGCAAAAATTAAACATTGGGCTTGGGCCATATGACCCTCAGGTATGAAGAGAGAGAGTGAGTGGAACTCCCTTGAATGTCGAAGGTATGAAAGACACCTCTATGTCCAGGACAGTTCTTTCAAATATTATAGGCCATTTAAGACCTTCAGGTATCAAGGGAGAGTGTGGATCTCCCTGGCATCATCAAGAAAACCAAGGCAGGTCTTCTCTTCCAGACCCATAACATGCAGGCAGGCTAGCAGGCCTGGGAGGAAAGCTGGAGTTTGGTGGAATACTCCAACTAGATATAATGTGGATTAGGAAGACTCCAGTTTTATTTTGTTTTTTGTTTTTTTTTTTTTTTGAAATGGGGTCATAATTAAGAGGGATGCTGGGGTGCATTCGTATTGTGCCAGGTGAGAATATATATTCTGCCCAAATTTTCTTTTCTTTTTTTAAACCCTACCCACTATCCCTCCCCTGGTAAAACCCCCAAACAGAACAGAACAGAAGCTGTGTGCTTCTCTGAGCACAGAGAGACACAAAAACAGTGTGGGGTTATGATGAATGGGGGAACTGGTAGAGGACAGGTGGGTGGTGGACTGGGAATAACAATGTGGGTGGGTGGGAAGGAATGTAGTTTCAAGGGGGTAGGAGGGGAAATGATATATAAAATATAATAAAGAAAGCCTGCCCAAAATCCCTCCTCTAATAAACTCCTCCCAAACAGAACAGAAAAGCAGTGCCTGTCAGAGCACAAAGACACACAGTACACACACAGAGAAAAAGGCTCTCTCTTCTACAAACACACACAAACCACTCTCTATTTGTCCAATCACACAACACACAAAGCAACTTTGAGTACACAGGGACAGCAGAGGTAAAGCTAGTCCAAACATAAGATAGGAAGCTAGGAGGTTTCCAGAGCCGAATGTAACTCCCCCCACTCCCACAGATGACAAAAGAACACAACAAGCCAGCCTCTTATATACCCTAGCCCCAGCAGGCAGTTAGAAGGCACACACACACCAAAAAAGAAAAAAGAAAGAAAAGAAAAGAAAGAAAAGAAAGAAAGAAAAGAAAAGAAACAGCACTTTAAAATGGATTTCTATGGGCACCCCCTTTGGAGTTGAATGACTTGGCCCACCGTACCCCAAACCTCTCCAAATTGGGGGTGCTTAAAGGAAGGATTTGAAGAAACTCCACTGTAATTTCCAAGCTGCTAGCTGCCTGGGATCACTATTTTCAAGCACATAACATTGCAATTAGAAATGTTTTTTTCTGGGTGGCACCCTTTGAAGTTGAACAACTTGGCCCCCTGAACCCCAAATCTCTCCAAATTTGGAGGGCTTAAACGGGTGCCTCTAAGACACAGGGGAGCCATTTTACTGCAAAATGAATAACTTCATTTTAAACAAAAATCTGCCATTTTCTTCATTACTAACGAAACATTGCTTCCCCGTTTAATTTTGTTTCATTTCATTAGCCAATGAAATGATGAAATAGCATTTCATTTTTCGTTTGGTGTCCATCCCTAGTTATATCAGTATCATCCCTCTATTTTTCAGTTCATGTCTTATTTTGTTTTCTCTTGCATAGAACTCAATGTGAGGCAATACTAAAACAAAATCCTCCCCCTCCCCCATATGAATAGAGTCTACGTTTGTTTTTGCTTCATTATCTTTAGAACTTCTCATTTCAGACAGCAGTAATTCATCATCATCATCATCATTTCCTCCTTGTTTTCCCAGTTTTTTCTTCTGAAACCCCGGTGTAGTAAATTTCAGTGCATTATTCCCAAAACTGCCACCTGTACTTCATTTCTTATGCCTTGAACACTCATGCAACCTTTTCAGTCTGTCATTTACTTTCTTCAGTGTGAAAAAAAAAAAACTTAAATCAAGGCAACCTGTTCAGTCCAACACATCATTCCCTGTAGGAAACCTGGTTATTTAGAATCCATTTCTTGTTCATTACCCTTCAGCTATGTGTTTTACATGCTTCTCCTTCTTCTAATTACATTAATTATGCACATTTATTATACACTGGTGTTCCACTTTTGTGGTTGCCACCCACACTTCTTCTGGGCCTCCTACATTTCCACCAAGACAGCCTGCCAGGTCATGCTGGTTCTGGGGGTTTAAAAGGCACCCTTCCTGCACATAATGGCCAACATGCATGCCTTTTTTTTTCTGACACAACAGCTCCAGCTGATTTTTCCTCAGGATCAAAACTCGCATCCCATTGCTTGACGTTGGCAGCCTAGCCTGAAATCCTAGAAGGTAGCCATCTGATTAGATTACAAGCTTGTTCCTGAAACAGGATACCAAATCGTTTTGTTAGCATTTTGTTAGCTATCACAGGCTGGCCCTGCACAGTTATAAGATAGGGGACACCTGGCTCAGCAATATTACAAGCGAGAAGAATGTTGAAATTCTTTTAGATCATAAGCTGAATATGAAACAACAGAGTGACGTGGCCACAAAAAACAAAAGGCAAATGCAGTTTTAGGCTGCATTAACAGAAGTATAATTTCCAAAATCCGTGAGGTGCTCGTCCCTCTCTATTAGAGATGGGCACGACCAGGAAAAATGACGTTTCGAGTTGTCGTGTGTCGGAGCTGGCCCGTTTTGGCTTGTTTCCGTTTGTCGCAAAATTTTTCAAAAATTTGTCATTTCGTTTGTCGTCTGTCGTTAGTACTGGTTTAGGGGGGTAGGGTAGCGGGCTCCTGGAGGCACCTCTCTGGGGTGGGTGCCTCCTCTGGCCTGCTATGAAGGGAAGGCATTTAGCAGGCTCCTGGAGGCACCTCTCTGGGGTGGATGCCTCCTCTGGCCCCCTACAAAGGGAAAAGGAAGGGTATATGACCGTGTAGCCATTGCGTACCAAGTGGCACTGGCAGAGGCACCTCTCTTTTGGGTGCCTCTAGCTCACTAAGAAGGACAGCATACTGGCGTACAGAGTTTTTTGGAACTTTGGACTGGTGAGCGAGGTGAAAGAAGAATGCCTCTGCTGGGCGCCCTCTGGCTCACTAATTAGGGAAATGTACTTGCATGTAGTGCAATACGAGTACAGATCTGGCTTAGGGTTGGGGTTAGGGCAAGGGCTAGGCTTACGGTTATTACGGGTAAGGTTAGGGTGAGTTAGTGGGCTGCACCTCTGGGTGCCTCTGACCCACTAAGAAGGACAGTGTACTGGCGTATGGGTTAAGGTTAGGGTTAGGGTTAGGGTTAGGGTTAGGGCTAGGGTTATAGTGGGCTTTTTATGCCCGACTGGCACATCCCAGAAGTCTCAGTCAAAACCTGGCCAAGTGGCCATGCGATTGGTGGAATGGCTCCAAAAATTTGCATGGTCCCATCCCATGGCCAGCCCATCATTGTGCAGGTGTAAAAAAATACAAATACAAATAAAATAAAATAAAATCAATGGGATTGGAGACAGATGTTTATTGCAAGAAAAACCCACTGCTGCTACTGTAAAAATCCAGGCAGATATAATACCTAATTTTCGCATGTTTCTGTGTGGTGCTTTGGTGGGTTTTTGGACCACGATTTCAAAAAAAAAAATTGCGGTCACCATTTTGGATCCCCCCGCACCGCATGGCATGGCGAGACGACGAGGATGCCCCCCACCAGAGCAGCCCAGGACAGGAGAGGGGGAGGCCAGGGACCCCGCCCAGAAACCACCCCTCTGGTAGGTGCCCTCACTCAGGCAGGCATATTTTCACCTGCTTTTATAGCCGGGAATTTGTTTTTGTTTTTTTAACTTTTTTTCTGTGCCGCTTGGCATCGCGTGATCGCCGCGATGCCATGAACGACAATGACAAATCAGACCCAATTTTTCTTTTATCGGTTCGAGTTCGAGTTCTGACGGCTTAATTGTCGTTACCGTTTCCGTTGCATAACGGAAACGAGGAATGGAAACAAAATGAGAATTTCGCCAAGTCGTGCCCATGTCTACTCTCTATTCTTCTAGATACCTCACTTCAAGAAAGATGCTGACAAACTGGAACAAATTCAGAGGAGGGTGACAAGGATGATTGGGGGCTGGAAACCAAGCCCTATGAGGAAAGACTACAAGAACTGGACATATTTAGCATAGTGAAAAGAAGACTGAGGGGTGATATGATAGCACTCTTCAAATATTTGAAGGACTGCCATACAGAGTTGGGGAAGGATCTCTTCTCGATCACCTCAGAGTACAGGACATGCAACAATGGGCTCAAGTTAAGAAAACCCAGCTTTCAGCTGAATATCAGAGGGCATGTCCAAACTTTGGCCCTCCAGATGTTTTGGACCACAATTCCTAGAGTGCTTTGCCATTGGTAATCTAAGCTTAGAATTCTGGGAGTTGTGGTCCAAAACATCTGGAGGGCCAAAGTTTGGACATGTCTCTAACTGTTAGAGCAAAGCAGCAATTGAACCAGTTACCTCATGAGGTGATGAGTGTTCCAACACTGGATGCATTCAGGGGAAATTTGGACAACCGCCTGGGAAATATCATTTGATTTGTATTCCTGCATGGAGTAGGGGGTTGGACTTGATGGCCTTTAAAGGCCCCTTCCAATTTCATAATTCTACATGATTCTATAGGACTCTATATGAGGCTGGGTGGGGCAGACACCTCAGGCATCCCAGCATTCAGATTCACCATTCTTCCTGCCCTAGAAGGATGCTACTGCTGGTGCTCTGGAGATGTCTAAACTAGCATAATATGTGGGCTGCATTTCCTGTTTTTAATCTTACAACTGCTTCACTGGAAGGGAACCTATCAGTCATCAAGTTCAGCCCCTGTGACGGAGGCACAGTGGGGATTTGACATCCCAGTGTCTGCCTTTGTAGCCTTAAGCCATTGGTTCCTCTGAGGAATACCTGTGAGATAGCTGTACGTAAAATTGTTTCTCTTTTAGATCATGATAACAGAGTGAAATCCCCCGGTTCTTTTGTGTGTGTGTGTCTGTGTGTCTGTGTGTGTCTCTCTGTGTGTGTGCGCACGCGTGTGTGTGCCTGCACATTGGATATTTTTTAATTCAGAACCTAAAGAGGTCATTCTGCAGGAAGAGCCCAGTTTCATTGTTGTGTAGGGTGAGGTAAAATATCTCAGGTTTCAGACTTACCACAACACGCCCATTATTTATATATTTATTTCCCCCACATTTCTGGGGATCATTGCTTGATTTTTTGCACCCATATTTACTAATATGTCTTTGGCTCTCCCCCCCCCCCGCAGATTAACTGATGCAGAATACAAGGGTGTGAGGTATTTCCTGCTCCAGTTCTAGTAGCACAAAGCAGCACTTTAATGGGCTCTGGATGGATGATTTTGAGCCGCATCCAGTTGAGTATCATTGTTGCTCAAGATCCATGGAATGACTGTTGAATCAATTTACACCAACCAGCCCCTTGGAGATGATTTTGAAAAAGAGAGTTGCTGTGCAGGATCGATTCTCTGTCCTTTATCAGCTGCTATGTGACGATCAGGAAATAATTGATCATCCTTGAATTTCTTACAGCTGTTTTTCAGAAACTAGGTATAGAAGGGAAACAATACATGAGCTTTGCTTCATGTTTTGAAGAGTCATAAGCAATCATTAAGGAAATCATTTGTTTTCCTGTTCACTATATCCTCCATGGCCTCTTGTGTTTAGCCTTTCCCATTTGTATTTCCTAATCACCAATTTTATAGGCTGCCATCATCCTGATATGTTCTGCTGAATCACACCATTCATTCACACGAAATACCCCTGTCTTGGGTCAATTTAAAATTAAATATCATCCCAAACATTTGATGGAATTACACATTTTGGACATTGCTAATTGCTAAACCATCTGCAGCTGTGCACATATTTGAGAGGCCTTTTTATGGGAAACATATCCCCTTCTTTGTCATGACAGCCTAGTTCTGAATGATCAGATACAAAAGACATTTCTTCTGTTCCTTGTTAATTGGATTTTTAAAACTATTATTTCCTACAAATCAGTTGCTCCTGTTTTGCCCATTAGAAGGACTGGAGGTTGGGAAGAAATTGGCATAATGAAGAAATAGATAATTTGTTTTAAAAACAGGCTAAAAACTATGAACCTGTGTCGTCATAAATTCACAACTATATGAGGGATACTGCTGTTAATGATGATGATGATGATGCTGTACAAACACATACACCACATTCTATATGAATTTGTTTGTTTGCTTTTTTTTTTTTTTACAAAAGACAGTTTAAAAAAACCAAATGAAGAAAGAATCTATATATTTTTAACGTAGTTCAGTTAAGGAAGCAAAATGCATACTGGTTTCAAAACTGGGTGATAAGCCTTTTGAAGGGTTTGATGAGGTTTTAATGTGATATACCGTATTTATTGGCGTATAACGCGCACTTTCCCCCCCTGAAAATAGGGGGCAAATCATGTATGCGCGTTATATGCCGGTATAATGTTAACGGAGGGGGTTAAAGGAGGACAGGAACGAAGGGGCGGGTGGTGGGGAGGAGAAGCCCGCTGTTGCTGCCGCCGGGACGCAACCTAACCCGAAAACAAACAAACAAACAAACCCAACACCCCCCAGGGCGGAAAACCAACCAGCGGACGGGATGAGGCGAACGGACGACGCGCCAGTCCCTGACTCGCGGGGTGGGTGGGAGTGGGGGGCTTATGGGCGAAGCGCCTTGGGGGGGTCGGTGGCGGTGGCAAAGGCCAGCTGGCCCCCTCCCCCTCCCCTTCCCTCCCCTCCCCCTCCTTCCCTGCTCGCTTCCCCCCCTCAGCCGCTCACCTGTTGCCGCCGCCGCCGAGCAAGAAACGGCAAGGGGTGCCGAAGAAACAAACCGGCGTTCGTGTTAAAAAAAAAAACACCAACGAGCTCACCGGCGTCCACCTTGGAAGCGCCTCGCCCGATTCCCCCTCAGCCGCCGCTCTCTCTCATTCAGCACCGGCCGCCGCTGAGAGCCCTCGGCCACACGCGCGCGCACGCCTCCTCCGGAGAGCAACGGAAAAGAAGGCGATACCAGAGGGGCATGCACGGACATGCCTCCCTCCCTCCCTCTCTCTGGACCTTCAGCTTGACGGGAAAGGGATTGTGCAGGCGCAAGAAGGCCTCTTTTCATTTGAAACAATGTGTGTAGCCTTCCATCGCCTGCAATAACGGCTTTAACGACCGGCCCCAGGGCAGAATGTGCATAGTTGCTGGAATGCCATTCAGAGAAGAGGTGAAAGCACATTAAAACCTCGCTGCTATGTTCCAAGTTAAGGGTTCAGTAGCAAAAGTCTGGAGGTTTACGTCCTAGAATTAGGAGTAAGTCCCTTTGACTTCATTGAGGTCTGTGTTATAAACATTGTTCTTTAACTCACATGTGTTGGAAAGAACCTTGTAAAATATTGGGTGTGCACATATTTTAAGGGCCTTTTGAGAACTAACACTTCTTACAATTGTTGCAAAAAGTTCTGAGCTACCCTTATTTTGCTTCAAAGTTCTTTATTTGAAATTTATTTTTTTTCCTGAAATTTCCCTCTTAAAACGAGGGTGCGTGTTATACGCCTGTGCGTGTTATACGCCGATAAATACGGTATGTGCTGGGAGAATTTGTAGTGAAAGAAATCATTCCATTTAAATTTTACTGCTTTGAGGTGGAATGGTTTTCAGAATGAATTCAAATACCATTTCCAGATATTCTGTGGAATTTTAATTACGTAGTTGAGAACAAGTTGGGGGACAAAGGGAAGTGTCTTAGAAGCCAGGCTAGTGAACTTAAAATTATATCTGTCTCTGGGCCTCTGTTCTAAATTCTCTGCACCTGTTTTTCTCTCACATTGATTATTATCTCTGTATCTACAGATGATCCAAATGGTGGGTAACTATTTCTTAAAAGATGGTATTAACAGAGTGTGTGGGTATGTATTATAGTAAATTTTTAACCAAAATTGAGTTGTTAACAACCAAGCAGTAGTATCTATCAAAAAGATATCAGTCTCTACAAAGAATGACATATGGGACACATCTAGGGAGTCCCAAGATTTTTTGAAGGAACGGTGTTTATATTTGCTCTACAGAATGGTCTATAGTGTTCTACCAAATTGGAGTGCCATATATGATCTGTGGAATAATCTTTGTCTTCCATACCTGTCTGGCAGCTGGTACACATTAATTGCCTTTAGTATGGTAGAATCGAAGTGAGAACTGTGCTGTAACTCTACCTATGTTTACAAAATTTTTGGTTGGTATGGGTCTCATTTTTTTGTAGATTGGAACTATTATTGCATGGAGCCAGTGTTTAGGAATAATCCCAGTTTGGTCTATGGCTGTAAAAAGAGGGGCGAGTAACCCTGCCCACCAATCTGGTGCCTGTTTAAAGTAAATCTGGTGGAATAGCATCTGGACCCACAGCCTTCTGGGATTATAACTGGCCATTTGGCTCCTTGACCTCTTCAGTGGCTACAGGTAGACAGATGGGAGGCTCAGTGAGATTTAGAATTTTTAACTTACCCGATGGTATATCTTTATCAAAGGAGGTCTCAGAGAAGTAATTTGTCCATTTTTGAGGGGCAACTGTAGCAGGGTCATGAGACACCTGCCTAAAGGTTCCTGCCACAATGCCCCAGTACAACTTGTTGTTTTTCTCATCAGTTACATTAAGTAGCTTATTTCATTGTGCAAATATAAAAGTTCGTCTTTTCTCATTCATCTGATATCTTAGTTTCTTTTTCAAAAGAAGGTAGCTGTTCAAGGCATCAGGAGTGCCCAAATTTCTGTATGACCTATATGCTTCACAAATAAGGGATTTCAGGTTCAAGCAGTCTTGGTCAAATCCCTTTCTTGTTTATGGTTACCCTATTCCTTTGTGAGGCTGATTTTTCTTTTAATTCAGATTTTAAATACTCTAAAAGCCTGTCAAATTAAAAACAAATCTAATTTTGGGATCTTCACTAGAGATTGTGGTCATCACTAGATCCTGACACAGTTGTCTGGACTCGAATAGCAGAAACTTTTGGTACGTATGATTATTCCAAACAAATTTTGTTGGAACTATTAATTCATAATTTAGGTTAGTCTTCAAATTTTCCCTGGGTATACCCAGGTCAATCTTTGCAGTTATAGGGAGGTGGTCACTAACTAAAACATCTCCCACGGCAAACTCTCCTACCTGATCTTTCATGGTTATTGATACCAAAATATAATCAATTACAATTGACCCATAGCTGGTTATGTGGGTGAATTCCCCAGCTTCAGGAAATTCTATTAGACCATTTAGCCAACACAGGCTGAATAAAGTACAAAATTTAGCTAGTTCAACCCCATCAGCATTATGATGGTGATCCTTTGACCGTCTGCTAAAGGTACACCAGAAAGGGATGGGAGCCTCCTTCCCCATGCCTAAGGCCTTTTACAATTTTTTATCATCACTCCCAATCCTAGCATTAAGATTTCCAGCTGGGATAAGTGCAGTTATTGGAAACCTCCTTTCCAAGAGCTTGATACAATTTTTCAAGTCTAGCCAATATTTACGGCATTGGATACAATTGGACCATGAGAGGAAATATATGGTAATTAAAATCCAAGATTTTGCCTGGAGTGACAGCTTAGTTGCTAGAATATTACAAATACCATTTGGAATGGTTATGTTTCAGTGTGTGTGTGTGTGTGTGTGTGTGTGTGTGTGTGTGTGTGTGTGTGTGTGTGTGTGTGTGTGTGTGTGGTGTTTTGTTGTGTTGTTACAGTTGTGACTGACTCTTCAGGACTCCATGTCCGTGGAGTTTTCTTGGCAGGAATACTGGAGTGGTTTGCCAGTTCCTACTCCAGGTCCCTACAGCACCTGGTATTCCCTGGTGGTTGACCATCCAAGTACTCTCAAGGGCCGACCCTGCTTAGCTTCTGAAATCAGGAGAGATCAGAGGATAGATTACTATTAATTAATATTTCTAGGTCTGCCATTGGCCTACCCTTTGTTTTGACTTTAAATGCAGGGAGACTATAGGACTTATAACCAACCAAGGAAACTTGTTCTTGAGTCCATGTTTCTTGTAGTAAAAGTATATTGAATTCCGCTAGATACTTAAGATATCATTACACTTCCCTTTCTACCCAGCAGTGCTCCAAGATAATATTTTCAAAAGGGTGCTGGACTTTTCCAATCAATGACCTGCCTGGCTGTCCATTTCCGGACTTGGTTATGGACATTCAGGATGGACTAACATGATATCCTGAGGGGGTGAGGCTTCTCTGGCTGAAACTCCAAGGTGGTTGCCCTTTTCCATATTATCCATCATTGGGAGATGATGGGTGATGGCTTGAGTTGTAATTTGCTGTAAGTCGGGGGAAGTGTAAACTGCCTCTGAAAGACAAGGGGGCTCCACCTGGAGGCCAGGAGGCATAGAATCTAAAAGTGAGGCTGCAGTTCCCATAAGGTGGGTAATAATTGGTTGAGTTGATGAATCATTCATATCGTGGATCAGTTCAGTCCTAACTTTGTCTAGAGTAGAAATTATCTTGGTTTGCTCTGTCCAAGACCAGTCAACAACTTTAAAACAATACACAAAACACACATGAAGCCCAACTAAAACTGGTTTATAGAAAAGCCCTCATAAAGATACTTTCTTTCATTTAATTCCAAAACCATTTTGATCTCCCCATTGACTTCGTTTCTCAGAATGTACACCAAAATGTAAAGGGACCCTATATGTGCATTATCAACAACCTTGGTGTTGGAAAACTGAAGGATAGCCAACACATGCCTTTTGAGCACATTCTAATAATGAGCATTACATAAGAAACAGCTAGGGATGGGCACGAAATGGAAAAATGACATTTCATTTTGTGCCCACCTCTGTTTTGTTTTGTTTCTTATGATTTTTTTTTAAAAAAACCTCATACAAATGAAATAAAATGAAAAGAAACAGCTCCTCTGGGTCCTAGAAACACCAGATTTGGTGCCTGGGAGCCCTTTTTAAAGGGCTCCTACTGAGCTGTTATCAGCTGGATGCTTTAAATCTGGCCCACTCAGCACCAGGGTTTAGCCCTGGTGCCAACAGGGCCAATTGTAAAGGGATCCAGCCCATGACAGCTTGGCAAGAGCCCTTTGAAAATGGTCGGGTGGGCAGTTCCGGGTGATCGTGCTGTCCACCCAACCATTTTCAATGGGCTCCTGCTGAGCTGTCAATGGCTGGGTCCCCTTAAAACTGGTCCAGTCAGCACCAGGGGGATATCTTGGTGCTGACTGGGCTGGGTTTAAATGGGTCCAACCATTGACAGCTTGGCAGGAGCCCTCTGAAAATGGCTACCTGGCACCAAATCCCCTGTCTCTAGGACCCAAAGGAGTCACCCCCACCCGTCTCCCAGCTGAGAGGAGGCGGGAAGCCAGGCTGAGAGGAGGCAGGGAGTGCAGGAGCGGCAGTAGTGACCACCCCCTTCTCTTTCCTCTCCTGGGCTTCAGCAGCAGCGGCCACCCTGCAGGTAAGGGACCTTACAGACGGAATGGAACAGCTTATTTTAATGGAAGTAATGACCATTCCATTTCATCTGTAATGAAATGCTGCTTCTTCGTTTCATTTTGTTACATAACAAAATGACAAAACAGCATTTCATTTTTCATTTTGGGCCCATCCCTAGAAACAGCCATAAATATTGGCCTAACAAAGAAAGGCTTCCAATTGTTTTAGTGAAGAGTGAGTTGTAAAGGCAGCTCATTCCTTAGAGTTTCTGTGTGGAAGCACTCTCCTTCAGAACATCTCTCATGAACCATTTTGAGTTGCAGGGCATCCTTACAAACCACACACTCACCAATTCACATATGCACCATACTGAGAATATTTTCTTCTTGCTCAACAGAGAAAGATAACAGGAATAGAGAGGGAGGTGAGAGGGCTGCTCTATCTCCTGCAAGTATAAGGGCTTTGAGAACTTGAGGGAGGTTCTTGTGGACTTACGGGAATGGAAGTCCTTGAAGTACAAATCCCAATCCCTCTTAAATGTCATAGGAGGTAGGAGTGTGATGTTACCTAGTTCAGTATTAACTATGTGCATTAATAATAATCAGTCTGAAAGGCATTTGAGAAGGAAACACAGAAGACTGACAGCAGATGAAGTAGTATGGAATAAGATTGAGTTTCTCCCTTTCCATGGTTTTTTCCCCTTTAAAATTCCATATATAGCCTTCTAGCCATGAGGTTCATTCAGAAGTCAGTTTAGTATACTTTACAAGGTTAATGTAACATTTTGTTTAGTTACAAACAATATACTTATCCTAGGAAGAAGATATTGCTTTTGGAGGAATGAAATCTCTTACACCGAGATGCACAACAGCAGCCACCAAGCTGTGAGAGCTACAGATAGTGAGGGCCAGTGAGGTATTCTTTTCAATACAGTTGCAATGGAAGACCATCAAATATGAGGACAAATCATACAAAATTATATTTTTAAAAAAGAGGTGTTGAAAGATGAGACTCAAAGTGAAAGCAAAAATGGGCTTAAGGGCTATTATATTTTCATTGTGTTGGATCAGACTTTATTTCAATATTTTAAGTCAAACATTGATATTGAATGAAACACTATCTGGGGAAATGAAGTTTGAGATGCATCCTGCATTCTGATAGAAGGCAAATATGCCTACTAATATTGCCTCTCTTTCCCTTAATGAAACTCATTTCGGGCTTCTTGACAGTTCCATTGTAACTAGTACTTGTCGTATGAGATATATTGTAATTGGATTGAGGCATTGCACCTTGTACAGGGCTGTTATGACAACTTCCCCTATCAGATGAAGTAAACATCTGTGGATGGGCAGGCAGTAATCCTACGTGTTTTGTCATCAATTTGCTAATGTAGAAATAAAATCTTTCTATGCATGGAGCCAGAACTCTGATTCTCCAAGGTTCTGAATAACATGGAGAACTATAAGAGGTTGTTCTCCTCAGAACTACCCCTTTTCAATGGCAACAGAGTGAGAATACTGGCTGGCCACACTCCCTTCTTTGCATGTTAACATAACCTGAATGTCTACCAAAGATTGAATGGTATTACATATCAAAATGTGTGGTAGTGGCGATAAGAAAATAGTAATAATAACTGGTAATTCTCATTGTTGTGTGATGTGGTTCTTGCCCTTCTGTTCTTAGGGAATCTTCTACAGTGCCACAAAATGGGATGAGGGAGCTAATTTGCCCGCCGTACTGGGGGATGCAGGAGGCAAAGAGGCAGGACTGTAGACTGATAGGTCCAAAAAGGAGCTCACCTTTAAAGGGGGGGGCTGCTAACGCTCCAGTTGCCTCTTCTCCAGCATTTGTCATCCACCTGCCCACCCTGTATTAAGGATGAGTTTGTACTGGTCACTTCGGGGCCGGATGGGAATATTTGACCTGTTCCTAAATTGGCCAAGTAAGGGAGCAGGTGAGTTTTCATCCATCCAATTCTTAATGTTTCTTTTCTGGGTGTGGCAAGGTGTTTGATTGCTCTGGTCACACTGGCAGGTAGTGGTGGAAGACAGGTGCATTGAGAGTTAATTGACACCTGAAGATGCGTAAGCTGGCCCACCTTGTAGCATTGAAGACCCTGAGGACTCGGCGCTGGGAGGGGGGGAAAGGCGGGATCCCAAAGGGAGCCTTCAGGTGGTTTGGACCTGCAGGGTATTCGTACCTGAATATGGTTCCACCTTTTAACAGGGTCCGTCTGGGGCATGGCCAGCCTTAGACAGACCAGCCTGACATCCTACCATTGCCCCCTCTTGAATGTGTTTATTATTTTTCTAATAAAGTGAGGCACATTTTCCATCCAAGAACTTTGTGTCTTGTCTCTTTACTCCGGGGTGGGTGGGCAAAGCACACTAAGCTAGCATCCTGTCATGCAGTATGTACATCCAGCCCAACTGACATGTTCCTGTTGTCAAATGCCCTAATTTTTAATTAGAGTTTTAATTTTGTTTGACAGAGCTCGATTCTTTCTCTGTGTGTCCCTCAGTTTCTGCAATCTCTGTGATTTCGTATCCAAACAGCTGTGACAACGTGCCAGCCATAGCACAGAATTATGAGGAGGTAGTGGGGGAGGAAGAGGAAGTTGAACCAGGAAGATGCCAGTGGAGTAAGAAAAATGTGTGAAAGACACTGCTAGAAACAAGGCATGGTTTTATCTGACAAAGAAAGGTGAACCAAAGTAAGTTCAGTGTTGGCGCTCACCATTATTAAAAAAGCCATTCTTTCCAGTGGAATGTCAAGGTGAAGAGTCAAGGAGCATTGCTAAAGGAAACCAAAAGTATCAAAGGACTTCATCACTGAAAAACATCATATGCTTCCAAGCTTTCTATAGATACAGTGATTGACTCCTGTAACAATAGTCCGAACAATGCAGCACATACTATCCCTGAAAGACATTTCCTGCAGATATAATAAACACTGAAATAGGAGTTGTCCTAACTAATTCACCAACTTGAGTCTAAGCAATGCTCTCAAAGGTTCAATTTGACCCTTCACAAAAAGCGTCTGGTGCACAAAATAAGAAATTATCCATGTTTCCTTCACACACACACACACACACACACACACACACACACACACACACACACACACACACACACACACACACACACACACACACACACACACACACACACACACAGAGAGAGAGAGAGAGAGAGAGAGAATATGCTTTGATACCACAGCAGTACAGCATGGGTGTGCTTCTTCTCTTTTCAAAATGTTCCTTAACATTCCTATTGGTTTATAGGTGCATAGCAGTGCATCTATATTATTGTGCAGAATGGCAAAGCAACATTCTGCAAGTTAATTCTTATAATGTTGGCTGCCTGAATTTTCATAGATATGCATGTATATTAATATATACCACTATATACATTCATTTTGAAACTGATACTTCAGATCACTACCATGTTTTGCTCTGCACCAAATGTGGGGAAGATTGGGATAAGAGATTTCAAATAACAGTTTTTGTAAAAGCTGCCCACCCCAGTGCAGGCATCTGCATAAACAGATGCAATGAGGAGGTAGGGAATGGAGGCAAGAATACAGTATTTTTCCATGTATAAGACTATATTTTTGTCTAAAAATGTTAGACTAAAAATTGAGGGCCATCTTGTACACAGAGGTAAGCCAAGGAGAGAACAAAGCAGTTGTGAAACTGTAATTTTGAGTTGGAAAAGTAGGGCCTGCCTTATACATGGGGGTGTCTTATAGATGGAAAAAATGTGGTGCATTCTCACAAAAACTGTTAGCATTTGTTGTGACAAGCGTGCCAGTTCACACAAAGTCAAGGTACATCTTGAACTCCCCCACCATTTATATTTATCTGCCTGGCATTTCATACAGTACATTTTCAAACAGAAAAGGTTATTAATGTAAGTGGCAGCGATCAAAACAAGGTGACAAATGCACATAAGCATGTTTGTTGTGCTTTTCCCCTCTGTCTCCTTACCCTTCACTCCAATATTCTCCCTTCAAGCTGCAGCATCCTTGCTCATGAATAAACCAGCTAAAACTTGCTTTGAGATGATCCCCAACCATAAAGCAAAAACCGAATGTTTTTACAGCTTAAATGAGTGTGTTTCAGATACATTTGTTCTATGGGTCAATTCACCTTACAAAAAATCCAGTGGAAGCGGATTAATAGGTTTTCAATGCATTCCTATGGGAAGGCTGTCTAAAACCCCTCAATCAAGAGACAGCAGAAGGGTCCCCCACCCCGTAGCCAACAGACAGCTGATTTTGACTCAGAGCTGTCCAAATGCAGGTGTCTATTTCGGCTGCATGGAGGAGCCTTCTGATTTCAATGATTGAGGGGGCAACCACCTCCTCTTCACCCCTGTCTCTGTGCAGAGACTTGGGTGAAGAGGAGGGGTACCTGCTCTGCCTAACAAAGATCAACTGATTGATCTTCGCCCAACCTGGGCGGCTTGCAAGGGAATTGGCAGTGGCACTGATCCACTGCTGCCGCTTTTCTCTGGGATGGGTGAAGATCATTTTAAAAGTCTCTAGTCATTTACCTAGAGCCTTTTAAAAATGCCCCCCCCCAAAAAAAAAACAGTGAATCTCTCAGTGTTTTGGGTGAGCAATTTTTAAAAGGGTTCCAGTGGAGTCTCCACTTGAACCCTTTTAAAAATTACCTGCCTGAAACACTAAAAAGTTCGCTGTTGGGGGGGGCATCTTAAAAAGGCTCTAGTCAAACAGGAAGGGAAAATTCATCTTAAGAGTTTTTCCTATCCCCATAAATAACATTCGTCTTACAAGTTTTTTTTTTTGTTTTAAGGGGCATTTGTTTTATGAAGTATTACTGTATATTTTTAAATTTTCTCTTGAAATATTTTCGCAGAAAGAAGTTAAAAATGTTTGAGGAGGAAAGAGTTAACTCCTTTCTTTTGCAATAGAGATGGGCACAAACCAGAAAACCCATGGTTCGGGTTCATCTGGTTTGGGCCCACCCTTGTTTCAGTTCAAGTTTGGGTTCGAACGAATTTTTTAAATAATTTGTTCAAACCTGAACTGGTTCAGGTTCTTCTTACCTGCGGCGGCGGCTCGGTGGCAGCTGTGGTGGATTGTGGCCCGCCAGGGGCTTTTTGAGGTGCTGGCATGGGACCAGGGCCTCTTTTTTTCCCAAGCACCCACCACACTTCAGCGGCGGCACGGCACGGCTTTCACACCTCCCCCACGGGCTTAGGGTGAGCCCTTCAGTACAAGGCCTCCGACCACTTGCCTTCCTCCCGCCGGTCCGTTATCTACATGGCTGATCGGGAGGCCGATAAGATCCAGGATGTGCTTAGGCGGCCAGCGCAGTGTGGTGAGACTGCCGCCCACCTGCCTTCCTCCCATGGCCCGTTATCTACAGGGCCAATCGGGAGGCTGATAAGATTGAGGCTGCGCTTAGGTGGCCAGCGCAGCATGGTGAGACTGCCACCCACCTGCCTTCCTCCCGCAGCCTGTTACCTAAAGGTCTGATCAGGAGGCTGATAAGATTGAGGCCGTGCTTAGGCGGCCAGCGCAGTGTGGCAAGACCGCCACCCACCTGCCTTCCTCCCATGGCCCATTATCTACAGAGCTGATTGGGAGGCCGATAAGATTGAGGCTGTGCCTAGGTGACTAGTGCAGTGCGGCTTCACCGCCCCTTCCCCTTCCCAAGTCCAGTGACTAGAGTGAGCCTGCAAGTGCTCGCCCTCTCGCCTCACCCTTGCTGGTTCTCGACCCCTAGCACTACCAGGGCTCACCCTAGTCACTGGACTTGGGGGGGGGAGGGCCTCCTGATCGGCCCTGTAGATAATGGGTGGTGGGAGGAAGGCAGGTGGGCAGTGGTCTTGCCGCACTGCACTGGCTGCCTAAGCACAGACTCTCTCTTATCAGACCTCCCAATCGGCCATGTAGATAACGGCCCCAGGAGGAATGCAGGTGGTCGGGGGGCTTGCCACGCCGCGCCGGTGGCTCAAGAGCGGCTGTCACTATCAGCCCTCCCAATTGGGCTTATTTTACTTCCGGGTTCAGTCCTGCGCTACAGCTGTAGCACAGAGATTTTTTTTTCTTTCAGCGCCGACCACGGGGCCCGTGGGGACTGGTCGGCATTCCCCTTTTTATTATTTATTATTTATTATTATTTTATTTTAGTTTTCCCCCACATCTGGGTTCAGGCCCCGCGCTACCGCTGTAGCACAGGGCTTTTTTGTTTTGTTTTGTTTTTTTCCTTTCAGTGCCAACCGTGCCCCCTGGGGCCCAGTCAGTGCTGGGTTATTATTATTATTATTATTATTATTATTATTATTATTATTATTATTATTATTATTATTATTATTATTATTATTATTATTATTATTTTAGGGTGTCGACCTGGCCACCCTGGGGGTCTGGTTGGCAGTCCTTTTTTTTTTTTTTTTTTTAAACTATGACAACCACATGGCCACGCTACAGCTGTAGTGAGGCTGTCGGCTGGCTGTCCCAGAAACCAGGAAGACCGGACCTCCAGACCAGCACCAGGTAGGAGACATCTCTGCCCATCATTAATGAAAGGAACCTAACCGAACCAATTTTTCTCAGTTCGGTTCAGTTCGTGTTAAATTTGGCCCTAGGGTTTTTATTTGTTTTGTTACATAACAAAATGAATAACGAACAACAAAATGAAAAATAAAGTTTTGTGTCCATCTCTATTTTGCAGTCATTGAATGCCTAGTAGGTTCAGTAGTTCAGTCTCTTTACTGTAAATGTTACCAATTCCAAGGAAGCCAACAATCTGTGTTTTCTGGCTTCAAAAGCTCTATTATAGCCATGAATGTCTTAATTCATGTAAAATTAAAATTTAAAAGAGTACCTCAGAGGGACATTTTTCCAGGTATGCAAATTTGGTGTTATTGATGTAATTGTTCTGTTTTAAGTTGTCTGGAGCTCCAGGTTGCTTGGTTCTACATGGGGTGAAACAATGTTTCTTATAAGAAAATTATAATTCCAATACCCTTTGCCCCAGTACTCCCAAATTTGGCACAGAACAAGAGCACCAAATATGGTTCTGTCCTGAGATCTAGTTTCTTAGATACAGAAGAAACTACATTCCTTCACACACATACACCTTGTTATTCCCACCACCAACCAGCACAAGTTCCCCAATTCTCAACTGGCACAATATGAATGTGCCCCACCATCCCTCTTAATCATGCATTTCAAAAAACTAACAAAATAGAACCGGAGTCCTCCTATTCAATTATTCCTAGCTAGAGTATTCTGGCAAATTCCGGCCTTCCTCCCAGGCCTGCTAGCCTGCCTGTATGTTATGGGTCTGAAAGACCCATTTATTTCTATATTAAAGGAGGGAAGAAATGCAACCTGCCAGAAAGACCCTCTTTTCCTAAGGTTTCCACTGAACATCTCATATATAGTGCCATTAAGTAGCAGAGGGTATACTGGGAAGTACTTTTGTACTCTTATTTTTAATCTGCACCAAGGAAGAATGTGGAGGTTTCTAAAATTTTCCTTTGAAACAAATATTCTTGTGTTAAAATCCAACAAACTTTGTGGACACTTCTGGAAATGAGGAATCATATTAGAATGTCTGCCTATCAGTTTATTACAAAATATTTCTAATTGTCATTTTCTATTCAATACAATCAGTCAACAAGAGCTCCCCCCCCACACCATGTTTTCTACTTCATTTCAAGTTCTTTTGTTTCTTCCTCTGTGCCAACATTCTTCATTCCCCACCCCACCCTTTATTTCAAATCACTCTCTCCTGCCAACTGAATTATGTTTTCCATTTGGAATGAACTAATCCCGGTATGCTGATGCATACTGATTTATGTCATTTGCATGAAGATGTGCAACATGGTTTTTCCTGTTGAAGAAAAACAGATACAAATTAATGTGGGGGAAAAAGCATCTTGTATGCCACTTGACTTCTGGCAGTGGTATGCCTGCAATGATGGAATATAAAAGGAAAGTCCTAAATGCTAAGAAGGTGAGTGTGGGGAATAAAATAAGCCATTGAAATAGTGACTGTAGAGGTGAAATTTCACTGGAATGTTTACCTGTAATTAAACTGAATTAAGATTGGCCCACATCTGCTTTCTCTGCTTGAGTATTTTTTTACCCCCATTTATGTAAACTTTTGCACAATCTAACATAGTAAACATATAATTACTGCACTAACCAGTTTTACAAGATTGTTCCAATAACACCTGAGATAATAGCATTCTAAACATGCCAAAGTGCAATGTAATTGCTAAGAATTAATTTGTTTGCATATAAGTAATTCAAAAGTTGATACCACTCAGTACCACTAAGGGCACATTTACATGACCTCTAAAATCCGGTGGCAACTTAAATTCAGACCAGAGATCGTGGGGGTTTGTCATTCTTCCTGTGTTCCCACCCCTCCACACTCCATTGTTCCTGTCTGTGTGAGGGGAGGGAGAAAAAAGGGAGGAAAAAATGCAGGCTCACCTCCGTCTGCAGGTCGAAGCTGCCCCAAACCCCCATAGGGATTCCTGTCTCTTAAAGGGGCATTGGGGACAAAAAAACAAAAAAAGGTGAGGGAGCCCGGCATTCACAGCTTTAAAATTCTCATTGGAAGATTTTTTTACCTCTTGGAGGCCAGGTACTTGAAAAGTGCGCTGGGATGCGCTTAGGTGGGCGTGGTCGTACTTAATTTTTTTTAAAATCCGGAGCTGGTGGGAAAACATTTTTAAGCTCTGGATCTGGGAGCCCTTTGCCTTGAATTTTAGGGTTCGTGTAAAAGCACCCTAAGAGAGAGAATGAGAGAGAGAGAGAAAGAGAGAGGGGGATGGAGAAAGAGATATGAGTATTAGCCCATCCCAGCAGCCACAGGGTAGAAGTATTTCTTCCTTCTCAGAGACTGACAAATGAATTCAGTGGAAGAGATCTAACATTTAAATGCCCCCACTTTGCCTGGGCAAAGCTCTATGAAGAAAAGTCCAAGATATCAAAAGAAAGAAAGAAGGATTTGTTGTGTGCCCTAAGCACATCTGATCTTGCCTGATTTTGGAAGCTTAGCAGGGTCGGCCCTGGTTAGTACTTGGATGGGAGACCACCAGGGAATACCAGGTGCTGTAGGCAAACCACTGGCAAACCACTCCAATAATCCTGCCAAGGAAACTCCATGGACATGGAGTCATGAAGAGTTGGTCACGACTATAATGACACACACACACACACACACACACACACACACACACACACACACACACACACACACACACACACACACACACACACACACACACACACACACACACACACATGATTGGAACACAGGAGAATATAGACATACAAGAGCCAAAGCCAGATAAACCTTTGACTCAGCAGACAATAGGGAGGGATATTTAGACAAGATCTGTCTTAAAGGTTTACCTCATATTGCTCACAATGGGAGGAAATTGGTTAGAAATGGCAGAAGAGTGGCACCAGCAGTGTTTGGGATATGTCAAAAAAGCTCCCCCTTGAGAGTGTACCAATTTAATCTACCTTAAGATCATTTTGTATGTTGAGGATGCTTGTGGGTTGGTTTGCTCTATAATAACACCATTGAAGTTGTGATAATATTATAGGAGTGAAAAGGTCATAAGGCTAAATCTAACTGTCCCAGCTAGAATAGACTCATTCAGTCAAAGGGGCTCACACAATTATTAACTTACAAAGTTTTGTTCACTCAACAAATCTGCTTTAACTGGGACAAATAACTGGTTTTAGTCCAAAGTTTGTGTTAATCACTTTTCTTATGGGATGCATTTCAGAACCAAAAATGACAGGCTGTAACTGTTATATCTGATTTTCTTAAATTAATATCAGCATATGTCATTTATGCAACACACTGAAAGCCAGAGACAACTTGCTCTTACATGTTGAACTCTCAATGAAACATACAGTAATCCAAGTCAATTTTGAAAGCAGCATCCAAAGGTTCATATGACAGATCACTTGCTGCCATATGTTCCAGAGTTTTGATTTCCTGCTTGAAATTCCTTTGTGCTATGCAGTAGAAGGACAGAGACTCACAGAGGAGAGTAAGCTACAAGTTCCTCAGATAATCTACCACTTTCTCCTTAACTGGCGATTCAAGATGCCAGCCACAGAGTCTGACAAAACGTCAAGAAGAAAAACTTCCAGAACACGGCCAAACAGCCTGAAAAACTCACAACAACTATCTCTATAATGCACTTTGAGATACATGTAGGAGAAAGGATAAAAATGCTTCACTACATATAGCTGTGAACAGAACCACAGCAAACAAAACAACCTGCCCTCAACTGACTAAAGAGAGAGAAATAGTAGCTCTCAGCAGAGTGGTGAGGCTCTCTTTGAAATTCAGAGATGATAGGGAACTATTCGCCAGATTGACAGTCACTACAGCCAAGAAAAGTCTCTCCCTGTCACTCAAACCATAGGTGGCATGCAAGGTTGCAAAGAAAACTCCAACAGCATGCTATGCTAATTGCATCATGTTAATATCAGATTTGCTTTGCTTTGCTTCACTTTTAACGTGTGCTTTTAAAGCTTTCTCACATGACCCACAAGCCTCTTTCCATGGTTGCATTTGCAACAAGGGATGGGCAATGCTGGCACCATGGAAAAACAAAGGCTGATATTTCACATCCATCTCATCGCTGTTCGCGGTCTCGCTTGGGACTGGTATGAAGTCATCTTATTGCACGTCCATTGTGGGATGAGGGGAGTCCATCCCGACCATGCCCCCTGAACTGCGATTTAAGCGGGATGATAGATTCCCCCTCCCTGGCTGTGGGAATCTGCTTGTCACGCTTCTCATTACGAGATGAGTGCCCGTGAGGTAAGGCTCGTTGCGGAATGAGTGACGATAGGAGCAGAACCCATCTAGTGGCAGGAGCATGAAGCGACATTTGCCAGTAAATTCCCTATGGAGTTAGCAATGCAGTGAATAGCTTTTAAAAGACAAATGCATCAAAGTTTGCTCCATAATGCATTAAAGGCAAGGCTTCGGAGAATCGAAACATCAAAAAATGGAAGGTTGGGGCAAAAAAAAAAAGGAGAAGGAAGGCATGGAATTTCACATCTCATCACAGAACGAGGACGTGCGTTAACAGTCATGCCTGTATCATCGATCACGTCCATGTGTACACAGGAACAGGAACAGAACCGGAAGAAGACCACGTGACTGCGACCGACATGACATGCAACAAACCTCCTACCAGGATGAGAATGGACGTGAAGTAACCGTCAAAGATGACATTACAGCCTGCTTCCTTGTTAGAGCTTAGCTCTGTGCCGTCACAGAACAAAATAAGTGATTGGGCACTTGTCTGTCAGAGGCTTCTGAACACCACCCGGGCTTGCATGGCAATGCCCATCCCTATGTGCAACCCAGAAACTTTTTCACCACTTGCCCAGGCAAGGCAGGAACAAGAGGCTGGAGAAAGAAGCCCAAAAGGGACAGGTGAGGCTCCCCTATAAATAGGGGCTAACCTCATTACTCGGCTTCTTTGCCAAGGTTCCAATGCAAAGAGCAGAAAAGCAGGTTCCAGAGTTTTGGAGATACAGTGGTTTCACATTTGCCTGCAAACTCCTCCTGATGGTAGCAGCCATTTAGGCTTAGGAAGAGGGTTTTTAGCGGAAAAAGTTCCCTTGAGGTTTGGAGACATGGGGGCATGGATCTAGCACAGCGGTGTCCAAACTTCAGCCCTCCGGATGTTTTGCACCACAACTCCCACAGTCCTTTGCCATTGGCAAAAAAGCAGACCTGTCCAAACTTCGGCCCTCCAGATGTTTTGGACTACAACTCCCACAGTCCTTTGGCATTGGAAATACAGGCTTGGAATTCTGGGAGTTGTGGTGCAAAACATCAGGAGGGCCAAAGTTTGGATACTTCTGGTCTAGCTTATCACCCACATTGGTTCCAGCATGGGTCTGAAGCTCTGAAGAGTCCAGTTTATTGTAGTGGGCTACATTGGGGCATTTTTCGTATTAGTTCATGTTGGCTTCCCACCCCCACCCCACTGGATTGCTTTTATAAACAGGATTGTTGGTTTTGGCTGTGGAGAGTTAGACCTCCCCCTCTTTCTTTTTGGTGATTTCTTTGCTAGCGATATTGACACATACATTAAATTGTGTCCTACCATTAGGGCACTTAAAATCAGTTATTGGTAGTTCACATTGGGTCTCTTGAGTGGTACAGCATTCATTAAGTTGTAATGGGTTCCGAAGAAGGGCAGGGGGGAAAGAAAGGAAAAACAGCTAGCAAAGCGCAAATGACCATCTTGGGTACCAATGTCACCCCAGTCATTAGTTGATGAGGACTGGTCAGATTTGGAGGCTATTCTCAGTAAACTAAGCATATTGGAGAGGAATCAAACTCTGGCAAGGACAGATGGACAGGCATCAGGGGTACTGGCTGGCCTAGGGTCTGTAGTGGAGCATCCTGATATTAGAGTAGAGTACACTAAGCTCTACTGCAGTGACATTGGATGTGGGCATGAATATATTCTTATAGGACATGCAATGGGGCCTTGAGACTGAAGCTGCAGATAATAGGAGAACCAGGAGTTGAAGATGAGTACAAGCAACACCCAATAGGGATGCACACTGGCCCGCCTCCCAGCATTGAAAGCCTGGAAGACTTGGCGCTGGGAGAGAGGAAGAAGGCAGGGTCCTCACGAGGCAATGATCACCTACAGCCAGGAGCCATGGGTGGTTGCCTTGTGAAGGTACCTAGACATTATGCAAAATAACCCTGATAGTCTAGGTTTGGAGCAAGGCTGCCCCAGACTCAGATCATATTTTCACCCTACTTTAGGCTCCCTTGATAAAGACGATGTGGTCTTAATCCATTTTAATAAAGTGTGGCCTGTGTTTCAACCCACCTTTTGTGTCTCAACTCAGTGCCTCAGGATGGTTAGGCAAAAATGTCTGGTTAGTTCTGTGAGTTAGGTCTCTGGCAGCACAGCCAGAGGTTGTAGCTTCAAATCCTCACTGTGCCTCCTGGCAGGAGTGCAGCCTATGAGGCTTTGGACAAGTTACATAGTCCCGGTATGTATTTGGGACATACAGAAGGGAAAGGGAGACCACTTCTGTGTGTTTGCTACCTAGAAAATCCTGAGAAGGGTCACCCTAAGTCACAATTGACATCCTGAGCAAACAATGTATTATTATTATTATTATTATTATTATTATTATTATTATTATTATTATTATTATTATTATTATTATTATTATTATTATTATTCAAAAACGTATCATAAATGCCCTATTCAGGGCTGAAAGACAATTATATGACCCCACTTAAGTATGACATAGATAGAAGAAAAAGTCCCAAGCATCCTTCAGGGGCAATTCCTTTTAACTCCCGTCCTTCATTGACATTTTATAATACATCAAGTTTGGATCTGAAGAAGCTGGGTCAGAGACTTTGTAACTTGTCAAACACAAGCTAAGTTTCTTTTTGACTCATAACAAATTTGGCTGTACATAGAGGAGGCACAGTAAGGAACCAAACTCTGCAGTCAGATACCTCAACCACTGAGAAATCCAGCCAGCCAATCATCAACAACAGGTCAACACAACTCAAAATGAGATGGTGTTGCAGCTTCAGTGACTGCATCATTTTAGCTTTCTTCACTTTAATTTCAAGTAAATGTTATATTTTGTTTTACTGTTTTGTATGTGTCATTGATATGTTGCTAGATTTATAAATCCAAAGATGGAGAGTGAAGTGTAGAAGCATTCATCTTAGATGAAGTGATACCAGGTGTAATTTCATCAAGGGATGCAGAATCATCCTTTTCCCCATCTCTACAGACAAAAAGCTTGCTGGCATTCAGTAATTTATCCAGTATCTTTAGAGACAACAAACTTCTGCATTATCTTAGAGAAGAACTTCTGAGGGCCTTTTTACACGAACCCTAAGATCCGCTGACCACTTAAATTCGGACCAGAGATCTTAGGGGTTCGTGTCGCTCTTCCTGTGTCCCCACCCCCCTCCGCACTTCCTGGCTGCTGGCTGTGTGAGGGGAGGGAGAAAAAGAGAAAGAAAAGCATGCTGCTCACCTCATTCTGCCTCTCGTCTCTGTAAAAGTAGCTCTTAAAGGGGTGGGAGCCAAAAAACAACAAACAGAAGCAAGGAGAGCCCCGCACTCACTATCTTTACACCCGATCAAATAATTTTCACCTCCAAAGAGCAGGTACCTGAAAGCTGCGCTGGGACACGCTAAAGTGGGCGGGGTCGCACTTAATTTCCTGTTAACTCCGGAGCTGGTGGGTAAACATTTTTAAGATCCGGAGTTGGGAGCCATTTTCCCCGGAGTTTAGGGGTCGTGTATAAACACCCTTAGAGAAGTCCTTTGGCAAGCCCCATCTCACCAAGCATAAAGGAAAATTTAGGTAATATACTCCATTTAAGAAAATGCAAACTAACAACAACAATAAAGTAGCCATACAGTCTGTGAGTAAAAATTAAAACTTCAGAAACTGTTCACTCATAATTTTACTAAGACTGAAAAGTCATTGAACAGATAGGATTTTCAAGTTCTGTGGAGCAATAAATAAAAATAAATAAATAAATAAAACTCCTCATCAGGCTGGGTTTTACAAATATTGGTCTGATAAATCTGAACATCTGGTTCACAGATCACTATGGCAAAAGTTGCATTCACAATATAAAAGAAATATATCAGTGACATGTGTTGAACCAGTGTACATATCTGGCCTTCCTAGCAACATCTGACTGACAAGTGATTGGCTGATGGATGCCTGGGAGACAGATCCAATCAGAAGATGCCAGATGATGATATATAAGAAAAGAAGGGAGATATTTAAAAAAGGAAAGAGAGGTAACTGACTATGTAGTACAGAAAAGTTATATTATATCCAATAAGTGGTGTTTATTTTCCAACCAGATGTTTGATGTATAAACTTTGTAACTGAAAACATCTTATGTGAACAATAGAAGGCTTATTCAACAAATAAATGTAACCACAAGCTTGTTGATGTTTCAAGAAACCATTATGCTGCTTAAGTAAAACTAGTTTGTGTTTTATCTAACTCTACTGTTTGGTTTCAATTAGAGATGGGCACGACCAGGAAAAATGACGTTTCGAGTTGTCGTTTGTCGGGACGGGTCCGTTTCGGGTCGTTTCCGTTTGTCGCGGAAATTTTCAAAAAATTGTCATTTCCGTTTGTCGTTTGTGTTGGGGTTGGGGTAAGTGGGCTCTGGGAGGCACCTCTCTGGGTGCCTCTGACGTCTGACCCACTAAGAAGGGAAGGGAAGCGTTTCACATAGTTGCCGCGTACCATACATTACATTATGTTAGGGTTGGGGGGTAAGTGGCAGAGGCACCTCTCTGGGTGCCTCTGACTCACTAAGAAGGAAAGCATACTGGCATACTGGCGTACAGGTTAGGGGTAGGGGTAGTGGGCTCTATCTGTTAGGCACCTCTCTGGGTGCTTCTACTCTGACCCACTAAGAAGGGAAGCTTACTTGCGTACGGGTCTGGGTTAGGGTTGAGGTTAGGGTAAGGGCTAGGCTTAGGGTTACGGTTAAGGTTAGGGTGGGTTAGTGGGCTTTACCTCTGGGTGCCTCTGACCCATTAAGAAGGACAGTGTACTGGCGTATGGGTTAGGGTTAGGGTTAGGGTTAGGGTTAGGGTTAGGGTTAGGGTTAGTGGGTTTTTTTGCCCTCTGGCACATCCAGAAGTCTCAGTCAAAACCTGGCTGTGCGATTGGTGGAATGGGTCCAAAAATTTGCATGGTCCCATCCCATGGCCAGCCCATCATTGCGCAGGTGTAAAAAAATAAAAATAAAAATAAAAATAAAATAAAATAAAATCAATGGAGACATTTTATTGCACGAAAAACCCACTGCTGCTACTATTAAAAATCAGGCATTTAAAATACCTAATTTTCAAATGTTTCTGTGGTGCTTTGGTGGGTTTTTGGACCACGATTTAAAAATAAATATTGCGGTCACCATTTTGGATCCCCCCCACCGCATGGCAAATGGAGATGATGAGGATGCCCCCCCCAGACTGGTACCAGCAGCCCAGGACAGGAGGGGGGAGGCCGGGGACCCCCCAGAAACCACCCCTCTCTGATAGGTGCCCTCACTGAGGCAGGCATATTTTCACCTGCTTTTATGGCCGGGAATTGGGGGTTATTTTTATTTTTAAAACTTTTTTCTGTGCTGCTTGGCATCGTGCGATCGCCGCGATGCCATGAACGACAACGAAAAATCAGACCCAATTTAACTTTATCAGGTCGGGTTCGAGCTGGAGCGGAGTAATTCTTGTTACCGTTACCCGTTACGTAATGATAACAATAACCAAAAACGGAAACGAGAATTTCGCCGCTCCATGCCCATGTCTAGTTTCAATTGCTTTGGACTTAGGGATAGAACAGGGAAATATAGGGTAGTTATATATTGTGTGACTTCCTGGGCCAGGAGTGGTCACACCATGCAAGTGTTTATTTAGATTAAAAGTGTAGTTAATGCTGTGCAGAACATAATAGTAGCATCTGATGTCTGAAAATCAAACCTACTCTTAGTGTTCCTTTCTCATGTATGAAAGGGCTGTCTTGGATAAACTTCAGTGCAGATCAAGTTCTAGGAGTCATTATCTGTCCATTTTGTGCTAAGTTTATTAAGAGCAAACCTCTGGAGTATCATGAATGGGCAGGAAAATGTTACTGATATATAACTGCTGTATTTATCATGCTGGAAATAGGGAAAGGTACTTCTTTGACTTCCTGCTTCATGTAGGAGAATAAGTTATCTGGCTCTGGACAATATGCACCTTCACTTGTATGAATGGGAGAAGGGTTGAGCTAGGAAATTTAACTTTCAGGAACATCAATTATTATGAGAGGCTCAGGGCATCCATAACTAAGCACTAAGCAGTGGTTGGATGGTGCTATCGGATCCAGAGGTGCTAGGAGTGTCATTCACTGCTCCACATCAGGCAGTAAAATGCCTCGTGTCACCCTGAAATATATGCTGATATATGTCTGTGAAGAATCTCACTCAGTCATCCAGGTGAGTTTATCTGGAAGTTGAGTCATGGCAACTGGACTTTTTATCTTGAGAGATTGAAACGTTTCACTGCTCATCCAAACAACTTCATTAGTCTGATGATTTGAATTCGCTGATTTGAATTGGTTGAGCCGTTGACAGATCTGTCCCCTTCCACTTCTGGGCAAATCTGACCTCTTCCACTTCTGTTAAGCTGTCTGATATTTTTCTTTTGCATTCCCTTTTGAAAACCACAAGCTAGTAACCTATAGTCCATTTTTGCTAAGCAATTTCATTAAGGAAATAGCACTGTGTGAAGCATTACTTCCTGTTTTCTTTCTTAACCTTACTACCCACTGAGGTTCTTGGGTGGCTAAAACAGAAGCATTATCTTGATCGACCTCTGTCTTATTCCACTCAGAGACAAGTTGGATGTGACAGTAATGACAATCAAAAGCCAGGAGAAACCTCAAGCCGTGTCTACTGAGGTGTAGCAACTATAGGTGAGCAAAAGAAAATATGGCTTCTTGCTTATATTCAGGTGTGGCACTGAAGCAATGAAGAATGTAGCAACTAACAGGGGCAAGCTCGCTGCTTCTCTCCAAGAATGCAACTAAATGGGCAAATACTGTGGGATTTCCTTCACTTATAAATAGGTGAATGTGAACTATTTTATTGACTTCATGACACAGAAGTTGATTTGAATTGGCCGAACCTTTCCTGTGCCCAAAACAACTTTTTTTCTCTGTTGTTGTGGGCTTCTTTTTCAACTCAGAACAATTTGAACAGGCTTTTCACCATGAAGTTAGTTGTGATGTGTTTTTCTAAAGATGGGTGGTGGTAGTATCTCTAGGCAGTGTTTTGGTGACAAAGGCAGTTGAGTCATGATGTTCAAACATTCAACAAATGCTAACATTATATCATTTCTGTTCACATTTGATTTAAATTATTGCCATGATAAACTATTACCAAAGATGAGGTGATTTTTGAATCAATGTGTTACTTGAAAGTAACAAAAAAGACTAATGAATGAGAAAGTGATGGTGATGATCATTGTTATGGAATCACTCAAATTATGAGGAATTTTGCAAAACTACTTTTCAAAATTTTGATTAGACTGTTAAGTACCTTTCTGTGTTATTTATCAGTAGAAGATAGTTTGAGAAATGTATTAGCCTTAACTTTAAATGAGAAAATGGCTCCACAACAAACCCTAGAAGGATCAGCAGAAGCAGGATCAGAGGAAGGAAGGAAAGGAAGCAAAGTGGCTGTGGGCTGGAGTGCAACTCATATTGTATCCAGTGTGAAGAGTGATCTTGTAAATCAGTCCCCTATATATGCACTGGCTATAATTTCAAATGCAAGGCAGAGTACAAATCAAATTGCAGCAAAGGTGAATTATTCCAACTCGGCATCCCAATGTATTTGCACCCTAGGTATGTTCTTCTTACCAGGTTGTGTAGTGTGCAACTGGAGAGAAACTACTCCAGTATTACAAAACAAATAAGAATGTAAATCTCAACATATATGTGAAGCAGAACACTTGCTGTCTGTTCCTTTGAGGTGGGCTGTGATAAAGAATGTAAGTGAATAATTTGTCCAGAGCATTGTGGTGTGGGTTGTATCGTTACAGTTGTGACTGACTCTTCGTGACCCCATGTCCATGGAGTTTTCTTGGCAGGAATACTGGAGTGGTTTGCCAGTTCCTACTCCAGGCGCCTACAGCACCTGGTATTCCCTGGTGGTCTCCCATCCAAGTACTAACCAGTTTCGAACCTGCTTAGATTTCGAAATCAGGCGATATCGGATATGCTTAGGGCAATATCCAGAAGCATATCCAGATGTGTAGGATCACAGTTCCAATAACCCTTGACAATTAGCCAAGCTTATGGGAATTGCATCCAAAGACTTCCACAAAGCTCCAGGTTGCCTAAATGCAGCAAGACCATTAAAGCAACGGGTGACCCAACTTGGAAAACTATCCCTGCTCAGAGCTCAGCAATGAGGTCCTGGAGATTGCTCCCATGATCTGTTGCCAACACACCTGCTGTGAAGGCAAACTCAACACCTTGCTTTTAAAAATGCTATTAAGGGAAGATTTGAAAAAAAATAATTTTGAAGAAGGTCCATTAGTTATTACCATTTACTGTTTTATTGCTGTTTTCTATAATTTTGGGAGACAACAGACGTTTTTCATCATCTCGTTCCTCCATAAAATATGTAATTGCTGAGCCGCGATGTGGAATATGAGACGGAAATTCATTATCAAGCTGCAGAATAAAGCTATTTAGAACACATGAAAGAATGCCTCTCATAAGTCAAGATATGTGGCAATCTGCAAAATAAAGCTTTCAATCTGCATCCCATTTTCTTCTTTTTTTGTTCCTTGTGTTTCTTATTGTTTGCCTCCTTCACAGCAACAGCATCCACAGTAGTTTCATTTTATTATCTGGCACTTGTGTTTTGTTTTGCAACATCCCAGCTGTAACAGCCTCATATATATATATAAGACAAAGCCTCACATTTCTAGTTCCCAAAGAAAATTAGGAAACAGCAGTAGTTTCACCGTAATGAACCAATTCGAGGGCATGTGTGTTCATCAAGTGAGCGGCTCTTGCACCACGGGTATAGGCTACTTTCATGGGCTGAGGAATATGAGCATGTTGTTAGTTTATTGTGAACTGGGTTCAGATGTAAAATAGCTCAGTGGGCACTCTGATATATCCCAGTCCAATCATATTTCATATCAAATCTAAGAAAACATGTGGAGAGCTGGAGACATTATGTTAAACAGGTGGTGAAATTCCACAAGTGTTTGATTGCATGAGGGAGAGGAACCAATGAACACTGTAGTTGCATATCCTCTTGAATATGGGACAACTTTCATGTCTTTGGCACAACACCTCTAAGGGTATGTTGGAACTTAAGGAAAGGACAGAGATTAATGCATACATTATAGAATGTGGATTGGGATGGATACAGAATTTAGCTTCCTTATAATATTGGCTTTCATTGTTTCCAACTTCAATTTCTAAATGATATCAAGATTGGCCTTAACGTGCTTGGTGAAATTTGCAAAGGCAAAGTTTCCCAATGTGAGGAAATGAGGTTTTAGTGAGCATACAGCTCTTGGTGCCTTGTCATAAGCAACAGGAATGGCAGAATATATGGAAAATTAGTTTCAAAGAATAGGGTTGAACAGAATTGGGTTAAATTGGCCCATAGTCTCTATTCTTGAAAAGCAGAGTATGCATATATTTAATTATATTTAATTTATTTATCTTTAAATATTTAATTTATCATTTGATTTACAATAACTTTTTTAAAAAAACAGTAATAGCCAAAGGATTTTATTGAGAAACCCATTCATATTTTCTTTTCTTCGTCTTCTTCCATCTTCTTTAACCAAACTAACTGCTTCCCCTTTAATACTGCAATCTTGTTAAACATATGTCCAGAGACAACTGGACTAACCAGCTGACATAATCCATTCAACCCATTTGGGCTATCCAGAAGAAAGCAGCAAGAGGTGAGGAAAGGCAGATGTCCACAGATATGAACCACACAGATCTACCTCTCCTTGTATCATTTCATGACTCAGTACACTCTAACTAGAATGTGTGGATGAAAATTTTTATCATCAGAGAACAGAGACAGGATGTCCCTAGCTTAAGGATGTGTAAAATAATTATGATTTCCACTTCCATTACATATATGCCATGGTGATTTTCTTGGAAATCCATGCTACGTGTGTGTGTGCCTATATCAGGGCTCATGGTTGGTGTCATCAGGAAAAGGTTATCTTAAGTGAAGATAAAAATGTGTTGGAGTAAACTGCATTATCTAGGAGAGAGAAAAGATAGGGACTGTTATCTCTAGCTACATGATAACAGGTGCGTGGAAGGAAATGAAGTCAACCCTGAGAGCAGCAGTTTCTAAATGGTGCAAAAGAGCATAGAACAAATAGAAAGAAGAACTTATTGGGGAAGCCTGACTTCCTGTCTTCGCCTCTGTTGCCCCCTGCTGTCACACAGTTGCAAATGTGGATGCAGCACTCTCTAATTTCACCAAAAGAAGCAGCGGATCCTAGAAAGCAAAGGCCCTTGATAAACACAGCAGTAGTAAGAGGAATGAGATTCCCTTCTTCATCACTGTCCTCCATATTCATCTGTGCATATACTTCTGCACATAACAACATTGGGAAGGAACATCCCCTTCTCCCTCAACATTGCTTGAAGCCACCCATCCTGGAAAGTAGATTTGAGAGCAAATTAAATGCTTTCCAGAACTCAATGAGCGGTTGGTCACTATGTGAGATCATGTTAAGGCCTGACTCTAATGTAGAGCCAGTATGGCAAGCGTTGCAATCTGTCCATCTGATCTTTTTGACTGCCGCTATTTCACCCACAATGAAATCTCTTTAAGGATCTTTGGTGCTTTTCTTCCTCCAGCATTGCTTCCTACAGGAGTTGAAGCAAGGATGAAATGTGAAGGGCTAGCGGCACTTCTCAGTATCCTAGCTCTGCTAACATTCCTAGAGAGAAGCAGGAGAAACAGATGCTGCAGCAGTTCCCTCTGCAAATAAATAAATAAATAAATAAATAAATAAATAAATAAATAAATAAATAAATGGAAATATTACAAAGGCCTTAAATCCACTGAGCCACAAGTAAGTAATCATTACAGTGGACATCTGGACTTCTTTAGAGAGGACAGGTCTCCCTTTGATGGGCTGTGTGTGTGTTGTGTAATTACAGTCGTGACCAATTCTTCGTGACTCCTTGTCCATGGAGTTTTCTTGGCAGGAATACTGGAGTGGCTTGCCAGTTCCTACTCCACTTTGATGGGCTACTGTTTGGGCTACTGGTAGACAATCCTCCTTTTAAAGATGTCCACCTTTTGGAGGATTGTGCCAGTGAAGCAATCAAGCCCATTTTGGAGGGAGATCAGGGCTGGGAAGTTTCCCATCCATGCTGAGCACCTGAACATCAGACCCATCAGGCATGTCAACCTCCAATTCACAGTCTCCTGTGCTTGAGTGAAGGGCACAGAAATTCTGTCTGACTTGGAAACAGGGCTCCTAATTCTGCATTTGTTGATATACATAAGTCATCATTTGCTATTTTTAGCTCACCAGCATTCTCTTTGTTCTTTCTTTTAGGGCGGTTACTTCACGTCCTACCTTTTCCCACGATTATGTTTGTACCATGACAGCGTTGTTCACAGTCACATGGTTCTGTTTCTGTTCAGTCCCTGTTTCCGTTTACTCATGGTTGTGATAACTTGTCTCATGACAAGTGTTACTTCACAGCCTTGTTTCATGACAAGATCTGCTTTTTAAAAAACAAACAAACATAAAAATAAAGGGCACACCACACCCCCTGTGCTTCGTCTATCCGAAATGTCTATCCACAGCACTCAAAAGTACAAGAGAAATGGATGGATGCAAGTTCACGAGGGGAAGATTGCTTTCGTTGTATGACAGTTGTTACCTCACAGGACCTTGTCCCTGAACAGGAACAGAGACAAAAGAATTCCCCAGCCCAGAGGCAGGTATGGCTTGTCACGTGGGACAGCAAGGAGGGATGAATGGGATGTGAAGTAACCACCATGGTGATGCATTAGGGGACCACCCTTTACTATTTCCCCACCATAGTCACATTCCTTGACAAATTTCATTTACATTGGCCTCTGCTTGAAAGCATAAGAGAAAACAGAACAAATTCTTCCTGTCATGGCCCCAGGAATCTTCCAGCCTCCTAATTTTTCCTGGAAAGCGCAGAGGTGGCAACTATGTCTTCTATGCTCTAATTTGAATTACTGGGCAATCAGAGAGATCTGAATTTTAAAATTGTTGGAAAGATCACCATGAGATTGGTGGTGATGGTGGTGGGAGACAGAGCACACTGGAACACTGCCTGGAACCGCAGCCTTTAACACCGGCTTTCCAGCTAAATTCAGACAAATTCCTTTAACAAGACGTTATGTTACCTGCAAAGTCCTATATAACTAAGTAGCATGAAGTCAAAGAAGCCTTACCTTTCCTGGTGGTCAGATAACAGGCTAATTGAACAGTTTGTGCTTCACCACATGAAGGGGTTGGCAGTCTTCACTGTGTCTCAGATGTGTGCATCTGAGGAAAGAGGCCTTCTTATCCTTCCTTGTTTGTGTGCCAAAGCAGCCATGAATAGAGGCTTACATTAGAATTTGCAATGGAGAGGCAGTAATGTTTCTAATTGCCCAAATACACATGCATTCATGTTCAAAGGCATCATGAAGCTTGCTTTCGGGGGGAGGGGGGCTAGCCACCTGCTGAAAAGGTGGCTATTTGAGTCCCTCATGCTTGGAAAGTAGAAAGGAGGATTGCAGGAATGAGGCATGATGACAAACAGTAGCTGTGACTGTTCCCCTTCACTGTTGCTATTAAAGATCCATCTTTGAATATTGCCCCTATTGGGAGAGCACCATTGTGATCATGAAGTAGTTGAAAGGCGATAACCCTTGCAATGAGGTGTGTGAAGTGTGTGTAGGGCTGTCAAACATGACAGTTGAAAGTTTTGCTTCACTCCAGTACAAAGAACTACCCAAAGGGAAATGCAGTTTTAGAAATAAATCATAAGAAGGTATCAGATCTTTGATACTACCCCCCTCCCCAGTTTTATCTCTGGTAGAATGAAACTGACAGCTACTTTGGGATGGAAGTGTGTATTTTTCTAGTGTCTCAAAAAGTTATCTTTCAGATTGATTTTGGGTTCTGTGAAACATTGATAACAGTTTGCCATAGCAATGAGTTTTCTTCTCCCTTCCTTTTATAAAACAGGAAAATAACCGCTAACATAACAGATTAGTAGTTTTTTTATTTATTTTTTCAGATAACCTGCTAGGTTATAGAGTAGTGGATGGAATCTTCATAATTAAAAATAATAAAACAGAGCTTGTGAGACTGTATTTTGAAACTCACAATCTTGTTAGGAATTGTGCATAGAAATGGGCACAAAATGCCAAAATGGTGTTTCATTTCATTTTTCATTTTCTTCCCCCATTTTGTTTCATTTGGAATAATTTTTTATTTTTTTTATAAAAATCATTTTTGTTTTTTGTTTATTTTTGTTTTTCACTTTATTTTAAAACCATGTGCCATTCTCCCAATGTGCCCAATTGGGGTGGGGGTGGGGGTTTAATTTTTTTTATTTTTATTTTTATTTTTTATTTTATTTTTTGCTGCCAAAGAAGTGGTGGATACGATGCCAGCACGAGAGCCCAGAACTGGCATCACAATCATTTTCATAGGGCTCCTGTCAAGCTGTCTTAGGCTGGACCCCTTTAAAAATGTCCCAGTCTCCACCAGGAGATTCCCCCAGTGCTGTCTGGGCCATGTTTAAAGGGGTCTAGCCAATGACAGCTCAGCAGGAGCCCTATGAAAATGGTTGGGACACCAGCATGAGAGCCCCAAACTGGCTTCCTGACCATTTTCAGAGGGCTCTTGCTGAGCTGTCATTGGCTGGACCCCTTTAAAAATGGCCCATTCTTCATCAAGGGATTTCCCCCCCTCCAGTGCTGACTGGGCCATTTTTAAAGGGGTCCAGGCAATGACAGCTTGACATGAGCCCTCTGAAAATGGTTGGTTGCCAGGATCTCCAGCCAGATGCACGGCTGCCATTTGCATTTTAGAGGTTAAAAACCAAGAATTAAGGGATCTGTATTAGAGCCATGATTGTTCCAATTGCCACAGGGGAAATGTGGTTAAAATGAAAGGCTTTTGCACCAGTGATGCAAATTTTCTTTTATCTACATTTTTATCTAGAAACCCGTCACTTGTCTCTGCGCATATGTGCGGGGGGAATCAAACTGAGGATTTATTTATAAAAATATTATTATGCCCCCAACTTTGGCATAGAGCAAGCTTTCTGCTACACCTGAGTCAAATGTAGTAGAGATTTGATGTCTTGTTTCATGTTATAATTCTTTGTTTGCACCACGACCACCCATCTTTCAGTTTTGCAAGTAGAATCCTGTTTCCTGTTCTTACTCCTGTTCTTAGAATCCATGGAGGGATTTGAAAAGGTTTTTCAAATCCCTCCACAGCTTGGGTCCTGAATACCTGTCAGAGCGTATCTCCCAGAGGTCAGCTGAGGCCAGGCCCACTCGAATGTCACAGGCACGCTCACTCAGGGTGGCCACTGCTAGGGAGGTGCGGAAGTCAGTTATGCGTAACCGCACCTTCTCTGTTGTGGGCCCCTTGTGGAACCATCTTCCAAGTGAGCTGCGCCTTGCACAGTCCCTGCCTGCCTTCAAAAAGGCTTAGAAAACCTTGCTTTTCAGGGAGGCATATGGCAATCTTTAATTTAATTTACTTATCTGATTTCATCTTTTTCCCCTTCCTCTTGCCCCCTGACACATCTTGCTGAGGGTTTCCCCCCTCTTTGTATATCCTGTTGATTTTAATTTGCTGTAAACTGCCCAGAGTTTCGCTGGAAGATGGGCAGTATAGAAATGAAATAAATAAATAAATAAATAAATAAATAAATAAATAAATAAATAAATAAATAAATAAATGATAGAACTACCATTATGCCATTAACAGTGTAACATGCATATATTTGGGGTGGGGGAAATAATAACCAAAGGCATATCTTGTCCCCTTAAAAAAATTAAATACAGAAACAAACAGATGACACTAGACATAGACTAGCCATGCAAGGAAGGATACAGGGAAGTGGGCTTGAGTTGAGCATCTTTTACATAGAATATCTCATGGGAAAGGAAAAGATCGCCCACCTCTGAAGGAAATGCTTAACCAGCAGAATTTTGCATGGTGGGTCTTAAAATAATTGCTTGTTGTGAAGCAGCAGATTTTAATTGCAGGCACACCATGTGCCCCAAACAATTTCCATCTGTTTAAGCTTCTCTGAAAAATTATTTACATTTGATACTTCATTACGCTTTTAGTTATAATCCTTTAATAAGCAAGAATTCAAACTGTTGACAGTGCAAAATGTGTTCCTTTCATGAGCAGCAAAAGATTTCCTCACATAGTTGGTTACCCAGCAAAAGCTGCTGTGACACAGTTGAGGTAATACATAGATTGTAAGATGCTCTAAACATAAATAGTGCCACAAGCATGAGCTGAAAAATCTTGTTTTCAATTACTTCTTGTAAGTGAAGAGCCCTATAAATATTGTCATCCTAATCTTCTTTCTCATTTATAGCCTTGATGTTATGTGGAAAGCTTACACTCAATTTCTTACTCCAGCTAAGTCCCTCATAGAGCCCCAACAGAGAAAAGAAGAAATGACAGCTTTGGGTCCACAGACTGGGTACATCATTCACTTAGCACGAGGGGGCAAGAGATATGGCCAACTGTCACATGGGAGAAAGTTGGCCATACCGAATTCTAATTATCAAGGCCAAGAAGAGGTTGAAACAGCAAGAGCAAGGAAGATATGAAGCTTGATGGAAAAAGTTCCGAGTTTTACTACAAATCCCTGAATAAGCCACCTGTTTGGATGATCTTTAACCCATAGCCCAAGGGGGAAGCAGACCCGCACCCACACATGTTCCGATTTCAAGCATTCACACACCACACACTGGATTCTGCAGTCTAGGCAAGTATTCAGTATTCTTTTTAAATGAGACAAACCTGGACCAGGAATAATGAAGGTGGAAAGAGAACTGGAGAGCATCTCAAACAGCTTGTTAGGAATTCCATGGAGGGATGAAGGGAGCCCCACAACCAAGAAACTGGAATGATGGGGAAAGGAAGGACCAAAGATGATCCACCTAGTCTTTTAGACAGCCATTGTTTCACAGAGGTGGACCTAACAGGACTTTTTACCTAGCGTTATTAGTAGATATCAACCTTCTATCTAGATAATGCTTGTACACATTCCCTACTTGGCAGATGTTCTCGAAGAAGGTATCTGTTCTGAAAATATTTCTTATGAATATTCTTCTTTTTCTTTTCCCCACTGAGAAATCTTACGGGATAAAATCCAGCTCCTTTAACTTTGAAAAAGTAACTTGTTAGGACACTGCTTTTATCTCAGCTACTTCAAGGGAGATGGAGGAAACCTTCATACAGATGCTACTTTCTCCAGATGTGAGGATAAAGCCATGTATTGGCACATTGCATTTGAGGAGTTGTGCAGTGCTATCAAGTTTTGTCTGCAGAATAGTGTGTCTATGATAGGATACTGCCACTTAGTTATCAATCAAAATAATATCCACATTATTAAGACCCTCACTCATAACCCAGTAGAAGCCAGAGGCTGGCAGTTCAATTTCCTACTGTGCATTATTATTATTATTATTATTATTATTATTATTATTATTATTATTATTATTATTATTATTATTATTATTATTATTATTATTATTATTATTATTATTATTATTATTATATGGACTGCTATTCTATAGCAGATGCAAGTTTTAACCAATAACCTAAGTATCTGTTAAATATCAGCACAGTATGTATGCTTTTCATAATACTGCAGGTTTTTATAATTCTGATGATTTTATTTCTGAGATCTTCAACTACTTGTAATAGTGTGTGAAATATTTTTTGAAATTGTTCCCAAAGACCCAGTGATTATGAGGCCACTGAAGTGTGATTCATCCACAAGCGAGATGTATTGATTTCCAGGTATTTTTATTTTTTTCTGAAATATGGCAGCCCAATCCAGTTTTATTTAAAATTATTGACATGAGATGTTCAACAGCAATGGTGACAAAGAACACGCCCCCCAGAAATGATTCACTTTTGATGCTAATTTTCTCAGTTTCTTCACCATAGACCATTAAGACAGCTTCCATTTTTCCATGTTTTTATTGAGGAACTTCTGGTTATTTTTACTGACCCCCAACATTTTTAGGCATATGTTAATCCATCTGTGTGGCAGTCTATCCAGCTATATTAAGATTTGTTTTTTTTTTGTCTTTTAGTATTCTTTGTCATTATGAGTAATCAGCTGATCTATCATGCCTCTTGACTTTTAAAAGTTTCCTTTCTGTTCAGTTGGGTATTGGGCATTTTCCGTTAAATATTTTATATTGATATTGCAAGTACTTCTATGAGGAGTTTGAACATTGTTGAAAGGCATGTAATTGGCTAATAGTTAATATTTAACTTGGCTCATTGCCCTTTTGGTGATCTTTCATGATAAAAAAATTGTTGCCTATTGTCATCCAATCTTCAGTTATAGAGTTTTGGAGTAACTGATTAAACTGCAGTGCTATACATTGATGGAGACTTGTTAAATGCTTTAACAAAAACTCATGCAGCTCATCTGGACAAGAAGCATTCCAGTTTTTCACAGCCTGTACCTGTCTCTTAATCCATCTCTCCAGTATTTTCTACTTAAGATGGTTTCCTCATACTGCTTAATGGTAGGTCAGGATCTGACTCATAAACATTCTGATCACCAGTGAGGGAACAGAACACTGGACTAAATAAGCCTTCAGACTGGTAATGGCTTGTCTTATGTTATTAAATACCTGTGATTTTTAAACCTGTTCCTCAAGGTGGGAAAAAGACTTGTTTCAGCATATGAACGGAGACCCTTGTGCCCTTTCACTGCAATATTAAAATGGAGCTTGATTCAGCCTCATAGGGCATTAGTGTGGCAGTAATATTTAAAATGTTTCTTGCCAAGTGCATTGGAAATCTCCACTACAACACAAAATAACATTCTTCAATGAGTTAGGCATCCTTGAAAATGGCAATTAAATAAAAAACATTTAGTACAGCTTCATCTAAAACAGCTGTAATTCACTGGTGACACTTTAGATTGAACCATCAGAGATTAAAATGGGCAGTCCTTATTCATTTCTTTTATCATGTGCACATGAAAAAAAAATAGTTATTATCTGTGCCTTGACTTTATGCATTGCAGCCAGCCAAACAACAGTTTTATCTTCAAAAAGCCTTTGGGTTAAATGTTAGTGAAGTATTAATGAAGATAAAGCAACCGCTCTATTTCTCAAATAGGTTTTTTTCTAATCAGAACCCACTTTCTGTATCTTTAATAATGATTTATTTTAGAAAACTCCCAAGGATGACATCACATGCTATGTTCAGTTCAAGAGAAAGGCATTTGGGTGTAATAAGGAAGAATGTGAATGCATACTGGCTCAGCTCAATTACTGTAAACTATCTCCTGCATGTGTAAAAGCTAATTATAAGGCAGCATGAGTAGTTAGATGCAATATAAATAATATCAATGGCTCATAGATTCCCAGCATGGTTCAGTTTAAACACTTAAATGATGAATAACTGAACAAGATTCCTTATAACACCCTGGAGAAAGGTGAATTATTTTTTTATATACAGTGGTACCTTGTATAAAGGAATTAATTTGTTCCAAATGAAATTGTGTTAAGCAAATTTTCCTTTGTACAAATTCCCATAGGAATGCATTGAAAATGGAGTAATCCCATTTTTATGTTATACAGATTTTCCCACAGGCAATTATGTTAAGCAAATTTCCCCTATCTCCAGAATTTTTATGTTGTACAGATTTTATGTTATACAAACTGTTATACAAGGGTCCACTGTAATTACTTTCTTGAGCCAGCTGATGGATTCTCTTTCTTTCTTTCTTTCTTTCTTTCTTTCTTTCTTTCTTTCTTTCTTTCTTTCTTTCTTTCTTTCTTTGTCTGTCTAATAATTAAGATTGTATCTTTTTTCACCCCACTGGCCTTTCTATTAGATCAGTTTTTGTATTTTTACTTAGAAAACTCCCAGGAAAGGTCATAAAACCAAGGATACACAACTTGAGAACAAATTCTGAATATTTTGCAGAAGTAGAAAATTTCCCCAATGCCTCTTCTTACCTTCCCAAATACTGTAAAGAAACAAGCAGCAAGAACAGGGTGATGTGACTGGAGACACAGTTCACTGAACTGAGGTGCCATGCTGCCTGCAATTCGTACACACCACATAAGTAACAGGCACATTTAGACCTTTATATGGTGACCATGAGACTTCAATCCCATATTTTCCAGGAATTGTTATTAACACATTGCCAAAATATCTGGCACAGATGAACTGGGGTATGACATCCAAACCACTGCTGCTTTAATTGTATGCTAAAACAGCAATCACTGCTCCCTGACTCCTTGTTACCACCAGAGCCACTAATATGTTCCTCACTTGCAGATAGCATCCAGCTGCTGGAAATGTGCACATTAAAACATGTGTGCTTCAAGATATTTCACTCCAGTTTACAGATAACCTGCATTGTAAAGTTTGTGGTGGGTTATTTGCAAATGTGTCATTAGTGACTACCTGACCAAAACACATATTAATGAGAAATAGACAAGCCGTGAGGAGCCATAGCTTCTCATATGCAAATGTACCTTTTCAGGAGAAAATTTGAATGAAAGTTCCCTTTGATGCCCAAATCAGTGGCACATGGGTTATATATACTAACCCAGAATCAAAAAGACAAAGACAACAAGAGAGAGGAGGATGGCAGCGGTGCACTTCTCTCTCCATTCCACTTCCTGTACTCCAAAGCAAATCAGCTTCTTTTAAAAGAAATCATTTTATCAATCCCAACTTTTGTCTCTAAAGTTTTTAATTCTCTCCGAATCCTTTCAGTCCAGTCCTGCACCACTTGCCGAAGTAGGATGTAGTGACTGGGGAGGAGGAAGCATACCTGTTTGTGCCTCCATGTTATCTTTCTCCCTACCATTGCTGTTATCCCTCCCTATCTCTTGACAATGCCTCCTGTGGAAAGAGAAGGTGTGGCAGGAGGGGGGGAAAGGAACCACTGACAGATGCTCCTTCATGACACCTTAAACTGGCATCCCTCATGGCGCAGTGGTTAAATGCCTGTACTGCAGGTAAAACTGTGCTCACAACCTGTGGTTCAATCTCAGATAGCAGACTCAAGATTCACTCAGGCTTCTATCCTTCCGAGGTCGGTAAAATGAGTACCCAGCTTGCTCGGAGGGGGCAATGTGTAACCTGCAAGCTATAATTAAAACTGTAAACTGCCCAGAGAGTACTTGAAGTAGTATGGGGTGGTATATAAGCATCTCTCAACTAATCCCAACTAGCAACAAGTAACAGGGCAGACCCTTGGTCATGTGTCATTGGAAAGCAGTGTCAGGAAAAGAATGAATGGCCATACACAAAATGGGGGCCAAGGGATTCAGTTTTACATGAAGAGGCTTTTATGAGAGTCTAGACAAGTGGCAGGGTTGTGCAGAAGAGGGGACGAGAAGTTGGAGCTCTGCTGGACCTGTTTGTGCAGAAATAAAAGGGAACTGTTCAGTGCAGGAATGAGATGGTAGGGCTCACGGGATGTTCCAGAGGAAACCACAAGCACATTCAAAGGAGGTCAACAACAAAGGTAGAGTGTGTGCATCTCCAAAATGAACTCTGCCCTGCAACTGCCATGTGTCAAGCCCCGCACACAGAACACACAGCAAGCCAAGTTCAGTTCTTTACCAGGAAATTTAGTTGTAATCCAAATAAAGAACAAATACAGTCCAAATCACAGCCAAAATACCTTACAGAGCCAAATGCCAAATTCCAGGGAAACAGAGAACGCCGTAGTCAGCAAGCCGGTCCAAGGTCAGGAAACAGAGTCAGGAGAATACACAGGAACGTGGTGACAAGGTAAGTGACGCGTTGCTCCCACAGAGGGTTCAGGGTAAACTTGCTAGCTTTATCCTAAAACAGGGAGCACACCCATATCTCTCGCCAGGCTCCTGCTAGAACTCAGGGCTTTCAGATCTAATTCTACGCCTATCATTAAAGATCCTTTCCCTGGCTCTCCTGTTAGTTCTCCTTTGCAGGATCCTGTTCCTAGCCCTTATAGGAGGAGGAGATGTGCCCTCAGCTGCCTCCTCAGACTCAGCTGCCTGCTGAGTTGAACTACAAGGCTCCTCCTGCTGCTCTTCAGCATTTAACCCTTCACATTCAGGTTCTATGACAGGCAGGGTCCTGGCACCATGTGTGCACAGGAGCCCGCTCCAGTACTGCCCAATCATCAGAGTAGTCTATAAGAACAAGGTACAGATAGAGAAGTTGTGTACCTGGGTCCTATCAGCTGTAGTGACCAGATATCCACCCTCTGGCAAAGGACTGGCTGTGCTTTGAGCAGAGTGTCCCCTGCAATGTGCACATGTCATTGATTGATTTAAGTTATCTTTGGTTCTTTAGAATTGTATTTAGTAGGAAATAAGCATGCAATGTTAACTCAGTACTAGTCTTCTACGCCTTCCTGTTTGTGATTGTCTATCTCTTATTGGCATCCAAAGGACCTCTTGGTTGGTAACAGTAATAAATGACAAAATTGCTTTATCAGCAAAACAGTAATTTTGTTTCAGCTCATTAATGCAAAATGTAAGCCATCAAAAATTAGCTCTTCAAAAGTGAGCTACTTCCTAGCTCAGGTTGGTAAGCACGACCAAGGGTCTGGTGTGTACATTAGCTGGATATTTCTTGTATTGGTTTTATTTTAATGTTATGGGGGTGTTGCTGCACAGCTGAAAACTAAATGCTGAAGGTCAGTTTACATGTTAAGGAAACAATTTATTAACTTTTGGAGAGGCTTCCCCTCAAGCCAGAGGAAAGTTGGCTGGATGACTAGATGGAAGGATGCCCCCACTCTTCCTCACGACAGGTGTTGAAAAATTTCCCTCATTTTAAAATCCAAAACTTGACAGGTATGTTTACAAGATGGACAGGTGTTAGGTGCTTCAAAACCCCATTTCCTCCTGGAGGTGCCCACTTAGAAGGAACAGTGTGTCTTTCCTTCCCTGGCTCCAGTAGGTGCTGCATCTAAATAGATACCTCCCGGATAGACATGGGCACGACTCGGCAAAATTGTCTTTTCCATTTTTGGTTATCATTTCCATTATGTAACAGAAACAGTAACAATAATTAAGCCCTCAGAACTTGAACTCGAACCAAAAAAAGAAAAAATTGGTCAGGTTTTTCATTTCTGTTTGTGGCATTGTGGCGATCGCGCAATGCGAAGCACAGAAAAAGTTTTTAAAGTTTTTTTAAAAAAAACCCCGACTCCTGGCCAAAAAAGCAGCTGAAAATATGCCTGCCTGAGGCTTTGCCACCTACCAGAGGGGTGGTTTCTGGGGGGGTCCCCGGCCTTTCCACCCCTCTTCTCCTGTCCTGGGCTGCTTGCACCAGGCTGGGGGGGGGGTCATCCTCGTCGTCTCGCCATGCCATGCAGTGGGGGGGGGGATCCAAAATGGTGACCACAATTTTTCTTTTGAAATCGTGGTCAAAAAACACACCAAATCACCACAGAAACATGTGAAATTTATTTATTTTAAATGCCTGAATTTTAATAGTAGCAGCAGTTTTTTTATAACTGCCCACTCACCCGTCCGCCCGCGCCGCCGCCCGCCCACTCACCCACCCGTGGCTGCCGCCCACCCATGGACCCCTGCCACTGCCGCCCGCCCACACCTCCCCCCACCCCCACCCCGCCCGCCGCCTCGGGTGCAAAAACACTTAGCGCCGGCCCTGATTGCGGGACGCCCCTATGCTCTGGGAAGTCAAATCACGCTAAATCGCAGTGGAAACAACAAATGACAAACAACAAACGAAATGACAAATTTTTGAAAATTTTTGCGACAAACGGAAATGACCCGAAACAGACCCGTTCCGACAAATGAAAACTCAAAACATCATTTTTTCTGGTCGTGCCCATGTCTACTCCCAGAGCATGTGGGTCTTTGAAGCATCAAACACGTATTTGGCCAATACACCAGCATAAACAGCTGAACTGGTGGTTTGTGACCCTCTCTATAGCAGATATCTTTTGAATCCATGAAACTCAAAGTGGAGTTGGCACACTTAATCTTTATTGATTCTTGTGTGATTAAGTATTAAGCAGCATGATTTTGGCCTTCTACTTATACTAAATCACTTTGGTTTAGCCCAAAATGTTTGATTTTAGAGCTGGAAAAAATACTGATTTTTTTCCACACAGTTGAGAAATCTGTGTCTAATAATTCTTTTATTTACCTGAATTGCCATCAGATGGTATCTACTCTTCCAAATCCCTAGGGAGCAATTTTTTTTTTTTAAAAAAAAATCATTTTCAGAAAAAAACCAGGATGTTATACAGTTTCCATTTTCAACAAGTTGGGAAGGCAAAGGTAAAACATGGTCATGATCATGAGAAAGAAGCCTGTTGAACAGCAGAAAAATCAATAATTGGGCATCTTCCTTACAGATTTCTCTAGCTTGAAAGGCCACGCTACAAAAGAGATGTCACTGATATCACTGGGTTTCAGCAAGTAGCAGGTATATCATTATCCTTCTCAATAGGATGCCCACTTTTTCCCATTTCCTGTATCAAATAGTCTTTGATACTTGTACAAGAAAAAATAAAAGGGGGAAAGGAAGCTGAAGATACCCATTTTGATCTTCCTGCTTTAATGCTGAAGCAGGGGGTGGGGACTAATGGCAGACTAAACACCACAGACCACAGGTCAGCTACCCTACCATCCTTGGTACCTTTTCATTCAGTGGAATCAAAGAGCAAGGTGCAATTATCAACATTCTGTGAAGCCAACCTTTCTCTTCTCCTGTTGCTTGTTCCATTACCCTTCATTGACCTGTAAAATGGCAGAAAGAGATGTGCATGCATTTCATGATTGTGATTTTTCTAGTTGTATGGTGACACAAAAGGATGTTGGAATGTTTTCTGTGCTTTGTTTTCCCCCCATGTTTTTTCTGTAATGCCGCCCATTCTGTTGCTGTTGCTGTTGTTGCTGTTGTTGCTGCTGCTGCTGCTGTTGTTGTTGTTGTTGTTGCTGATGATGATGATGTTGCTTCTGCTGCCGCTGCTGTTGTTGTTGCTGTTGTTTGGAGACAGATCCTCTGTATACTTATTGCTTCCAAACTGCACATACACACATTCCAGTTGAATAAATTTTGTAAGAGTTGCCATGTTTAGTCTGTCACAAAGAGCAGTAATGACTGTTTTGTCATCCTACAAAACATACCACAGTTGTTCTGACTTTGCATAAGCAACAGCCTATAGTGCCAGGTGTCTGCAAAAAGAGTACTTACTAGACTTGTTGTGAAGTAATCTGGCAACAGCAACAACTTAAATGTGATTTAATTCCAATGTGCCATGCACATAGGTAGGTCCATTTTTATTACTGCCAATTAAAGGATACTTGAAGCCCAATGCCAAGATCCTGCCTAGTGCATATATTGTACTAGTGATAAAACTAAGAACTGGGAAGTAAATGCTAGGGCCCCACCCTCTGTCTGAAAAACTATAACTGCTTTGCTACATGTATTTTTAAAGATCAGAAGCATTGCTTGTCAGCTTTTCCCACCTATTGTCTCTATACATATATGCATTGCTTTACAAATCAGTTATTAAAACAGCAACAACAGAAAAGCCAAGCAAACAAAACAAATTAAGATTGTGGAAGATACTGCTGTTTCTGTGATTCAGAAGACCAGGAAATGGCCCAATATTGCTTCACAATATGCTGACACTGAAAGCAGGAAAAAGGATGCCAAGCTTGATGACACCAATTTTCAGCAGTCACAATGATCTACAGGATACTGTCTTGTGCTCCCTACCACTCACAAAGGCTGATACTTCACATCAATCACATCGCTGTTAATGGTCCCGCTGGGGACTGGTATGAAGTAATCTAACCGCACATCCATTGTGGGATGAGGGGAGTTCATCCTGACCACGCCCCCTGAACTGCGATCTAAGCAGGATGAGAGATTCCCCTCCCTGGCCTCGGGAATCTCCTCATCTCACTTCTCATTCTGATACGAGTGCCCGTGAGGTAAGGCTCCTTACGCAACGTGCCGTTCTCCATCTAGTGGCAGGAGTGCGAAGTGCCATTCACCAGTACATTCCCTATGGAGTCAGCAACGCAGTGCAGAGAGATTAAAAGACAAATGCCTCAAACTTATCTTCATAACACATTGAAGGCAAGGCTTCAGAGAATCAAAACATCAAAAAATGGAAGGTCGCCCCAAAAAAAAGGAGAACAAAGGCATGGAATTTCACATCTCACCACGGAACAAGGATGTGAGGAAACAGTCATGCCAGTACCATCAATCACACCCGTGTGTACATGGAAACAGGGACAGAACCGCAAGACAACCATGTGACCGCGACCAACATCAACATGCAATGAACTTCCTCCCGGGACAAGAGTGGACATGAAGTAACCATCAAAGAAGCTATCAGCAGAAGGAAATCCAAGAATCTGGCTCCTCCTTTTTTTCCTTATCTGTTAACCACTTCTCATCCAAATACTCAGAAGTTGTAAGGCAATTGTCAGGGCTTGTTTACGGTCTGAAATCTTATGTGAGGAAATGGTTTGGTCTCAGAACAAAACATAATTGCTATCTGTTTTTCTAAGGGAAGAGGAAATACACTGAATATGCCTTACAAAATTGAATGCTACTTTTCTGAAGATATGTGGCAAAATGCTCCCTTTTATGGAAGACTATCATGCCATTCCTTTCTTTAAAGCAAAATTTTTATTTTTCATTTACTCTTTAAGGAAAACCTGTATTTTGATTCTGATTCTGTGACTTTTAGTTGCCCTGCAGCTCTCCAAATATCTCCCTCTGCCCATGAAGGTATACAATGTATGTCATGAACAGAGATGGGCATGAATTGGGATAATGGTGATTCATTTTGCTTCATGATTCATCACGATCAATGAATCTCAAATAGTAAATTCATGATTTTTTCTGGATGAATTGATAAATCAATTTGTTGATTCATTTAGCTTTTTAAAAACACCTATAAACAATTATCCAACTGAGAAGCTTTCTGTGATTCTCCATTACAATCCTTGTAAGTCTGGTGAAGATTTGGTTTTGGGCATCCACGTTATATACCCACAAATGGATGAGTTAAAATAGCTTTAAAAATCATTAATTTGTATTTGTTGGGAAGGAGTAGTAATATAATTTTGAATCAACAAATTAACATTTTAAATGAATTTTTGATTCTTTTTAAAAAAATTGTGCCCATCTCTAGCTCATGCTCAGTTTTGTAGTAAAATCATTGTTTTTTTCCATTTGAAAGGCCTTTTGTGAGGGTCAATATTTCAGCCCCTGCAGCCAGGATTTTTTTTTCAAATCAAAAGTGGGAGGGGCCAACCATTCTCTTTCTAGATATGCAAGATCAGTCTTTTGAATTTGTATGAGTTATTTTAAATCTGGAGATGTTGAGGCCTACCTGTTTTGGCATGTTTTGTGTTCAAAAATTCAAACAGTGAAAATTTGTTACTCAAATGTCCCCAAATGTGGTACAGAGGAAGAATTAACTGACTGATACATCCATGCCAAATGTGGTGCTGATTCAAAGTCTGGTTTCAAAGTGATACATTTTAGTTTGGTCTGCCACCATTTTTAGAACTGCTTTGTAGAATGTTGATTTGCTCTGCTTTACAATAGTATCACAGCACTCTCATATAATTATAAGGGAAAAAGAATTTAACCCATTAATTGCATGCAGTAGCAGTTTGTCTAAATATTGAAGAAAAAATAGAACTGCTCATCTTACTTTTCAGTAAGCTTTTGAATAGGGATGGACATTTCGTTTCAGAACAAGTAGGTTACGAAACAAACCACGCGGACCCAGGTGGAGCTTGGAAACTTCTGATAAATGCAGAGCCAATTCCTTTACCTTTCTCTGCCAGCAGGGAGCTGAGCTGCAATGAGGAAGCATGCTGCAACATCATCTTTCCTCCTCGGTGGGTGCTGGCTAATCAGGAGCTGTGCAGGGACAGGCATCATCCCGCCTCCTTGTCTGATTGGCCCACACCCATGAAGGAGGAAAGATGAGGAAAGATGATGTCACAGCATGCTTCCTCATTGCAGTTTAACCCCACACGAACCCAGAGAAAGGTAAAGCAGTTGGCTCCATGTGATTCAGACAGTTCCGAGTACCACTTGGGCTCATTTGGTTCATTTTGTAACCTACTGGTTCTCAAACAAAATGCCAATCCCTACTTTTGAAATTCATTGTCATTGGCTATTGAGAGAGCCTGAATCAATCAGGATGAAAACAATTATGAATGTTGTTTGGATTCCTAGAATTGTCCACATCTTCCTGGGTTAATAGCTTCTACTGAGCTCCCTTGCTCCAGAGTATCAGCTCTGGTTCCCACACTAGGTTCTGGTTATGATTAGCAAATGCCATCCACATTTATCTTATGGCTTGCAACAGAATTTCAGAAAAGACCTTAAGAATTGGACTTCTGGAGCCATTTATTCTAGTACAACACAATTTAATGTACTACAAAGGCTCTTTGGAGGCATACCTTTGACCAATAAGGACAATTTCAAAAACAAGTACAGAAAATAAAATCATTGTAAAGGGGAAATTGCAGTTTAAACTGGGCCTTATTTTCAGGGCATTGTGAATGTTAGAGAATGGAAGGGCTTTGCAACACATTGGGAATTGCTGAAAATGTTAGAGACATTCATAGTAAATTCCATTCTGCAATGAGAAAATCTCAGTTGTTATTGTTCTTATTAAACTGTACTGGACAAAATCTTCTGCGAAAGATTGCAAGATAATTTCAAAGTGGCTAAATTTCAAGGTAATTTTTTTTCTTTGCACTGTGGAAAGTTTCAGCCAAAGATTAGGTAATATCTTTGCAAACACCACTTTTCCTCTTATGGAGAAATCTCTCGTTATCAGTGGTTTATTTATGGTTGCATCCATCTAGCATATACCTTGGTGGACCTATACCAAAAATAGTATAAAAATAATCCAATCATTGTTGCCGCTTTGATAGGAATCTCTTTGTGTATTTCTTCCTTTCATCGATCTCACACAGACCACTGGAACACTGGTTAGCATTTGTTAGGAAGTGTCTTATACAGAAGGTCAAAGGTAACACGTACTCTAAAAATTAAAGTATTAGGTAATCTGCAAACCCATGAGACATTATCCATAAATGTTACTTTTAGATTCCATTTCCAGTACAGTGGTACCTTGTATAAAGGAATTAATTCATTCCAAATGAAATTCTGTTAAGCAAATTTTCCTTTGTACAAATTTCCCATAGAAATCTGGAAGTTGAGTCATGGCTACTGGACTTCTTTTTTGAGAGACAGAAACGTTTCGCTGTTCATCCAAACAGCTTCATCGGTCTGAATACAGCTAGTGCAAATCCTCCATCTTATAGGCAGCTTTGACCTCTTGTCACCCTGGCCTGAATTAGGCTCATAAGATGAACAGTGGCCTAAATAGGCATATTAGGGAGACAATAGTATCCTTAGCCTTAAGGTGAACAATGGCCTAAGGTGCTGAAACCTATCAAGAATGGGTCGTTAGCTATGGCCTTGGTGGTGAAGGCCTTTTGATTTGCCTGGGGACTTTGGAAAGCACAGCCTGATAAGTAGCAGATAGACTATGTCAGAGCCCACCACCTCTGTTGAGGGAGGGGTTTTCAATACTCACATGAATGGCCTCCCTTACTCCTCTTTCAAACCACCTCTCTTCTTTGTCTAATATGTGTACATCCTCATCTTTGAACGAGTGCCCTTTGTCCTTCAAATGGAGGTGTACTGCTGATTCTGGTCCTGACCTGTTGCCCCTCCTATGTTGGGCCATCCTTCTGTTTAATGGCTGTTTAGTTTCTCCAATGTAGAGGTCTGAACACTCTTCACCGCATTGGACTGCATATACTATATTGCTCCTTTTATGGTTTGGTATCGGATCCTTTGGGTGGACAAGTTTCTGCCTTAGTGTGTTAGTGGGTTTGAAATAAACAGGGATGTGGTGTTTGCCAAAAATCCTTTTAAGCTTCTCCGACACTCCAGCCATGTAAGGAATGGCCAGGTTCTTCCATCGGGTCTGGGTCTCAGACTGATCCCTTGTTCTTCTGGGATGGCCCACTGCTTTGTTGAAGGCCCACTTTGGATATCCACAGGCCTTAAGTGCTGTCTTCAGGTGCCTGTCTTCATTCTTCTTGGCTTCTGTGGAGGTGGGGATGCTCTCTGCTCTGTGGCTTGGGGTCCTGAAGACTCCTAGTTTGTGCTGTAGTGGATGGTGGGAGTCAAACAGTAAGTATTGATCTGTGTTGGTGGGTTTCCTGGAAACTTCTACTCCCAGGGAGATACAGAAGTATAGCAAGCCATACCAACAGGCTAAACAACAGTTTTTATCCATGGGCTGTTCGACTGTTAAAGGGGATGTGACAACTCATGATAGACTCATGGGGCTGGTGAGTTGTGAAGCAAGCACACAGTGTGATAGCAGATTGAATGGCTTTTTAGTGGGATGGTGTTGGGGGGGAGGGAGGGAGCTCAGCCAATTTCATTGTACACTGGTTGTACAATGACAATAAAGGTTATTATTATTATTATTATTATTATTATTATTATTATTATTATTATTATTATTATTATTATTATTATTATTATTATTATTATTATTATTTGTTTATTTAAAGTATCTCTGCCACATCTTTCCTCTGAAAAGCTACATCTAAGATAGCTTAAAGCATTAAAAAGAAGCAATATTAAAATCTAAAACACTAAATTATTAGAATATTTTTAAAAGAAATATATAAAAAAATAGATAGATGAATTACTAAAAACAGACTTTATTAGAACAAAAGCAGAAAAATCCATGATTGGTTTGTTTTTGTTTTTGTTTTTTGTTTTTTTAAAAACCACTCTCCTATGCAACCAATCACTAAGTGAAAACCTGTCTAAAAAAAAAGGTAATTTCCTGCTTGCGTAAAGATGCCAAAGATAGAGCCAGACTGGCCTCCTGTGGGAGGGAGTTCTCTAGTTTGGGAGAAGCAATGGAGAAGGCTCTCTCCTCATCAGACTCACCTGTGAAGGTGGTGGTACAAGAGAAAGGCCTCCTCTAGTGATCTAAAAATCTAAGCAGACTCATAAAGGCAGATGCAATATTTCAGAGAGTTCAAATGCAAACCTATATACATTAAAACTAAAACTTTGAATTGTGTTGACTTTAACCTATAATGGTAGCAACACTCAGCTTTTGATCCCTCCATAGATGTCATTTAGCGCAAAGCCATTGTCTCTTCATTGTAGATTTGTGATGAGTTGATCTCAAAGAGCAGCTTCCATTTAGGCTGACAAGGCCAGAGCCTGCTATCTTCTTGATGTTGTTTGGCTGGGTGATAATAGGGTCTACAGGCAATAGCATCAACAGAACCCTTAATAATAATAACAATAAATTAATGAATATAAATTGAAATAAGAGAATGAGAAAAAGTTAAAAAAAGAACAGCAGCCCAGGCAGCCTATACGCTTACTGTTAAATAAAGGAGAAAATTCTAACAGGGACATTTTGTATTTATTCAGAGACAGATAAGTGGTGCTCATCCTTCCCCCCCTGCGTTGAAAATGGAAAAGCTTGAGAAACATCCATCAGACACTCTTTAATTCCAAAGAGATTGCAAATCTATCTGTCGCCAGCCTGCACACTGTCTCTGTTTTGTCAACAGAAGAAGGGGAGGGACTCACCACCCTCTCCAGAAACACAGTATGCTGTTAGATGCAGCATAGTTCAACAACCCCACACTCTGAAAGAAAAGACAAGTAAATAACCCCCAATCTCCCACTACTTTGCTTAATTTGTTTCCGCTATCTTGAAACAGGTTATTACCATGTTTATATATCAAAACATAATGCTCCTTGACTGCATGACAGTCTCATAACACGCTGAACGATTGGGAAGGGGGCGGTGAGATCTGCCGAGCACTACACACATCTGCCAGGAAGAAATAAAGGAATAGCAAATGTACAGAAGCTGCAGTTTGAAAGCATCCATTTGATGCTCTGCCACAAATGCCAAAACCACTGGCAAGCTCACAGGAACGTGACAAGGCTATTGCACAGGCTGGTGCTGTCAGAAAAGGGAGGGACCCATGGCTTGGGACTCTGGAGTAGGGAAAATCCAGGCTCAGGCTTCTACTTACGATGATATGAAACTTATTGCAAGGTTATGGGCCGGCCTCTCCCTTGCCCAGCCTTCTCTCCCATTCCAAGGAAAAGTATAGAGTACACTCACTAAATTCTTCATTCTTATTAATTTCAGCTGCCTTGAATAGACGGGTCATCTGAATTTTCAAGCCTTGGGAGAGCAAGGAGCAGTATTTTATCTCGCCAAGGTTTCCATAATTTGCTCACACTGTCTTTGAGCCAAATAATTGCCCTTTTACTTTGACAACCAAGCACACGCCTATCCATGCATGCGCACACGCACGCACGCGCACACACACACACACACACACACACACACACACACACACACACACACACACAAACACACATGCACACGCACGCGCACAAACACAAACACATACACACACACACACACACAAAGGACTGATTGTTTTTAAAATGTTGCAGAGAACTACTCCAATGCTTCCTCTCCAGGCAGCAAAGGAGAAGCCACTGCCATTGTGCAGAAATCACATCATTTGTGTTCACATGGTGTTTGTCAGTTGTTGGTTAATTTGTGCAAACAGCAAAAGCAAGAACAAGAACATTCTTGGTTCCTCCCTCCTCCCTCCTCTCTCTTTTTCTCACATATAAACCATAGCAGACAAGATGTGGGTTTGGGGGAGTTGGGTGGGCTACAGGGTAGACATGGGCACGACTTGGTGAAATTCTTGTTTCCGTTTCCGTTCCTCGTTTCCGTTACACAACGGAACGAAGAACGACAATTACTCTGCCAGAACTCGAACTCGAACCGACTAAAGAAAAATGGGTCTGATTTGTCGTTGTCATTCCTTGCATCGCAGCTATCGTGCGATGCCAAGCGGCACAGAAAATAAATTTTAAAACTTAAAAAAAAAAAACGATTCACGGCCAAAAAAGCAGGTGAAAATATGCCTGCCTCAGTGAGGGCACCTACCAGAGGGGTGGTTTCTGGGGGGGTCCCCGGCCTCCCCCCCTCTCCTGTCCTGGGCTGCTATGGTGGGGGGCATCCTCGTCGTCTCACCAACTCGCCATGCCATGCGGTGCGGGCAGGGGATCCAAAATGGTGTGACCACAATATTTATTTTGAAATCGTGGTCCAAAAACACACCAAAGCACCACAGAAACATGCGAAAATAGCTATTTTAAAACTGCCTGAATTTTTACAGTAGCAGCAGTGGGTTTTTCTTGCAACCAAACGTCTCCATTGATTTTATTTTATTTTATTTTTATTTTTATTTTGTTTACACCTGCACAATGATGGGCTGGCCATGGGAGTGGACCATGCAAATTTTGGGAGCCATTCCACCAATTGCATGGCCACTTGGCCAGGTTTTGACCGAGACTTCTGGGATGTGCCAGTCGGGCATAAAAAGCCCACTAACCCTAGCCCGAACCAGAACCCTAACCCTAACCCTAACCCATACGCCAGTACACTGTCCTTCTTAGTGGGTCAGAGAGGCACCCAGAGGTGCACCCCAGTAACTCACCCTAACCTTATCCGTAACCCGAAACCTAGACCTTGCACTAACCCTAACCCTAAGCCAGATCTGTGTACTCGCATTGCACTACAGCAAGTACACTTCCCTTCTTAGTGAGCCAGAGGGCGCCCATAGGGGTCCTCTCTCACTTTGTTCCTCCTCCCCATCCCCAGCCCAAGTGCACCATATGCCAGGCAGTGAGTCACAGAGGCACCCGAAAGAGAGGTGCCTCTGCCTGCCACTGCAACTTGGTATGCATATCCAATTGGCTATGCATACCCTTTTGTAGTGGGCCAGAGGAGGCACCCACCCCAGAGAGGTGCCTCCAGGAGCCTGCTTTCCCTTCATGGCAGGCCAGAGGAGGCACCCACCCCAGAGAGGTGCCTCCAGGAGCCTGCTTTCCCTTTATAGCGGGCCAGAGGAGGCACCCACCCCAGAGAGGTGTCTGCAGGAGCCCGCTTTCCCTTCATAGCGGGCCAGAGGAGTCACCCACCCCAGAGAAGTGCCTCCAGGAGCCCGCTACCCCCCCAAAACCAGTACTAATGACAGACAAAAAAACGACAAATGAAACGACAAATTTTTGAAAAATTTTCACGACAAACGGAAATGAGACGAAACGGGCCGGCTCCGACACACGACAACTTGAAACGTAATTTTTCCTGGTCGTGCCCATCTCTACTACAGAGTAACTGGCAAACCTTTGTGAGAAGAACTAGGTAGAGCAGTGATTCCCAGCCTGGGGGTCTGGACCCCTTTGGGGGTCAAACACATTTCACAGGGGTCACCATGAGCCAGTGAAGTAAAAGGCACAAATGGCTTGGGTCAGGAGGAGGAGGGGGAGGAAGGGGGAGAGAGTGAGCTACAGCTTGATGGGTTGGAGGGGATGTCAGTCAATGGAACTGGAGGGACCATCTATTACTTGTCTTTTATATGAATCTATCATACATGATCACATAGACCAGGGCTGCCCAAGATGTCGACCGTGGTTGACCAGTCGCCTGCGGCACCTTCAGGGGTTGCCCACCAGTTCCCTGTGTGGGGTGGATTCCCCCCCCACTCACTTGCCTTCTCCAGCAGCAGCAGGTGGCTCATTTGGGTTTTCCAGCAGCACGTGTGGTGGCCACAGAGGTGGGCCCTAGCCAGCTTGCTGGGCCCGCCTCTGTGGCTGCCACCTGCTGCTGGAGCTGCCACCAATGGAGCTGCCACCACGACCCCATCCCCACCATTGCTGCCACCCCCCACCCCAACACAGCTGCCACCCCCACTGCCACCATCACTCCCCTCTGCTGCCACCATCTCCCCCGCCCCTGCCCCTACTGCCACTGTCGCCATCGCCATCACTGCCCTGCTACCATCACCCTTGGTCCCCCGCTGCCACCATCACCCCAGCCCCCACCCGCTGAACCCATCACACACAACCCATCACACACAACCCTCTTTAACTGCTCAAATTCTCTTGTAGCTTTAATGTAATTTTGTATTTTAATGTTGTAAGATGTCCCTCAATTCTGTGTTCTCAATACTTGAACATGTCTTAATCATACTGGACTGTATCTTATGCCTCATTATTGTAAGCTGCCTTGGTTCATTTTCCAAGGAGAAAGGTGGGGTAAAAATAATCTAAAAATACTCTAAAATTCTGTATATACTTGAGTATAAGATGACCTGAGTATAAGCCAAGGGACTAATTTTACCCCAAAAAACTGGGAAAACTTATTGACTCGAGTATAATCTGAGGGTGTTTTTTTTCCATTATACTTGGGTATATACAATATACCAACTGAGCTCTAAAGGGACTTGGGGTAGTAATTGGCAATGTGTGCTGGGAGAGTGGAGGCAATTAGGGAGTTAATACTATAGAATAAACTCCCTGATTGCCTCCATAGTCCCTGCACAGTTGCCAATACTACCCCCAGCCCCTTTAGAGCTTCATAATAAGACCCCTTACCCCTAAATCATTCTAGATTTCAGAGGGTTCCATAAAATCACTTTCTGAAGGTACCCCTGCTACTTTGGAGTCCCAAGGAAAGTAAATTTTGATCACATATTTTAAAAATATTTTTGAGTGCATATTTTTAAAAGCATGCACTCACAAATTACTTACTTTTTGGGCACCAAAGTAGCAAGGGTACCTCTAGAAAGTGATTTCATGGAACCCCTGAAATTTGGAAACATTTTGGGGTAAGGGGGTTGAGTTATGAAGCTCCAAAGGGGTTGCCCCTAAGATAAACCTTCTCATTGGAATCATATTGGAAGCAGCAGCAGCCTTATCTTCCACCCAATCAGCTTCTGAATAGAAGGTTTTTTTCCCCAGGGCACCCCTTTTGGAGCTTTGTAACTCAGCCCCCTTATCTCCAAATGTTTCCAAATTTTAGGGGGGATCCTAAAAATAACTTTCTGAAGGTACCCCTGCTACTTTGGAGTCCTGAATTAAGTACATTTTGATTGCATATTTTTAAAATAATTTTGAGTGCATATTTGTTTAAAAATATTCACTCATAAATTACTTACTTTGGGGCACCAAAGTAACAAGGGTACCTTTAGAAAGTGATTTTATGGAAACCCCCCTCTTGAATTTGGAGACACTTGGGGTTAAGGGGGCTGGGTTATGAAGCTCCAAAGGGGGTGCCCCTAAACATTCTCATTGGAATCATATGGGAAGCAGAGGCACCGCTATCACTCACCCAATCTGGGCTTGACCTCCAACTCCCCTCCCCAAGCCATTTGAGCATCTAATTTGACCCCCCGAAACTGGGATAACTTATTGACTTGAGTATAAGCTGAGGCTGTTTTTTCATCCAAAACTAAGGGTTGAAAAACTCAGTTTATATTTGAGTATATATAGTAAATAAATAAAATCTTCTGACATTGTTCTCAGGGACAACAAATCAAGGCTTAATGTTGGTTGCTGCTACTGAGGACAGACATTTGGTAACAAACATAACCAACATTGCCCAAGAAATTTCCAGAAAAAATGAAACACTGCCATTAGAAATACAAAAACTGAAAATGATATATAACACTCTAACAAACATAATAAAAAGAATTGGTTTAAAACAAGTACCCCTCCTTTTTGAAGAGCAAGACATTTCCTTTGCATTTCATTTACTCAGTAATAATACTCAGTTGCTTTTTAAACCCAAACATGATAAATTGGGCATTAAGATGATGAATTGTATCTGGCATCAAGCAATTGAACAGTACGTTCTAATTAAAATTTTCTGGAAAGACAACTACATGATCTTTCTATTAAAGATTAATGCCCTTGATAATCCTGGTGTTTTAGTATTCTGCAGTAAATTATTAAGATACTTGAAAAGTGAATTGATGTAAAGTTTCTAAATGAAAAAAAAATGGTATGGCAGCCAAACAACATGAAAACAGTGTTTATCCTTTTTCAATATGCTGATTGCATTGTCAAAAATTAGGGCAATAAAAATTTTATGTGTTTTTATGTGTTTTATGGAAACACATGCTTCGCTGAATGTACAAGTCCATGGATTCGATCCTGGATCTTCCCTCTCTTTCCTTGATAATTGAAGCCCTATTCAGTTTTTATCAGATCAAATGTATGTACCTCTGGTGGAAGGAAGGGCCCCAACACTGTCTGATTGTTTTCCAGTTTTGTAATTCTCCTGCACATGCAGATCAACAAGTTTGAAGAGGGGCACCTTTGGTATTCTTGAGGGCTCTTCCAACTAGTATGCTGATTTTGCATGACTTTCTCTCTCTGTTAATTTTAATGATGACTGTTTCAGACTTACGCACCCATTGTAGGGTACAGATGATCCCATACAGCAAATCATTTCAGTTTTGCAAGGAAGGAAAATATGTCTTGCTCAACAAGACATATAATCCATCCAGAGTGGCCTTTGTTGCTAGATGCATGGTATATAAATCCAGTAAATAAAATAAAATAATAAATAAGCGTAGAAGAAATCCATTGTTTTATGTTTCCTGCTCAATCATAATAGATGACACACATTCTCTTGAAAAATCAACCTTTACCACTGAAGGCAAGTTACACTGAATCCAATGTTTGTAGAAAAGAGAGACTTCTTCTAACCCAAAATTCACTGTATTATTTAAGATTGGGCACAGAGGCCAGTTGAGACCCAAGTCTTACTTTAATGGCATGACCAGGTTTGCAAAGACACCTATAGATCATGCATCAGCTCTATAACTCTTCTCAAGAAGTACATATATTGCCCTGTGCTCAAGTATTTCTTGTCAAAGCCATACTTCATTGTTTCTGGAAACTTACAAAAAGGTTTATTTACAAAAGCTTCCTGTTCTGAATTGTTGGAATACATTTACAACTTGGGAAGAAGCAAGACTGATTGCTCGTTCAGGTTGTACAGTCACCTGAGGAAGACTTGGAACAAGGGCTGAACCTGGAGTGTCTCTCATGACAGACATATATTCACATCAGAAGAAACATAGAACTATACTTGACACACCGTTTTTGTTATATAATATATGCTGCTTTAGATATATTGGTTTTGAGATGTATATCTTGTACTGTAAGTAGACATGGGCACGACCCGGTGAAATTGTTGTTTCCATTTTTGGTTATCTTTTCCGTTACGTAACGGAAATGGTAACAATAATTAAGCTGTCAGAACTCGAACTCGAACCGAAAAAAGAAAAATTTGGTTGAGTTTTTCATTTCCATTTGTGGCATCGTGGCGATCGTGCACTGCGAAGCACAGAAAAAGTTTTTAAAAGTTTTTTAAAAAAAACCCGACTCCTGGCCAAATAAGCAGGTGAAAATATGCCTGCCTGAGGCTTTGCCACCTACCAGAGGGGTGGTTTCTGGAGGGTTCCCGGCCTTTCCCCCCTCTTCTCCTGTCCTGGGCTGCTTGAACCAGGCTGGGGGGGGGTCATCCTCGTCGTCTCGCCATGCCATGCGGTGGGGGGGATCCAAAATGGCAACCACAATTTTTCTTTTGAAATCGTGGTCAAAAAACACACCAAATCACCACAGAAACATGTGAAATTTATTTATTTTAAATGCCTGAATTTTAATAGTAGCAGCAGTGGTGTTATTAAAGCAATAAAACGTCGTATTGATTTTATTTTATTTTATTTTATTTTTATTTTTTTAGACCTGCCCATTTGGGCTGGGCATGGGATGGGACCATGCAATTTTTTGAACCATTCCACCAATGGCATCACCAGGTTTTTGACTGATACTTCTGGATGTCTCGGAGGGCATAAAAAGCCGAGGCACCTTCCAGAAATCGCAGTCGGGTCGGGTGTATGGATGTGGTTGAGGGAGGAGGGCTGGCTTCTGGTGCTGGTGTGATCCGATTGAGATTGAGGAGGGAGGCTGGAGGCTTTAGCATTTAAGTTAGGCAGGGAGGGAGGGAATTGAATTTAGAAAATAATTTCTTTGATTCCCTGCAGCTTTGTCTGCTGAGGGGAATAGCAGTTTATTCTTTATTTCTTCTCTGGCAGTTTGTGAGGATATTTTTCTGATATTGGATAAAGGGGGAGGTTCGACTGGGAGTGGGAGGTGTGGATTTATTTTAAAAATATATTATATAGTACCATTTATTTTCTATTTTCTCAACTTCAATTTGCTTGCACACACACACATTTGGGGTGCAAGCCAAGAACAGAACAGAACCTCTATCCTAAGTGATATCCTAACTGCCCACTTGCCCGTCCGCCCATGCTGCCCCCCGCCTTCAGCCGCTGCCTACCCATGGCCCCCCGCCAACCCCGCCCACCCTCACCTCCCCCGCCCCCCGCCCCATCCGTCACCTCCCTAGCCCGGCCCTGATTATGGGACACCCCTATGCTCTGGGAAGTCCATCAAATCATGGGGGCAAAAACACGAAATAGACAATTTTTTGAAAAATGGCCCGGAAACGACCGAAATGGACCCGTTCCGACAAACGAAAACCCTCATTTTCTGGGATGTCAAACTTTGTTCACTATTTCTTAAATCACATTATATACTGGTTTTAAGATGTATATATTTTACTGTAGGTGTTCACTTTGTTCACTTTTTGTTAAATCACATTGTTAGAATCAAGACAAAATGACAAGTCTTTTGGCAAAATTTAAACTGGCGTCATTCATAGCTGGTTTATGGGTCATACTCAAAGAATAATCACTGATCATTCCTTGTGACCCTCAAAATAAGTGGGATGCTGCAAGGTTCTAATCTGGTCTCAGTGTAGTTCAACCTCATTACCAACATAATTAATTATAGGAAGTAGGGATGAGCATGAAATGGAAACATTATGTTTCATTTTGTTTTGTTTTGTTTTTTTTTTAATTTTTATTATTGTTATAAATAAATTTTGTTTTGTTTTGTTGAACCCTGAGATTCGTACAAAAGTAAATGGGAAAACTGGACCAAAACAAGAGGGAACAATACTGAGTACTACATTCAGATAGGAAAAATCACATGCACAAATATTGGATGATAACACTGCTGGCTTGGCTGTAGGGTGTGTGGAAAGGATCTAGGGTTCTTAATAGTGCACAAGCTAAATAGGAGTCAACAGTCTGATGTAGTGGAATAAAAAGCAACTTTAGTTCTAAGTTGCATGAAGAAAAGCATAGTGTATAGATCAAGAAAAATAATGAGCTCTGTTAACTTGTGATCAAACCCATCATCAACAACATGGTTTGAAGGCAGCATCAACCTCTGTCCACTTCCATTATCACTGTCTACAAGCAAGGAATAATTCTAAAGAGGAGAGGGTTCTGCTCCTATGTAGGCTCTGTCTAGACAACAGAAAGAACTCTGGAAAATCTGGTTTCTTGCTCATATCTAGTACCTATATGAATGCAAGATGCTCTCCACTTCAGATTAGTCATGGTTCACAAGGAGATCAAGACAAGAGATGGGGGTAGAACACCCTTTAACTGGATTCAGCTGGGTAGAGCAATAGTACCACTCTGTTCTCCTTTGAATAGACCTCATTTGAAATACAGTGTCTGATAAGGTGAACTACCATTGAACAAAGGTAGTGACCAGCCTGAAAGAACATGTGCAGAGGAAGACAATGAAAATAATGAAGGGTTTGAAAACCAAACCTTTTGAAGGGTTGACAGAGCTCAGAAACTGGATGTGCTCGGCCAGCCTAAAGAAAACTGAGAAGCAATGCAATAGATGTCCTTAAATCTTTGTAGCAGTGCCATGTGGGAGGTGGGTTAAACTTGTGTTCTGCACTTCCTGAGGTAGGATGCAAATTAACGTGTTCAAATTAGAAGAAAGGAGATTTTTTTCTAAAAGCTAGGAAGGACTTCTAAGAGTAAGAGCTGCTTGTTAGTGAAATGGACTGCCTTGGAAAATGTTAGATGATTATTTTTCTCTGCAAATTTTTAAATAGAGTTTGGGTTGCCACCTGCTTTAGTTATAGAGTTCCTGGTATGAAGGAAGGTTGGACTCCATCACCCTTGGGATCTCTTCCAATGGTACTTTTTATTATATAAAATCATCATTCTGTACCTAAGACTTTAAGCTAACCTCCTTAAAAAGCAAAGCACAGCGTTCTGCATTCATACTGCCCAATAGTGCTTAAAGCACTCTCTGGGCAGTTTACAATTTATTTATGCAGGCTACACATTGCCCCCATCCTGTGAGCTGCATCCTCATTTTATTGACCTTGGAAGGATAGAAGGCTGAGTCAATCATGAGCCAGCTACCTGGGGTTGAACCCCAGGCCATGAGCACCGTTATAGCTGCAGTACAGCAGTTTAACCACTGCACCACGAGACTCTTTGTGCTTTCACATCACTCAATTTCTCACTGGGAAGGAAGTTCAAGGCTGACAAGGCAATCATATGTTTCATTTGATCTTACAAAGCATGCAAATGTCCACCCTGTGCTTCCAAAATGAATTCAAGCTGTATAGATGAACTTTTCTCACCTCTGGTAATTGTGCAGGGTGGTGTGGAGGGATCTATTATGTGAATCTTTTACCTAATGGAGAATTGGAAACACTAAAAGGGAGACAGGAAGTGATGGGAGATAGGAATGTATGGTCAGCCAGAATACCAATTAGTACTAACAAAGGCAGAACAGATTCTGGGGAAAGAAATAAATGTGTCAGTATGGAGGGAACAGGGAGTTCACACAATAGATGACTGGCATTCCATGCATCTCTTCTGCACCTAGGAAATCTGGTTCATTTATAAACTATTTTGACTGGGGAATAGAATGGTTGATTACCTGCAGATGTAATTCAGTTACTGTATATGGCCCATGCCATACTTTATCAATGATGAGCAGGGGTATTTATGGGGAGGGAAATTTTCCAGTGCAAGTTTCACAAGGCACAGAGATTCCTAACTGAAAACCTACAAGAACATAAATTATGTGGGGTAGGATATTTTTTTCTGTTTCCTTTTCTTGAAACATTAATTGTTGTAATGAAGGAACCTAAAGCACAATGCTGAATTCCATGGAAATGAATTTTGCATACATACAGTATATTCTTCATTCTTTCATTCCTTATAGCACCAAACAAATGATTGCTTGAATCCACCACCAAAACTAGGCTTTTTATGTCTTCCAGTGTAAAAACAACAACATTGTTTTCAGAGCAGACGTGCACATTTGTCTGAGTAATCAAATACTACATCTAAGTGATTAATTGACATTTGTTTCTTAGTCTTCCTTCTAAAGAAGTGAGAGTAGCTCCCACCTCAAATCCATCATTAATTATATCTTGCCTCTTGACTGACTCCACAACATGAATGAGAGAGGCTAAAAACTTAGAATGTAGTTCTAAGCTCTGGTAGAACAGAATAAATCAGTATTATTCAAGAAACAAAAATATATGTCTGCCTCTGTTTTGTAAGTGTACAATTCTGCAATTGTGTTGGCCTTTTTCATGACTTTTATGGTTTTATACAGCAATAAAAACCTGACTGACTAACTAAATGACTGACTGTCTCTTATATGTTAATAGCAATCAACCCCTATCGTAATACAAAAATGGTCTAGTTAACTTTACAAATGTATCATTTAAGGGTTCATTTCCTGTTAGACCAATAGGTCTTCCTTCCAGCCAAATATACAGGGCTTCAACCTTGTTCTAGAAGATAGACAGGGAATGTCTCTGTCTCCAGATGTTGTTGGCCTTGAAGTCACATCATTGCTCACTAGACATGGGCATGACTTGGCAAAATTCTCGTTTCCGTTTCTGTTCCTTGTTTCCGTTACGCAATGGAAACGGTAACGACAATTAAGCTGTCAGAACTCGAACTCGAACTGAAAAAAGAAAAATTGGGTCTGATTTGTCATTGTCGTTCCTGGCATCGTGCGGCGATCATGCGATGCCAAGCGCAAGTGGCACAGAAAAAAAGTTTTAAAAGGAACCCCCGCCTCGATTCCCGGCCAAAAAAAGCAGGCGAAAATATGCCTGCCTGAGGGCACCTACCAGAGGGGTGGTTTCGGGGGGGTCCCCACTCCAGCCACCCCCCTCCCCGTCCAGGGCTGCTGGTACCAGGCTGGGAGGGGGCATCCTCGGCGGCGTCTCCATTTGCTATGCGGTGCGGGGGGATCCAAAATGGCGACCACAATATTTTTTTTTTAATCGTGGTACAAAAACCCACCAAAGCACCACAGAAACATGCCAAAATTAGCTATTTTAAATGCCTGATTTTTTATAGTAGCAGCAGTGGGTTTTTCTTGCAACAAAATGTCTCAATTGATTTTATTTTATTTTATTTTTATTTATTTTTTTACACGTGCGCAATGATGGGCTGGCCATGGGATGAGACCATGCAAATTTTTGGACCCATTCCACCAATCGCATGGCCAGGTTTTGACTGACACCTCTGGATGTGCCAGAGGGTATAAAAAGGTGAGGCACTCTGAGAACACTCGCAGTCCGGGTTTGGATGTGGGTGGAGAGGGCTGTAGCTGGATGCTGTGCTAGACTAGTTTAGCCTTTAGATTTCAGTTAGGCAGGCAGGGAGGGAATAATTGATTCAATTGAATTTTTAGGAAATATTTAATTCCCTGTCTGCTGTGGGGAATAGCAACGCAGTTTATTCCTTTATGCTCCTGCAGTTTGAGGCGCTAGATGACCAGGGTTGCATTGGCTAATGGCTATTGCAGATGCAGACCTTGGAGATGGGGGGCACTGAGAGGAGTAGACCCTCATCCAGATTTGGGGAGGAACGGAATGTCTGTGTCTCTCTCTCCTGCTGCCTCTGAGAGGTGGAGGGGAGATGGGATGGATAAAAGCTTCAAAACAAAACAACAAAAAAGTACGGCAGCCATACAAAGTACTGTACTAGGGTGGCCAGCCGGTTCATGACCAAGTCCAAGAGAGAAAAAAGAAATATGCATTCTGCCCACTTTGTTTGCTTTGATGGGATGCATGCAGTCTTGTGCAATGTGCAGCAGCAATCACCCAGTTTAAAGTGTTTTCCGCCTGCTCTGGGTCATTGCGGGACCCGTAGCTGCCGCCCGTGCGCCTGCCCGTGCACCTGCCCCTCCCCCTGCCGCTGTCGCCGCCCGCCCATGCCCCCCGCCACCACCGCCCGCCCGCAACTCCCTGCCCCCGCACCCCGCCCGCCGCCTAGGGTGCAAAAACACCTAGCGCGCCGGCCCTGATTGCGCGGGGACACCAATGGGACATCCGGGACTGGGAGGTCAAATCACGCTAAATCGCATGGAAACAACAAATGACAAATGACATGACGAAATGATAAATTTTTGAAAAATTTCACGACAAACGGAAACGACCCAAAACGGACCCGTCCCGAAAAACGACAACTCGAAAAAAAAATTTCATGGTCGTGCCCATCTCTATTGCTCACCATTGGCTGTGCAGGTTGGGAGTTGCAGTCCAAAAACATCTGGATGGTGAAAAACATATCTTTTCACTCCTAGGATTGCCTCTGTTTAATTTCCTTTCTCATGTGTCCCATCACCCGCAGTCAGCTTGTTAAGTCTGTAGCAAATTAGCTTGCAAGCCTGTAAGGAGGTTTGCATGTTTTAAATGGACTGCTCCATCTGCCCTCTTCACCTCTAATGTAAGAGAACAATCATGCTGTGACAATGCCTGAAAGGCATGGATACCATAATGTGTACTGTACAAAAATTATGAATGTGTTGTATTTCCAGAACAATGCACACAGATGCCTCAGATAGGTGCCTGGGTCTTTAACCATAGCCCCATCTATTTTAACCCACTTGATCAATTTGCCGGAAGGTCAAGCACAGGAGCTAAGTGGAGAGACCCCTTTCTAAAAATGTTCTCTGAGCTGCCAAATGGTGTTGTGCTGAACTCAATGAAATTAGGTCATCAATGATGGTTTGCAAAATAATAATAAAAAAGGCTGTTAGCATACGTATAAGCATTAAGCACTATAGTTTTAAAAATACCCTTCTTGTCTGGTTCTTAAAGACATCTTTTGGTAATGACTTTATCTCCTTTACCTGAGAGACAGAACATGTGAGGACATATATGACTTTCACGCCCATTGAAATAGAATGCCAATGAACAAACTTTGGTCTCTCAGAAAGCATTTATTAAGGAAATAAATGGTTGTGAAATATGTTTGAAATCTATCTATCTTAGTATAAACAGGTTACTGAAAGACATTATTGAGAAAGAGGGTTTCTTTTAAAGAAACAGAATCAGATGATAAGTTTAAGATTCTTGGGGAAATGAAAACTCCTAATGGATGATCGGAACAGCCGTAGTGCTGGGTGGGGCCACTTTGCCCCCAGCCTGGCTAGCGTCACATTTGTGCAGCCTAGAGGCTGCCCAGCAGGGGCCAGAATCTTCACAAGGCCTCTTTTGTGATCTAGCCAATAGCCATCTTCCCAACTGAGAGAATGAGAGTAGCTGCTTGAGTAAGGGTTGGATGGGAATTTTTGGCTACTGCTCAAATTGAACTGGAGTGACAGTGTGTTTTTGCCCATCCCATTCTCTTTAAGGCTAAAGGAAGGTTTATAACCCGTCACAATTGGTGGGAAGTGCAAGTGGAAAATTTAAGTCAGGTGAAATTTATTGAATAATATTCCCTAGTGAGCCGGTAGCCCTCAATATTAAATTGAATTCTGTTCCGCCATCTTGCTGAGCATTTCTATGTTTGTTTATTTATTTATTTATTTATTTATTTATTTATTTATTTATTATTGAATTTACACCCCGCCCATCTTCCCAAGGGAACTCTGGGCGGCTAATGTTATATATGGTATTATTGTGTTTGATATTTGTTTAGCTTATGGCTGTTGTTAACTGTCCAGAGTTCCTTCGAGAAGATGGGCAGTATATAAATAAATAAATAAATAAATAAATAAATAAATAAATAAATAAATAAATAAAATCAAGACCTCTGGGTGTGAGGCATAAATAGGTTTAAAGATTGGGAATGAGGTCTGCTTAGACCACAAATTTTAGGAGGGCATTGAACAGGTGAGCAGCACCCTTCTAATAATATTAGGAATCATTAACTCATCTGCTTGGATGACATTCACCCCCCCTTGTTTAAGGAATGTTTAACAGTTGAATTGAGTGAATTTCATATCAATAAATTGTGGCCCAAATTTAATCCAACAAATGTTTCTTGCCTCTTTATTTCCAGGCTGGGAGGGCAAAGTTCATTTTGGATTTATTTATTGTTGTCTTTTCTCTTACCCTATCACACACACACACACACACACACACACACACACACACACACACACACACACACACACACACACACACACACACACACACACACACACATCCATACCATTTGCAGCAGATGGGCAGATACTTAATAGTTGTATGGAATTCTATGCTCTCCACTCCATTGGCTTGATGAAAAGTATTTGAGAGTGGATTTTATGGCCAGCACAGTTGCATCTGAGATGGGAACAATTTTCTTTCAGTCTCTTTCCTGTGCATTTCCATGTGAAAGGTAGTGTTGCTACCTATTATTTTTTTCTGAGAGGCTCCTCACATTTGAAGCTGGTGATGGCAGTGAGGTAAAATAGATTTCTCTCCATACAAGGAACACTGGCACCTAATACATTTGGCCGGTGCAAATGGTGCAGAACTTTGTTTCACAGGTGTTGTTGACATAAGAACAGCCATGCTGGATCAAGCCAAAACCCATCTGTTGCAGCTTCCTGTATTTAACAGTGGCCCCACCAAATGCATCTGGGAGTGCATGAGACTACACATCTGTCTCCTGATACCACTCCCCTGGATCTGGCCCTGTTTTCAAGCCTGGAGATTACATTCCTATGTGTTGTTTTCACATAAGAATGTCCAAAACTTTGCAGGTTTATCATGCTAGGAATTGAAAATGGTGAGATCTGAACAATATAAATGTAGGAGAATGCAAAGATGATAAATATCCCCATCACAACTAAAACAGGAGTGGAAAAAGTGTCATCTTAGGTTAGTGGGCAGAACCCCAAAGCTGTGTTCAGAGATCCCAGCCTTTCCTCAACCCCCCCCTTTTCTGGCCTCCCAGAAGTGATGATTAGGGATGGGCACAAAATGAAAAACGAAATGCTGTTTCGTCATCTCATTATGTAACAAAATGAAACGAAATGAAACAAGGAAGCAGCATTTTGTTACAGACAAAACAAAATGGTCATTTTTTCCTGTAGAAATGAACCATTTCATTCCATCTTTAAAAGGGGTCCCTTACCTGCAAGATAAGGACAGGAACAAACACTGTAAAAACTGAATGAGGGTGAAATGTAGACCTTCATAAAGCAACATAACAAAGTCATGTTTTGATTTCTCATTCATTACATATCATTGTATATCATGGGTGACTCAAACCTACCCGGCAATTAAGATCCAGCCAGGGAGCCCTCCTGAGAGAGCCATCCCTGAAGGAGGTGAAAGGGATGGCTTGTAGGTCTAGGGCCTTCTCAGCAGCTGCCCCCAGGCTGTGGAATGCCCTCCCAAGTGACATCCGCCTGGCACCAACATTGATGACATTTCGGCGCCAGGTAAAAACCTTCCTGTTTTTTAATTGACATAACATAGATTGTGGGTCCTGGTGGCAATTTTAGTGTTTTGAGCTTAAATGTTTGTATTGTTTTAACTGTCCATTGCCTTTTTAACATTTTAACTGTTTTAACTGTTTATTTTAATTGTAAGCTGCCCAGAGACCTTTGGGTAGTGGGCGGCATATAAGTTGTATAAATAAATAAATAAATAAAATGGGTCAGGACAGGACAGTAGGGCAGTATCTCACAGTAAAAAAAAATATTAGGGAGGCACCTCCCTTCTCTAATACAACTCTCTCCATTTTTGTACCATGGCATTTCACAGAAATTCATTTTTCTATTGCAGCACATTTGCAATAATGATGATATATTTGTATTATATTGACTGAGCTTTAGTGACATTCACAATTTTCACACATTTTAAATGGCTTCTGTTCAAAGTCGCTCACTACGTTCACACAGGAAATTGTTTACCCCACTGGATGCTAGCAAACTTTTCCAAATCTTCCTTTTCTCCCTGCTGTTCCTTGCTCACTTTCTTTCCCCTGTGTTCACTCTCCACATGGAGAGATTTTGCTTATTGACAGAGAAGTGGCATTTCCCCATGCTGAGGCCTCCTCAGAATGTAACAATCCCGTGCGACATCTCACGAATTAAACCTAGGAGATTATTCTGAACAATGCTTTCCCAAAAGGGTGGGGGAAAGAAAGAAAAGATGGGCCCAGGGAGATTAACTTGACAATAATGATCAGTTCAATGAAAATTACCTAAAGAAACAAATTTCACTCTCCATTAGCCTTGGTGTGGACAGCCAGAGGAGACAGATAGTATATTTACTGTGATTCTTTTCTTTAGATATTCTTTTACCAAAGTGCTTCTCCTCAGTTATTTGTCTTTTACAGACTCTGTACCTCATGCCAGCTAATTTCATTTTTAGATCAAAAATGAAGTGACCTTTTATATTGGATGCAAATGGGATTTTTTTTTTGTTATCTCGCTACTCTAAGAACAAGTCTTTCAAAGGACAGTGCCTCCTTCAGTCTGGTGGCAAACTCTGGTTTCATTTTCCTTTGGAACTAACTCCTCAGGATGTTTGTGAAGATTCTCAGTCATCCAGGTGGTTTATCAGTTGGGTCATGACTACTGGACTTCTTTTTTGAGAGATAGAAACGTTTCACTGTTCATCCAAACAGCTTCATTGGTCTGAATACAGCTAGTGCAAGTACAAGTACAGTCAGCTTTGACCTCTTGTCACCTGATCTGAATTAGGCTCATAAGATGAACAATGGCCTCAATAGGCTCGTTACTCCCTAACGAGCCTATTCAGGCCATTGTTCATTTTATGAGCCTAATTCAGACCAGGGTGACACGAGGTCAAAGCTGACTATAAGATGGAGTACTTGCACTAGCTGTATTCAGACTGATGAAGCTGTTTGGATGAACAGCGAAACGTTTCCATCTCTCAAAAAAGAAGTCCAGTAGCCATGACTCAACTTCCAGAAGAACTCCTCAGGATATTTATTGTCTTAGGACTCGGTCACACCTGCCGAAAGAATGCCAGTTATACCTATATGACCATTTTGAGATCATTTTATGCAGTTCCTCACACATGACACTCAGCCAAGATTGACTCATTTTTCCCAGCCAGCGGTTTATTTCTGGTTTATTTCCCCCTCACCAGGAGAGTTTTATTATTTTGTACCAATGATGAATTGTTTCATCCCTTACCATTTAAGCCTATGCGAATTTTGCTGTCAATTTATTTCCTTTTGCAAAAGGGATGGAGTTTATGGGCCACTTCATGACTGCTGTGCTGCTCCCCCTTTTTTAAATTTTAAAGTATATCAACAAATTGGCTCATAATAAGACAGGTGATTTCTTAGAGAGGCAAGTAACAGCGGTTGGTTTGGTGAAAACAGCAGGGGTTTGAAGCATATAGCCTTTCCCTCTTCCTTTGAAAGACTGCTTGAACTGAGTGAGACATTTGCTATTTCTCCTCTCTCTTTCGTAAACCCTTACAAAGGAGTCAGGTAAAAAGAGGGAGGGGCAGAGAGAGAAGGTATGGACCTTTCTTATTGCACTATTGATGCATCATTTTTATAAAATGGACAAGGCCTGATTGAAATAGTACAGCAAATGAATCAATATTTATTATTTTTATTTATTTTAGAGTATTTTTTACCCCACCCTTCTCCTTGGAAAAGGAACTAGCAATAATGTTTCAAATAGGAAGAAATGAATTGATACAGTTAAAAACACTGGGAACAGTCCCGCCAGTATCCATATATGATGTGACCACAAAAATAAATCTATCAGTACAATATAGGTATGGAAAAAATCAGCCTGACAGAAGTTCTTTTAGTGCCTTTACTTGGGAATAGATTCATGGAAGCCAATCAAGTTTGAACAGAAATAGGTCTGAGTAAAATTGTAAGCATTTAAAATGGGATGATAACTGCCATACAAAGATATGGCAGTTATCAGCAATTTTGCAGAACACTGTCTGCGAAGCATGTTTGGGTTACAAAACTACTTTGAGTATCTGATGACTTATTCCCCTGCTCTTGACATGTGTGCCTAATTCACAGGCCTTCTTACACTCATCCATGGGTCCCATGGGGGATAAGGATCACACATTGAGAATTATAGCTGTATAAAATGGTCTATCAGTTATGTTTTCTGCCTTTCCTTCAAGAAACCCAAGGTTGCATACATGGTTCTCTTCACACACACCCCCAGTACACCACAACCGTTCAAGCCAGGTTAGTTTAATAAATTAAAAAAAAATTAAATCTAAATCTCCCAAGTCCCATTGTGGCACTCTAACCACTGTGCTGTTGTTATGTGCCATCAAATCATGACAAATGGCATTCCTCCTAGGGTTTTTGAGGTATGTACAATGTTCAAGAAGTGGTTTATAAATGCCACTCCCTTAATGGGTTCCTGTGGCCAAGCTCTCCTGCATCTGATATGACATGGATTAGAGATGGGCAGACTTACACGGTCGTTTCTGTTTTTCGTGAAAACGCAAAAATTAGTCGGTTTGTTTTTTCATTTTTTTCGTTCGTTAGTACTGTTTTTTTTTTTGGGGAGCGGGCTCTGGAGGCACCTCTGTGGGGTGGGTGCCTCCTCTGGTTAGTTTAATAAATTAGGAAAAAGGTAAATCTAAATCTGCAAAATGGTATGCAATAGCCATATGGATATTGCATACCAGTTGTGCAAATGTGCAGACAGTGACTGTGAAGACTAGTGGATGGCACTGAACCCAGAGCCACTGTGCTGTTGTTATGTGCCATCAAATCATGACAAATGGCATTCCTCTAGTGACTAGGGTTTAGTGGGGCACCTCTACAATGTTCAAGTCAAGGGTTAGGGGTTTAGGGCAGGTTTTGCCATCCCAGAAGTCTCCAATGGGGTGGTGGGATGGCTCCAAAATTTGCATGGTCATCCACAAGCTCTCCTGCAGCCCATCATTGCGCAGGTGTAAATAAAATAAAATAAAATCTGATATGACATGGCTACTGTGAAAAATCTATCCACTGTTGTGCTTGTGTGTTTTGGAAAACACCCATTTTGGGTCGAATGGCATATCGAGTCCGGCTGCCCAGGACGGAGGCGGGATCCCCCTCCAGAAACCACCCCTCCGGTAGGTGCCCTGCACCCTTAGTCAAGCAGGCATTTTCCGTTTTGAATGGGTGGGGAGAGTTTGTTTTTTTTGTGCCGCTTGCTTGTTGTTGACTGGGCTTTTGCTGGCTGCCTGCGAGCCTGAGTCCCACCAGAGCAGCCCAGGATGGGGGATGGGGGAGGCTGGGGACCTCCAGAAACAACCCCTCTGGTAGGTGCCCTGAGGCACGGCAGGCATTTTGCTCAGCCAGGAACCGGGTTTTTTTCACTTTTAAAAACTTTTTTGCTGCGTGGCATCGCACGATGTCATCAAATCAGACCAAAATCATCAAGTCTGGTGGAGTAATTCCGTTACCATTTCAGTAACGGAAACGAGTAACGGAAACGGAAACGGGAATACCGCTAAGTCGTGCCCATCTCTAGACATGGTATCCACTAAAACACATTGGGTCTATATCATTTATACTACATCTATCATACCGTTGTTGTTGTTGTTGACTATGAATCATACCTGTAAGACTATGAACCCAAACATAAAATGTGACTTGGATATTAAGTGAAGCAGAAAGTGAGCATCTCAAAATAACTTTATTTCACATATGGAGCTATTCATTTTGATTTTTTTAATGATATGTTATCTATGATATTGTATAGCAAGACAGTGGGGCAAGAATCCTACAAGAGAGTTTAGTCCATTAATATACGAAAGAGACAAAATGTACTGTAATCCATTGTGTTTCCCATATTTTGCACAACACCTAGTACTAAACAACTAGTGTCTTTCTCCTGAGCAAATGTGGACAAGACTCTTAGTTGAGCATTGGGGGTGGGGGAGAGTCACTTAACTATTTTCCTATATATTTAAGAAATGTTGAGCTTATGCAGGAGACAAAATGGTTTTATTCAGAACATGACTGAGTGCTGAATTCAGCATATTTGTCAGCACTTCTGCATACCCTTCTGAGGAGTTCTACAGCAGGTGTTGAACTGACCTCCAAACTGGTAATCCCCATTCCCCTGAGATCCATGAAGACTTTTTCCACGCATATGTATGGCTCTCACCTTACTCATCATCCCCTTCCAGTAGTTAAAGACCACAAATGGAAGGCAGCTCATCAAGCCTAATCTATTCTTAGATCTGAGGATGAATGCTTAGGCCTATCAAAGCATCATGGATATTACTTACTGTACAGGTTCCCACGATCTGAGACCACGAAATAATTACACTCTTCAAAGTTGTCCACTTTCGCAAATGACTGATGGAAGGGAGTCATGCAGGCAGATACCACATTAAGTAGGATGAGGTTTCCTTATAGATTTGGGCTTTGCATTTAATTCATGCACAGACATCAAAGAAGCTGAGATGAAAAGGAGAGTTAAGGCAGTTGAAGTTTTCAAAATATATTTTCACATCTATAAGAAATGAAGTGAAGTTTAACAATACTTACAGTATATTTGGTAAGTGAATGCACAAGCCTTCAAAACATTTGAAAATATGAAAATATGCATATGCAACAGTGAAAATAATGGTCTTTTTAAAGCAAGAAATTGCTTTTCTATACCAAAGTACCATCAGCTACATTTCTCTCTCTCTCTCTCTCTCTCTCTCTCTCTCTCTCTCTCTCTCTCTCTCTCTCTCTCTCTCTCTCTCTCTCTCTCTCTGTGTGTGTGTGTGTGTGTGTGTGTGTGAATAGAACTGCAACTTAGAGGCCCGGTGCAAAACATGTTGCCTATACTATCAAAGATATTAAGTAGGACATAAGGAGCTGGTTGTGGACAGCTCCAAGAAGGTGTCTACCCAATGTGTGGCAGAGGTGAAGAAGGCCATTTCCATGCTAGGGGTTATCAAAAAGGGGATTGAAAATAAGACAGCCAACATTATAATGCCATTATACAAAATGATAGTAAGGCCGCACCTGGAGTATTGTGTACAATTCTGGTCACCACATCTCAAGAAAGACATAGTGGAACTGGAAAAGGTGTAAAAGAGAGCGACTAAACTGATTACTGGCATGGGGTGCCTCACTTATGAGGAAAGGCTAAAACATTTGGGGCTCTTTAGTCTGGAAAAAAGGTGTCTGAGGGGGGATATGATTGAGATGTACAAAATAATGCAGGGCATGAGTAAAGTGGATAGAGGGAAGCTGTTCTCCCTCTAACAAAATACCAGAACTAGGGGACATACACTCAAATTGAGGGCTGGGAGAGTAAGAACAGACAAAAGAAAATATTTTTTCACCTAGAGTGTTGTTAGTCTGTGGAACTCCCTGCCACATGATGTGGTGATGGCATCTGGCCTGGATGCCTTCAAAAGTGGATTCAACAGATTCCTGGAGGAAAAGTCCATCACAGGTTACAAAACATGATGGAGATGTGTTATCTCCAGGCTTAAAACCAGGGTACTTCAAGGACCAGATGGAGGGGAGTGGTATCAGGAGACAGCTATCTATCCTCATGTGCTCCCAGACAGACCTGGCAGGGCCACTGTGAGATACAGGAAGCTGGACTAGATGGGCCTTTGGCCTGATCCAACATGGCTCTTCTTATATTCTTATGTTCTTATGAGCTGATTATTCAAATTGCAAACTAGCATACAGGACTCATACATTAAACCATTTTTAGGAAGGTGAGATATAGGGTCTGACCAACTTCAATCAAAACAGTTTCCAGGTCAGATCAAAGCAAGTTATGTAGAACCAGGCACACCATTGATTGAAAGAGGCAACCCTTCTTCCATTCTGATATGACTCATGATTGCCCTGAGTTCAGACTCAAATGTTAGGCATTGAGAGAGTTAAAATATAAAGGAGAGAGAGAGATGCACATAAAAAGGAGCAGGAATTTCAAATATGATATACATAAAGCACTGAAGTGTCATGAGATGATTGACACCTTCATACATGATGACAAGAATGAACCTGTTTTGTCTTCTCTGCTGAGAATGTGAAGATGATGCCACCTGGGCTATGTATTATCTTGCCGATCAAATTTTTGCCATCTTTATAGCACTAGTCTTAGTTTTATTGGCTGATTAATTTAATTTTTATTTAGGACTATATGTCTGTGACTGCATTGGATGCTTGCTTTCTTATCTGAGTTTTGTGTGATTAGAATTCAGTTATTTTTATCATCTTAGCACCTGTCTTTATCCCCATTTCATTTCCCCCCTCTATGGATTTCTTCCTTTTGGTATTGGCCCTGCCTTAAATAAGGATGTTCTGCCTAATATTAAGCAAAGCAAATTTCTTCTCTTTTAATGAAACAGAATCTTCTTCCTGGCATGACTTGATCTCCAGTGTCAGTAAGGTCCATTTCTGGTAGCTCTGAGCACCTGACAGTGGATGCAGGAAGGAAGGAAGGAAGGAAGGAAGGAAGGAAGGAAGGAAGGAAGGAATACAACTGAAGAAGACAAGCAAATGTTGTAGGCAATTGGAACTGGAGTTGCTTAATAGAATCACAGAATCAAAGAATAATGACATTGGAATGGGTCTCTAAGGCCATCAAATCCAGCCCTCTGCTAACTGCAGGAACACAAATCAAAGAATATTTGCCAGGTGGTGATCACCTTTGAGTAATCTCCAACGTTCATATGTTGACTTTAAGATAGTTTAGCTGGGAGGGGCTTTTCTAGATATTATTGTTGGCCAGGTTTCATCTGTTTGGAGAAGCTGTCCCATCCTTTTTCACGTACCCTGTGTTGATGCTTTCCAAGGATAGAGTCATTATTTAATAGGAAGTCATACTGATTCATCATAGAAACTTGGGTTGGGGGTTCAGTGTCTTGAGTCTTGGGATTCAGTGGCTAATGGGGAGTTACCTTTTTGAAACTAGTCTGGCTCACAGCCTTAAAATCATGGTGTTTGGGAAGATATGGGCCTATGTAAGATCTCCCCAAGAAGAAGGATCATATATCAGCTGCAGGACAAACAAGTTGCAACAATGGAATAAGGCAGTCCAAAATAAAACCAGGAAAACTACATAGACAACTAGAAAAGAACTCTGGTCCATTGTCTATCTTCAGGTATCAGAACCAAGGTCAAAACAGATCATTCTACCAGATGGATTCACAAGCCAACTGTGGGAGAGCAATAGTCTAATTCTTGTAACAATTGATGGTTAGATGCTGGTAAGAATATAATAAGAATTCATTTAATTGAGAAAGGCAATAACTTGTTATGGATAAGTTCTTGTCAAGAGTTTCTGAAACTTCAATCAAACATTTATGCAAAAGTAATTCATCTAAAGCCTAGCAGTTCACAGAGTGCGACAGAACAGTCCATTGTTGTAGCATACAGAAGGGTTGGGTGGTTTATATGGATAAGGTTGTCTGCCAATGATTCTTGCGTCTGCCTTAGATTCCAAACTAATGGAGGTGTCATTACAAAGTGACTGTAAATAATTAAATGAACTGTGTCCTAGTTTAACACATCACTCTATCACAGCTCTTTAATCTAAAGAGGAGGGCAGTGACAAGTTATAATTGTATTTGGATTTGCATGCTACAATTAATTCTCAAATTCTAGTCAACCTAGAAGTTGCCTTTCTGTCGGGATTCGTAAAACATCTTTGCAATGAAATCCAGGAGCATTGCATATTTCTTTTCATCCCCATCTCATATTTCATCTTTGCAGTTTTGAAAAACCAACAAAGAGTCTGAAGATTAACACATTTTGTTTGGGATAACCTTTTGTGGACTGTCGCCCACATTACCAGATGCACAGCATTCCAAACCATATCACATGACTGCATCAGTAAAAGTATGGAATCCGAGCCACCAGCTGTTCTGGTTTTGTCATATTTCACCTGAAGTCCTGCATCCAATTTTGGGCACCACAGATTAAGGAGGCTGTCAGGAAGCTGGGATGTGTAAGACGGGGACAACAAGGATTTTCAAGGAACTGGAAATAAAGTCCTTTGAAGAAAAATTTAAAGAGTTAAATCGGTTAAGTCTGGAATAAAAGAATACAGTGGTACCTCAAGTTATGAATACCCCAAGTTATGAAAAATTCATTACAAATAGAAATCCATGGGTATAAGAAAATTTCAACTTACAAAAAAGTCTGTTATTTTTGTTATGAAAGGGAAAAGGAAACACTTGTTTGCAATAGCTATATTGCCATCTTGTGGCCACCTCCCTACGAAGGGGTAGTTTTGAAAGGAGAAGCTGAGAACCAGGGCTTCTGTTTTTTAATGACCTGCACAGAGTGCCCATTTTGGAAAAAAACATTTTGGCACTGTTTTGGGGACTTTTGGGTGCTTCTTTCGTGGATTTGTGTGGCCACCTGACTACAGTGCTGAAATTAGGAAGAAGGAGCCATTTTGAAAAGGGAAGCTAAGAACTGGGGCTGCTTCTTCTTTTTAATGATCTGGTCAAACCCACCATTTTGGGGACTCTTTGGGACTTCTTTGGTGGATTTCTCATGTGGTTATAAGGTAGGTTGCTCATCTTCTTTTGTTTGCTTGCCTCCTAACTGTGCTTTTTTCATTCTGGGGGGGGGGATGATTTCCCATGCGGAACAAATTAATCTGTTTCCAATGCATTTCTGTGGGAAACCCTGTTTAAAGTTACAAAAATTTTGCATTAAGAAAAATGCATTTGGAATTGATTAATTTTGTAATTGAAGGTACCACTGTATTGAGAGGTGAGATGATAGCTACCTACAGATATCTGAAAGGCTATCACATGCAAGATGGAGCAAATTCAGTTTCTAAAATTCTAGATGGTCGAAGGCATACCAATGAAATGCCATTTCAAGAGAGGAGATTTTTGGCTAAACATTAAAAACTCTTAAACTTAGCAGTTCTTTCTCAGTGGAAAGGATTGTCTTAAACAATACAAGACTTCTTTGATGCAGGTTTTTAAGGAGAGATGGGATGACCACTTGTTTGTGATGCATTTTCTTGTTTGTGATGGAGACCAGCTGGGCCATGAAGTGCCTGATGGTGCAGTGGTTGAAATGCTGTGCTCCAGCTAGAATTGTGCTCATAATATTGGGTTCAGTCCCAGGTAGCCAGCTCATGCTTGCATCAGCCTTCTATCCTTCTGAAATTGGATGAGAACCCAGCTCGCAGGGGGAGGCGCAATGTGTATCCTGCAAAAATAAACTATAAGCCACCCAGAGAATGCTTTAAGCAGTATGGGGCAGTATATAAGCAAAACACTTTGCTTTGCTTTGCTGTACTTTGCAAAAATATCTTTTCCCAGATTGTTTCTATCATAATCAGACACAAGAAACCCACCCTGAAACCTGCTTTGTACAGAATTTGGAAATTCTCCCCAAATGAGGTTCCCTGCCTCTTCTAAATTAAAATTGCAATTGCTACCATGAAGAGATAATGACTTGTAGCTGTTCCATAGCTGAATGCTCTGCTTGAGATGCTAGTCTAATGAAGGACTCATGAAGTTGCTGTGAATATGTCTGTGAAGATTCTCAGTCATCCAGGTGAGTTTATTTGGAAGTTGAATCATGGCAGCTGGCCTTTTTTTTTTTTTTTTAAGACAAATCAAAAATTCTTCACGCCTTCACCCCCAAGGCCATAGCTAACGACCCATACTTTATGGGTTTCAGCACTTTAGGCCATTGTTCACCTTAAGGCTATTGAGACTGTTGTCTGCCTAATGAACCTATTCAGGCCATTGTTCATCTTATGATCCTATTTCAGAAAAGGGTGACAAGAGGTCAAAGTGGGCTATAAAATGGAGGACTCACAACTAGCTTTTTTACGACTGATGAAGCTGTTCGGATGAGCAGTGAAATGTTTCAATCTCTCAAGAAAAAGAAGTCCAGTTGCCATGACTTATCTTCCAGATTGCTGTGAATAATTGTGTCCTAGTATTTCTGTATTGCTACACCAACTGAGACACAAGAGCAATCAGTGTCTTGTATACTATCCAGAAGCTCCAGTGCACGTGAATAAGCCCGAAATGGTAGCTTAGGTCTGAATTATTAGTTGGGCCTGCATAAACTCCTGAGAGGATGGAATGCATCTGGGCACAGATGGACCAGTAATTAATGAGAAATTTCAGTCAAGTTTCTTTTCTCCCACTTCACTGGGCTTATGGTCTTTTTCATTCATACAACATAAGGTCAGAGTTTTCCAACACATATGATTACCACTTAAAAACCCTCATATGATAATGGTTTAAAGTGTAATTATGAATAGATGCTTTTAAGCAGTCTAAAACAGCAGTGGGAAACATCCGGGGACTGAGGGCCATGACAACACTCAGAGGGCAACACTTTTTATTACCCAAGGTTTTAGCTACCAGCCACCACCTGACAAATCCTCTGGATGTTAAAATGGCCATTTGCACCCTGAGGAGATTTCTGGAGGTACGATTCACCATTTTAGGTCATTTAAAGTTCACCAAGTCTTGCACCTTCAAGTGGAGGAGGCTTTTTGCAAATATGGAGGTGACCAGAATGTCACTTTTGGTTTTGAAAAAAGCCCAGCCCGTCTGAAAATAGAGTATCTATATAATTAGCCAGGTAAATGGAATTATTTCAGCCAGATAACTACTGTTTACCATTTCAGGGAATGTGTACAGTTTATTTTTTAGAAGTGCTTGGTTCCCTTTCTGTATTGCTAAACCAACTGAGCGAAAATATAGAGGACTTTTCTTACAATGGACACAAGTGTATGAATGCAGAAGCACATTTGTTATTCTGCAGACATTTATGTGAAGCAAACAGAGCATTTTGTTTTTTGTGCTGGATAATAAGGTTTCCATTAAAACATCACATTTCATGTTTAAACATCTCTAAGAAGCATTTGTAATAGAGTGCCACAGTGAAACTCATTGTGACCAAAATAATTTATCTCTCAAGAAAGATTTGAAAGACCTCACATGCCTTGTTCATATATCTCTATTTGCTTTGCCATCAGAGACAGTTTGGGCGGAAGAAACCAACCTTTATTCCCAATTTTTGTGATTGGATATCAGAAAGCTCTTCATGCTCCCCCCCCCAAAAAAAAAATCAGAGACATCTCACAACAATTTGAGGCCCATTATCTTTCATTAAGTCCATGCCTGAGCAAGGCATGAACCATTTAAAGGTTTTTTTTTTAATTCAAATGTGTTCTCTAAAAGCTGTAGTTATACAGTATATTGGATCGATTTAGAATTTCATAGCCATTTTTTGCAAGTGAAATAATATTTGCTTTTTTGGATTTCCTGTGGAAAAAAACCCAAGGTGAAAACCATAAAGAAACCATGGCCTGAGGTGAAATATTTTGAGAATCTACTTTCTTTGGAAGGTACTGTAATTTAAAATTGCATTGTCATCCATAATACTTGTTTTAATTAGAATGATACACTTTGAAGGCTTTTTGCTTCTTTGTGTTCTTAGTTACAGAGATTTTCAATTAAGTCAAGCCATAAGCTTTATTTCTAGAAAGAGAAGAGCTTTAGAATGTAAATAACAGATTCCACACAACTGTTTTTTAAAAATACATCTAACTCATTAAAAATGCTCATAAAACAAGAGCCAAGAGATGTCAAGATTTCCCATTTCTAAACTTATGATTTGTTTGTATCTGGCCCAAAAGAAGATTTTGCACAAGGAACCTGAGAATTCTCTCTGCTACTGGGCTAAATTGCCCAAATCTCATTGATGAGATTATATGGTAAGCATTCCTCAATCCCTTAGAGAAATTTCCACTTTGATGCCAAACTGAGATAGGGGGAGTGCAACCCTGTTGATACTCCTGGACCTCTAGGTGGCTTTTGACACCATCGACCATGGTGTCCTTCTGGATAGGCTGGCCGGGTTGGGAATTGGAGGCACTGTTTTGCGGTGGTTCCAATCCTTCCTGGCTGACCATGTCCAGAAGGTGGTGCTGGGGGATAGTAGCTCTGCTCCATGGTGTTTACGTCATGGGGTTCCACAGGGCTCAATACTATCCCCCATGCTGTTTAACATCTACATTGAACCACTGGGAGAGGTCATCAGGAGGTTTGGGCTGAGGAGTCAGCAATATGCTGATGATACTCAGCTCTACCTCTCGTTCTCCACCAATCCAGGTGAGGCGGTTTCTGTTCTGAACTTGTGTCTGGACCAGATAATGGACTGGATGAGGGTTAATAAATTGAAACTCAATCCAGACAAGACGGAAGTGCTGTTAGTGGGAGCTACATCTGACAGGCTAGAGGGCCATTTCCCTGTCCTGGATGGGGTTGCACTCCCCCTAAGGGACAGGGTCCGTAGCTTGGGGGTGCTCTTGGACCCCGGTCTTACTCTGGAAGCCCAGGTGGACTCGGTGGCCAGGGGTGCCTTTCTCCAGCTGTGGAATATATACCAGCTGTGCCCCTACCTAGATGAATGGAGCCTTATGACAGTTACGCATTCACTGGTAACATCCCGTATTGATTACTGTAATGCGCTTTACGTGGGGCTGCCTTTGAAGATGGTTTGGCGATTGCAGCTGGTTCAGAATCGTGCTGCACGGCTGGTGAGTGGTAGGGCCACCAAGGAACACATCACACTGATTCTGTATAACCTTCACTGGTTACCAGTTGCTGCCTGAGCCCAGTTCAAAGTGCTTGTTTTGACATATAAAGCCCTAAACGGCTTAGGACCTTGATACCTGAAGGACTGCCTCCTTCCATATGAACCTACCCAGCAACTAAGATCTAGTCAGAGAGCCCTCCTGAAAGAGCCATCCCTTAAGGAGGTGAAGGGGATGGCTTGCAGGAATAGGGCTTTTCCAGCAACTGCCCCCAGACTTTGGAATGCCCTCCCAAATGAGACTCGCCTGGCACCAACGTTGATATCATTTCGGCGCCAGGTAAAAACCTTCCTATTCCAAAAGTTTTTAAACTAATGATTGTGGGTCCTGATGGCAATTTTTAGTGGTATGCTTTTAATGTATTGTATTTATTGCATTTACTGGTTTTATTGTTCTAATTTTATTGTATTTTGATGTTTTAATTGTTTTGATTGTGAGCCACCCGGAGACCTTTGGGTAGTGGGTGGCATACAAGCTATATAAATAAATAAATAAATAAATAAATAAATAAACTAAGATGATGCCTGTGTGTTTGTATAGGTCTTTATGTCACATTTTTCTTAGTTTTTAGAAATCAGAATCCAAATCTACATATATTATCTGCTCCATAAAGTAAATGTTATCCCACAAAAATCCTTGTTTTAGTTTGGACCATTGCCAACCTGGATGGGATTTTGAGATCTGCACTGTAGATTTTTCAAAATATGGCTGAGGTGGAGTCAAATCTGCCATATTTTATATGTGTTGTTTTAAGCTGATATCACATAATTTTGCTGGCTGTGACATTTTTAGGGGCTAAATTACAGCATGCCTGTGCAATCAGCAACTTTCAGGCTCACAGCTTGAATAAAATTATAAATAGTAAGGAGAAGCGCTCCAATTCCTAATGAAATGTACAACATTATACAAGGCCAGCTCATGCATTTGCATGGTCTAATAATAAACACCTTTTTATTTGCTCAGGCTGCTGTTACTGAGAAATGAAAGCAAGTGAAAGAAAATAAGAGAACAGTAGAGACAAAATGGCTGAAAATGCTTTGCTAGTTGATATGGCTAGCAGCATCCTTAGTGAGGTCAAGGTAGTAGTAAGAGCTCACAATTTGTGTCACATTGCATTGTGGGAGATTCCTATGAAAATCCCAGCCTGGGGTAAAGGAGGGATTCAATCAATCAATCAATCAATCACAAGGACCTTTATTGGCATACATTAATATAAAACAGATGCAACAAAATGAAAGATAAGGGGTAGGAAATAAATAAATAGTTAAAAATGATTAAAAGATTGGGTTAATAGCAGGCCTTGGCCCCAGACTATTTACTAATATGTAAAACAGTGGCCAAGTATTCAGCCACTGAGGCTGTTAATTCCGGAAGTTTGTCCACAAGAAGACACTTTGTTATACTCTCCGGGGAACCAGAGAAATTAGAAATATAAGGGGTCAGAAGGCGAAGGCGAAGCGTGTGGTGGGAGGGGCAGGAGAGAAGGATATGAGAGTTTGAGTCAGGTTCCAGTAAACATAGTTTACAGAGTCTCTTCTCAAATGGAAAGTTGTAGTATCTTCCTGAAAGAACTGCTGAGGGAAGGATGTTCAATCTAGTGAGCATAAAAGCACAATGCAGGCAAGGATTAATGAGATGTTTCATATAATTTGCTCCTAGTCCTGGAGTTGGCATCAAGCCATAAAAATGAGGAGAACACGTTGGATTGAGCCCTGATGAAATGGTTTGACACTTTATATCCCAGAATCTTTGGTGGATGATTTTGAGGATTTAGGATTCTTTGCAGTTGATTAGGGAGTCTAGGTCGATTCCAATGCGATGAATTTTGGACTGGATAAATTGATACCATTTTGAGACATAAGGGTCTCTTAATAGTTCATATACATGGGAGTTGGAGTCAGGGTGAAAATGAATACGTAGCCAAAACTTAATAGTGACTGTCCAAGCAAAAGTTGATGGCAAATGGAGTCCCAGTTCGTTAGCAATGGTATAAAGATTGATCATATTTGGAACACCTAAGATGCGACGAAAGAAGGTGGCAGCAGTCCAGTCGATTTCGGAGTTGACAACTGAAATCCAGATCGGGATCCCATATAAAATATGGTTTATAATTTTTGCCTGAAAAATCTGGAGGGCAGCAGGAACATATTGGTTTCCGGTGTGGAAATGGAACCGAGAGATAGCAGATAGATGGTTATTTATAGCTGATATAGCAGCCCTTTGATGATGAGACCAGGACAGTTGATGGTGGAACAGGAGACCCAAGTATCTGAAGGATCTCACTTGCTCAACAGGTTTCCCGTCGACTTTCCAGGAAAGAAGTTTCCATGATTTGGAGAATATCAAGATTTTAGATTTATTTGTGTTAATAGTCAGATCATTCTTGGAACAGAATTCTGAGAAAGCTGACAAGAGGCGAAGGAGGCCCTGTTTGGAAATTGAGAGGAGCACAGTGTCGTCCGCGTAGAGTAGTATGGGAACTGGAAGTTGATTCAGTCATGGAGCATAACTATCAAATTTGGCTAGATGACCTGGTAAATCCGACAAGAAGAGATTGAAAAGGGCAGGAGCAAGAAGGCAGCCCTGCTTTACCCCTTTGGTGACTGGAATCTTAGGGGTAAGGAGGCCTTCATGATTTAGGCGAACTTGACAGCTATTTGCAGAGTGGAGCTGATGGATCAAGAATAGCAGGCGAGGGTCAATTCCCATATTGGTAATTTTGGACCACAAAAGAGATCTATTGATAGAGTCGAAAGCTCCTCGAAGGTCAATGAATGCTGCAAAAATTTTGCCTTTGAAATGCTGGGAGTATTTTTCTGCCAAAAAGTATAAAATGAGAGAGTGGTCAAGTGTAGAATACCCAGCGTGGAAGCCCACCTGTTCTTTGCCTGGAAAGTTGAATTTGGACATCCAGTCAGATAGATGTCGTAGAAGATGTTTAGAGTATAACTTCCCAATTACTGAGAGTAGGCTTATGGGTCGATAGTTGATGGGTATTTCTGGGTTGCCTTTTTTTAGGACTGGAGTGATGATAGAAGATAGCCACGAGTCAGGAAGTATCCCAAATTTGTCCACGAAGGTGAATAGGCAGGATAGAGGTTCAGCCCACCAGAGTGGATTAGCTCTTATGAGATCAGCCAGGATCCCATCTGGGCCTGGGGCCTTACCAAGCTTCATGCTGGCTATGAGTTCGAGAATTTCTTCTTTGGTGACTGGGGGCCAGGCGGGTTCATCAGGGGGCATTAATGGGACGGCGGAGAGGTCTGGAAATATCGAGTCCGAAAATAGATTTGAGTAATGTACAGTCCAGTCCGAAGCAGAAATTGGTGGGGTTAGAGCTGCATAAGAGGAGTGGTTCTCTCGTGAGACCAAGGCCCAGAACTCTTTCGTGTTCTTTGAACGAGTTGCATGTAGCAGTCTAGACCAGTTGTTCAGTGCATGGGTGTGTCTTTTCTCAACTAATAAAGCTTGGCAAACATTCTTAGCTTGAAGGTAGAGGGCTGATGACTCAGAAGAATAGTGGGCACGTAGCCGTTGGTAAAACCAGCTGAGATTTTTCTTGGCGGCCCAGCATTCATGGTCAAACCAAGGAGCAGCTCCATTAGATTTCCTAGGTAGGGAGGGTGCAGCTGGTTGATTAAATAAGGAATTGATAGCTGATTCATATGCCTGAATGACCTTTGCAGGAGAGTCAGCCAGGAGAATAGATTGTCTTAGATATAAAGCAGAAGCTGTAGTGGACCACTCAGTGAATGAGTTTTGGAGTTTGTTGGTCCATCTTAATCTTCGGTGGTGGGGGTGGGGGCTCAGGTATATGCTCCAAAGGGCGATAAGAGGGCTGCTGAAGGGACATTATAGTAGGGAAATGATCACTTTCGGAGTGGATGCCAATCTCAAAGTCAACAATCTCGAGAGGCAAGTCAGGAGAGATGAGAATATAGTCCACGACACTAGATCCTCTGGGAGATAGAAAGGTAAACTCTCCATGAATGTCACTTATAGTAGAGCCATTGAGGATCCTGAGATAATATCTAGTGCACAGATCCACCAGGTGGGAAGCCAATTGGTTGATCACAGGGTCTTTGGAAGATCTGTTGGCTTGGAATGAGGGAGGAATCAGATCAACATTATCCCAGTGCATATAAGCAGCAAGTCTGTCGTTGTTAGCGCCCAATCTGGCATTCAGGTTGCCTGCAATAATCAGTGAGGCTAGAGGATAATTAATAGTTAGCGAATCAACGTAATTCTTCAGGTCATTCCATACCAGAGAAGAAGAACTGGACTCAGGAAATGGAGGAACGTATACATTTAGCATGAGTATCTGTTCGGAGAGACATTTAAGCAGGAAAGCTTGAGCATAAGGGGGCATGTCCAATAGTTGGTGAGCAATGATATTGGAGGTCCGATTCAACAGACAAGAAAGGCCTGCTTTAGGGCGTCCCTTTGGGTGAGATTTAAAGGCAGGAAGAGTGTAAACAGTAAAACCAGGGAAACAGAAGTCTTTTGTAGACCATGTTTCTTGGAGAAGTATAATGTCGAACGATCTGAGGTAGTATATAAAATCTGGATCAAGGAGGGATTCAGTTCAGGCCAGATCAAGCCATTCAGAAATGGAGCCCCTCTGAATTAAAACCCAAATCCTACATCTGAAATTTTACTGAGGGTTTTTGATTTTATAGCAAATTGAAAATACTCATAGAGTAGAATTTGAGAGAAAGAGAAAATACATCAAATGTCACCTTGCATTTGATCTTTTTAGGAGACTTTAAGCAAGATATGCAGCTAACATATGCAGAACAATGTGCTCTCCACTGCCCACAGCTCATATGGGAATAATAAAATTCATTTCTTTTGTGAGATCTCATTGTTCTTTGGACCTTTGTCACCGTACATGAGAAAGTTAATTCATTAAATATTATATGAACAAATTCTGCCATGCATATGAGAAAGAAAGATACACATTGCCCTCCCATGTGAGATGACGAGTTGAGACAAGGGTATGGGTTTAAACAACTTAGAGTTGTACCAAAAGTTCAAACACGACAAAGATGGAAATGTTAGGAGTTAGTTTTTAGATGTAAAGTTTCTTGGCAAGATGAAAAAATGCCACCATGTTCAGAGAATGGATGTCTTTCCAATTTCTTCTCAACTGAATCAAGAATCTGTCTGTGAAGATTCTCAGTCATGCAGGTGACGTTATCTGGAAGTTGAGTCATGGCAACTGATGTAGAGTAGCAAGTGAGCAAATACAGAAAGAGGGGAAAAGTTAAACTCAACATACAGTATATTTTTCCATCCAAAAGAGTCAAATGCCCTGATATAAGCCATTTCCTTTCCTTCTAAAAGGTTCAAGTAAATTCCCAGTAAGCACCATTTTGCAAAGAAGGATCTACACGGCATCCCTCTTGAGAGTAATTGAAAATGAGGCATTTTGCAGCAAGCATCTGTGCCTTCCCTTTAGCCTTCTATCCTGTTCTGCATGTGTTGTGCTCCAGTTTTGGGCATAAAAGAACATTGGCCCTGAAGGAACATGGCTGAGACCTCTTTCCTAATATAGATGGCCAAGAGTCTTTTGCCTTGAGTTGGATGGGACAGAAGCACTCCAAATTAATATAAATTTCTTGAGGATTAACAATCCAATACCTTCCAGCTGTACAGACAAGTACCTCAGTTGACAGAGTTAATCTAAAAGACACACTTATCCTAGGTATTTCCATCACCCTGTGGCCCCAAGTGGTAGCCACACCCCAACCCGTTCCCCACCATAGGAACTGCTGTTTGGCCCCTATTTAAGAGCCTTTGTACATGACCCCTAAACTCCGCTGCAAATGGCTGCCAGCTCCGGAGCTTACAATTGTTTCCCCACCAGCTCCGGAGTTTGCAGAAAATTAAGTGCGACCACACCCACCTAAGCGTGTCCCAGTGCACTTTTCATGTACCTGCTCTCGGTGGGTGAAAATCCCTGATGTGGATTTAAGGGAGTGAGTGCCAGGCTCTCCTAGCTTCTGTTTGTTGTTGTTTTTTGCCTCCCGCCCCTTTAAGAGAAGGAATCAGGACGACGACGGGGCTCCGGGCAGCTTTGGAGGTGAGCCTGCATTTTTTCCTCTCTCTTTTTCTCCCTCCCCTCACGCAGACAGGAGCAAGGAAGTGCGGAGTGGTGGGGATGTAGGAAGAGCAACAAACCCCCAAGATCTCTGGTCCAAATTTAAGTGGCCAGTGGATCTTAGGGGTCATGTGAAAAGGCCCTAAGTGTCTGGATTAGATGTACCTGTCACTATAGTTACTGTTTATCCTTGCACATGAAAGAGAATACATTACTGACTAGGCTGTTATGGGGATACAGTTAATACTGAGGCCAAGGGGATAAATAATGTGGTTAGCATTCTTTGCACAGGCAGGCGGGTGCAATTTGCATGTGAGGAAAATTGAATTCCATCTGAATTTCCGTAGCCTGACAAATTACCTCCATTACATCTTATATCTCTATTCAATTTAACAAATATTCTGGTGGTCCAGCATTATTTAACCATGATTAAACTCACTTAGAGCAAAATTATCTCCTCCCTCTTCCTGCCACCTTCTTTAAAACACCCTTTGAAGAGAAGTGCCAGGCCCACTTTCTTTCTTCATCTATACCTCCCCCACTCAGTCCCCACCAGAGGAACCCAGCTGGGTTGTAACCTTGACCAAATTAGCAAGAGAGAAGCATTCAGAAAGGATAAAACTTTTTTTTTAATCACACAGGGCAAAAGGTTTCTAGGAAGACGCTGCCAGAATGTAAGGCAGTGCAAAATAAATGTAAATCTACATTTTTATAAATGTTTTCTGTTTAGCGGGAAGGAGGAAGGGGATCAAATGCACAATGATTTTCACACTTGCACTCACAATCTAATGAACGTCTACCAACCTCCCCCCCCACAAACACACGCCTGTCATTACTATTACAAACACATTGTTACATGACTAATTGAGTGCATTGGAACAACTGGATAAAAGCTTTTTTGACCTGACCTTTTTGGGTCTGAGATTAGATACCAGCCAATTATCTTCTCTACTTGGTTATTTTAGTGATTTAACAATAATATGAGGTGGGAGAATGAATTTCATCCAGAAGTGTGATCCAGAGATACAGGCTGGACTTAATTTAAATGCATCCATATTGGGAGGACTTCTTCCAGCTGATATTATGTACAGTGCCAGATTCCACCACCCAGCACAGCCCATCATTGAAGGCACGTTTGTCATGGTTAGCCTCTTGTGCTGGCACAGCAAACAGTAATAATAACAAGATCAGTCAAAACCAACCAGCTGCATGACTTTAACATACCTGCCAAGTTTTGGATTTGAAAATAAGGGAAATTTACCCACCACAAGCCATCCCACCACCACAACCAAGCTCCAGTATCTTTCAAATTTTAAGATAGGTGTACAAACTATCTGAATACTGTATGTAAGTATGTAAAGAAACCTGATGTGTTATAAATTCCACAGGCAGCTGTTACTAAATTCTGTTATTCTCCTTACGATGTTCTTATGCCCAAATTCATCAGGCTATAATCTTTTATTCTTTCAATCACAAACATATGTCCACTTCATTTGTTGTTTCTCTGTAATAAAATGTCTTAGTCTTTTGAGTTCAAGTGAGATAGCCTTTGTCTGGGCAGAGGAGGCTCAATTCCTCCTCCTCCTCCTTCTTAGTCAAAGAGGGGACTTTGTTCACCCTTCCCTACTCAAGTTGTTCCTTTTGTCACATAGGCAGGCCAAAAAATAGCCCATCTCTGGTAGAGGCAGCCAGAGATCTGCATTTCTAAAGCTGTTTTCCAGGTTTTGGGAGCTTATCTTTATAGCAACTATAGAATAGTTCTGCTAACGGTGAATGGTCTGCCTGGCAGGTACCAGATTTTTAAAATCTTTGGAACATTTCTGAGAAAATAATAATCCAGGAAGATGGCAGGAAAGAGGGGTAAAAATGGGAGTTTCCTGGGCAATTGGAACTAGACATGGGCACGGAGTGGCAAAATTGTCGTTTCCGTTTTCGGTTATCGTTTCCATTATGTAACGGAAACGGTAACGATAATTACGCCACTCCACCTCGAACCTGACCCAAAAAAAGAAAAATTGGGTCAGGTTTTTTGTCATCGTTAATGGCATCACGGCAATCGTGCGATGCCAAGCAGCACAGAAAAAGGTTTTTAAAAGTTTTTTTTTAAAAAAACTGACTCCTGGCCAAAAAAGCAGGCGAAAATATGCCTGCCTGAGGACACCTACCAGAGGGGTGGTTTCGGGGGGCTGGCCTTCCTCCCTCTTCTCCTGTCCTGGGCTGCTTGCACCAGGCTGGGGGGGTCATCTGGCGACCAGAATTTTTCTTTTGAAATTGTGGTCAAAAAACACACCAAATCACCACAGAAACATGTGAAATTTATTTATTTTAAATGCCTGAATTTTAATAGTAGCAGCAGTGGGGGTTTTTAATAGCAATAAAACGTCGTATTGATTTTATTTTATTTTATTTATTTATTTATATTTTTTAGACCTGCCCATTTGGGCTGGGCATGGGATGGGACCATGCAAATTGTTTGAACCATTCCACCAATGGCATCACCAGGTTTTTGACTGACACTTCTGGATGTCTCGGAGGGCATAAAAAGCCAAGACACCTCCAGAAATCACAGTCAGGTGTATGGATGTGGTTGAGGGAGGAGGGCTGGCTGCTGGTGCTGGTGTGATCTGATCGAGATTGAGGAGGGAGGCTGGAGGCTTTAGGATTTAAGTTAGGCAGGCAGGGAGGGAATTGAATTTAGAAAATAATTTCTTTGATTCCCTGCAGCTTTGTCTGCTGAAGGGAATAGCAGTTTATTCTTTATTTCTTCTCTGGCAGTTTGTGAGGATTTTTTCCTGATATTGGATAAAGGGGGAGGTTTGACTGGGAGTGGGAGGTGTGGATTTATTTTAAAAATAGATTATATACTACCATTTATTTTCTCTGTTCCCAACTTCAATTTGCTTGCACACACACACATTTGGGGTGCAAGCCAAGAACAGAACCTCTATCCTAAGTGATATCCTAACTGCCCACTCGCGCGTCCACCCACGCCGCCACCCGCCTGCGGCCCATGCCGCTGCCTGCCCACTCGCCTGCCTGTGGCCGCCCGCCTGCCCGCTTACCCGCCTGTGCCTCTCCCCTGCTGCTGTCACCACCCGCCCATGGCCCCCCGCCACCGCCGCCCGCCCGCCCCTCCCCCCGCCTCCCGTCCCCCCCGCCCCACCCGCCGCCTAGGGCACAAAAACACCTAGTGCCGGCCCTGATTGCGGGACGCCCCTATGCTCTGGGGGAAGTCAAATCACACTAAATCGCAGTGGAAACGACAAACAACAAACGAAATGACAAATTTTTGAAATATTTCACGACAAACAGAAACGACCCAAACTGGACCCGTTCTGACAAACGAAAACTCGAAACGTCATTTTTTTCTGGTCGTGCCCATATCTAATTGGAACACTTGACAGGTATGGGCTTTAGTGATAATTCTAGCGAATGTTACTCTTCTGGCACCTGCTTCTTTTTAATTAGAGCTTGGTGAGAATGTTTGCTGCCTTTTTCTTTTGGTAATAACCTTTTTTTTAAAAGTTTTTATGAGGCAGTGGTGGTGAACCATTGGCACTCCGGATGTTTTGGACCACAACTCCCACAGTCCTTTGTCATTGGTAATCTAGGCTCGGAATTATGGGAGTTGTGGCCCAAAACATCTGGAATGCTAATGGTTCGCAACCACGGATAAGACATAAAGATAGATTTAAAAGGCTTCCCTGCCACCAGAGAAGAAGGGAGAGGAGTCACCAAAGAAAGAGGAAGCAGAGTGTCAGACCACCCCTCTAGAGAGAGGGAGACCTGAGAAGGAAGAATAAGACCCTCAAACAGAACCTATGGGGAAGACACCCAGATGCAGATCTTGGAAAGGAAAAGCCAGGTGAGCCTGGAGAACTGGGAATGGCTGAGCCAGGTGCCCTTGGGCAATTTCATACCAAGGAGTCCAGTGAAAAGTAGTGGAGTACCTGCACAGACTGGCTGGTAAAGAAATCCAGATGGCAAGAAAATGTGATAATATAAACTGGACCAGCATTGGGAACAAGGGCCAAGGCATGAGGAATGTGTACAAGTCCAACTGTTGTTCTCCCTCTTTCAGGTACAATATACTTCATTTTATTTCAGTCCATTGGTTGGATGCGTATAGATCAAAAGATGGAAGAGGGATGTCTTGCCAACAAACTTAGAACTGAATGGGGACCACAACTCTCTCTCCATAGATTTGATGAAAAGTATTTGTAGTATATAGCATCTGAACAAAGGGAACAGCAAATATCTCCCAGCTAGATCTTTAAAATATTGTAGAAATCCAACTTTCAATTTCCCTGTTTGTAGGAATGATTTAAGGTTGAAAATCTCTCTCTCTCTCTCTCTCTCTCTCTCTCTCTCTCTCTCTCTCTCTCTCTCTCTCTCTCTCTCTCTCTCTCTCTCTCTGATTCTTATCCTTAAGACCTACATCAAAAATAATTACTGTACCCTCCCCCAAAAGAGGACATTTCCCTGATGAGAATACTGTAGATGTTTGTAGTGAGTTTGGCCAGTGACGATGGATGACAATTTGTGTGGTTCATTTTTGATGGGAAGAACTTTGAAGGATAGCCTGTCACAGACTTCTGAGTGTTATGAAGGTGGGTTAAAGAGGGAGGAATCTGTGAGGTCCATCAAGAGAGTTAGAAAGAGAAAGAAAACAAGGTGTTTGTGTGGGGGGAGGGGTTGGTCCTATTTTGACTCTGTTGACACTATTCTCAGCCCTGTATTATGTGGATATCCAGATGCAGTACCAGTATCGTGGGTGGTAGGAAAGTTGAACACACATTCTTAGACAAACAAGATGGAATGTGTGTGAGAGAATATGGTATGCTGTTCTATGGACGAAGCAACTGGTATAAAATTAGGGAAGATTAACTAAAATACAAATGTAACAATACCAAATAAAAGAAAGGAAAGCTGTTGGTCAGCCAGCTAAAATATGGCCTACTATTGTGTTCCACCTTTTAATAACATGTTTTCTTCCTTTAAAAAAATCTATCAAAGTCCATTTTCAAGGGAAACTGGTGCCATCTAGTCCTGCACCCCTATCATATATAATCCTATTCTTGTGGAAGTGCCATTATTCCTTTTATAGACCTGTGGTGGTTTGAAGACAAAAATAATAATAGGAGCCTGTGGAAATAAGAGGTGGCAGCCAGAGGAGCACTCGAATCTCCAGAACAACATTTGCATATTTCTTCCTCAAGTTGCTGAAACAAACTTAAAATTTATTTGCATGTGAGACAAAGCAAAGCTGACAGCTTTATCCCTATCTATCACAGTTCTTATGGACATGGTCTGTCAGACCTGGGATTAAGTCATATCAAAGTTTTCACTCTGCAACTTGAAAGTGGGACTAGGGTTTATTATGAGGGTCATTTAAGGTACCTAACAGATGCTGCTAAATAATATTCTGCAAGAAAAAATCCACTCTTTTAAGTAATTTGGAAAACTAACTTCTTTGGATCTATGCTTTGGTGATTCCGCACATTTGAAGACAGTATTTCTAAGTTAGGTAGGTGTTCCACGCAGAGACCCACGAACACACAGGAATACTGTACAGGTATATAGATAAACAATTATGGGTGTCCCCAATGTGAACAGCTCAGGGTGGAGGGATGTGGTGAATGTTGATTGAGTAGCTGAGTGATGATTGGATAGCATAGTTGAACTCTTGTGGAAGTGAGATCTGGAGGTTTCAACAGACTTAAGCTGAGACTGGACTTTCTAAAGATAGCAAAAAGAGTTGAGGTTTGATTGCTGAGAGAGCAGAAAAGGAAAGCAGAGATTTGAATGTCTAGGGAGATCACAAAAGTTTAGAACAGAAAGCGGAATGAAATCAATAATCTGTGCTAGAGTTTATGAAGAAATATATTTAGATTCCATTGTTATTTTAAATCTTATTGCTTATAACCCACAACATACATTCTGTTCACAACTTTTTCCTCTGGTCCCTAAATAAAAATCCAGTTTAAACCAATCTCTTCTCGTTGTTCATTTTATATGTATGGAATGAGGATAGGGAATCTAAGCCACAAACAAAAGAAAGGACATTCACAGGACATAAAGCTATGCATTTCCACTTGGATTTTGAGCACCAAAAGGTGTGGAAAGGTGCCTTAGTGGTGCTGGTGGAAGACTGCAGAGTGTGTGACTCAGCTAAGGTACATATTAGTGGAAAGGTCAGCACCTCCTTGGGTAGGGACATTGCCCTTGTGTAATGACAACTAGATCGCCATGTTTCCATTGGCAGAATGTGAAAAGCATAGTAGAGTTTCTTATTGCCTTTTTTATTAAAATAATAATAATATCCCCCCCCCAAATTCTCTCTACTTACCAAAACTTACTTACTTACGAAACTTCCCTGTTTACCAAAATTCTCCCTACTTACCAAAACAAACATTGATGACAACCACTATATCGTAATTCAGAAAATATTCCCCATGACCATGTATCATAAGACTGAGTTTGTTCTTTTCTCTAATTCAGGTGAACTGGCATCACTCCTGGAGAGAACATGAGAGAGGATACATGTGGATCAGGATATACGATCTACATCAGATACACATGCTGGTAATATAATAGATATTGATTGACTCCTACCATGGGCATTTTACCGTTCTGTAGGTGTCCACACTTTTGTATTTAGGCCTCCTGGTAACCAAGATGGCATTATTGTTACATGATTTCCTTTCTGAGAGGATAAGATCCAGGCAGCCTCACAGAGAGATCCAGGTGAGTGCTAGTCTCAAAGTGCAAATGAAGACACAACATGAAATTACAATGAAAACTGTTCTTCATGCCATGAGCCTAGCTGCCCAATGACATCAGAGATGTTAGACCACATAAAAAAATCAGTTGAGCCAAAATGTCAAAGATTAATCAAAAGTCTAGGCAAAAAAGACACATCCTGATTCCAGATGATCTTGGTCACATGCCGGTAAATCTCATTTGGGGATTACAGAAGAGAAGGCTAGAGTTAAGATTTTTTAAAAAGCAGATTTTCTAACTGCAAACATGATCATTTTTTTTCTTTAAGCTGAATATCAACTTGTAGCTGTATGTGTTCCATTTGAAAATTGTCAGATAGCATAACCTGTCTGAAAATAGAGTTCCAAATATAACAATATTGTGATTATCCTCCCAGAAATCTTAAAATCTTTTTCTAAATTCTGGCATGAAATTTAAAATTAAAGCTACATATTTTTCACTGTTCACAGGACTATATTTAGACAATATGGCAAAATGCATAAAATTGTTTGCCTTAATTGGAGATTGTCATACTTTCAGTTTCATTTGGAATGCTCTAAGAGCTCTTAGGGTGTCAAACATTGTATGGATAATTAGTTTTCATTTTGAAGACACATATTTAACTAAAGGTGCTAAATCTGTAAGTTAGTTCTGGCACAAATTTTGTTTGGATACCATAAACTGGAAAAGAAAAGAGAGGAAAAGAAAGGAAAAGAGGAGGGTTGTAATTATTCCAGTGAGCACAACCTTCGGGTTCTGCGAATTGCTGGTAACAAAGTCTGACAGACCGCTAGGAAATGTGCTAACGATTATTGGCTGCAGCTTTGCTCTTGTATTCAGGTAGCAGCTGACACAGGCAACATCAAGGGGATGTGTGATGGCATCAAGCAGTCTTTAGATCCAACACAGAAAACTGCTTCTCTGAAGTCTTCTACAGGTGAGGTCATTTGGGACCAAGCACAGAAGATTGTGCACTGGGTGCAGCATTACTCCAAGTTATATTCTAGAGAAAATGTAGTAACTGAAGAAGCATTAAAGAACATCAAGCACCTCCCTGTCTTGGAGGAGTTTGACAGTGAACCAACTTTAGAAGAACTAAATGTGGCCCTGGATTCACTCACCTCCGGCAAGGCAGCTGTGAAGGATAACATCCCTGCTGAAGTTCTGAAGTGCTGCAAAGAGATTATTGCCACTGAATTGTATGAAATTTTCTGTCTCTGTTGGAGGATATGAAAGATGCTAATATCATCATGCTGTATTGTCTAAGGGAAAGTACCATATCGGTGGTGGACCTGTTGACTCTGAATCCACACTGAGGTGACTGTCGTAGGGAAGCTCCTTGCCCGTGTCATATTGAAGAGGCTCCAGGTGCTTGCAGAGACAGTTTATCCAAAATCAGTGTGGATTCAGAGTCAACAGGTCCACCACCGATATGGTACTTTCCCTTAGACAATTTCAGGAGAAATGTAGAGAACACGGGCAGCCACTCTTTGTAGCCTTTATAGACCTTATGAAGGCTTTTGACTTGGTTAGTCTGGATGCCCACCTCAACTCCTCAACATCATTAGGTCCTTCCCCGAGGTTATGAAGGGTACTGTAGTTTTTGACAGCTTAACATCAGATTCATTTGATATTAGGAGTGAACCAGGGCTGCATTCTTGCACCAACTGTATTTGGTATCTTTTTCACTGTCATGTTGATGCATGCAACAGAGAGTATTTATCTCTAGACTAGATCAAATGGAAAACTCTTTAATCTCTCTAGATTGAGAGCAAAGTCAAAAGTCTAACTGAAATGTTTGTAGGATTTCCTGTTCGCCGACGATGCTGCCATTACTACTCACTCTACAACAACTTATGGATTGTTTTTAGCAAGGCCTGCCAAGATTTTGGATTAACAATTAGCTTGGGAAAAAACAAGTCATGGGTCAGGATGTGGATTCGCTTCCTTGTATTACAATCTTTCCACAAGTGCTGGATGTTGTTCAGAACTTTGTGTACTTTGGGTCAACCATCTCCAACACTCTCTTTTCATCATATAATTCTGGCACACATTTTGTTTGGCTACTATAAATTGCTTGATAACATGTCACAAATCATAAAATCTTTTCAGCTTTCGCCATCTGACTTTCTAAATGTAACTGACATTCCCATAGTCTGCATCAAAACTTTTTAGTAATTCCTGGAATTGATAATTATTGGAGCTTATGAAATTCACAGTCTTGATGACGTTTTGTGTGACATTATCCATTTTTAAAGCTTTTGCATATAAATTTCCTTGATGTACATTGCAATGGTACTTCATTAAATATTAATTTTTGGTGGCAATTGCATCATCTTCTATTAATTTTACAACTACCTCTCTATTACCTACCATTCTGGGGCAGCATCAGTAATGGGACCAGATATGTAGACAATTGTCAGAGAAAATCACTTTAACATATCTTTTATGACTTCATATAAATCTCTTGCTTTAATTGCGTGTTTTAATGGTACTAGAGAAGCTATTTCTTCAGTGATGTTATATGTGTCATTGGTACTTCCAATAAAAATGGTAAGTGGAGCCATATTTGTAGCATCACTTGTGTCATCCTTCTCTAAAGCATAAAATTTAAAATTGGCAGCATTGCTCTTTAAGCGTCTTTCAATACATTTTCCAATATCTTCAGTTCACCTGGCTATAGGCTGGTGAGATAAACTGATAAATATCCCCCCTTTTCATGGCAAATTATATCTGCCACACTTGCATTGCTTAATAAACTCACAATTTTCCCCTATTGAATATGCTACCAGATAAGTAAGGCTTTTGACTTGGTTAGTAGGGATGGTCTTTTTAAATTTCTCCCCACGACTGGATGCCTACCTCAACATCTCAACATCATCAGGTTCTTTCATGAAGATATGAAGGGCAGTGTAGTTTTTTACAGCTTAACTGATCTTTGACATTAGAAGTGGAGTGAAGCTTATTTATTGCTTAATAAACTCATAATTTCCCCCATTGAATATGCTACCAGATAACAAAGGCTTTTGACTTGGTTAGTAGGGATGGTCTTTTTAAAATTCTCCCCAGATAACTAAGTTTTACAATAGTTGTAACTTTTAAAAAAATGTTGAGAAGGCAGACTTGTTTTCCAGTTCTGCTATTGTGTCCTTATGACACAATCCTTGAATTTGGCAGCATGTTTTTACATATAATACTTTTTCAAATTATAGTCTTTGAAAACTTGCAGAAATTCCCAACAAATTAAGTAGATTGCGTTACTATTTGCCTACTCCCAAAAAAGTAGTCACCTGTCCAATTTTCACTGAAAAATCTTCCTTCATAGGTTTTTTTTTTTTTGGGGGGGGACTGGGTCTGTTTTCTTTTGAAAGATTGTAGGTCTTGATTTTTTCTTTTGAAAGATTGTATAATATATATACTTGGATTTTATATAAAAATATATATATATTAAATTAATAATGGGCAAATGACTAGATTTACTTTTATTATGAAAATTAATTGATGAGAAAATAGTTTGTGCCCTTCCACATCTTGGTTGCTGATAGAGATGGGCACAAAACAGAAAAAATTTATTTTGTTTTGTTTTGTTTTTCATTTGGGGAGTAGGGTCATTAAAAAAATTAAAGGGGTCCAGCCAATGACAGCTTGGCAGGAGCCCTCTGATAATGGTTGTTGTTGGCAGTTTGGGGAAAGTGTGGGTCCCCCCCTTTTTTTTTTTTTTTTTTTTTTTTTTTTTTTGCTGCCCGAAGCCCCAGGTGATCAACGCTTGGGGTGGCAAAAAAAGTTTTAAAAGCCCATGGTTTTGCTGCACCCAATAAGGTGGGAGAACTGCAGGCTTTTAAAACTTTTTTTTTTTTGGCCCACCCAAGCCTCAATTAGCTGGCACTCAGGGCTTTAGGCGGCAAAAAATAAAGTTTAAAAATCCTGTGCTTTCCCCACCTGATCAGGCATGGGGAAACCACAGGCTTTTAAAACTTTTTTTTGCTGCCCAAATCCTGCGTGCCAGCTGCCCCCTCCCAAAGTTGCACAAGCACTATACACTACAGTAAACGAAAAATGAAAAAAAAAACACCTATAAACGAAATGAATTTTTTTAAAAAAATCATTTTGTACGAAACAACCCCCTCCTCCCCAAATGAAAAAAAATGAAACAAAATTGAATTTTTCCATTTCATGCCCATCTCTAGTGTGTAATCATCACTTCCCTAACTCTATACCTCATCAACCATTCTAAGAAGGTGCTAAATTCTCCAGGAAGAGGGGAGTTGTTCCTCAAAGGCAGAGAAGGCCCCACCTCACTGAAGTGGCAGCAGAAAGGGTTGGTGAGAGGCTGAGACTCTGCTACTGAAGGCCAAGAGTATAGACCTGAAGAAGTGGGGTGGGGGATAAAAGTTGTGAAGTAGACCTGGCACAGCCCCAGCAATTACCATTGGTGCTGCTACACTATGCCCAAACAAATCCAAAGGAAACAGGCCTCACCCCATGACCCCAAATCACCAATGTGTCTGGCAAATTCTCAAGTGCTGACAGGTGCCCAGTGCCTCATTAGGCCCTGGCATTAGAAGACTTCTTGCTGCATCTCATGTTGTTGCTGCATTGTATTTAATCTTTCTTTCTTTCTTTCTTTCTTTCTTTCTTTCTTTCTTTCTTTCTTTCTTTCTTTCTTTCTTTCTTTCTTTCTTTCTTTCTTTCTTTCTTTCTTTCTTTCTTTCTTTTTTAGGTGGTAATTCTGCCAATGAGTTGGTTTAGTTTAGGAATTTGGTGAATCTGGGTGAGTGGCCCGAGCTATGAGTTTGAAGCTCCTCCGTTTCACCTAGGAGACATCTCAACCAAGACTGACCAGATTGTATGTGGCATCTGGAGACATGTCCCTTGCCACCTGTTTGGCCTTGGGGAAGATGCACAGTCGAAGAACACCATGAAAAGAAGGGCTGAAAAACTATATGTGAGTGCTTTTCACCCAGAATCCTGAGAGAGTTGCTGCAAGTCAGAAATGTTTCACAGTGCATAGTTGTAATTCTGATAAGGATAGAGCCATGTCATGGTGTCCTCTTACATGACTTCACCACTAAAGTTACCTCAGTGGCAGATGGAAGAATTGCAGCATTGTTGGTGTCATCTCTCTCAAATCAAACCAAAATGCATCTTCAGTAATCAGGTGCCTGGCTGGACCTGGTTCTTGATATGTCAGGTGGTGAGGGAGAACTTTTCAGCGTTGCATTGTCTCTCTAAATATGAATCCTACAATCATCAGAGCATAAATTTCAAGTTAATTTTTAGAAACCTTGATTTCCAATCATGGCATCTAAAGCCTTGTTGTAAGCCTCTCCATAAATGATTGTTCCAGTAAGTATGTTATGAATATTATATGCTTGTAATTTTGCCCTTTCACTATAAGTTGACTTTCCATCGAACTAAAACACAGTCAAGGACATAAAATATGCATGATGGGTGACATCAATTAGAGTTCTCCACAGTGTATTTCCTGCCCTTTTGTCCAAGGCATGTTTCCATGCCTGCAGCACACTGATCACCTGCTAAATTTCCTGGATTCTCTGCTTGCTGTGTTTACTTTCCACATATTTCAGTTAATGAATTTTATCACTCCATAACTGCTGTTCTTCAGATCCTGCCTCCAGACATGCTGCCAGATTCAGACTGGATGCTATTCTCCTGCTCTGTATTTTGCTGCATTCAATTTAGATTTGGAAGAGTAGGAAGGATGTTTCATGAGGTGTACTTTTGTCAAAGTAAATATGGCCGGTTTTAGGCTGCTGTCTTAAACATGGCTGGAATCCAGTTGAATAATTGTGCCAGTGTTAAGTTCATCAGACTAAATTTCAATGCCAAACTGCCACTAGATTAAGAAATTCAGTAGCCATTATTATTATTATTATTATTATTATTATTATTATTATTATTATTATTATTATTATTATTATTATTATTATCATCATCATCATCAACATCATCATAATCACACAATAAACAAAATAACTATGCTGGATTTTGTATTACAAATCACTAGTCGGACACTTCCCAAGTGTTTAGGACTATGTGATGTATCGGCAAATTATGCGAGCAGATCTCAGTAAGGTGGCCTTCTGCAGCTGACTGATGGTGATTTTTATTTTTATTTTTATTTTTATTATTATCATTACTACTACTACTACTACTACTACTACTACTACTACTACTACTACTACTACTACTACTACTACCACCACCACCACCACCACCACCACCACCACCACCACCACCACCACCACCACCACACACCAAGTTACGCTACCAAATTCCTCCAATCAACTCACAGAAATTTACGACAGAGATCCCACCAATGGATGCTGGAATATGAAAATAATTAGATTTTGACCTCTTTGTCTGAGGAATCAATTTCTATTGGAGTAGTAACATTTAGCATGTGAGTAGGGATTAATGAACTCAGTTTTTGTTCACTTTGTTTGATCTAAAGTGATCTGCTCCTTTGCATTTTTTTTTCAAATTTTGCAACTCCCTGGATGTTTGATGCAGTCCTCCCATTTAAAAAAACATAAGCATACATTTAAAAGAAAATATGTTTACATGTATTCATGTAGTGAGAAAATATTTTTGAAAGTTATTGTATCGGGATAAACAGACATTTTAAAGCTTTTACTACACCTTACCTTCTTTCCCCTTTAAAAAGTTGTTCCAGGGCATCTCTGTTTTGACTTCAGTTACATAACTAAGCTCTCACTATTGGTTCAACTGATGTCCATGGTACTGGTATTTTTCAACCTGCTGCATACTTTCATTTTGGATCTTTAAGTGCATTATTTGGATCAATCCTAAAAAGCAAAAACAAAACAAAACAAAAAACAAAACAAAATCCCAAAAGCAAAATAAAACAAAATAGTTTGAAGTGATTGGCAAAGTCCTGGAGACTGTGAACTGAGGGTTGATGGGATATAAGGGAGATAGAAGCATTGTTATCATCAAGAATGGCCCTCATCATGACTTAACATGTTCATGAGATGGAGAACTGTGCATGCAGTTTTAAGTATAGCTCAGCTAGATTTGTTTTTCTTGTTTCTTTGGGAAAGCTCTACACTGCCTTGAACCCTGTAAACTTTGTGTATGTTGTCTAATGATGGTTTTGTAATCACTGCTGATTCTGTTGTCAAGGTGTTATGCTTTGCTACTTTTGCTTTTCAATAAAGCTGTGAAGGTTTAGTCAACCTGTGGTTCATTCAGACAGCTCTGTGGGCTTTAAGGTACTAGACCTAGTGTCTGAGGATGCTTGGAAATGTAGAAACACTTTGGGTTGCTTTGAGCTTTATGCAGAAGCCATAACCTGCCTGTGTACTTTGTCCCTGAGCACCCAGGAGTAAAGGAATCTGTCACTACCACATTTCAAACAGCAACCACTTTTTGTTTTGAATCACCTTCTGCCCTCCCCCTGGTTCACATGATCACTGAAGCGATTCAGCATTCCGCACTTGGGCTGCTCTGATCCCCATTCATTGGGGGAAGGGCGCATTTGCCACCCCAGTCCCAGACTTTGGGTGCGAAAACTTTGTGCCCATCCGGGACTTCTTGCCTGGGGACTGGAGTCTATAAGTAGGCTCCCGCCCCCTCCCAAGCCTGTCAGTGGCAAGATCCTCAGCCCTGCCCTCCCCCCTTTGGTCAGAGAATGAGATTAGCTGGTTGCCTTCTGGGGCCGGATGGGAATTTTTGTGGCTACTCAGATTGGCCGTGAGTAGCCACACATTTTCGCCCATCCCATTCTCCTCACCTCGGGGATGGGCTTCTTTCCCATTGGTCACTAACTTGGTGGGTAGTGCAACTGGTAACCGAATTCAGGCAAAGCTCTAATTAGGCAGCTCATTCGGAGATATACAGCCCTCGAATTCAGTCAATCACCATTGGCTATGTCATCAGACAATGATTGTTGGAATATGAATTGAGGCATCTCGAGGGCTGTGCTGGGCTTCCAGATTCGCCCATCCTATCGCGATGCCCAACAGGTGGGCAGCTGCTCACCTGGGTGAATTTACCTGTATATCGAGCTTGTTGGCTGAAGTATTGCATCTCATCTCATTACCAGTTGATTAACCAAGTTAATAAGTTGATAAGTTATAAATAAAGTTGTGGCCCGTTGTACCCAAAAGCTGAAGTTGTCTCGCCTCTTTATTTCCAGGCTTGGGGGGCAAGGCATTTTCTCATGAACCGGTTTCTCCATCCACACTTTGCTAAACCGCTTTTTGTTTTGATTTTGTCCATCATTTTCCCATCATCTTCTTCTATTGTGGATTTTTCTTTAAGGGTAATGTCATGCCGTTGTTCTTCCATTCTAAGTAATGTAGCCAATTTTCCACTTTTGCGACAGCAGGATAAGGCATACAGAGGAAAAAAGGTGCATGGTATCCACAGTTTCAGCCAAATTGCTCCCAAAAGCGGTCTAGAAATCTGTTTAAAAAAACACCATCCCTGATGGCTGTCACAAGAAAAACCGACACAGTGGCTGAAAGGGGGCATGGCCAAGGGGCTCCACGGAAAAAGCGATTGGAAATGTGGTAGGTGATTTTTAAGGTGATTTGACTTTAAGCAAAAGGCAATTCAAAACCTAAGTGTGGTAGTGTGCTTGGGAAGAAGGAGCTAAAGGAGGCATTTCCCAAACTGTGCACTGACTTCCTGGACATAACACATCCAGGTAGAAGGAGCAGAATGTGACTAAGTGGTAAGTGGATCCCTCTGTGTAACCTGGGGAAACAAACCCTCACAGGAATATTGACATAATAATTGACTGTTAAAACATTTAGCTTCTGTGCATGAAATGAGGAACAGCACTGTGCAGTTTTTCACCTCAGACAGCAAAAAGTTTTTTTGCCAACTTGGAAGGAAGGAAAAAGAAAGGCAGCAAACTTCCCCTCCATCATAAACCTTTTCAATCTTTTTATTCTCTCCCCATAAATCAGAAAATGAAGGTTCCGCTCATATGTCCTGAATAAACGTCTCCCTTTAATAACCCTTTTTTAAAAGGAAAAGAAGAACAGCAGAATGAGGCAGGAAGAATAATTGGTTAGCACTCATATATATTTCAGAGCAGAATTTTAGGTTTTTCTTAGGGAAGCTCTGTACTTAGAAGATTTGATCTAGCTAGCATTCACAGATTTAATTACTCAACAAGAAAAATTTAATTACTCACACAGAGTTTTTTTTTAAAAAGTAAACATTCCAGAGCTTGTTGAGAATTTTAATTCTAGTCCTGACTTGGTAGTCATTCAAAGAATAATTGTCTATATTTAATGAGACAGGCCTAAAATCCACTGTGGATTTCCCCCCTAAACTTGGCAGAATGGGGAAGGGATATTAGTTTCAGGTTGGCAATTCAGTCTGATTTCACCCATGGACCTATGACCATGATACAAAAACTCTCTAGATAATCTCTTCCTCCCACCACATGTTCAGCAACTTTTTATAGTGTTTGTTTTTTTCTCTAAAGCTGAATTAAAGCAGATTTGAAGTAGTGGCAAATCAGTGACATCATAGATTCAAGTCAGAGAACATGGTGGGGGAAGGAAGGAGAGAGATCTTTAAGATGAATTTATACATGATTGAAGAAAGATACCGAGAAAAGGACCTTAAGAAGCCAACTAGAAAAAAAAAGATGAAGAAGGAAGAGAAGATTCAAGAACACTGGATGGTCCCGGGGGATGGGGGTGCACTTTGTAGTGTTTGATGGTATTATTGTCTATTGTATGTTTGTATGTTTGTTAATTTTATAATTAAAAAGAAGAAGAAGAAAGGTACCATATTTTCCCATCTATAAGGCATTCCCATGTATAGGATCCCCCCTACCACTTTTCAAACCCAAAATTAATAAATCTTGATAGAAAGGAAGGGGAGGAGAACCCAAACTGACAGCAGTGATTGAGCTTGGCAGAGTCCCTGCCCCACTGAGGTTTCCATTCCTTTCCGGAAGCTCATTCACTGCCATCAGTTTAGATTCCCTTCCTTTCTGGCAGCTCATTCAATGCCCTCCACCTTCCCAAGATGCCTCTCTGCTTTGCTTTCGTGGTGATCGGAGCCCGTCTTTTCAGCGGGGAAAGGCTCACTTCTGTGTATAAGATGACCCTCAATTTTTAGGCTAACAAGTCTAGAAAAGTATCATCTTATACACAGAAAAAAATGGTAGTTTAAACACTAGAGTTGTGATGCATTTTTATTAAATGTAAAATATTAAATTTTGCATTAAATCAATATGTAATACTTGAAAAGATTACTTCTCGGCATAGTGTTTTAGCCTTTTCCCCATGATTCTTTATATTTGGTTTAGCAATATTAATGTGACCTTTATTTTTAGCAATATTGATGTGTGTGCTATTTTTAAAACCATTCATGGGGTGTCTGTGGGGGCCAAAATTTCTTCTTCAATTTCTCCCCTGTAAAAGAAGATATTTTTTTGCCTCATTCTCAAGATTTCTACAACAGCTCTTTAATTACCTTTCAAGATATTCCGAGAGTACCATAATTGTGCAGTGAATGAAAAACACCTTCAATTTCCCTCCTTTCTTTCCAGCATTCTGAAGTCCCCCTGGCTGCCTGTATATTCTGGTTTGGGAAAAAAAAGCCCTGTGAAAGGAGTTATCTCAGGATATGTTCTCCCTGCCTTTTTAAGTACCACCCAGAAAGCCACAGAAGCTTCAGAACATCAAAGGAATACTGGTGAAAGAGAGACCCACACAGTTATGCAAAATAACCTTATAATTGAAATGACAGGATCTCACTGCTGCCAAGATTTTAGCTGAGACTGGCTATGCTGGCATACTGAGAAAAAAGCGAGGAAATATAAAGAGAGAACTAAAGCAAAAGAAGACCTTGAAGATAATGGTGGTGTATTATTGCATGTGGATGACCACAGAAGGCTGTCCAAGGCATTGGGAAGGAAATATGAAACACAGGAATATTGCCGTCATGGAAAATGGAGGAAGCCATGAGATAACAGGGACATGGGAAGAAAAAGAATACAGTGGGCCCTCATATAAAAAATGGTTTTTAAAACATAAAATCTGTACAACATAAAAAATTCCGGAGATAGAGGAAATTTGCTTAACAGATTTGCCTATGGGGCAAATCTGTACAACATAAAAACGGTCGTGATTAGGGATTACTCCATTTTCAATGCATTCCCATGGGAAATTTGTATAAAGGAAAAATTTGCTTAACAGAATTTCATTTTGAATGAATCAATTCCTTTATACAAAGTACCTGTGTACTTTGACAACAGAAGAGTTGTAATGTTGTTACACTTATTTACAGAGTGAGTAGGCTGGGCTGTGTGTGCTAATTGTAGCAGAGTGGGATATGAGTGCAATCAATGTTCTGGGTTGTGGGGAAAAGAAGTGCCATTTCCAAAAGTATCTTAAAGAAAGTCAAGTTTACAGTTTTCTGGCTGGGGCCTTTACCAGTATAACACTGCTATTTGCTTCCAAATCCATGCGTTTGGGGAAAACACATTTTGAGACCAAAGGGACAGAACCCATTCAGAGATTTAGATTTATTATTTATTTATTTTAAAATATTTCTACCCTGCCTTTCTCCTTAAAATGACTGAAGACAGCTTACATGATTAAAAAGACAATAGTTTTAGAACAATCAGTATACAGATACATATTTTAAAAGAATTAAATGTACTGAAATGATAAATAAAATCAATGCTAACAACATATTTAAAGCAAGGGAATGGCAGAGAAGGCCCTTTCCTATGTCCCACCAAGCACACCTCTGAAGGAAGTAGGTCTGAGAGAAAGGCTTTCCCTGATGATATGAATGCCCAGGCAAGCTGGGGGAGAGAGAGAGAGAGAGAGAGAGAGAGAGAGAGAGAGATTTAGTAGCTTGGAACCAAGCTGTTATTGTGCCTACTGATTGCACAACTTGTTGCACTTTCAAAGAAAACCATAAGATAGAGTTAGACAAGGAGTGCTGGCTGTGTGAAATGTTGCACAAACAGCTGTACTGTCAAAAGTATCTGGTCCTGTTGTCCAACATGTCTCATGAAAAATGATTATTCTTTTCTGAAACCATTTCATAGTCTATAGCGCCATCATTTGTCCGACCAAAAGTGCATGATGGTCCAATCTGGTATCACCTTCCCATATCATGGCACATAGGAATTTACATCGCAAAGCTGCCCAAAATAATATTGGCCAACCTATGTAGAAAGTTTTCATATTAACATTAAAAATCAAAACAAATCAAAGATTAATACAGAAAGGAAGCAGAGGAGACTTCTGGGTAAGCATATACACAGGTCACAGGAAATCCAGAAAGAAGCTCATTCATCCACTTGTTCGATTGGTCAGAGAGGGAATGCTTTTGCCTAGGCTGCTCCAAAGATGCCACTGTTGAAAAGATGTCAAGTTCAGAAGCCTTCCTTTGTTTCTGCAAATGTGTTATTATATTCAACATTCATTTGGTAACCCTCAGAGTACCAAGACTGCATTAAGTATAAGGAGCCGCTTTTAGAAAGCAATCATGTAAAGGCCATCTTTCTTCTTCTAAGAAGGACCAATTATTCATAATTCATTCTGGGCAGATGTTTATAGCTCCCTTCTACAAACCACTTAAGCAAGCCCACTTGCTCCTAATTGGCTCAGGTGGCTTAACTGCAAGTAAGTGGCCTGCAGATTGTAGCCTTCATAACCTCTTTTAGTACTTTCATAAAACCTCCCTTGGTAATCTCTTCCATTACCTGACTGTTTTTTATGGTTCTAAAGCCTTCCTGATATTCTATCTGCATTTCTCCCCACTTCTTAATTAAAGAATATTACCACTTTCCTCCCTCTCTGTGGCCATAATGGCAATTGATCCCCATGGCTTTCTACATTGTTTTATGTATGTAAAGGAGTGTCCCTCTTTAGCTTTCTTCTCTCCTATCTTAACCATTTTCTGATACAATCCATTTCTCACCGCAGGCCAAAGTTGTTCTCTGTTCAGTTTGTCTTGCCTCCCTGTTCTTAACTGTGATGGGGAAAGATACAGTGGAACCTTGTATAAAGGAATTAATTTGTTCCAAATGAAATTATGTTAAACAAATTTTCCTTTATACAAATTCCCATAGGAATGCATTGAAACGGAGTAATCCCATTTTTATGTTGTACGGATTTTCCCCATAGGCGATTATGTTAAGCAAATTTCCCCTATCTCCGGAATTTTTTATGTTGTACAGATTTTATGTTATACAAGCTGTTTGTTATACAAAGGTCCACTGTATTCTCTGGAACTGGGATGGCAATCTTGGTGGCCCACAGGTCATATTGAAACCAGCTCCTCTTCCCATCAGTATTTCAGCACAGTGTCTATAACCCAGCTAAATTTAGGTGTCTGTTCTGTTGTTGTTGTTGATGTTGTTGTTGTTGCTGCTGCTGCTGTTGTTCCTGTTCTTGTTCCTGTTGTTGTTCTTGTTGTTCCTGTTCCTGTTCCTGTTCCTGTTCCTGTTGTTGTTGTTGTTCCTGTTCCTGTTGTTGTTCCTGTTGTTGTTGTTCTTGTTGTTCCTGTTGTTGTTCCTGTTGTTGTTGTTGTTGTGTGCCATGATCTTGGAATTGATTTATAGTGACCATAACAGGGATTTCAAGGTAAGTGAGATGTATTTTAGGAGTGATTTAACCAGTCCCATACCCCCAGTGAGTTTCCTTTGGTGAACAGGGATTCCAATTCAGGTCTGCTGAGTCCTAGTCTGTCACTCAATCCACTATAGCACACCAGATATCCAAATTTAAATGAAGCAAATATTATACCCTCCCTTTCATCCATAGGAAAAACCAAGAGGTTTTCAAGAAAAAAGAGAGTTCCTATACTCAGATATTTTCACTGGGTTTTTTTGTTTTTTTGTTTTTGTTTGTTTGTTTGTTTTGCTATTTTCTATACACGTGTCATCTAGCTGCAGGTTGGAAATGTAGTTTCTCACTGTGCCTCTTAGGAGGAGAGCCAGCCTATGTGGCCTTGGACAAGCGCCACAGTTCCAGCATCCCCCCCCAAAAAAAGAAGGGAATGGTAAAACACTTTCGAGTGTTCTCTACCTAGAAAACCCAAGAAAGGGTTGCCGTAAGTCAGACAACTTCCCCCTGAGATTTGTCTGACATCTTCCCTCCTGGTTTTTAAGAAACATCTGCAGATGTGGCTATTTAAAAAGGTTTTCTCTGGATATTAATATATGCTATTAATGATTTGCTGTTTATACATATTATTTTTGAATTTGTTTCTAATCCATCTTGCTCCTGTTTGATGCTTTGATATATAATGTTTTATTGGTTATTATGTTTTTATTTATTGGATTGTTTATCTATTGTAGTCTTTGTAGGTTTGATATCTGATCAACTTTGTAAACTTCCCAGAGTATGTAGCTACATGGAAGAGTATATAAATTTAATAAATAAATAAATGTCAATTATTAACATACTGGCCCCAATCTGGTTCCACAATTATGCACTTGCATAGGGCCGGACCTGGGGGGGGGTGAGGGATGTGCCTGGGGTGCCATTCTCAGGGGGACACCAACAGGACAAAATAGTATTTGCACTATTACTCTCTCTCTCCCTCTCTCCCTCTCCCTCTCCCTCTCCCTCTCCCTCTCCCTCTCCCTCTCCCCCCTCTCTCTCTGTGCTGGGGGAGTTGATGCAGACTGATTTTGTGCCCATGGTAGTTACAGTACCACCAGTGCTATCCCTGAAGTGCTTTGACTTTTGCATTATGCAAATGGCCATGATGGGGATGCACAACTGACCACACAACTGCATAGTGTATTTCCTTGTTGCCAAGCCACAACACATGGGGGTGCAGTTACATACCAGTAATTGAATGAAACTCTGTCCAATGTATACTGGCAACTTCCCAGCCTATATCACAGCTTGGAGAAAACAGGTTCAAATGGTTAGTTGCCTGTAATTAATTATATGTCTCAGTACTGAAGATATAACATGAGTATCGTAACTTAATGAGATATTGTGTTACTCCTTTTGTGAGAGAACAATAATGTTTCAGTGGTTTTATACTTTTATGGTCGTGGCCTTCCTAAATATTGGAGGAGGACTGGCACATGCTTTGAGCACAGTTTTCTGATGTATCTAGTGTGGCTGCCTTGGGTTCTGCAATTAAAAAGTGACAGTTTGAGTTTCCTGTTTTATGAAAGTTAGTTTGTTTCAAAAATTGGTGATAGCCATCTCCTTTGGGACGGCTTAGAGCTGAAATTGTAACTTAATATTTTTCAAACATAATTTTCCAAATTATCCATTACACTAAGGAGACATTATAATTGTGTGTTAGAGTACATATTTTGCATATAGAGATGGCAGCATTTAATCTTTCGACTCCTTAAAGAAATAACTTTGTGGTGCAGTGGTTAAATAGCTGTACTGCAGCTATAACTGTGCTCACAACCAGGGGTTCAATCCTAGGTAGCCAGCTCAAGGTTGACTCAGCCTTCCATCCTTCTGAGGTCAGTAAAATGAGAAGCCAGCTCACTGGGGGTGGGGGCAAAGTGTAGCCTGCATAATTCAACTGTAAACTGTCCAGGCAGTGCTTTATGTGCTATGGGGTGGTATGTAAGCAGAACAATTTCTTTTTTTTTTTTTTTTGCTTCATTAAAGTAATTCACCAAAGTATTTACAAATTCAAAGAAAGAACTTGTAATGTTTAAAGAACATTGGATGTGGGAAAGAGAAAACCTGACCCATTCATCCATTCAGGCTCAGAGCTTTAAGTAAAAAAATCTAGCTTGGGGTCCTCATATTATTCATTCATATTTGTGGTGTTGAAGCAAGGCTGCCAACTTTTTTCTCCTCAAAATATTTCTACTTTCTCTAGAATTCTCTTCATATTTGTAAATTCATCAAACAAATGGGAGTGAATTCCATTTAGGGTTTTGGATCAAAAGTTCCTTAAACTCACAAAGCACTATTCTCTTCATGTTGACTGTAAATTCAGATCGTTTTAGAACGCTCCTCCTCTTTTTGGCGCCACCCTGACCACGCCCCAAATGGGCTCCAAGCGGGCGAGAATTGCCGGAGGCCATTTAGGGTTTTGCATCCAAAGTCACGTGTGGTCAGTTAATATATATATATATTTATTTTACTTACTTTTTCTCCAAAATGCCGATGCATCGATATTTCAGTTAACCCGTTCTTTTGATCTTGCTTTCTGTACACGGGGCAGGGGCAACAGAGGGGGGCAAGCGTCCCCGGGTGACGTGAGCAGAGCCCCTCCTCTGGCAAGGGATGGTGAAGGGCTGCACAGTGGGAGGGGGAGGTGGTGTCGGTGCCGCCGCTGCAAGACACCCCGCATGCGTCAGTCTGGCAGAAGCCTCTCCCGCCCCCAAAAAAACCAACCCAGCTGCTCTTTCAAAATACGATGGCCGGTCCTCGGGACAACCGCAGGGGCCTTTGAGCGCCGGGCTTGACTGCTGGCTTGTGCGCCTCTGACCGCAAATGACAGCTGGGTATTGATGCATCGATACGCCGTGGTAATTTTTTAAAAAAAATAAAAGAAAGCAGAAACCGGACATTGCAAGTAAGCTTCCCAATGCGAAGGGAGCACGTGAGGTAGTAGTGGATTCGATCCTAAAATTTCGCATGGTGAGGACAGAGAAAGAGGGGTGGGGGCGAAGGGAGACCACGTGACCGCCTTCGCATTCAAAGCGAAGGCAATCCCGCTGCGAAGCGAAGTACTTCGTGAAGTAACGGCCTATGTCAGTCTGACAGAATGAATTTAACATATGGTTGGACTAGATGGCCCCTGAGGTCTCTTCCAACTCTATTATTCTATGAACTAAATGAATATGGGAGGTAGCAAAACTCACATGTTCACCCCTTCTTATTATTAGACGGGCTTCATAAGAGGAGAGGAGTAGAAAGCAAGTGAGCTAGTGTTTTGAACATGACAATTTGGGGCCTTGCAGTTTTCTACAACCCCAAAATTCCAGGGAACAGATATTCCCCTACCCCAATTTTGAAATATAAAAGGTCTCAATGCTACAATGCAGAAAGACTATAGTAGAATACAATTGGTATAGAACTCAGTCAAAAATAGTGATTATTTTCCTTCCGTATGAAGCTAGACAACATGCTTTATTTGTTTCTCCACATAATAGATGGATTATTGAGTCATTCTTTATAAAAAGGATGAGTTTTTTGTTCATAATAGCAGCATTATTCTTTCAGATTGCTTAATAAATTTAAATTTCATTATATGGTGTACAATGAGATTTTTCACACATAAGTAGATGTTGGCAGATATATGCAGGCACACATATACAGGTGCTCAGATGAAAATGGAAGATGTTTTGTTATGTCAGTCTGCTCAAAATAAAGATGTATTTTGTATAAATGAATGTATTATGGCATGGTTGCTCATCTATTTGATACAATGGATTATTGTGCTAGATTGTTGAACCACTCAAGGAGCAGATGAATGGGAGAGAATGGAGACATTTTATAAAGATCTGTACAGGTTCCTTCTATGGGAAATCACTGAGAATTCAAAGTTAAACAAGCAAAGGGAATTTGTGGCAAAAGAAAAAAAAAGAAAGAAAAGGATAAAAGAATTTCTGTCAGCAAGCACAGTGTGAAAATAATGAAGGGAAAAATCCTAGGAAACTAACAATAAAATGCCTATCTCCCCCCCCCCCCCGGTACATTTCAGCTAGCTGAAATTTGAAATAACAAGTTAATACAGAAACTATGGTTTCTCTCACAGAAATGAATTAAGATGGTCTAAACTATGTTGTGTGTATGTTTTAATGTTGTGGCAAGCCCTGTTTTTTGGTTTTGTCTGAGGACTAGTTACAACAAACTTACGGAAAATACTAGACTGCATTTTTTATAATTTTTTCCAATATATTTCACATGAGAGATGAACAATCTCAGCAAGGCTGATGGCCATTTCTCAGATGTACCTGAAGCCAAAGGAAGTATGGCTGAAGGTTTGAGGTATGGCCAAAAAGTTATTTTAAATATATACAGTGGTACCTCTGTTTGCAATTACTTTGGTTTATGAGTATTTTGATAAATAAGCAAAAATTGCTGTTGAATTTTGCTTTGATCAATGAGCAATGAGCAATGTCTTGCAAAATGAGTACCAGAGGTGCTCTTTTGCCATCAGCCCTTGACCACCACTGCTCACCCCCTTGCTGCCACTGTGGCCACACACACCTGCTCCCCACCTGCACACACCTTGCCTCAGCCACAGCCCCCATTGCCACCGCTGCTGCTTCACTTCCACTTATTTTCCCCATACAGTTGAAGGGGAGACCACCTGGGCAGTGCTACCCTGCCTCTGACTCCTCCTCCATGGGCCCAGCCACTGGATCACCGGTGACCAAGCAGAAGAAGAGAAACAGAGGGGGAGAAGAAAGTTTGAAAACATCCACACTAGAGATGGGCACGAATAAAAAAATGGTGTTTCGTTTGTCGTTTTTCGTTTAGGGGGTCTGTTTTGGTTCGTTTCCGTTTTTCGCAAATTTTTGCAAAAAAATTCATTTCGTTTTCATACATTTCATTACTGTTTTGTTACCATTTATTTCAATTGTTGTGATTCTTTTTTGGCATTTAAAGCAGTTCAACATATTGCCGTAACGGAAACGAAATGGACGACAAAATTTTTGGTGTTTCTGTTCATTTCGTTTCATTTTAGAGACAAAATTTGTTTGTCATTTTGTTATGTAAAGAAACAAAAAATGAAAATGGAAACAAAAATTGTTTGTTTCGTGCCCATCTCTAATCCAGACACATGCACTTCTTCATCTTGCCAGGCCCACCCACCTCCCTCCCTATCCCTCTGAGGCAGCAGCCAGAGCCGCCACCTACCTTTCAAACCAGCCTGCCTCCCACTCTCCTGAGGGAGGAACTTCCTTGCTCCCCCGCCAGCTGCAGGAACCTTTAAAGTGAAAAAAGCTGTGGCTCATTCAACTTTCTCCCAACACTCCACAATCCACTGTTTAGAGACAGATCTGGACAATTTTCACTGTTGTTACTTTCCATACGTATTCCTCTGGTTTTAAACACCATAGGTAGAGATGGGCATGACTCAAAAATGGCATTTGTTTGTCGTTTGTTGTTTAGGGGTCCGTTTCAGTTCATTTTCGTTTTTCATGAATTTTTTGGAAAAAATTTCATTTTCGTTTCATTACATAATGAAACAAAAAAACAAAAACAAAAATGAAAAATTGCTGTTTTGTTAGCATTCATTACATTTCAATGTATTTGCCACAACGAAAACGAAATGCACGACAAAATTTCTTTTGTTTTGGTTCGTTTCGTTTCATTTTGGAGACAAAATTCGTTTTTCATTTCGTTACATAATGAAATGAAAAAACAAAAACGAAAATGAAAAATTGCTCATTTCGTGCCCATCTCTAACCATAGGGATCTTGCCCAGATCTGTCTGTAAAGATGGACTGTAGAATGTTGGGAGAATTAAGCCAAACCAGCCTGCCTCCCGCTATCAGGACGGAGGAACTTCCTTGCCTGCCCTCCCCACCACCCCTCAGCTTCGAAAAAAAATAATGTGAGGAGCAAGAGGAACATGTATGACAAGCAACAACAATGAAACTTGATTGGACCTATGTTTGAAAGGGGGATTGTGGAGTGTTGGGAGAAAGGTAGGAGCATGAAGCCACAACACCTCTCACTTTAAAAGCTTCTGCAGCTTAAAATATAAGAACTGGAATGTTTGGTGGGAGATAGCTGTTTATGATCAGATACCAGTAGCAGGTTTAATAGGATTGGATCTATCTGAACATGTACAGAGTGCCTTTGTTATAACATAAGAACATAAGCACAGTCTTGCTGGAACAGGCCACAGCCCATCCAGTCTAGCATTCTGTGTCACACAGCGGCTCACCCTTTGCTTCATGACCTCAGAAGGAATCCACACACATGCACTTCTTCATCTTGCCCACCCACCTCCCTGCCAAGTAAAGGAGGCACTGATACGTTCGTGGCTATACCACAAGAGAATGATTTAAACTTAGAAAAACAGACAAGTACAACAGAGGAAGGTGCAGGCGTCTTAGCACTAATTACAAATCAGAATAATATCAAGTTTAGCCAAGAGCAAAAAGAAGATGAGAGTTTAAAAGGTTTCTTTGAAGCAGTATGGGAACCACTTAAACCATTAAACACCTGAAAATCCAGAAATATACATTCTGAATAGGGATTTCCTGTATAGGGAATCATTATTAACTCCTTGTGGGGGAATAGGAGGTCTGCATAAGCAATTAATAGTACAAATGAAATATAGTGAGAAAACTTTTGAGAGAGCACATACGGATGTATTTGGAGGACACACATGGGGATTTCTAACATGAAGTAGAGAATGGCACAGAATCTGTATTGGCTTTAGATGGAAAAACAAATTAAAATTTTATGCAAATGTTCTGATGTCTCTCAAAAACATTGCACAGGGAAAGTAGGGAAAAATTAGAACCATTACCTATCCAAATTATTAACATTTTCCTGTCTTAGATATCTATTAATGTAGTTAGTTAACCTATAACTCAATTATGCAAATGTTTCTTCCATTCATTTTGAAATGGAATGGAATTGCTTTCCTAACTGCTCAGGCATAATTCCTATTCAGGTAAACACCAATGTTCTAAACACCACATATTCTCTAGATTGCTCTAGTCTAGTGGCATCTGTGAATATATTTCTGCTAAAATCCCATTTATTTGAGACTTCAAGTAGGACATGCACTCCTCATCTTTAATTACAAAGTCTAGACACACTTTTTCAAATGAAATAAAAAAGGACTCTGTTCAATCAACCTTTTTATAAATAGGGAAAGTTTTCATATCTACTTTAGGTGTATCTCCATTTAAATTATTATTAGTATTAATATTAAATTGGGCAGCTGATTCCATTTTCCTCATTTCAATTTGAAATTGCATCTCCTGATCTATTTATCTAGCTTCCTGCTACATTCTCTCTCTTTCCATTTCAAGTTCTCTTTCCCTTTGCCTGGCTTTTTCTCTTTCCAGTCCTAATTCCTTCTACATTTGTAATTGTTTTAACTTAAGTTTTTGTTCCAATTTCTGCTTCTCAAAATCCTGAGAATCACTAATCTCAGCAGCGTCTGAGGAAATATGTACTTTCACCTCCCGCATTTTGCCATTCCTGTCACCTAACCAGATTTTCTCTTTAAGACTCCATCACTGTCATATTTCTTTTCGAAGACATTAAATCAGTAATTTTCTTACAAAATATAAAGGAGAGTTTACTTTAAAACCTCTATTCTCCTTCCAGGGATTTTCCCCTTACACCACAATGGTTGCTTTGTTACCTTTTCCCTGCAGTAGCTGACTCCCAGAATACCAACAGTAGTTTCCCTTATTTTATATTTCCCTTTTAACCACCACCTCTGATTTCTTTAACTTTGCAGCTTTGGTTTCTATTTTTATCCAGAATTACACTTGTTCACCAGTGTACTGGCATCAGAAAACCCGAGAAGCACCCAAATGCTAAGGTAAAAGTCATGGTTTTCAAAGAGCCTGAATTCCCCACTAAAACTAGGGTTTTCTCCAGAGTGGATCCAGAAGCCTCCCAAAACACAACTTTTCACATTTTATTATGGCAATTGCTTTATCAAGTCCAAGTCCCAACCCAATTAATAGGGAACTTTCCCTGGGCTCCTATACCCAACCGTTTTTTCTGCAAGAAGCCTTATTTTCTTCAAGATCACTCACTTAAAAATTAATTAAACCTCCCAACATGGGGGTCAGAAATGCCTGAAACACAGAATTTCCATGACTTGGACCTTTAGTGAGAGCATAATAAAATCTCACTTTGTCAGGTGAGGAGACCTGTTATGGAAGTGAAGGTTCAGGAAGGGTTACCCCTCAAACACAATGAACTTGAAAACATAAATGATGGCTGCTAAAGATGATGGTCCTGCTTTCAAGAAACCTCCCACTGTCAACAAAGACATCTCAGAAAGTGCTTTCAAAAGGAAGGCATCTGATCAGGTAACTCCCTGCTGAGGCCTCATTGGGACTCCAGAAGCTCGCTTGTCCAGCCTAATTTCTCATAAAAATATTATTACTTCTTCCTTGGCCTGCTCTGTCAAATTGATTTCTGTTTATCCTTAAAGTGCATTTTAGTTCTGACAGAAGATTTCACTTGTCTGATTTGCCAAACTGTCCCAGCTCACACGTTGGACAGTCTGGATAAGATCCTTTGAACCAATCTTGTGTAAAAGGCCATGGGAGGCAGTCTAGACATAACGCACATTAATGTATAGGTGCAGATCTAAACATAATGCTTCTTACCATGTGTCCAACTCCCACCCCCTTCTCTACCAGTGGCATCTCCCATGAGACAGTGTGTCATAAGTCTCCTTATTCTTTACTAATTTTAATAACAAGTTTGGCATCTATTAATAGCAACTTTGGCATCTGTTGGAGTTGGTTTGGTGTGATGAAAAATCAGTGTGAAATGCAAATGAAATCTTGGTTTAGGAATGATAAAAAGCAATTTAGTTTCTCAAATCAAGAAGTTGCATTGGATAAAATCATTTTTTCTTCTAATGAAAAGTTAATTAAAAAAATTATAGCTGGTTATTAGCTAGACACGTAGAAGATGAGATATTAAAAGAATGTATGATAAGCTGGGCACAGGATCTAAAGTCAGAAATTCAGTTAGATGAATAGGGAAAATTATGGAAGGTTAATATAAAGATCACTAAGTCAATAGCATTTAAAGAAAATCTTTGTAAAATGTTTTATAGGTGGTATTTAACACCTGATAAGCTGGCTAAAATGTATAAAATATCCGATGTTTGTTGGAAATGTAACAAAGGACGGGGATCTTTTTTTCATATGTGGTGGGTGTGCAAGAAGGCTAAAAAATACTGGTGTATGGTAGAAAAATTTATTTTACAAACTATGTTAATTAATCTTGAGTTAAAACCAGAGATTTTTTTATTATCTATGATACAACAAAATATTGGTGATAGCAAAAAAATTGTAATAATTCATATTATCACAGCAGCTAGAATATTGTATGCACAACTATGGAAGACAAACAAGATTCTGGACAAAAATCAGTTAATTATGAAGGTGTTAAACTGCGCAGAAATGGACAAGATCTCAGCACTAATGAAACCAGATGAATACTATGAAGACTTCGAAGAAAGATGGCATGATTTCTACAGATTTTTAGATGAATATTATAAGACAATTAAGTTTCCTGTTTAATATATGAGTAATTGAGATAGTTAAGGATCATACATTGTTAGGATGAGATGCAAATTTTGTTTGAGAAGATTAGAATCGCTCCAATGTTTTTTTTCTTTTTCTCTTTTTCTTTGATTGACTTTTTTGTTAGAAAACTATAAATAAATTGCAAAAAAAAATCAATGTGGCCCTTGAATAATAATAAAGTTTCCTTATGATTACACAGCAGATAAAAATGGTTCTGGCAGGAGCCTATAAAGCAGATGGAGCTACAGTCTCTCTTAAGAAGACCACCATTTCTCATTTCCTTTTCCTCAACTGGCACTTATTTGTTTCAATACATATGCTTGGAGACTGGTTAATGAAAAATAAAATAAAATGTTTCTCTTTGCTCACACTTCTTCTACAAAAACACCATATTTTGTGGAAATGTTAACATGTTACATTAGTGAGTTTAAATGCCCTTTTGACACCTGGCTAGTACCATGGTTCAGGTCTCTGGCTGCAGAGCCAGAGGCTGGGTGTTCGATTCCCCACAAAGGCTGGACATGATGATTCATAGGGTCCCTTCCAGCTCTGCTGCTCTACGATTAATATCATTATTAAATAATTGACTGAAAGAACTCTTCACTTGAACTGCTCACTTCTTACTCCACATCTTAGAGCCTTTTCACACGACCCCTAAGATCCGCTGGCCACTTAAATTCAGACCAGAGATCTTGGGGATTTGTTGCTGTTCCTGTGTTCCCACCCCCTCCGCACTCCTGGCTGCTGTCTGCATGAGGGGAGGGAGAAAAAAAGGAAGAAAAGAATGCCAGCTCACCTCCGTTCTGCCATCTCCCTCTGCTCCCGGCAGCATTCCAGTCTCTTAGTATCTCTTAAAGGGGCGGGGGGCAAAAAAAACACAAACAGAAGCGAGGAGAGCCCGGCACTCACTACGTTACATCCGCATCAGGAATTTTTCACCCTCGGAGAGCAGGTACTTGAAAAGTGTGCTGGGATGTGCTTAGGTGGGTGTGGTCACACTTAATTTTTGTAAACTCCAGAGCTGGTGGGGAAACAATTTTAAGCTCCGGATCTGGGAGCCATTTGCCGCAGATTTTAGGGGTTGTGTGAAAAGGGGTTTACACACTGACAGAACATGAACTGAACCCTGACTGACTGTAAAAAAGATGGGTAAAAGAAACTGAGGTAAGAGGGAACTGTTGGCTGCTACATGAGTTGACTGACAACAACCCTGGTGCTAAAAGGTCTCTCCCATCTAAAAACTCCTTAAAGACATCAGATGAGGATGCAAAATATCAAAACATTTCTATGAAAGTTGTATAATTTTTCTCTTCTATTCTGAAGAAATTTGTGTTCTGCTTGTGGTGGAGACCATCAAATCATTGATCATTAAAAATATATTTGTTCATTCCTAGAGGTACAACCAGCTAGAAGCTGGGCACATAATGTTCCCTCATAAAATATCATAATTTTATCATTTCCCACAATTTGTGGCTTCTGAATTTGCTTAAAGTGTTCCATAATAAGATTTTTTTTTGGTGGGGGGACAGAATATAGGGCATGCAAGGCTACATTTGCTTTTTGTTCTGAATATGCTACTATCTTTTGTGTGTTGCCTTGGAAACAGTACCTAAAGATACATTACAACCTAAGATGGCATAGTCCTCCCATTCATTGGTTAAATATTCCCAAAGACATTTGCAAGTGAGACAGAGTTACTCAGGGTTTTTTCCCCCTGCCACTGCCATCCCACAAGTAGATTTCCATTTAAACCCAGGCCACTTAGTCTTACTCTGACCTCTATCCACCTGATCATACTGGCTCACGAAATTTCCATGTCATCAGGTATTCAGCAGAATAAGAATGAGAAAGAAAGTAAAACTGACTGAGCTGACTATTCAGGCAGAATACCTAGATTAGCTCTTGAAACCAACCATCTCTATCTGCAGCATGTATTAAAAGAATAAGTTAATTTTAAAGTGACTGTGGTGCCATTTTCAGAGTTACTATGAGTAGCCTTCCTTCTTCTTGCTTTGCCCTGTGCTGCTTCAGCTCCCAATGGCTGTGGTGCCTCAAAAGGATGGACAAAAGAGCAGCTCTCAACTTCTTTTGAAGATATGCTCCGAACAGAGCAAGCACAGCTTCTTGCAAATAATTAAAAGTAAGAGCCTGTTAAGAAAAAGAGAGGCCTGCTTCCTAGAAGGAAAATGAAACCAAGCTGACCTCAACGGGCAGAGCTGAAATATATCCCTGGCTACTCCTCACACTTGCCTTGGTCTTTTACAGACAGCTGTTACAAGCAGCTTCCAGAAGTTAGGAAGAAAAAGAAGGGGAAAGAGAGCGCAGGGATTTGTCATAAGTCACTTGACAGTTATGAGACTCCTGGATTTGGATGGTGCTATTGATGCCCTTGGCAGTCATGGCACTACTAGATAGATACAGTTTCCTTACATAACTTCTTGTCAACGGGGAGTTTGAAAAAAAATCTGGTCAGAACCTTACTTCTAATATGCTATTGTGAGTTTGGGTTGGCTGCATTAAACAACCAGAAATATGGGCTGTCACATTATTTATTCCTAACATTTATATAAAGTGCTATTACTGCACAGCGCTATTCTGGGTATACATTAGTAACAGATCTATGGCCAGAATCTTCCCAACCAGCTCAGCCAACTCCACTGCTCTTTTGCTTTCTCTGAAAGATTTTGGTTTCACATTTAAACTAATGGACAGGGTTTTATGCTTCAATTCATCCAGCACATGCAAAATACAAGCAACCAGAAGCCTCAGATAAAAATCATTGTTATATTAGCAGCTCTGACCTGCTTTGACAGAAACTGAGCTCTGTTCTATTTTGACTCTGACACAGAGAGGGAGACTAAAGCTTGCTACAAACCCACATGCTGGGTCTGCCCCCATATTTATTCTGGCAACATGGTTACAGGACCTAATTATGTCACACACAATATAAAAGTTGATTTTACCTGTTCCTCTGCCAATGTATCTTTTGCTAACAATGCCTCTTCTGCACTCTGCATAGGACGAACATGACAGTCTCTGTGCAAATGAACTAATGGGCACAAAGAATGGCTGTACACAGAAACTTGATTCAAATCACTTTAATTTATCTGGAACCCTCTGCACGAAATCTGAAAGGGATAGGCACAAAACGGAAAAATAGTGTTTCATTTCATTCTGTTCTGTCCACTCCCCCCACATATTGTTTCATTTCATTTCATAAGGTTTAAAGGTAAAGGTTTCCCCCCGCACATGCGTGCTAGTTGTGTCCAACTCTAGGGGTGATGCTCATCTCCATATTCAAGCTGAAGAGCGAGTGTTGTGCAAGTCCATGCCCACGTGGCTGGCGTGGCTGCAAGGAAACACTCTTTTACCTTCCCACTTTTTACAGCGGTACCTATTTATCTACTTGCATTGACATGCTTTCGAACAGCTAGGTTGGCAGGAGCTGGGGTTATCAGCGGAAGCTTGCTCCGCTGCGTGGCACCCGGGATTCGAACCACCGAGCTGCCGACTTTGCAGCTAACAGTTTTCGGAAGCCTTAGTCCACTGAGCCACCACTCCCCTAACATACCATTTTTTCATTTCATACCATTTTTTAAAGAAAACAATCGTATGAAAAGAAACAGTAACAAAATGATTTGTTACTGCACTCACCTCCTTCTGGGTTCCAGCAAGAGTGATGGTGGCTCCGGCAGCTCTGGTGGGGGGCCTAGGCCAGCCTGCCAGGCCTGCTCACCAGCTGGCTGGCAGGGCTCCGGCAGCGGGCCTAGACTTGCATGCTTTGCCACTGGCATGCTAAGCCGGCTTGCCAGTAGACTGGCGGGGCTCCCACAGTAGTAGCTCCAGTGGTGGCAGCGGCTCCAGTGGTGGGCCTAGGCTAGCTTGCCGGGCCCACTCACTGGCTTGCTGGTGGGGTTCTGGCAGCAGTGGCTCTGGTGGCGGGCCTAGACTGGCCTGCTGGGCCGCCAGCCTGCTGGGCCTACTCACCAGCTGGCTGGCGGGGCTCCCACAGTAGCAGCTCTGGTGGAAGAGGAGGCTCTAGTGGTGGGCCTAGGCCAGCTTGCCAGGCCCACTCGCCGGCTGGCTGGTGGGGCTCTATCGACAGTGGCTCTGGTGGCACCACTCCAGTGATTGCGGTGGCTCCAGCGATGAGCCTAGGCTGGCCTGCTGGGCCACCGGCCTGCTGGGTCTGCTCACCAGCTGCCTGGCAGGGCTCCAACTGCGGCAGCAGCGGTGATGACGGTGGCCCTAGGTCAGCCTGCCAGGCTGGTTGGCAGCTGGCTGGTGAGGCTCTGGCAGTCGAGATCTAGGCCTGAGAAAGAAAAAGGAAAAAGGAAAAGTACCTGGCAGAGGCATAATAATAATAATAATAATAATAATAATAATAATAATAATAATAATAATAATAATAATAATAATAATAATAATAATAATAATAATAATAATAATAAATAGAACAACAAACACAGGGCAAACACTAATGATTTCCGTAAGCTTTAAACAGTCAAGGGTTTTTTTTTTTGGTTGCCCACAAAGCTCCCCCCCCGACATTCCTCTTCCCCAGTCAGTTCCAAATGAGTTTATTTACATTTCTTCAACACCGCAGTTGCCCCCGACCACTGAACAGGCACAAAACGGGTGATGCCCTTTGGATTTGCTATTCAGTGGCCACCCAAGGCAGCTGCATCAAGTGCGACCAGCTAAAAAGGCCTGGTGGGTGGGTGTCCTGGCATAGCCTCTCCCTTGCTAATGGTGCTTGCTTTCACCTCTGTTTTGCTGCCGCCAAACTGGAGGAAAGGTGCAGATGGTCTACAGCTTAGGAGGGCTGTGGAGCACATTGACAGGCACTGGAAGCTGTGGTGGAGGAACAGAATGGACTACGCTGGCTGGCTCAGCTGGCTCTGAGTGGGTGTGTTGGCTGGTGCAGGTCCATATTCTGGTGCATATTCTGATGGTGGTGCTGCCATTATTAAATATAGATCCATTAAAAAGACAAGAAAACAATAGATGTATTTATTATTGGTGCATGGCAGTGTAGCAATAGATATTTTACAATTGCACAATTTAGAATTCCATAAGCAAGAACAACAACAGCAAACAATGGCACACAAATAAAAAGCCTGTGAAATTAGACCTGAGATAAACACCAAATTGAGAATTTCTGGACAAATGGGTTTCAAGTAGAGATGGTATATCATGGGCTGAAAGTGAACTTTCGTTTGCCTCAGGAGGGTCGTTAAAAATTTTAAGGATGACTCACACCCCGGTCAGCGCACTTTTTTACCTTGTTACCATCAGGCAGAAGATATCGTATTATATTTTGTTACCTACCAACAAATGAAGAACAGTTTTTATCCATGGGCTGTCAGAAATGGGAAATAATCCCAGGACAAGTTTAGAAGAAGAATGAAACAGTAAGAAGTGGTTGCCAGTGAGAAAGTGCCAAAATGGTTTGTATTATTATTATTAGTTTGGTTTTGTTATTCATTTTGTTTAACGAAATGAATAATAATTTAGGAAACAAAACAAAGTGAAAAAATGGTTTGGTTTGGTTTGGTTTGTTAATGGCAGCAATGTCTCCTATCTGGTGCTGGTCTTCGGTCTTCCTGGCTGCAGGGAAAAGCCAACCAGCTGTAGCAAATAAATTTAGTCTGAGATATTTATTCTGACATAATTATGCCACTGGATTCCAGCCACAATTTTTGTTTGTTTTCTTCTTTTGTTTTTGTCTTTAAAATATTCCAGAACAAAGTAAACCAAATCAAGCATTGGCTCTATCACTGAGGCCCTTTTCTTGGGAATAGAAAAAAAGTATTGGAACGAATGTTAGGGCACAACGCAGGGAAGATGAAATGAAGTGTAGTGGTTGATAAAAATCATGGTCTCATTTTGTGGGAGAGACATTTAATGTGACCTTGGCTTCCCTGTTTAAAGCAGGAGTACACCATTCTGTCAGCCCCTAAAGTCACATCTTACTAGTGGCTCCAAGTCAGAGGTGAAGATCTTTGCCACTGCCTGCTCCTATTTCATCCTTTTGCTGTAGATGTGGAGGGATGAACTTCACATCTTCTGCAAGGAAAACGGGTGCCCTATCTTCTGACCTTGCTTCCAAATTGTTCTGTTGATACAGAAATGTCTACACTGGAATAATTAAAAAAAAAAAACTTCTCATTTCAAACCATTGATTGTTCAAAATATAGACCAAGGGCAGTTTCACATTTAACCCTCTCTGAAATTCGCTTCATTCCATCACCCTCTCTTGCCAGTTTCACCTGAGGCACAAAATAACTTTCTTCTTGACATGAAATGTTGCTCATAAACCCTTCTTTAATTGGTAACTGTGTAGCTAAAGATGAGCTGCCTAGATGCCCTAAGTACATCCGATCTCACCTGATTTTGGAAACTAAGCAGGGTCGGCCCTTGTTAGTACTTGGATGGGAGACCACCAGGGAATACCAGGTGTTGTAGGCGCCTGGAGTAGGAACTGGCAAACCACTCCAGTATTCTTGCCAAGAAAACTCCATGGACATGGAGCCATGAAGGGTCGGTCACAACTGTAACAACACAACACACACACAGCTAAAGATGAGATAGAAGATGAGATGGAAGAACTATGACAATTTTACATGAACCCCCCCCCATTGCATCACTACATTTTACCTTGTTTTAATGTGTTTGTGCTTTGTGGTTCAAGTTTAAACATGAGTTGTTTAAATCTCCTTTTCATTTTCAGTTTATTAATTTTAATGTAATTATTTATCCCTTTTGTTTATGTATGTATTGTTATTGTAAACTGCCCAGAGTGGCCTAGTTGCCAGGTGGGTAGTCTAGAAGCCTAATAAAAATAAGTAAATACGCAAGCAAGTAAATAGGCAAGCAAGTAAGTAAGTACTGTATATACTTGAATATAAGTTGAGTTTTTCAGCCCTAATTTTGGGCTGAAAAAAGGGGCCCTCGACTCTTACTCGGGTGAATACAGTAGGTAAGTGGGGGGAGGGATGAGAAGCAGTTGGTTTTTTAATCTTTTTGTTTCCTCTCCCAAAGCAAGCACTTGCTTCAGGAGAGAGAAAAATGTTTTAAAAACCCACTGCTTCTCCCCACCCCATTAGGCAGGTAGAGGGAGAAGTGGTGGGTTTTTTAAATCTATTTCTCCTCTCCCAAAGCAAGCACCAATCTCTCTCTCTCTCTCTCTCTCTCTCTCTCTCTCTCTCTCTCTCTCACACACACACACACACACACACACACACACACACACACACACACACACACACACACACACACACACACACACACACACCACTGGGCACATGGAGGGAGAAGTGGTGGGTTTTTTAAAACTTTTTTTTCTCTCCCAAAGCAAGCACCTATATCCTTCATCGGTGCTTGTTTCGGCAGAGAAAAGAAGTTTTAAAAATCCACTGCTTCTCCCCCACCATCAGAAGAGGAGGAGGAGGAGGAGGAGGAGGAGGAGGAGGAAGGAAGGAAGGAAGGAAGGAAGGAAGGAAGGAAGGAAGGAAGGAAAGGGGAACTGCCGTGGCGGCAGCCGCCGCCGCCACCTGCAGCACCAGCTTGGGGAAGGGAGTGGAGGGAAATATTGACTCAGGTTTTACTTGAGTCAATCAATTTTCCCAGTTTTTAAAGGCAAAATTAGGGGTCTCAACTATAATGAATCTTATAAAGTAGGAAGTAATGGGATGAAGTACTTAATACGAGAGTATATTGTAATAGTATTGTGACTACCAAGCAATTCTTGCCATTTCTTTAGTTTTTAAGGAAGTGTTTTCAATTTTCAAAATGCACCACAAGTTATACCATAGAACTGACCTGAATAGATGTACACAGCTGATTTTTATTAGGCTGAAGAACTGAGAACTTTTTAAAATGGCTATTCTTTCCTCACCACCCCTCCTTTAACTGCTGCCTTATGTTGTGCTCAGACAGTGCTGAATTACTCTGAATTCTGATTAACCAAAGAGGTCAACTTTCATTAGAGACTGCATAAAATACAGTCCATTAAATTGCCCATTTAAGGCCCTTAATAATCGGTTGCAGCTTTTGATTATTTTAATTATAGCACTTCTTGCATTGCCAAGACAAATTTAAACATATTCTCATTTATACAGAAATTGGACAGAGAGGAGGAGTCTAAAATAGAATTCTGGCTTTTTGTTAATCTATAAACCGTTGCCCATTCTCCGAACAGATTGCTACAACAAGATAAGAGTGTTGTAAAATAATTTTTGAATTCCAGCAACAACCTACTCAGAAGTCTTTCTTTGTTGACATTGGTATCATCTTCTTCTATACCTTTTGATCACATGTATTATTTTATTTTTCATTCTATCACAGCTTCAGAGGATATGCTCACTGCTCAATGTTATCAGATATTACAAGTTATGGATTCCTATGATCATACCTGGAGAGAAACAGTTGCTTATTTTGTGTGTTCTAATAGGGGTCACTGTATAGATCAGTGATGGTGAACCTTTTGGAGACCAAGTGCCCAAACTGCAATTCAAAACCCATTTATTTTTCACAAAGTGCCAATAGGGCAATTAAACCTGAATACAGTGGTACCCCTGGTTACAAATGCTTTGGGTGCTACCCTTCAGGAAAGTGAGGATCAAAGAGCAAGCTTTTGAATTTCCTGCGGCCACAGCACCCTTGCTGTGGCTGCTGGAGATTCAGAAACCTGCTCTTTGGTCCTTGGTTTCCCAAAGGGTAGCACCCCTGCTCGTTGATCCTTGCCTTCCCAAAGGGTAGCACCCTTTGAGAAAGCGAGACTCAAAGAGAAGACTTTTGAACTTCCTGTGGACACAGCACCCTCACTGTGGCCATGGGAAATTCCAAGACCTGCTCTTCAGTCCTCGCTTTCCCAAATATTAGCCACCCATCCACCTTTTTGCCCTGCAGAGAGAGGCAGATGGGGAGCTACACCATTGGGAAAGCCAATGGGGAGTGGTGGCTGTTTGTGGGCTAGTTCGTAGCCCCAGTTTATTCTCCAACCACACTTCTCTGGGCATCCCAAAAGCAGCGTGGCTGGAGAGTAAACTGGGGCTATGAAGGAGCCCACAAGGCACTGACTCCCCTTCCCCTGGCTCTCTTCACGGAGCACAGTGGTGTGTTCCAAGTGGAGGGGGAAGTGCTGTGGCTGTCACGTGCCCATGGAAAGAGCTCTGCATGCCACCTTTGGCACCCATGCCATAGATTTGCCAACACTGGTATATATACTTCCAAACTCCAAATGTATGATCAGATACATTCTGGACACACATATTTTTGCAGGGAGGTTCTTGCACTTTGCTTCCTCTTTTTGGGGATGCACCTTTCATAATGCATGTATCACTAAGGTTTCCTCTAAAAGAGAGATGACATGGCTGGATTTTTCAGTGGGTTGCTCTTTGACTGCAAAGCTAGAGATGGAGAATTAATCCTTTGCCATACCTCCTGGGGAAACAGCCATCTTCTCTATCCATGGGCAAGCTGCACCGTCCTTGTGCTCCCCCAGGAGAAAGGAATGGTAAACCATTTCTGAGTGCTTTTTTATTTTATTTTTAATTTTTATTTTTTTTATGGAAGGGGTCTACATAAGTCAGGAGTAACTTAACAGATGTGATTTTTAAAAGGAGAGGGGAGCAAGAATAAATACTGAAGTGTGTAATTTGAATAGAATTTTGACCTCAGCCATCTGCATTTAGGAATCTAAATCATTTCCTAATTTGCTATGTGCAAAAACAGAAAATGAAATTTGAAGACTCTTCCTAAAGGACACAAAATCTTGTTGTTGTTGTTTTTCATTTTAAGATGGTTTAAGATGCTGAATGTTTTACAGTTCTGTAAATGAGCAAATGTATGTAGATTATGATAACTGGAATTAGGGATGGGCACAAAATGAAAAACGAAATGCCGTTTCGTCGTGTCATTACATAACAAAACAAAACAAAACAAAACAAAATGAGAAAGCAGCATTTCATTACAGATGAGATGAAATGATGGTTTTTTTCATTGAAAAGAACCATTTTGTTCCATCTGTAAACCGGGGTCTTACCTGCTACTGGTCTCCCGCCGCCGCCCTGCCACCCCCGCCACCCCACCACCACCCCACCCCACCACCACTGAGACCACCCAGCCAGGCAGGAGAAGGCAAGAGCGAGCCTAGCAGGTCAGCCTGGGCCTCTGTCTTCTCCTATTCCTTCATCACAACTGCTGCATCACCCCCTCTTCCTCCTTCATCGCCCCCTCCTCCTCTGCTACCGCTGCTGCATGCCCCAGCTGGCCTCAGAGACTGAGCAGCTGGCAATAGACTGTCTCACAGCTGCTGAAGGCCCTGGCCAGCTGAGCAGCCTGGCGGTAGACCATCCCATGGCCATTGAAGGCCCTGGCTGCCACCACTACCACCAATAAAAGTGCCCACCAGCGTGAGAGCACTTTAAGAGGGGTGAGTAGGGGACCTGGAGCAGCAGGAGGGGGTGGGCTGCCTGGGAAGTGGCTTTCCAGCTCCCCATTTCATTTTGTAAGAATTCATTTGTACAAATTTGGGGGGAGAATCATATGAAACAAAATAAAATGAAATGTGGTGGGGGAGAGAGAGAAACAGAATGAAACAAAATGCAATTATTCCATTTCGGGTCTATTGCTAATTGGAATGAATATATATTCAAAGTAGAAGCAACTTATGGGTTGATTGCATCTTTCTGAGCAGCCCTTTATGTACTTAGCCTCAAAGGGACCAGACACACATTTTGCTAGTAACATAAAATACAATGACTAAAAAGCAGTTGTCTAAGCCTTGCTCTGGTGGCATGATTTCTCATCAGGGCTTTAGAATTCTTGACAGGTGTTCCGAAAATATTTTTCAACCCTAAAAGATTCTATTGGTGGAATTTCTTTACATGCTTTATATGAATCATGCAAATATGGTTTTGTTTTTAATTGTATCAAATAAAATGCACAAAAAGCCCTCTATCATTGTTGATGTTATGCTGTGGATTTTAAATCCTCAATCTTAGCTTCTAGGAAATTGTCCTTCTGTTCCTTCAACCTCTAGATATTATATCACGGGGGGAAGGGAAGCACAGAACATGTGTTTGATCTCTAGAGCAGAACTTCTACATATCCTTGTGAAACAGAAATGAGGAACCCCAAGGACTCCAATGCTATTGGTCTATACCATAGTCAAGGAAGATGGGAATTATGAAAGAGAAAACCTTTTGTGCCTCTATTTTTAAAGCAAACCACCTTATTATTTCTGAATTGTTCAGAATATAGAGCAGAAGCAGATGAGATGGCAGCTTTGCAATTGGAGGCAGAGCTGTCTTAATAACTAAAATATATTTTATTCTTCTCCAACAAGGCTCTGTTCATTGCAAATTAACTGACTGATGAGTGGCCATCAGGATGTAAATAATCAGTTTCCTTTGCATATGGATTAATTTTGAAGAAGGCATCTCTGGAGAGAAAATGGGAGTCATAGGAGTTCAAAGTTGGAAGAGCTATTTTGCATTTAGACATTTTCTTCTTCTAAAGGAATGCAGTCACATTGGGAGAGGAACCACAAGCCAATCAATTAGTTGCCTATTGCTGAGCCTCCCATTTTACTGTGTTGAGTAATAACCAGACATGATTCTTATCTATTGGGAAAATATTTTGGCCACAGCTTTATTGATTACACATAAGCACTATTCTGGCTGAGTCATTGGGTTGGATCAAGGAGCCCACCTGCCCTGTGATGCTCTTGCATTTCCCCCATCTTTTTTTAAGAACTCCCAGAAAGTTTTTGTGGTAGATTCCCCTGGGATGTCCACCCCATCGGTAACCCATGGCCATTATTCTGTTGACAGGTTCCCTGAGGGATGCAGACTCCATCATTGGCCTCTGTCATTAAATAGTTCCTCAGGCCTTCGGCTGTCCCCTCATGATTCAGCTCATGGCCTTTTTCTGCCTGACATGACCTTATCAGCGGTTATTCCGGAGTACAGGTTCTTGCCTGCTACTTTTAACCACTTGGATCCATCCCAATGGCTGTAAAACCACCAATCACCTCTAAAGTTGTGACATACATAACCAACAATTAGATAAACACACATTGACTAGCATATATGTACATAGGGTGGGCGGGCTGGGATTGCTTCATCTTCTGACCACGAAAAGGGGGTTCTGTTTCCTGCCTCCCCTTTAAATTCAGCAAAGACCCGGCCCCTGGGAGTACATCACACTTTCCCAGAGACCTGCGTTGATCCTTGCCACACACTCCATCTGGGCCTGTCCATTGGCTCAGATCTGGACTCTCTGCTGCTCCTTCTCCTGTGCACATGGCCACTGCCATTGACACTTTGTTCTGCCTTGCCACTCCAGCAACAATAATTGGACCCCGTCAGTTGGGTCTTTACTTTTCCTCTTCTAAACACTTTATTGGGATGCAGCTGGAAAGCCACTCAATAGAGAAGACAAAAACCAAAACAGCAAACAAACAAATACCTTCAGGAGTTCAAATAAATCATTGAATTCCACTGTTCAATTAAGATGCCTGCCTGTAGGAGACAGATATAAGTAGAGATGGGCACAAAATGAGCGATTTTTCTTTTTCGTTTTCATTTTTTCATTTCGTTACACAATGAAAATGAAATGAATTTTTTAAAAAAACAAAATGAAAACGAAAATGAAATGACCAAATTTGCCGTGTTTTTCATTTTCGTTGCAGCAGATGCATTGAACTAAAAAGAATGCTAACAAAACAACAATTTTTCATTTTCGTTTTTGTTTTTTCATTTAATTACCTAATGAAACAAAAACAAATTTTTTTGCAAAAAACATCACGAAAATGAAAACAAACCGAAACGGACCCCTAAACGACCAAATGACAAACAAAACACCATTTTTTTGAGTCGTGCCCATCTCTAGATATAAGCAATCATTTGCAAAATGGTTTGTGTGACAACTCAGATGCAGCCACTTGAGTGGGAGATTTCCATGTACATACCTGAACATTCTTTGAGATGGAAGAATTCTCATCTAAGCTGCAGAGTGCAAAGGATTACAACTAGACATGATAAAAGGGGCTAAGTGCAACCATCCTGGATAAAAGTATGGGCAAGCATCCCATTTCACTTTTAGAAAATAATGGCCATTTCTGGCTTTTAAAAAAAGGCTACAGCAGACAGTTCCCTGGAGAGCTTCAAGGCATTCATTATCCTTCTCAGACAAAATTCTTCACAACATGGTTTGCTTCATTCTATCTGCCAGTACCTTGCTAAGAAAAACAATGCACCCCATCTGTTCATAACCTATAAAATTTGGATTGAGAGAAGGGGTTTGAGAATAACACCCAAAGGAAAGGACTTCCCCACCTATCTTTTCTTACCAGACCTTTGGTGCCTTGATTTAGGATCGCACAAGCCTTCCACAGCTCATTAACATTTAACAATAATGCCACGTATGCTTGTGTAGCCAAGATGCTCAAGAAGATGGGTTCTGCTGTTGTGCCAGGAGCCGGTTAGTTCAGAACAATTGGCATAGCAGGGTTACTAAAAGGAAAAAACCCAACTCTCAGAGAAGCCACCACAAGGCCCTTCAATGTCTTAAAAAAAGATGAGGATTACTTTTGAAGAGGGATGTAGCTATCTCTAGACACTGGAAGATCATTCTTATGTACACCGTAAAAGAGGATGCACAGTTGTGTTCTCCCAGTTGCCAAAAAAGGCAAGTACAAACAAGGAAGAATATGCTGAGGACCTGGTGACCAGTCACTGAAGAAAGAAGGCTGATTTACAAAACGCGGGCAGTGAGAAAAGTTCCTGTCATGACAATCACAAATTTAAATAATCCACACATTTAAAGGATTCCTAAAGAGGCTCTCCATAATGCAATAGCTAAGTACAATACAACAAAACACATACAACACACAATCTCCATCCCATCCTCTCTCTCTCCTCTCCCTCTTTCCCTGCCACTCTCCATACGATAGAATAGTTAACAGGACAGAGAACACCACATATTTATACAACCGTTTAAGGTAAGTTGACTTCATTTGTCATTTGTGTACTTGGATTCTGAACTTGGTAGCCGGGAATGGAGGTGATCATCCTAAGCATCCTGAGAAGAGAAGTGATTCCGTGGATGGTAGTGGTAGCTATTCAAATGTGAGAAAGATGTAAAAAAAAAAAAAAACAACAACAAACACCCCACAGCATGGATAAAAGCAAAAATATTATCACTTATGGAAGGCGATCATGTCTGAAAATTGTGGTCATTCAAATTCAGATATATTAAGGGAGAGCATTAAAGCTATTTCATTTTGATTGCTCCCTACAAAATGAAAAGGTAAAAAAGGCAATTTCAATGTAAAATGTATTGAATTTCTCTCCTTTTTGGAGACGCCCGGTGCCAGAGTCCATTAAGCACAGATATCCACGTGAAACTAGGAGATGTGCATGAAGTGACTCTGGATAATAGCAATTAACGGTTGCTGCTGCCAGCAGTTCTGCTCTGAAAATAACATGCCGGTGTGTGTGTTTTTAAGTGGATGCCGTGTGGCCTCCCATGACAATGCTTTGGTTCTGTTGTAAAAAAGCACATGAGACTTTGCAAGTGATTCAGCTATCCCTAAGCACCTAATTAACGTAACATGGCAGTTTAACTTATTGTTCCATGGGCCTTTTCTCTCCCCCCCCTTTAGAACTAAAAATCTGTTGCATCTTTAAAACAAGTATTTGACACTGCCTGGCAATATCACAATGTTCTCAATTTTTTCTCACCTGGCTGGCCAGTCAGAGGAGGAGGAGGAGGAGGAGGAGGAGGAGGAGAGGAGGAGGAGGAAGGCCAGCTTGCCCCGAGGCACCTCCAAGCCAACCATCCAGGTTGCTCTGCCCTCGGTGCCCCCTTTCCGGTTCATCCGTTTCCTTGCCTGGCTGGCTGGTGATGAGGATCCGATGGCACTGGAGGTGGCCTCAGGGCCCGAGCGGAGCAGTGGAGCTCTTGTCCAGGAAGCTCTTCAGGTGTGTGTGGATTGGGGGATGTGTAGGAGGACAGAAGTGTACCATTGAGGCCCAAGGAGTTGCCGCTACTGCTCAGGCCACCCTCCCCTTCTGCACCCTCCCTCACATACCTGAACAGCTGCCACTCTGCTTGGGCCCCGAAGCCACTTCTAATGCCAGCACAGCCCCATCGGCTGCCATCCACCCAAGGAAGCAGGTGAAAGGCAAGGGAGCACAGCAGGTGGGGAGATCTAGCTGGCTGGCTGGCTTGGAAGCTCCTCAGAGCCTCTTTCTCCTCCTCCTCTGCCCAGCCCGCCAGGCTGGGCATGCAAAGCAGTTGATAAAGAGAAGAGATGGCCCGGCTCCATTACCAGACCACCTGGTAGCTCCTTCCCAGGCAGGCCACTTCCTGTTTAATGGCTGGTCATTCCTTACATGGCTGGAGTGTCTGAGGGCGTTTATACATGACCCCTAAGCTCCGCTGCAAATGGCTCCCAGCTCCGGAGCTTAAAAATGTTTCCCCACCAGCTCCGGAGCTAACAGAAAATTAAGTGCGACCATGCCCACTTTAGCGCGTCCCAGCACACTTTTCTTGTACCTGCTCTAGAACAGTGAAAAATTTTGATGCGGAGAGTGCCGGGCTCTCCTCGCTTCTTTTTTTGTTTTTTTTTTTTTTTTTTTGCCTCCCACCCCTTTAAGAGGAACCACGAAGTAACCGGCGCTCGGAGCAACTTCCACCGCACCAGAGGTAAGGCTTTATTCTTTTGTCCCTTTTTAAGGCTTTTTTTCCTCCCTCCCCTCACGCAGACAGAAGCAAGGAAGTGCGGAGTGGTGGGGAGGAAGGAAGAGCAACAAACCCTCAAGATCTCTGGTCCAAATTTAAGGGACCAGCAGATCTTAGGGGTCATGTAAAAAGGCCCTGAAAAGCTTAAAAAGGATTTTTTGCAAACACCACATCCCTGTTTACTTCAAACCCACAAACACACTGGGGCAGAGACTCATCCACCCAAAGGACCTGACACCAAAACACAAGACGAGCAAAATAGTATATGCAGTCCAATGCGGTGAGGAGTGTGCCGACAGACCTCTACAGTGGAGAAACTAAACAGCCATTAAACTTCTATTGCTATTCACAGCGGCAGTAACAGCAGATGTGTTCATAGTAAGTAGCAACCATTTTCCCAAAGTCCTTGAGACACAGCCACAACTTTTTAAGAATTTGGCTGTCTTTAAAAATCTACCCCAATACTTTGGTAACACGTTACCAACCTTAGGTAACCCAGGCATTCTTTGACTGCAGTTCCTGGAATCCTCTCCCACCAACTGTGCTGACCATTGTTTCTGAGAGTTGCAGTCCAAAAACATTGGGTTACCCATATTTGGGAACCAGTGGTCTACCCTGTGACTAACCTGGCATATTACCTGTCCAATTACTAAACTATCCCAGTTAAAGAGCATCCCTTCCACTGCTTCCTTTCTCTGCGTCAATTTCACAGTGGAATTGTATAGCTGAAGGAAAGTTTGCTGAGATTTCTGCCATTGTCTAAGGAGCCAATAACCATTGGAAGCTTTTTTTTTCCAAGAAGAGGATAAGGGCAAGACAAAGACTAACCCATTCCATCTGAAAGCTGTGGCCTCTCCCATCAAAAAAAAAAAAAAGCTAATTATGGCTTGTTTCCATATGCTTGCATATGCAAGCATTAGACTCTATTGCATGTAAGCCGCCTTGAGAAGCATTTGATCAAAAGGAAGATTATGAATCTTCTAAAAGAATGAATGAATGCAAGCATAGATAAGTGTAAAAATCTTTTGCAGGGAACATTTAGCTCAACTCTCTTCTAATCTATTAACATCTGTGCATGAAGACATTGTTAAAATCATAAGAGAAGAGGCTGGATTTAGCTAGATTTCAGGTAGATTCAGGAATAGGGAAGAAATTCATTTGGTTTCCCTTCCGATGCTAACTTAACCCAGTTTCGCATATTGGAACCAGCACATGAACTGAAGAAGCATATTCCACTTCTCCACATTATTGAAAGGTACAAACTGACAGACAGTGTGACTGTGCATATATTAAAGAATAGGACAGAGGAAAAAAGAAATACATTCATGAAAATAGCCATATAAAAGTCATTTTAAGTTGAAATAGCCTACAATGACTTTTAGCCACAGATGACGTGCCTCGGTGTCTAAAAGTATTGACCCGAATATAAGCCAAGGGTCCCTTTTTTCAGCCCAAAATTAGGCCTGAAAAACTAGGCTTATACTCGAGTATATACAGTAATTGTGTTAGTGAAGTACCGCACCAAAATCATTCCAGTTGAGTAATACAGTACACAAAATGGCTGCTTTGTCCTGTCAAAACTTCATCAGTCCATACATGAATGGTGGTAACACAGATGTGGAAGTGTGAGGATGACACAGTTGTGCTGAAAGTTGCAGCAAATAGTTCATGTACAAATAGAGCATCTGTAACACACACAGCTATAAAAATGCACAATCAGACTTCTCTGAATGTCTGAATGAGGGAGCTTTAGAAACCAGATGAAAAGCAGTGGAAAATCTGGGGAGAATTGTGGATGAGAATTTTAGAAGTCTTTCCCACATAAAACCTAGTTTGACTCTACATGTCTTCCTTACAGCATCCAGAATTCTAACAGAGAAATGAAGTTCTCACAGCAACCTAAACTGTTGCTAGACTAATGGTACAAAATTGCCAGATATTCTTAGCCACAGACATTGTGTGTTAAAGTGCAAGCACAGTTGTTGAGCACGAACCACAGAATCGTCCCTTGAGTCTTGTTGTACATTTGAACTCTACCTGAGAACCAGCAGTGTTTCCCCCTATCAAATGCTGATGTCTAGACAATCTCTCTCTCTCTCTCTCTCTCTCTCTCTCTCTCTCTCTCTCTGTGTGTGTGTGTGTGTGTGTGTGTGTGTGTGTGTGTGTCTTAGAGCCTTTTCACACGACCCCTAAGATCCACTGGCCACTTAAATTCGGACCAGAGATCTTGGGGGTTTGTCGCTGTTCCTGTCTTCCCACCCCCTCCGCACTCCTGGCTGCTGTCTGCGTGAGGGGAGGGGAGAAAAAAAGGAAGAAAAGAATGCTGGCTCACCTCCGTTCTGCTGTCTCACTCTGCTCCCGGCAGCATTCCAGTCTCTTAGTATCTCTTAAAGGGGTGGGGGGCAAAAAACAACAACAAACAGAAGCGAGGAGAGCCCGACACTCACTACGTTACATCTGCATCAGGAATTTTTCACCCCCAGAGAGCATGAATACAGTTGAACACTAAAGATCATGCTTCTTGTGATCCATGAGGGAGCTGAGGAACAGCAAATCAGGTTAACTTGCATTAGAATTCACCTTCCTCAAACATCCTTGTTCTCTACCAAGTGAGTGCATGCTGCTTGGAAGAGCATGTGAACAAAGCTAACCTTTTAAATGGTTGTACCCATCCTAATTCAATCCTTTCCAACCCAATTGCTGCTTGTCTTACTTCAGGGTGGATGGGTTAAGGAATTCCCACCTCTCACAGTTAACAGTTGTAAGAGTGCCAGTTCCTTCTCTCTCTGCTTCATGTAACACAAATCTGTTGAAGGAACTTTGTAGCAATGCTAAGAGAAAAGCTGGTTGAAATGACAAGTTTCTCAGTCTCATTGTGTTGGAAACACTGAGGAGAACAAGCAAAATTGATTTGCGAACTGTAACAGGGAACTCACTCATGGCTTGCATCATTTGTTTTTAACTCAAGAGATGGGGGTGGTGAGGGTGAGAAGTTGGAAGCAAAGAAAAGAAAGAGTGTAGTGGATAAAGGAAGTACTCCACCAAAGTGCCTTGACACCCAGAGGGGGAGTGAACCGCCAAAACATCTTCTAAAGCCTTGAGCAGCCTGATATTTAAAAATGGCTAAAGGAGATAATGAATGGGTTTCAATATGTAATGTTTCATACAAATATGGGGGCCACAATAATCAACCCACTTGCAGAAGGAACAGAACTGAAAGGATGAGCTTTGTCACATTGTTGAATGAGGAAACTGTTTAAGTAAAATGCCATTTGGAGAGCTCAGATAGCACGTGTGCAAATACATATTTAGATGCTCTTTGTGTCTTGTTTATGTTAGAGATGGGGTTTGCTCCTTACAATATTTGGTAAGGAGACCTGCAAATGAGACAGGAGGAAAAAAAGAACACCTGATTGTCAATAGATCTTTTTTTAGCAATTTCTTTTTTAAAAAAAAAATATGATAACTCAGATTGTATTATCAGAATGTTAAACTAATTAGCACTACCTGTGCGCAAGTTTATTAAGGAGATAATTAGGCTTTGTAGCACTGTAAATGTTCAGGAAGAAGATATCAATGAAGCTGCAGTTCATGAGAGGAATAATGCTAAACTCCAAAACAGTGAATGTCTCCCAATGACTTCTGGATGGGAGGCATTTGCAGGACACACTTGTCAGATCTTTGTTTCAACCTGTCCTTCAAAAACGGCTACTTAGTTTCATTTCTAGAAGGCTTTTTTTCTGGTATGGTTTTTGCTTTTGTTCTTGGTTCTCGATCTTTTGACTTGCACGGTGAAGAAGCAGACTTATCATTAGAGTATGCCGAAAATAGCCACCATTTTAAGTGTTGCTTGTCACAAAATGGTGCTGTGAATAAGGCAAATTGAACTATAAAATAAGGGGAGACATCAGGTGCACAAGATGTTACAAAATAACTGTGCAAAAGGAATGGCAACCATTTAAAGTTTAACCTTGTACAGGCCAGTGAATGTGTGATTATGTTTGGATTATGTTAGCCTGACAATGGTTGATCCTCTGAGTCTTCTGGACTTCAACTCCCATCAGGCCTTATTAGTTTATTTGTGTATTTATTTCATCTTTAAGCTGCCTTTCACAGAAAGCTGCTCACATTAGGGAGTAAACATTACTAAAAAGAAGTGCAATGGCTGTAATCCTAGAGCAGTGTTTCTCAACCTGTGAGTCCCCAGATGTTCCTGGACTGCAATTCCCAGAACTTTTCATCACTAGCTGAGCTGGCCAGGATTTCTGGCAGTTGCAGTCCAGTAACACCCCGGGACCCACATGTTGAGAACCACTGTCCTAGAGCACAGCTGCACCGGCGGAACGGGAATGATGCCATCAGCAGTGTCAGATTGACACTGCTTAAAGGCTTAAATTCACAGCTTTTGGGGTGTCCACTGCTCTCACACAATGCCATAACTTGGCATGCACCATGAAAATTACATAAGGAAGCCTTGAATGAGTGGGAATGTGTCACAACTAATGGCATCATTTTTGTCGTGCAGGTAGAACCTGCCAATAAACTCATTAAAATAATGACAATAAATGGAAATTTGCTTCTTTCTGATCTACTTAGGATGAAATATTTACAAGGGAATAAAACACATGATTTTAAAATGGATGGCTTTCTTAATATTGATCTCTGATGTGTCAAAGAGCAATTTTTGCATCTTACAAATGAAGTTTCTGCTGTGAATCTTCCTTCACTGCTAAGATACCTGGGAAGAGGGGCCATACTGGAGTCAGGAGGTTGGTAGGCTTCCAAGTGTTGTTTGACAACTCCATCTTTCAGCCTATGTCAGTCTAGCCCATGGTGAGAGATTCTGAGTGTTACAGTATAGTAATACCTGTCACCCATTGTCCCCATCCTGAATTAGTGCATTGAAACTAGCCAAGAGTGATCTGTCATGCACCTCTGAGAACCATTCTCTCCATAGCAACAAAATAGAAGCATATCTGTTCCCAATAAGACAGTAGTATATGCAGGCAATTGATTCCAAGCCCCCTCTCCTTAGATGTCAAAAACTAGGGCTATTGCAACCCCCATATATAACATAATAACTGGCTCCTTCTAGTGGCCAATTACATTTTGGAAGCAGGCATTTCCCTGGCTTTATTATTATTTAATATTTTCAGGCAGCAGATTAGTGAACCCATGGACACTGATCCTGTAGGCATAGTAATTTTGCTGTAATATGAAATCTTCAAAGTTTGGAACTTGGCAGTAATCTGTTAAAATTGTTGCCATCATTCCTACTCAATCTATTTATGAATTTGGAAGGACATAACTATTTAATGATAAGCAAATGACTGAGCTGCTTTTTCAATACAATGGATGGCAATCCTGTGCGATCTTTATTGCTAACCTTGATATATAGTAGAGGGATTTATATAAAGAGAAGATTCTAGTTTATCTTTTATACCTGAAATCCTGTTGATTGGTGCAATACATCACACTGGAGTGGGTCTAGTAAATCAGTGGTGATTTGGAGAGTCAACTTCTTCCTACGTTCCATTGATTTAAATGAATCTAGTTGTAATTTTAAAATTAAATTAATTTAAAAATAAATTAACCGGGAACTAGAGTAGGGCCATCTGAATCAATGGAATAGTTGGAGAAGTTGACTCACCAAATTTCCATCAATTCAGCTTGCCTATTCTAGTGTGGCTTATTACTCTAAGTAGCAGGAATTCAGACTTTGTCAGGTAACTCACTATATTATCATGTATCCTTAGCTATTTAAAGTGGAGGTTATCCATGTGTCTGCATGTGTTTGATGCTTCATTTCAAAATAAGTATCCTGCATCACTCAAAACAAGATGACACTAACTTTTCTTCTTGCTCCAGTCACTACCTGGTCCAGGAAAGGAGGATAATGCTTACTCATCCCTTGTTGTTATTCATTTAATTTTAAAGCCATGTATGTTTCCCCATATCCAGGGGAAGCTTTATCTCCCCACCCCCACACCAGTTGTATTCTATGCAAAATAGAATAGACTAGAATAGATACTTTATTGACATTATACACAGTACAACGAAATTGAAAGCTATCCCGGGTGTGAGAAAAACAAAAAACAAATCTAAAATTAGAAAGAAAAATACATTTAAAAGGTAAAAAGAATTAAAAGCACTCATATGCATCCATCACAACTCCCCAAGGTCACACTATTTGGTTGGAGAATTTAAGATGGTTATGGCTCTTGGATTAAAAACTATTTTTAGTCTGTTTGTTCTTGTTTTTATTGCTCTGTTTGTTCTTGTTTTTATTGCTCTGTATCTCTTGCCCGAAGGCAACTGTACAAACAGACTATGTCCAGGATGATATGAATCCTGTAGAATGTTATTTGCCTTTTTAAGGCAACGGGAACTGTATAGTTCTTCCAGAAATGGGAGAGGGTGACCAATGATTCTCTGGGCTGTGGTTATGATTCTCTGGAGTGCCTTTCTATCCATGGCTGTGCAGCTGGAGAACCAAGCACAGACACAGTATGTGAGAATGCTTTCTATGGAGCATCAGTAGAAGGACACCGAAACAGATTGTTTTTCTTTATAAGTCTGAGGAAATATATTCTTTGCTGGGCTTTCTTTATCAGAGCCGTGGGTGTAGGCACTCCAGGTCAGGCCCTGCTTGATGGTAACACCCAGGAACTTGAAAACAGCCGCCCTCTCCACACAGTCCTCACCAATATACAGGGGCTGAATGTCCAAATTTTTCTCCTGTAATCCACCACCAGTTCCATGGTCTTGGTGGTGTTAAGGACCAGATTATTGTCTCCACACCAGACACAGAGCCGCTCTACCTCGTCCCGATAGATGGGCTCATCCCCTCCAGAAATAAGTCCCACCACAGTGGTGTCATCAGCAAACTTGATGATTTTGTTCCTGGGGTGGGTAGAGGTGCAATCATGGATATAGCGGGGGTTTAACACACAACCATGTGGGGAGCCAGTGTTGAGGCTAAGGGCTGTGGACATGTGGGACCCTTCTCTAACCTTCTGAGAGTGGCCTGACAAAAAGTCCAAAACCCAGAGACAAATGGAATTAGAAAGTCTGTGGGGGTGAATAGTAGTAAAAGGAGAGCTGAAATCCACAAACAGCAGCCTCACATAGCTTCCTGGCTGCTCGAGATGGGACAGAACAGTGTGGGGAGTGGTAGTAATGGCATCCTCTGAGGATCTGTTTGCCCTGTATGTAAACTGGTAGTTGTCAAATGTTGATGGAAGACAGGAGATGATGTGACTACATACCAGTTTTTCAAAACACTTCATAATGATCAGAGTGAGTGCAGCCGGTCTGTAGTCATCAAGGCTGCTGACTGTTGATTTTCTGGGCAGAGGGACAATAGTCAAGGACTTCAGGCAGGGTGGAATGATATACTGGTGTAAGGACTGGTTAAAGATCTTGGTGAATGCCTCTAGTGTCTGTTTCTTTTTAAAAACACAGCAAAAGGACCTACTTAGCAAGCACGAAAGGACTGAATGATGGATAAGAAAGACACAAACACTCATCTAGTGATTGAAGTTCTAGTTGTGAACATCTGCACAATTGTCACAGTTACTCAAACTGTGCACTTTTTGCTCAAAAATGTACAGTTGGGCACAAAATGTCTATATTGCTCTTTCTGTGAAATCCAGCCTGTCCATATGCTGCCTGTTCCCACATTTATCAAATGCGGCTCTTCTTCTTTTAGTGGTATTTGTTTTTTATTTACTGTAATTCAGATACTGATTTTTAATGTTAATTCTGTTCTAGACATTTTATTATTACATTGTTAATGGATCACAATAGTGCTAGGGCCTAATGGGGTGGTATATAAATGTAATAAATAACTGAATGAATACATGAATAAATAAATATTTAAATATGTCAGAGGGCACAAGAGAAGCCTTCTAGAGACAAAGGGAGCTGCAGCAGGAGGAAAAAGATTGACAGCTTTCTTCTATGAATTTCCACAAATGTAAGCATGTAAATTTGTACCACCACCACAACCACCACCCAGAAATTAAGCACCAATACTTTTACTAGGATTTATTCCTAGGCACATAGGGGATCATAAAAGAAATTAAACGGCCTTCCTTAGAATCTTGCTCATGAATGGCTGTGGTTGCTGACTATGGCAGCCGTATCCTCTGGAGAGGGTCATAAACAAAAAAGGGAAGTGAGTCACCCAGAACAAAATCTGGATTCAAGTGATTGGATGTTTTCCTCTCCCCCCTTACATTCCTCCATGTGCCCCCCACACCACCTGCTCCACAGGTGGGTCTTCTAATTTTCTAGAGTACATTTTGAAGCCTTTCCCTACTGCACTGTTTGAAACATTAAATTGGATGTGATTAGACCCTGCTCACAGTTCAGTTGCTTCCCCACACAAAGCATAAATCCCACATAAGAGTTTCAGGATCTGGAAATGGTGCATCTGGATTGGGGAGAGCATTCATTATTTATATTAAAAATAAACTCTGATTATTTATATAGACACCACAATCCCTGTTCATTAGAGTAAAAAGAAATAATTAGAACTTGCAGGAGTGTGTGTGTGTGTGTGTGTGTGTGTGTGTGTGTGTGTGTGTGAGAGAGAGAGAGAGAGAGAGAGAGAGAGAGAGAGAGAGAGAGAGAGAGAGAGAGAGTTTCAAATAAAAGATCTACAACAGCCTGTAATCATGGGCCAACCTGTTGTCCCTCTCCAGCACTGCAAGGAGAACATGAATAATACCTGGCAACATAAAAGAAGGGCCAAGGAAAGGAAGGAAAATTCCTGACCTCTAGCAAGTGTATTTATCCATTTATATATTCCTCCCAAGCAACATGTCTGAATCAAGATAAATATTCCTCCTGCTTTAGACGTCCTGCCCAGATGGCTTAGACCACACAGCTCTCTTTTCACAGCATCCTAGTGACATCTGCTCCTTGGCTTGCTGTGCCTCAGGACTTGAGAAATCTTGAAAAGACACTTTCAAGTGTTTCCTTTCAATGTTATTTTGATCATGCAGGACAGAAAGGGAGAAGAGAAGAGCCCATGCATGCACTTGTCCGCCCTTTGCAAACCCTTGCAAGCTGTGAAAGCAATACAATATTCTTGGCTCACAAAGGGGGGACATGACATCTCCTTAATTATGTTTTAGTAATATCCAGAAATGAGGCTGAGCCAAAGCTTTCAGCATTTTTGTTGGAGGAGGAGGGTGGGAACTATGGGCATTTTCTTCCTTTAAACAAAACTGAGGGAGGAAAGCTCTTCAAGAACATGTTACCTATCTATTCCAAACCTCTCATTAAGTTTCCCTCCCCTCAGTGATGTCACAATATAGTCATATCTGATTGACTATGGGATATTTTGAGACAGTCCCTTTAATTGCCTCACTGCTAGTTGGCTGGGTTCATCTTTTAGATTAAACATCCCAACAATACAGTATTCATCATGTTAAACATGATAAAAAATTACTGTTACTCTCACAAAGTGTTTAACTTTCTAATTTTCTAACTTTCTCTCCTCTGCCTTGTTGAAAGCTGAAACTGCGGAATATTAATTGGAGTCCTAGATGGAGAGTTCTAGATGGAAGAGATTTTTGTTGACAACTAAGGGCGCTTTTACACGACCCCTAAAATCCGAGGCATAGGGCTCCCAGATGCGGAGCTTAAAATTGTTTTCCCACCAGCTGTGTACTTTTAAAAAAATTAAGTACGACCACGCCCACCTAAGCGTATTTTAAAAGTACCTGGTCTCTGGAGGTAAAAAAATTCTGATGCAGATTGTAAAGCAGTGAGTGCTGGGCTGTCCTTGCCTTCAGTTTGGTTTTTTTAAGAGCATTTAAGAGACTGGAATGCTTCCGGGGCTGCTCCGACCGGCAGACGGAGGTTAGCCTGCATTCTTTTCTCCCTTTTTTCTCCCTCCCCTCACGCAGACAGGAGCAATGGTGTGCAAGAGGAGCAAACCCCCAAGATCTCTGATCTGAATTTAAGTTGCCAGCGGATCTTAGGGGTCGTGTAATTTAAGCTGATTTAAAGGAATCTTTCTCCTCCATTTATTTATTTTTCTATTTCCTCTCTGTCCCCATCACCATCTTAGAGTACATGGTTATGATTCTCAGTTTATATATTTCATAGTGATTGCTTTCATTCCTCTGAAGGAACAATGCATTATACTCAAGATTTTTATTTTCCTACAATGGCTTCATTTTATCAGCATGGGAATATCTGACCTGTTGGATATATTGCAACCTACATTTGATGTCTTTAAGGGGTTTTTAATGGGAAAGGACTTTTCTGGACTGTGATGAATGCCAATCAACTCAATATCAATTGTTCCCCCTGTACCTCACATTCTTTTCCTTCCTCTTTATAGTTATTCAGATCAGTTCTGCCAGTATTAGTTATGGGGTCTTAAGACAGACTGAAATATTTCTATCAGCTATGTAACTGATCAGTTAGTCAGTAAAAAGTTATAGACTTTGTGGGGGGTAAGACTTGCTGCTAGTCTGCCTATCTGGAGTCGATACCTGGTACCTAGAATTTCTAATTTCCTATGGAGACTGTTTCCCCCCTTACATTCTTTCCATTCTTTCCATATATGCAACAACATGACTAAACTAAATAAAACTAGATATTCTTTATTTTTTGTATGTAATTGTTCTTCTACAAAAACAATAATAAATGTTTATAGTTTTGTAATTTTATTTTTGCTTTTAGACAGAGATTGATATTTGATTAGTGAGCTGTTTGGAATGACTACTTTTTTTCTTATTTTTTTACATAGGTACTTTATTATAGTTATAAGTTATTTATTGTTAGCTACTTTACTTGTGTTTTGGAAATTGTATTGTATGCCCAGCCCTTGTGTGTGTGTGTGTGTGTGTGTGTGTGTGTGTGTGTGTGTGTGTGTGTGTGTGTGTGTGCCTTCCAACAGACAAAGGGCAAAATTAACTCTAGTGTGTTGGTCAGAGGGATTTACGCTAGTGACAGGGTGGCCAATTGGGTGAGGAGAACTAGGCTCAGACAATTGCTTCCTGTTCCTCACGCTGATCCTCCCTGTTCACTGTCATATTTCAGTAACTGGGCCCAACCTATCATCATTCCCACTCATAGGACTGGGCACTCCCTTGACTTGATTTTTTTCCTCTTTGTTCATGGATTCTAATCTTAGGGTGAGGAATATTATGTCCCAGCCTGAGTCATGGTCAGATCACTACCTGCTTACTTTCCCCCTGTCATTTATGCCCACCCCTTGCTGGGAGAATGGGCCTGCCATCCTGGCCTGCCTCTGGAGACTTCTTGATCCTAAACAGTTTACGTAGGCCTTTGAGGGATTTTCAGGTGGTCTGGCTGGCGATCCAGTCAAAGCCTGGGTGGAAAGATGGTATCAGGGGGCCACCAGGGCAATTTAATTGGTCGCTCCTAAGTGCCTTCTCTGATGCAGAGTCCATTTCTTGCCATGGTATATGGCTGAGTTGAGGGTGATGAAGCAAGAATGGAGAAGGTTTGAGTGCAGATGGAAGAAAGATCAATCAATAAATACAGCTGTGGTGAAAATGATGACCAGGAGATATGTTCAGGCCATAAGAATAGCTAAACATTCAAAGAATTGATGGGGCCACAAACCAACAAGCAGAATTATTCCACGTGGTTCATGACCTCAACAACCCTGGTTAACATAGGCCTCCTCCCACTCAATTGCCTCACACACTCTGCACCAAAGATGATCTACCAGCAGTTTGCAAAAGTTGAAAAGTCATTAAATACAACAGGAGTATTATCAGGGGACTGGAAATCAAGCTATATATTAATGAAGCTTGGATGAATAGAGAATTAGTATTGAGACTGTCTCTCAGATATAAACTTGAAGGGTTGATAATCTACCTATTTTAGTGGGTTTGCTGAATTATTTATTTTATTTATTTATTTTTAATATTTTTACCCCACCTTTCTCCTTGGAAAAGGATCCAAGGTAGCTTACAATCAAGACATATTCAAGTTAAGAACAGGGAATTAGAAGAGGCATCTTAGAATATTAAAAGGTAACATTAAAGATACAAAGAGCACATGAAAAGAAGGAAAAATTCCATTATGAGGAATGGGAAATAACATGGAAAACATTGGTGTTCTTATGAAATCAGTCAGTGCAATCATGCATGGTAATCCATAGTCCATCATTCAGGGAACATGGCACTTCCCCTTTTTCTGGTTTTTTGTTTTTTTTGTTTTTGTGTTTTTGTTTTCTGTTTTTCTGTTTTTCTCCCCCCCTCCCCATTTTTGCCTCAATATGTGTATTCCTGCCAAGAGAGCTCCATGGACATGAGATCACAAAGAGTCAGTCACTACTGTAATGACACAGCAACTAATGTGGAACGGGAGCCTTTAATAATCAAAGATTTCTGCTAGCAATACTTCTTCTAGGATTGGGACCACTCTCTAGTCTGGCAGTTTTTATTTATTTATTTATTTATTTATTTATTTATTTATTTATTGCTATAAAGGGTTTCCACCCCCAAAGCCAATTCAAGGCTCCCAAAATTCCACAGATTGAAAGGGAGCCCCAGGTTGCCTTAGAACCTCAAGGAGGATAGGGATAGGAATCTTTCAATTAAGTTCAATTAAATATTCCTGCCATGGGCTGATGATACCATCTCAGTTGTGACAAGTAAAGTTATACCAGTAAGATTTCAGCCAATTTGTTTAACTGTATATGAATGCTTGCAAGTGTGTTGCATTTTAATTCGATTATTTCTAACTATATTGAAAGCCACTACGGGTTCACAATGGAAGAAAGGTGGGATATAAAACAAACAAATCAGTCTGACTCCTCTGTTATGCTGTGCCAAATGAAGAACCCTGCCAACCTACCTGTGTCATACTTCCTGGACAGATAGAGAGAGAGAACAATTTCCTTGTTTTTAAGTATTTTAAGATATCGAACGGGGACTCTGACCAGCCCCCTGCTGGGAAGGGCTTCTTTGTCTACCCACCTGGGATGGACCAGTTTGACCAGTGGTCATGTGGGCCGGTAGGGCCCCATCAGTACCAGCAGAGAGCATGGTCAGGGCTGACCACCAGGACACATGACCCAGTGGTCAGAACCCCTTCAAGGGCTGGCCACGAGATATCTTAAGAGATTAGATAGAATATAGACCTTTTGTGTGGATCAGCTATGGCTAAATCAGCTCATCATATACTGGAGGACTTAAACAAATAGCTTTCATGATCTCTAACAAGTTACAACATGTATAATCCTTAGCAGAGATACTCTTTTGAATAAAAGGAAGTAGATTTCTTAACAGATTTATTTTTCTTTAAAGGACTCCCCCACTCCCCATTTAAAAATATTTGTTGAAATATAGTAGCTGCCTTGTTTGTCAAGTGGGAGTAAATACCAACAACACATTGGCAGCCAGGTTCCTAATAATTTTAGAATTATTATTTTTGAGCTTGCATCTCCTTTCTGTCTCTTTTAATATCCTTCTGGATAATGATGAAAATCCTCAAGTCTGTTTGTTTGACTCCACATGTTAGGCTTACCTCCACACAAGTTTGTGTATTGTTCCTGAAAGGTAGTAATTATCTTTGTATAATTGCAAAATACATCATATACAGGAGTGCCTTATTTGTGCCAGAAGAAGCTTTTAAATATCAAAGTGGAAAAGCGAAAGAATTCTCTCTCCTTTTAACACTGCTCTTGGAGAAAACATTTAGCTTGAGTGCAAATGCCTCTTCGGAGTTTGAAAAAAATGTTTAAAATGTCATTAATTTTTCATTGAACACTTTCTTATGTTTTAAATTACATATAGTAAATCTATAATGCATTAGGTGGAGAACATACAAATAGCTATATGCAAGGGGAGAAATTACTCTTCTTTAGATATAGACAATGACATAGTACTGAGGAGGTTCCCTCTTCCCTGGCATTTCCATGTTGAACATGCTTGTCAGAGAGCACCGGGCATAGTAAAGCTAAATTAGGCCACCATGCTGTCCAAGGTCAGTGAACAAAACAAAAAACAAGAATCCAAAGAAAATTTCAGAGCCACATGAGGAATCATCTGCTATGGACTCTTTCTTCCACCACCAATAGATTTCAATGTCTGACAAGTAAAACAAGAATACATAAAAAATGTAGACTGGGAAGATTATCATGTGTCCATTGTTTTGTATTCCTTGAAGCGATGATCAGAAGAAAAAAGTATTCCCAGTTCCCACCCATAAATCCCACTTGAAGTGATATCACCTGGATAGCATTTTGTGACTCTGGGCGTTTATACACGACCCCTAAACTCCGGGTCAAATGGCTGCCAGCTCCAGAGATTAAAAATGTTTACCCACCAGCTCCGGAGTTAACAGGAAATTAAGTGCGACCCCGCCCACTTTAGCGCATCCCAGCGCAGCTTTCAGGTACCTGCTTTTTGGATGTGACAAATATTTGATCCAGTGTAAGGATAGTGAGTGCGGGGCTCTCCTGGCTTCTGTTTGTTCTTTTTTTGCGCCCCGCCCATTTAAGAGATCTGAATGTTGCCGGGAACAAAACGGAGGTAAACCGGCATTCTTTTCTTTCTTTTTTCTCCCTCCCTCACGCAGCCAGCAACCAGGAAGTGCGGAGGGGGGTGGGGACAGAGGAAGAACGACGAACCCCTAAGATCTCTGGTCCGAAGATCTCTGGTTTAAGTGGCCAGCGGATCTTAGGGGTCATGTAAAAAGGCCCTAAGTTACCCCTGGGGAAATACTAGGTGTCAAAAACTGGGCTGCCACTACATTGACAAGCGAGCATGGCTGTAGACTGAATTAATGCTGGAGAAAGTGCAAAAGAAGAAGAGAAAGGGCAAGCAGATAAAACCCATGTAAACAGAACTGTGCGGCTGCCAAAGGGGCAACCAAAAAAGGCCATTGCCAAAGCCAAGGTGGAACACTGTGAAGATCTATACAAAAATGTGGAAACATGAGAAGTAGAGATGACCATTTACCAGTTGGCCAAAGAATGAAGAACACCCAAGACATTGAACTTTATATGCGGATAAATAATAAAAAGATGGCAAAAGACTGCAAGGCAGGAAACAGGAAATCCTGCAATCACTGTGAGATCAACACTGAATTTCCACACCCACCAATCCATGAAGGCATGCCAACCTATGGGGCAATTATGTCCATTACTACCACAAAAGACAGTATGAAGACTATGAAGTCACCTGGATGATGATCTGCCTGCTGATTTCTGAAAACTATAGGAACTCCAAGACATGGGGATACCTTAGCTGACAGAGTTCCTCAGTGCCATAACAAGCAGTGACTGTACCAATGTATCAACACGCATAACAGTCCCCATATTAAAAAACAAGGGTGATGCATGCAACTATCAACCAATCTGCCTCCTGCTCCATGCCATGAACATCTTTGAGAAAATTCTGGACCAGTACATTTGCAACATAGTCAACTTACCACCAACCAATGTGCCTTTGTCACAGGAGGCAGAATGACCGATGGCATTTTTGCAGCTCATTATCTCCAAGAGAAACACCAAGAGAAGACCCAGTCATTGCACATGACATTCCTAGACCTGAAGAAAGCATTTGATCATGTCCCACACCAATTGATTTGGTCTGCCCTCCTTAGCCAAGAGGTACCAGAACCACTCATCAACTGGGTCAGAATTCAACTGGCACTAACAGCCATGGACAATGCTCAGCTGGCCTCTCCAACCATTTTCTGGCAATGGTTGAACTGCACAAAAGCTCTGCATTGTCACAGCTCCTGTTTATATTAGTTATGGATACCCATCACACCTGGAACATGCTCTACACTGATGATCTCATGCTTACTAGCACCACTAGGAACAAACTGCAGTGGCAAGTTCAGACATGGAATGATCACCTCAACCACTTTGGACTCTGGTTAAAAATCAAGAAAACTGTACCTGGAGACTGTTATCACCATGGAATATTCAAATGAACAGAGAAAACCTAAAGAAGAAGGATATCTTCTGGTATGTTGGCTCCCATCTCCAAGGCAATGGTGGCATCATTGACAATGTGTGAGCAAGGGTGGATGTGGCCTCGTTGCGATTGTGAGAACTCCCAGGTGTGCTTTGTGACAGACAAGTGCCAAAATCTCACATCTAAGATTTGCAAGATGATTCTCCACCCAGTTGCACTATCTGGCACAGAGTGCTGGTTAGCGATAATGGCCGTAAATAGCCACCTCCATGCCATGGAAATGCTTATATTCTTTTGGATATTGCACTATGGTGTGGTACATAAGCAGCACCCTTTGACAATGGGGATCTTGCTGCTTATACTAGGTGCTCTGCTAGTGATTACACAACCACTAACAGACCATACAGACATAGGTTGAGCAGTGTTAGTTGTTGAATAGTTTTCTCTGAGCATTGGACGCAATCTAGAATAAAAATAATAATAAAATCTAACAACTTAAATAACAAAGTAGGTAATATCTGTCACAGCAAATAGGGAAAAGCCCACACTGCGATGAATGGGCAACCCAAGGCTCCCACGGGAAACTTATAAGTGGTTTCTGCAAAAACAGGACTCAATCTGCTATAAGTTGAGGATAATGTTATGTACTCATGGGCAGTAGAGTTCTCTTTTAATTGTCATATTCCATTTTCTGGATGTAAAAGCATTTGTAACAGTGAAATTCAGCTCCACTTATTCTTACTGTGTTGCTTAATTTATGAGTAGTTCTCATGCAGATGTGTAAGCTCCACGAGGGATTCTTAAGAGAAATTCAAATGTGCTCTTCCAGAGAATGGAAATGGAAGCAAAGGTTCTCTATCTTTCTCTGCATGGTCAAATATTGTTCACTCTCTTGTTTCAAAAAGACAGAGTGCTAAGTACTAAAGCAAAGCAAAAAGTGTTCTGCTTATATACCGCCCCATACCACTTTAAGTAGTCTCTGGGCAGTTTACAATTTTTAATTACAGTGTGCAGGCTACACATCCCCCCCCCCAGCAAGCTGGGTACTCATTTTACCGACCTCAGAAGGATGGAAGGCTGAGTGAACCTTGAGCCTGCTACCTGGGATTGAACCCCAGGTCGTGAGCACAGTTTCACCTGCAGTACAGGCATTTAACCACTGGGCCACAAGGCTACTTAGTGAAAAACTATACCCTTGAGTTCCAAATAAAATAAAATAAAAATAAAAATAAAATGGAACTGGAAAGTGGACCCCCCCCCAAAGAATTACAAATAATAGCCTCAGGTAATCTGAATGATCCCACCGTGTGGGACTAAACTGAGGGGCAGTTATTTCATGTTAACAGATGGGGAAAATCTCAATCTCAACTGCATTGTTTTCCTCTAAACCTTTGCTGAATTGTCTTTCTGTGGGTTATGGCATTTTGTTTTAAATTCTTGTGAGGGAAAAACCACCTGGCTTGTGTGTACCATTCTTTTACACATTTCCCTAATGTCCACATTTGCTTACATACTGTACCCACCAACTAGGGATGGGCATAAAACAGATGAATGACATTTCGTTTTATTTCATTATTAATGACTTTTTTAAAAAAATATAACAAAGTAGAACAATATAAAATGATTCATTATACTATATGGGTCTGCTCCCCTGGATCCTAAAGGTACCCAATTTTGTGGATAGCTCAAGAGTCAGGGCCACAGATTAGAAATTGCAACCCATATGCAGAGAGGGACCTAGGAATGGGACCAGGAATGGGACCTAGGAATGGGACCTAGGAATGGATAATGTGCCAGTAAGGTAAAGAGATCCATCTGGGAAGAGATGGGCTGTCAGATATATCAGTGCAGAGGATAATTTTATTGTGATTGGGAAAGATCCCATGCAAAAATCATATGAAATCAAGAGGATACAGTAAGATATAGCTTCTTGTACCCCTAAAACTTTTTTATTTAAATTTAAAGAGAGAGGATTCACTGGACATTTAACCATGAGCCAATGTTCTCCCTTTGGGTAGGACATTCATGGATCAATCACTCTTTCCCACTGCCTTCCCGAAAAAAATATTTTTCCCTGAAATGTCCCACATTTCTGGTGGCAGGTGGCTTAGCTTTTTACCCCACCTTTCTCCTTGGAAAAGGACCCAAGGCAGCTTACAATAATGAGGGATAATATACAGTCCAGTATAACTAAGACATGTTCAAGTATTGAGAATGGGGAATTGAGGGACATCTTACAGCATTAATAGACAACATTACATTATAGCTACAAGAGAATGCGAGCAGTTAAAAGGAGAGTAAAATTCCATGTAAAGTTACGAGTGATGGAAACTAACATTGAAATCATAGTGTTAATGTAATCCCATAAGATTGTAAGTACAGTGGAACCACGACTTACGACATTATTCCATTCCGAGTGAACACTCGTAAGTTGGTTAACTTGTAAGTCAGAGAGTGGTTTCCCATAGGAATGCATTGAAATTCAATTAATCCATTTCAGATGAACGGAGTTCAATGCATTCCTATGGGAAACCACTTTAGACATCACCTGCCACTTCTCCGTCTCCTTCCAGTCACAGAGGCAGCACTTGCCTCCATGACTGGAAGGCATTTCAAAAGTGGTGTGCTGCTTCTCCCGAATTTGCCTCAAATCCCAACCCTCACCCCACCAGCTGCTCATAAGACGGGGAATCCCGAATGTGCTTGTAAGCAGCCAGTGGGGGGGTGCTGAAGTGCTCATAAGTCAGGATTTGTGTATATTGGGCGTGTCGTAAGTGGGGGTATGACTGTAGTTATAAACATAAAGTCTAGGTGATCCTATAGATTCATATAAAAGACACACAATAGGTAGTCCATCATTCAGGGAAAGATCTTTGCCTGTTTCTGGAAAGAGAACAGATATGAGGCAGTCTTGGAATCTAGTGGGAGGGAGTTCCAGGGTCTGGGTTCAGCAGCCGAGAAAGCCCTTTAATGGGTTCCAATGAGAACCCATTCTCGTGGAAACCAATATTACTGGTACATCATCCATTCCTAGGTCCCACCTCTCTACACACAGGTAGAAATTTCCAGCATGCTATCCTGACTAGAGATGGGCATGACCAGGAAAAATGTCATTTCGTGTTGTCGGGATGGGTCCGTTTCGGGTCGTTTCGGTTTGTCGCGGAAATTTTCAAAAAATTGTCGTTTCCGTTTGTTGTTTGTCATTTGTGTTGGGGTTGGGGTTGGGGTTGGGGTAAGTGGGTGCCTCTGACATCTGACCCACTAAGAAGGGAAGGGAAGGGAAGCGTTTCGCGTAGCCGCCGCGTACCATACATTATATTATGTTAGGGTTGGGGGGTAAGTGGCAGAGGCACCTCTCTGGGTGCCTCTGACTTACTAAGAAGGAAAGCATACTGGTGTACTGGCGTACAGGTTAGGGGTAGGAGTAGTGGGCTCTGGCTGGGAGGCACCTCTCTGGGTGCCTCTACTCTGACCCACTAAGAAGGGAAGCGTACTTGCGTACGGATCTGGGTTAGGGTTGGGGTTAGGGTAACGGCTAGGCTTAGGGTTACGGTTAAGGTTAGGGTGGGTTAGTGGGCTGCACCTCTGGGTGCCTCTGACACACTAAGATGGACAGTGTACTGGCGTATGGGTTAGCGTTAGGGTTAGGGTTAGTGTTAGCGTTAGTGGGCTTTTTATGCCCTCTGGCACATCCAGAAGTGTCAGTCAAAACCTGGCCATGCCATTGGTGGAATGGGTCAAAATTTTGCATGGTCCCATCCCATGGCCAGCCCATCATTGCGCAGGTGTAAAAAAATAAAAATAAAAATAAAATAAAATAAAATCAATGGAGACGTTTTATTGCAAGAAAAACCCACTGCTGCTACTATAAAAAATCAGGCATTTAAAATACCTAATTTTCAAATGTTTCTGTGGTGCTTTGGTGGGTTTTTGGACCACGATTTAAAAATAAATATTGCGGTCGCCATTTTGGATCCCGCCCCACCTCATGGCAAATGGAGAGGATGAGGATGCCCCCCCAGCCTGGTACCAGCAGCCCAGGATAGGAGAGGGGGGAGAAGGCCGGGCCCCCCCCAGAAACCACCCTTCTCTGGTAGGTGTCCTCACTGAGGCAGGCATATTTTTGCCTGCTTTTTTGGCTGGGAATCAGTTTTTTTATTTTTAAAACTTTTTTTCTGTGCTGCTTGGCATCGCGCGATCGCCGCAATGCCATGAATGACAACGAAAAATCAGACCCAATTTTCTTTTTTGGTTCGGGTTCGAGCTGGAGCGGAGTAATTCTCGTAACCGTTACCCGTTACATAACGATAACGATAACCGAAAACGGAAATGAGAATTTTGCCGCTCCGTGCCCATGTCTAATCCTGACTCCTTAGGATGATATTGGTATGATCTGACAAGGGAGGACAAAATGTTTCATTTCCAAAACAGAAAATGGTGCTTTGTTTCATTACTTGATGAAATACTTGCTTGGATTTCATTTCTTACAAAATAGCATGTCATTTTTCATTTTGTGCCCATCTCTATTATCAACTCAAAACACATTTCTGTATGTTTCATTTCAATTGTACATTTGCTAATCACTCACATTTCAAAAGGAGTACATTGTACCCCATAATTCTCATATATACGGAATTCTCGAGGCAACATACCTTTCGTTTTCCTCCTCTGGGCCTTGGGAAGCACAAAGTCTTTGTCAAGACTGCTAAATCCTACAAAATTCTTCTCGATCCCTAGTGTAGTACAGCAGCAAAAAGGACATTGTGACTTCCAGTATAATTGAGATTAGGTTAAAGAAAATAACCCCATGCGTTCCCAAAGAAACAGAAACTCGTCTTGACTGAGCCTAGTCTGGAGAAGACCATGGGAGAAACAGATAGAGGTTCCTAGATAATAAAAAACTCCATGAGAGACACCTGGTAGCTTTAACCTGTCCGTCTATCTGAGGGTGATAATGTTTCAGGATTGGAATGTGTTCTGGGTTATTTATTTTTATTGGCGGCCCACCAGGGTACCCACTCTTTTTGATCTACTTGCATTACTACAAGTCCCTTGATGTCCATATTCTAGGATCAGACTTTTCCCTTGCTTCCCATACCTTACTATGAGGACCAGCCACTTTATAGCTAAAGATTATTAATTTTACCTTCAGTGACTCATCTGGTAACCAAGGTAAGAGCCTTCAGAAGCCTTTATCTGCAAGACAGACTATGTGACAATGAACCTTTCTGCTTTTCAGGACCTACATTGTAAACGTCTTCAAACTTTAAAAGGTGCCCATGAATAAGGCCCGGAAACAAAAGAAAAAAGCAATATTGATGCTCCGAGGTTTGTCACTGAGTCTGGATAGCAAATTCACCCTCATCACATGCTGACATCATTCAGCTATGCAATTTTGCAGCAGTCATTTGCAATGCTCAGATGAGGAGGCAATTGAGGTAAAGTTTCACCTTTGCCCCTGCTGTGGTAGTTTCTTCACATTGTTTGTACTTATCTTGTCCAATCTTCAATAATCTCCTATGGATCTATTTGCCTCTTGGAGTTATCTCTATATTGAATTCTCAGGCACTCTTTCTTTGAAACAGTCCTATTGAAAACACACAAAACAACAACAACATTAGATTCTATCCCCCAATCAAGGATTTTCAGCCTTTATGAAAAGTGCTGCACCCCATTCTCCTTTGTATTTTTACTTTATTTAACAGTAGTTGTAATTTTTGAGCTCTCATTTTATCTTTCTCCATATTAATGGGCATATTCCATGCTTCAGATAATTTATGTTTTCGGTGTCATTTACAGATTATACAGATTTTGTTATGGGTTATGAAGATTTTAATCAAGAAGGTTTTTTTTTTTTTTTTAATCTTTTCTGCTCAGCCTCATTTTGCCTCAGCATTAGCTTGGCAATTAAGGTAATGAATTTTAGCAAGGAAGGAAAGTAGCACTTTCCAAACAGACACCTGGCATGTGCAGGTTGTCATGGTGATTTCCCACATGCTCAAACAAGTGAAGAAATCCAGCGGTTCAATATTCCCATAATATGAAAAGTATGAATGCTAATTGATAGCTGTTTTTGAGAAATACAGTTTGGATTGTGTACTTTCAAACTGTAGATGTTCTCTGTGTGTGGGAGAGGTAAAAATGCATAGTTACTAACTGCAACATCAGAAGAAGGTGCTGTCTTGATACTGTAGTTGCCACTGCTCAGTGCTATATTTCTTCTTTTAACCTTCAGGACCCATGCAAGTTTCACCTGTGTTTTGGGGAAATAGAGAGTCATTTTTGTTCTGGAATTGTGGGACTCATGGACTGAGAAGAGAAGTGAATTAGACAGCCTGACCGGCACGTTACATATTTGTTGCAGATGGTTTTTGATTTTGCTCCAAAAAGAGAGCATTTTCCTAATCTTGAAATTTAAGTATATAGTTTTCTTATGAGGTAATTAAATACATTGCCTCAGATGGTCCTACTGAAGGGCATTGACAAATAAAATGGCCAATAATCATAATTTAAATCATTAAAGACATCTGTAAACCTTGTTCATGAAGCCTTTAGATACTCATCACAGCCTCCTACATCTGGAAGCTTTTTGTGTGTGTTATTCTGGTTTACTCCAAGATATAACAATAGTCTTCTGCATTGTTATAACGCAGAATGGTTTGTATAATGATTTTCATCAGGACCAAAGTAAATATTATTTTTCTCAGTTATGAATCTTAGGCTTAAGAGGACCACAAATATATGCCACCAAGTTCAAGGTCTTTATGTGAAAAAGACACATACCTTCAGGGGTCACACACTGTATGTTGTCAAAAAAAAAAGTCATGCCTTGAATTAGGAAGAAATCACAACAAAAAACTGGTTAAGTTCAAGTCACTGGATATTGTTACTACTACAGGCCCTGCTCTGCCCCAAAATGCCCATGAGTCTGGTACTGAGACCAGTTCTACTTTGCATCTTTACCAGCAGACGAACAAGCAGGTAAAATACTTCCTAACTGATTTCCTATCTACAGCAGGATGTTAAAATATTGCGTTAAATATATTTTTTCTGTGGACCAGAAAAACAAGCTTCAGAAGTGGCTGGGATACTGTAGGTGGTGAAGTTCGTAAAAATTAACTTTTTGATTGGATGTGATCAGCTGTAGTTTCAATTGCAGTAATAGTTGCCTTCTTTTTTAGATTAAAAAAGTCAAGTTGTCAGGTTCAATTAGGAAATGTCTAATTACCATCCAGAGTGGCCCCGAGCTAGATGGGTGATATATATATATTAAATGAATGAATGAATGAATATGACAACAAAAAGAATTTTAAAAATAGCTAAATATAATGATGATGAAAGCAAAACTTGTAGATTAAGCCATCCATCCAGAAGGCTTCAAATGGTTCATTCTTACGAGTCTAGATCTGATTTCCTAGGCACTCAGCAAGTATGCAGAGTTCAATAAAGGCTATCAACTCCTTTTTCTACCAGTAAAATGGCATGCAGGCATCATACAGTCTTTTCGATGATGGAGAATAGCTATTTTGTTGGTTTCATTTCATTTTTTTCCTCATAAGAACTTACTAACCTTTGCAATAATTCCTAGTAAGGTTTTAAAGGAAGTACAGTAGTACTTCTACTTACGAGTTTAATCTGTTCTGAATGTATGCTCTTAAGTCAAACAACTCTTAGGTAGAGCAGCCGTATCTAAAAAAATAAAAATTAATAAAAATAAAAATCGGAAAAAATAAAAAAATTGTAACTAGAGCAGACCACATATAAAATTTGTAAGGCAGGCAGTTAAAATGCCAACAGTCGAGCAGCTCTTAGTAGAGGTACCACTGTATTCATTTGTTTGTTTCAGAAGAATGAATGAGGGCAAAAGGCAAAACTGATGTATTCATCCCTCGCTAGTGAACTCTAGTACTATTCCAGATATAAATGTTCAGAATGTAGAGAGAACATATAAAGAAACCAGACTGATCAACCCTCATAACATTTCATCAAACAATATTTCAGCTTTTGAAAAAGGAAATTAGCAAGCAAGTAAAATAGTTACCATTCCAATCTCTTCATCTACAATAATGCATCTTTGCTACCAGTGAGTATGGCAAGTAACACCTCAAACGCCACTCCTACACAGCTTCTGAAATAACTACAGTGATGGGACTAATGTGCAAGACTTCTCGTATATATATATTTCAGACCAGTGTGTTAATGAGGTGTAACCTGCCACTTCAGATATGTTAGGCCAGAAGAAGTCATGTTGTGACACTAAGGCCCCACCTGCTTTCAAACATTCCTTGTAAATGATCACCTTGGACCTCTACCAAAAGCAATCTGTCCTTCATCCATCAGATGGCCAAGCTGGCATCTAATGCACCAACCAGTCTAGACCAGAAAATAAAAAATATATTTTCCAGGCTCAGCAAGATTGAGAGGAGGAGGTGGGAGAAAGATGTCTCATCTACTTTTAGTTTTGATCTTGCTCTCCTCTTGACTTTGGACCTGCCTATTATGAACACATGTTCATTGACAGTTTGCTTCCTTCAAGTGAGTTAGATCTTCATCAGAATCAGAAGTTCCTCAACACCCCTAGAAAACAATAGGCTCACATATTCCTTTATGTCCTCAATGGTGGCTTGAGAATTATTCAAAGTTTAAACTAGCCAGAGCTTCACAGGTTTTTAATTTTCAATACAACTTCTCCAAAACCAAGTCAAGAAGAAAAAATGTTAATAATTTGATTAATAATGACATTATTTGATTAATAATAATATAACTTTAAATCACTGCAGGAAAATGTCTGTGAAGATTCTCAGTCATCTAGGTGACTTTATTTGGAAGTTGAGTCATGGCAACTTCTTTTCTTGAGAGATTAAAACATTTTGCTGCTCATCCAAACAGCTTTGAGTGTCTAAGAAAAGCTAGTGGTGAGTCCTCCATTTTATATTTCACTTTGACTTCATGTCACCCTGGTCTGAAATAGGTACATAAGATGGACAATGGCCTGAATAGGCTCATTAGGTGAATAATAGTCTCAGTAGGCCCATTAGGTGGACACTGGTCTAAGGTGCATGAAAGTCCCAACTTTAACCTTCCCAACACCCATTAAGTATGGGCCGTTAGCTATGGCCTTGCTGGTGGGGGTGTGAAGTATTTTTGATATGATGTTCACACACCTTAGGCCATTGTCCATCTAATGGCCTATTGAGACTATAGTCCACCAGGGTGACATGAGGCCAAAGTGAACTATAACCACTAGCTTTCATCAAACTGACAAAACTGTCTGGATAAGCAGTGAAACATTTCAATCTCTCAAGAAAAAAGTCCAGATGCCATGACTCAACTCCCACACTGTAGAAAAAGATTATACAGGGTTCATTTTATGTTATGTTGGAAAGGAAATTAACATTTAAAAAAAAAGAAAATGAGGTTCTTCTAGGTCTGTGAAGATTCTCAGTCATCTGGTTGAAGTTATCCTGAAGCTGACTCGTGACAACTGGGCTCCTTTTCTTGTGAGAGCGAAATGTTTCACTACTCATCCTAGTAGCTTCATCAGTTTAAAGAAAGTTGGTGTGATGTCTCCAATTTATAGTTCCAATTGGTTTCATGCCCCTCTGGTCTGAATAGGCTGAAGGATCCAATATTAGAGTAGTTTGTCCTTTGCCTCCTGTAATATATTTAATACATGTTATGAAGTAGCCATATGAAAAATGTGCCATTCATAATTTCCCACAGTTTCTCTTCAGATATTGAAGCTGCAAATGGTTTGGGACCGCACTACTTAGCACTTCACCTTTCTTTGAAATCAAGTACCCATAACAGTCATACCTAACGGGCTTTGAAGCTGCATGTGGCCATCCCAATGGAGGCCAGGAAGTCCATGAATAGGAGCAAGATCTTCTATCTCATTGTGGAATGCTCTGCTTGTAGAGGTACACTAGGCCCCTTCCCTCCTAATAGTCAGAAAGCATATAAAAACATCATTTCCCCTTCCCTTTTATTTTTATTTTTTGAACTTTGTCTTATTTATGACTCTCCAGCTCTGAACAAAGGGCTATGCCCAACCTGATTTATCCTTCATGTGTTTGGGATCAATTTATTTATTATTTATTTATTTACAAGATTTTTTTTAGCCGCCCCACTACCAAGTGGTATCTGGGTGGCATACAACAATAAGTTAAAACTACAAAACAATAAAACAACATGACTATTCTATAAAATACAATATAGGTTAAAACAATTGACATACTGTGCAAATTATAATACTCTGCTGCTCATAGGTCCAGCTAAAACACTGTCTAATTAAAATATTGGCTGAACAAGAGGGTCTTTGCCTGGTGCCGAAAAGCCAAAAGTGTCGGTGCCAGGTGGATCTCCATAGGGAGGGCATTCCAAAGTTGGGGGGGGGCAACAACTGAGAAGGCCCTGGTTCTACATGCCATCCCCCACCTCTTTGAGGGATGGCACCTTCAGTGGTGCCTCCTGGCCTGATCTTAGAGCACGGGCAGGCTCATAAAAGAAGGCGGTCCTTTAGGTAACCAGGTCCTAAGCCATTTAGGGCTTTGTATGTGTGCATGAGCACTTGGAATTGGGCCTGGGTAGCAACTGGCAGCCAGTGTAGATTTTTTTAGTATTGGCATGATATGAGTCTGTGTGGCAACACCACTCACTAGCTGCCCATCCCAGTTCTGTACCAGTTGCCCCAAATTTTCCCCAATTTCCCCAAATTCACCACCATCGTGAATGCAGGTTGCTCTTACCACTCTTACCAATCAGAATATGCATCCCAGTAACCTCAGCTGAAAGTACAGTGGTCCCCCACCATTTAATGATTCGTATACTGTGGTCCTGGTATATCACAGGACCACAGTAAAAGAAAGGCAAGGCCCCCTGGGGTAAGCTGCATGATCCTATCTGGGGCCTCCTACACTTACCAGAGGCCTGGCGCTGCCCTGAACAGGTCTCCAGTGGGCTTCCCCGGCTTGTCAGAGGCTCCAGAAGTGTTTTCCGGGAGTGACTTCCAATTCACTGGAAACCACTTCTGGGGCCTCTGACAAGCCCAGGAACCCCACTGGAGACCTGTTCAGGGCAACACCAGGCCTCTGGTAAGTGTAGGAGGCCCCAGATAGCCCCCCCCCCAGTTCCAACCCAACCCAGCATCTGCATATCGTGGATTTTCCATTATCAAGGTTTAGGTTGGGGATTACTGTACCCAACTGAAGGTGATGTTGTTATGGATTGTGTGGTTTTACCATCAGGTTAGGGTCACAGAAGCAAGGTGCCTTGTTAGTCCTTAGCAGATGACATTAAAAAAATAGCCTAGAAGGAAATAGATGCATGGAAGGCATACATATGCGGGAAGAATCTAGAAACTTCCAAGGAACAAATAATGAAACAAAAAACTTGATCTGATCATCAAAGTTTGGTTAACAGGAAGATAAGCCAATCTTTAAAAATATATCATGGTATACAAATATGTGAATCAAAAGACCAGGAGGCAGATATAAGACTGAGAGGTGGCAAGTGTATTATATATATAATTCTATACTCTTTATCTGTACCTGTATGGTTCATTGAACTAATTAAGACTTACATCATAGGACAGACATGCAGAGGATCTGGCCCTGAGTATGTGTTACTGAACATGCTTAATAGCCTTAGGATATTACACAGCAGTGAAAGTCAAAGCTGAATAACTATAAAATAAATGACCCACTGAAGAAGTAGCAATTTCCCCCCATGTGAAAAGTAACAACCTTTTCAAAATAGAGTCCAGATTCAACTCCTTTTTTATGGTGGTTGTTGATCAGCTTCAACAGTAATGTTAACTTCAAAAGACTTTGGTTCAGCAAAATTGTTCTTAATAGGATGTGCTTTTGTTTCCATCTGTGAAAAAGCATGTGTGTATTCAGTTGCTAGAAGATCATAATTGTAGAATATACTGCTTTATTTGGGATCTAAGCCACCTCCTTTCCCTTCTGATAAGAACCACATTATATTGAATATGCATTCAGCATTTTCTGTTTTCTGAAGTTCATAACAAGCTTTTCTTTCAATCCACAGCCCTTATCACAAAACAAAGAGAGACAGTCAGGACTGGAAAATGGAATCTTTTTTGGAAGTTTTGTCTTCTACTTTGATGCATTATTTCGGAGGGGTTTTATCTCTTCTTGATGGCTCACTGTATCCTTCTAGTTTTTTTTTCCTGTTTTGTTGTTGGTGCTGCAGCTCAGGGGAGGGAAAATACAGCTTAAGGACATTTTCAGACTAGCAGCAGAGGTCATTTGCTGTCAGGAGTGGTTATTGACAGACCCTGTGTTCTCAGTCAGGTAAAAAAAAGGTGATAATGGGGCTTTTCCCTTTACAAATAGGTAAAGGGAAAACAAGACAATGAAAAAAACAGTTGTAAATATGTTCTCTTTTCTTTAATATAGTTCCTAATTAAGAATATAAGAAGACCTCTTCTAGATCAGGCCAAGGGCTCATCTAATCCAGCTTCCTGCCCAACCAGATGCATCTGGAAACACATGGGACAACTAGATACCTGTCTCCTCTTGCCACTTCCCTGGATCTGGCAATTTGTGCAGCAGCAAAATATCACAAAGTGAGTTCCCACCTCACCCCACCCCTGCAATAGGAGTCTAGCAAAAAATACCCTTTGTGTGTCAAGCATGAAAAAATAACTATTGGCAAGACTGTTAGGACTGCTAAATTGGACCGCTGAGCAACAGAGAAAACCTGCAATGCAAGCAGATGTTATCTTGAAAGAAGATGGTGATCACAATGTACTGAATCCCCATTAGAAGTCACCACAGAGCAATTAAAAACAATCTTATATATTCTGCCTAAGTAGCAGAATTAACTGCAACAACTCCCATCAACAATCCATGGAGTTCACTATTGAAGCAAAGCCTAGGTAAAAATACATTAATTCTACTAGGCTAAAAGAAAAGAGGAACAACAAAACAAAGTTTATACTTCCCTAATCAGTGATTTTTTTTAGAAGTTCTCTTGCAAAATCTATGCAATTTTATGTTAGTCTGCTAGTAATGGAATCTGCATATTAGGTAAGAAGAGATGAGCAAAGATAAGATCTCATCCCATGCCTATAAAAGGACTGATGGCCTTTTAAGCAAGATGCCTGCTAGCTTCAGTCAAGCCAAGAAGCAAAGGGTGTACAGGGGAGAATAGAGATAGCAGACACAATGGAAAACATAGCTGCACAGAGGCAACACACATAAATCATGGATCACTCTTTTTTCACACATGTGCCCAAATATTCTAAAAGGCTAAATATATTCTTACTTTCATAAACTTTCACTTTGTAAACAGATGCACTTTTTATCTCTATGAGCTCTTGTATTTTTGGATTGAATTATGGATTAAGTTTTCATCTGTAATGTTTTTAGCTGAAAGCTTATAACCAAAATATATTTGTCCAACTTAAATACTGGCCTCCAATTTAAGCTCAGACTTCACATATTTTAAACATTTATACCTACAGCTTTTGATCATAGCTCTGAGAATATTTAGTGTTCGCTTCTCAAAAACTTACACTCCTCTGAGAACTTCTTCTGGATGTTTGTTCAGAAAAGAAACATAGATGAATAGGACTTATAAAATTAGACAAGCTAATTTTTCCTGGACTCATTTTTCTCTGTTGACATAATCATGAATGAAAACAGTGATTTATTCTCATCCTCTGAAGAGAAATACAAGTTTGGAAGCTACTTATCTGCTGAACCAGGCAAGAACAAACAAATTGCTCATTGCTTGATATCTAGATGAACTTTGATGTGATGATTTTGTGGTTCACACTGGCATTAAACTTTTGAGGGATCAGTGTTAGTTGTGATGAACTACTACCAACTCAAACTACAAATGGGTGTGGTAAATTTTATAGTGTTTTGAGGTCCTTGTTCAAGTGCCATACTTTTGACCATGATTTAAAATAAATACATAAGAGGGCTGTTTGCCTTGAATAAAAATGAAAGTAATTGGAAAAAGAGACTGTGTACAATGCAGCCATGCATAATTCTCTGTTGTATACGTTTGTGTGTTTTATATTGCAGGGAAATTAAAGAAAATGGAGGGTTGAACATTTTACTTCACAAAATTATTCACACCTATCCCCCCATATAATTTGATTGTTGTAGCAAATATCCATATTTTTTTCCAAACTATCCCTGTTTTTTTAAAATGCCATTAGAGATGGGCACAAAAAGCAAAAATGGTGTTCCGTTTCCGTTTTGGTTCGGGCCCTTTTCATTTCGGTTCGGTTCCGATGAAATGGGTTTTTCTAGAAATGCATTTCCTATGGGAAAAAGCAAGCATGGAAACCGCAGTTTTTGGGGTTTTTTTGGGAACAGCCCCAAGTGCCAATCAGCTGTAGCGCGGGCTTTGGATTCAGAAAAAAAAAGTTTTAAAAGCTTGTGCTTTCCGGGTGCATTGGGGCGTAAGTGCCCTGGCTTATTTTTAAATCTCCTTTGTTTTTAAAAGAAGAATAATTCTCGCCATCTTCTGCCACCGCCACCGCCTCCCAAACTCTGGAACAGGTGCTCGCTTTCTCCCCCATCCCCCCACCCTTTACCATACCATCACAAAAAAGCAAAATAGCAACATAGCGAGCTCAGTGAAATACACCCTCTTTTACCCCTATTTATTTATTTATTTATTTATTTATTTATTTATTTATTTCTTACACTTATATACTGCTACCTACTTCCCAAACGAGAACTCAGGGCGGTTTACACAAAAGAAAACACAAAAGGCAAAGACAGCAACAGCGGCAGGGGCAGACTTACAGCATGTGGGCGGGGGGGAAAAAAAACCTCTAGTCATTTTTAAAGGCGTCCCTGAAAGGAGAGTCTTCAAGTCTTTCCTGAAAGATGCCAGCGTTGGAGCCTGCCTCAACTCGCTGGGTAGCTTGTTCCACATAGGCGGCACCACCACCAAGAAGGCCCACGCACGAGTGCTTGTGTTGCGGGCCTCCCTCGGGGGGACCGTCTGCAGCGAGAGGGCCAGAGATGAACGGGTGGGTCGGCCCCGATCTAATTGTCGGTGAAGCCGCTCTGCCAAATAAACAGGGGCCAAGCCATGGAGGGTTTTGTAAGCCAAAACCAACACCTTGAACCTTATTCGGGAGGCAACGGGTAACCAGTGGAGGCGGGCCAGGATGGGAGTGATGCGGTCGAAACGACGTGCACCAACCACCAGCCTGGCCGCCGCGTTCTGGACCCGCTGCAGTCTCTGAACAAGGTTCAAGGGGAGCCCCATGTAGAGGGCATTGCAATAATCCAGCCTCGCCATGACCAATGCCTGTACCACTGTCCTCAGGGAGCTCTCGTCAAGGTACGGGCGAATCTGAGCGATTAACCTTAGATGATAAAAGGCCGACCTGGTCACAGCTGACACCTGGAACTCCAGGGTCAAACCAGGATCCAGGGTGATGCCCAGATTCCCCACTCTTTGCACCAGCTGGAGGGCGGACCCATCCAAACTGGGAAGAGGGCCACAGTACCCATCCGGGCCGCCCCCGAAGAACATAACCTCGGTCTTTCCGGGGTTGAGCCGGAGTCTGTGAGTCCTGGTCCAGTCCAAAACTGCAGCCAGGCAGCGATCAAGGGTCTCGACGGCCTCCACTGCACAGGTGGAAAAGGAGAGATAGAGCTGCATGTCATCAGCGTACTGATGACAGCAGACTCCAAAACTCCGGATGATCTCGGCCAGCGGCTTCATATAGATGTTGAAGAGCATTGGGGAGAGGGACGACCCCTGAGGCACCCCACAAGAGAGTGTCCAGGGAGCCAACAACTCACCCCCCAAGCTCACTCGCTGGGTACGACCCTCAAGGAAGAGCGGAGCCAGCCAAAGGCCAAACCCCCAATCCCCACCTCCGAGAGCCACCCCAGCAGGATACTGTGGTCGACGGTATCAAAAGCAGCTGACAGGTCGAGGAGGACCAGCAGGGTAGAGCAACCCCTGTCGGTCCCCCTCAACAGATCATCGTGCAGAGTGACCAGGGACGTCTCTGTCCCATGACGCGGCCTGAACCCAGATTGGAAGGGACCCAGGACATGGTTCTCCTCCAGGAACGACTGGAGACGCAGGGCGGCGACTCGCTCGACCACCTTGCCCAAAAAGGGAACATTGGCTATGGGACGATAGTTGGACATATCGTCCGCAGCCAAGCCAGATCTTTTAATAATGGGCTTCACCACCGTCTCCTTCAGCAGACTGGGAAAAATCCCGTCCCTGAAGGAGGCCGAGGCAATTAGCGAAGCCCATTTTGGCATGCTCCCCCCTGCGATCTTGATCAGCCAGGATGGGCAAGGGTCGAACAGAGAAGCCGCAGACCTGCAATGTCCCAGGGGCCTGGAGGCCTCCTCAGATGTAACAGACCCGAACTCAACAAACTGGGGTGACCGAGGCGGCCCAGTATCGGCCACACCGGGGACTGGATCAGGGCAACTGGCGTCCAGCTCAGAAAGGATGGCCTCTATCTTGGTTTTAATATAGGCTGCGAACGACTCACTAGTGAAATCACTAGGAGGAGGCCCAGGCGGATCAGGATTGGTGAGGTCTCAAACCACCCGGAACAGCTCCGCGTGGCTATTCGAGGCCTCACCAATTGTCAGGGCAACGAAAGATCTCCTGGCTGCCCTTATCGCTCGAGAGTAGCGACTGGTCAACGCCTCTACCGCAGCCCAATTCAAAGCCGTCCGAGCGTTCCGCCATCTGCTCTCTAGCCTTCTCCGTTCCTACCTTGATTCAGGATCTCCTCCTGGGGTTGCTGCCTCCTCTGCCTCATGGTCCCTCACCCTCATTGCCAAATGGAAGTGGAAAGACAACCCGCCCCTTTAAGGAGCACAGCATTGTTCCCAGAATCCCCACCAGCTTCCCCCTCTTCTCCATACACATGTGCAGCGCACACATACACACACACACAGCACGGAGGGCATGACCATGAGGGCGGAGGAGGCAAGCCCGGGAGATCCGGAGGAAAGGTGAGGCCAAGGGGTGTACTTCGCTGAGCTCGCTTGTTAATATTTTCCTTTTTTACGATGACACAGCAAAGGGGGGGAGAATGTAAGAAAGCGAGCACCCAAACCTTGGCTAGGAATAAATCACTTGATTTATTTAGGCATGCTTGACCCAGAGTTCCAGAGTTGGCAGTGGGAGGTGGAGAAAATTATCTTCTTGTTCTTTAAAGAGCAAAGGAGGTTTAAAAATATGCCGGGGAGCTTCCCTTCCCCAATGTGCCCAATCGGCGCTGGGAAAGCAGGGGCTTTTAAAACTAATTTTTGCCAAGCCCCAAGCCCCCAGTACTACAGCTGATCGGTGCTTGGGGCTCTGCCAAAAAAAAAGCTGCGGTTTCCTGCGCCATTTTTTCCCCACAGCTCCAGTCCATTTTATCGCACGCCGCCACTAACGGAAACAAACAGCTCTGAACAAATTTTTCTTGGTTCTGTTCAGTTCGAGCCTGACCCATCCAAATTGTCATTCTTCATTCCATTACGTAACGGAAATGAAGAACGGTAACGGAAATGGAAATTTCGCCATTCCGTGCCCATGTCTAAATGCCATTTTTACATATATACATTACTGCCTACACTTACTATCTCCTAAATCCATTCATGACCATCTGTCAAAAACATGGAGTTATAGGTTGTTTTTCCTCATTTCCAGGAGGAAAAGTATCTGACTTCAGAAGTATTATATGAGACAGGAATAGAAGCAATATATTGCATTTATCATTGTGGGTTTTACTAAACCAAGAGACTAATGAGTCCAAAAAGGCAAAAGATGGCATCTTGTCATGCATTAGAGTAATCACTGAACCGGTATGGTTCATCTTGTGTTGTTGGTTTATGCAGCTCAACTACTTGAACTTTGCAGAGTGCTCTGCTCTGAAAATGTATTTATTTTTTTGTACATTGTCACTCGGCTCTGCGACCAAGAAGGCTCTCAGAACAGCTTTCACATGAGTAAAAAAAAAAAAGGAAATGAAAACAGCCTTTGCCATCAGGCTTGAAACATAAAATGCTTGATAAGGGGCAGAGAAAGAAGAAGAAAATAAGGAAATCCACACACCACTTAACATTACAAAGCTCTTATAACAACCAGCTAGCATGGATATGGCAGCTCATAGGTTAAAAAAAAAGTGTGTGTGTGTGGGGGGCTCCAGGCCTGTGATATGTAGACTGAAACTTAATAGTAAGCCACAACTAGAACCCACTGAATGAATGGATATGTGGTGAATCCTCTGTAGGTTACCCTAGATGTATCTACCAGAATTCAGCCATAGTTGAATCATGACTTGGCCATTCTGCAAATGGTTACAATGAAGCCAAGATTTCCCAGCCTTATTCATGAAGCAACACTGTACAACAGACATTTGTTTCCTTCTTGAGTAAAAAATGCTATTTTACCCTACAACTACAATCTTGATTATGGCTGTAGGGCCATAATCCTATTTATAAATGTGAGTCAATGTCAATTTGCCCCTGTGAGTTCTGCACTCTCCACCTTCTGTTGTAACTACACAACAGAATTTGAGTTCTTCTTTAAAATGTCTGTTAAGAGTTAAATGTTACACATCAAGGAGAAAGGTCAGTTCTGTCAAAACTGTAAAAAAATCATTGGCAAATCCTCTTCTTCTCCCTGTAGTTGATATTTGGTATCATCATCATAGAAGTAAGACAAGGGCATTAATTCATTCCCTAAAGTATTGGTACATGACCAATTTTAGATAATGGAGGACCCTTGCTTTTATCTTAATCCTTACTTACTGTTATGTCTCAAATAGACACCTTTAATTTCTGACATCCTGCTGAAGCTGGACTGGATCTTATCTTCTGGATATATATAATTGCTTTGGATAGTCAACTGAAAAGACTTTTAGCAAAGCCCTTTTTCAGGATCTCTCTCTCTCTCTCTCTCTCTCTCTCTCTCTCTCTCTCTCTCTCTCTCTCTCTCTCTCTCTCTCACACACACACACACACACACACACACACACACACACACACACACACAGAGTAAAGGTGTAGTGGAAGAAACCCCAGTAGTGACTAGGAATTTGCTGTTATTTGGTCCCAATATTAGTTTTTCTATGGACTGCAAATACAAGCATGAATGCAATGGGGTAATTTTAAGATCGCTGTGGCAATCAGTGCTGACCTGCATTTTTGGGTTGTGCCTTGCAAGTAAAATGTCCCAGCTGAAATGTTCATGTTGACTTGGCTCAGTGCAGATTCAAGCTTTAATTCAAGGGCAGAATTCAGCTTGACAATTCCCTTTTTGTGCAGGTGTGTCTGAGTGGAGAGACAGATAACAAGAACTAAAATGAATAAATGAAAGGTTTTTAATTGATATAATATAGATTGTGGGTCCGCTGATGACAATTTTAGAATAATGATTTTAGTGTAAGGTTTTTATTGATGATTTATTGATATTTTACTCTTAACTATTCTAAATTGTTTTATTCTTTGGATTGTACATGCAAGTACGTGAGACACAGCGGATGCAAAGAGACCTTTGGGTAGTGAGGCTACCCCCAAACCAGTACATATAAGTTAAATAAATAAATAAATAAATAAATAAATAAATAAATAAATAAATAAATAAATAAATAAATAATATGCTTTATACAAAGATGGTGTGATCCAATATATAATTTGGCACATAGGAATTCTGCTTAAGCCTCATCTTAATTCTTGGGCGGGGCTTCTTTTTTCCAGTGCCCGGACTTTTGGCGTAAGAAGTTCAGGCCGATTTGGGCTCTTTTGTCCACTCCTGAGAGCCTATTTAAGGTTGCCCCAACATTTTCCCAGTGTCCTTTCGGTTCTGCCATCTGCCCCACCCTCCCACCCTATACAAATGGAAAATGAATTTAGCTGGTTGCTATGGGCCGATGGGAATTTTTGGTAGCCAACTGGATTGTCCTTGCGTTTTCACCCATCCCATTCTCCATTTGGCATGGCAAGAGTTTGATATATCTCGGTCACAATTAGGCAGGTAGTGCAAGAGGTAACAGTATTCAGGTATGACCTTGGTAAGTCACCCTTAAAGTAACATACAGCCATGAGTTAAAATTAAGCATAATTATCAGGTACAGGATTAAACCAAGTTATCAAGACAATAGTAGGCCAAAACGAGAGCTGTAATGGGTTAGCAGATTCACATAAGTTGGAGGGATGCTGACCAGGTGAGCAACATCTTTCTGAGAGATGAATCCCTCTGAATCCATATTGGGACAGGAAAATTATAATTTATCCCACGATTACCTGATTGCACTGCTGTTCAGGTCCCCTTGAGTGAGATTTAAAGCATCATTTAAGTTTCAAAAAATGGTGACCCAATTGTTAACCCAATAGAATTTGTCTCATCTCTTTATTTCTGAGCTGGGGGAAGGGGACAAAGTTCCCTATACATGACCAAATTATTGGATGGCATCTTAATATTAATGAAACACCTGAGTCATAGAAAGGTTGAAAAAGAAGTTTCAATATTAAGTTGATGTACTTATCATTGTTTAGTTTTTAGCCTTAATGCACACTTGCTTGCTCAGCCATGTAGAAGGTTTTCTCGAGGTAAAAGGCAAGAAGCTCCATTATAAATCTTCAATTTCATATGAGTGACATCCTATTGTACTTGTTTTATGGAATTCTGCCAAGCCCAGACTCATTTCTCCAGGAAGGTTGTTAAGTTTTAAGTTTACACATTACTCTGGTGATCAGATCCTTTGGCATGTCCTAATCCAAATACTTCCCACCTACCACCCCCAGTGCTGCTTCTAATGTGGACAAAGGCAGGCTGTCAAAAATTTGTCTCTTTCCTCTGGCTGTGCCTGAAGCTTATTTTTATACAGAACTCCACAGGAATCTTGACAATATTGTAGCATTTTTTTTTATCTTTTTTTCTCTCCTCTCAAAAAGTCCCTCATTGAACACTCTTATATTTTGCAAAGGTATATAATTCTTGTGTTCATTTTCTTCTGTTTGGGTGTTAAGTAACCCTATTACCAGTAGATTTTCTAATCCCATTTCAGTGAAGGGATGTGTGAAACATCTTGTAAATTTCATTAGCAGTTATCTTGATTCTATTTTTCCATTGTCCTCAGCTGATTATTCAAGTGAGAACTCTTTTCCCTTTGCTTGCCCTCTAAAACAAACTACTCAATTTTCTTCTCAAAGCTTCCTGGCAAATACTGGGAAGTATATTTCCTTGTGGATTCCTCTGAGAAGACCAGAAGATAATTTCAAAACTTGTCAATGAAATGATGCTGTATCTTGGAAAATGTGCATGCTGTAAAGTGGTGGCCATGACAGTAATTGAGTTAGCCTTGAGGGTGAGAACCCAGTTCTTCACTCCATCTTCAGGAAACTTTGTGAGAATTTCTCCTCCTTCTGGAGAAGTCATGGGAAATGGTCCCATCCCCTCCTTTTTTCCCAACCACAGATAGGAAAGAGAGTTTGAGTACTGTAGTTATTTTTACATCACTAAATGACTACCTTTCAGTAAAAGAAATAGAACATTCTCATGATTGTTAGTTCATTTGTTTGTTTAGCAGATCAGAATGTGGTTTATTCATGGAAGACCACATCAAGTCCTGATATTTTGACATGCAAGAACTTTACTATACTTCTCCCTGTTTTAAATTCTTTAAAACCTTTAAAAATAAGCTGTAACAATCTGTACTACTTCTTTCACCTTTTGAGACTAAAGTGTTCCTAGCCTTCTGCATTGTAAGTGTCTTATGATTTCTTGGTCCTTATTATTTCACTTTGATACTTTTTGTTCACTTTCTTGATCCAATTAATTCTTACATTCCCTGTTAAATTATAGTTGCCTGTCCTAAAAGTCCATAATTCCATTCCATACAGAAGTGCTGAAAATATGTAGCCTAGGATACATATGCATCCTCACTATAGATGGGCACGAAATGGAAATATAGCATTTCATTTCATTTCGTTTCAGTCTTCATTTCATTTTGTTTCATTAATAATAGATTTTTTAAAAAAGATTTTGGTCACAAAAGGAAACAATTCATAAGGCTATAAATAATGGGGAGCTTTCCTTTTTTTTAATTTAACAGGGAGCCCACTGACCTAAAGCAAAGACCCTCCTTAAACCTTTCCAACAAAGAACCCTCTGTAAACAAAGCAAAAGCAGAAGCAAAGTGTTCTGCTTATATACTGCCCCATACCACTACAAGTAGTCTCTGGGCGGTTTACAATTTTAATTACAGTGTGCAGGCTACACATTGCCCCCCCCCTGCAAGCTGGGTACTCATTTTACCGACCTCGGAAGGATGGAAGGCTGAGTAAACCTTGAGCCTGCTACCAGGGATTGAACCGAGGTCGTGAGCACAGTTTTACCTGCAGTACAGGCATTTAACCACTGCGCCACAAGCAGGAAACCTAAGGGCTAGCTGCTGCTCAGAGAGAATGTAGGAGAGATAAGCTCAATAGTTGATCAGTGGGAGGAAGGAAAATATATAAAAATAACCTCCACAGTCCTACTTAACCAGGAAAGGAACAATCAGTTTAAACTTTAAATCAACTCGCACATACAGGGACAGCCAGCACAGGGAAGGGAACACCTCAGCTGCTGGCTAGCTGCAGGCAGGCAGATCAAGATCAGAAGTAACAGCTGAGGCATGGAGGGGAAGAATGAAAACAAATCAATCAGTTTAAAAATAAACCTCTTGTTCTCAAGATGGCTGGATCAAGAGGCTTCTTGCCACTAGGATGAATCATTTCATTGTGTGTGTGTGTGTTGTGTCGTTACAGTCGTGACCAACTCTTCGTTCATTACCAATATAAAAATCATCTTTCTTTTCACTTCCTGATGACACACTATTTGCTGTTTCGTTTCATTTGGTAATGTTTCATAAGCTTACGAAATGATGAAACATTCTGTCATATTTTTATAAGCTTCCCATCCCTAATCCTCAATGATGAAACATTCTGTCATATTTTTATAAGCTTCCCATCCCTAATCCTCAATGCCAGTTTTAAGTTTCCTTCGTCTTCAATCAGCTGCATCTCCATTCTGACCTTCTTTCCCCCACCCCTGCTCCTCCAAAGACTGTCAATTCAAGCTGCTGCATCAGCCCCTGCCAGCCTCCTTCTGAGTTGTCCAAGAGATGCATTGTCACCATGGGAACCCCACATGAAGCCAGGCCACCTGGTAGGCATGGGGAAGCAGATGAATGGGGAATGGGGAATGGAGGCATAAAATGATTAGGGACCTCCCTTATGAAGAAAGGCTAAAACAATTGGGCCTCTTTAGTCTGTAAAAGAGGCGCTTGAGGGGGATAGATTGAGACATACAAAATAATGCAGGGTATGAGAGTGGAGAGAGAGAGAGAGACTCTCATCTCTTACAGAATAGGGGACATACACTCAAATTGAGTGCTGGGAGAGTAAGAACTGACCTTTTTTCACCCCCAGTCCCTGGAACTCCCTGCCAAGGATGGGTGATGGCATCTGGCCTGATGCCATCAGGATTGGCCAGATTCCTAGAGGAAAAGTCCATCAGTGGTACAAACCATGATGGAGATGTGGAGCAGGCTTGGGTACCTCAAGGGCCAGATGCAGGGGAAGCTCAGGAGACAGATATCTAGTCTCATGCGAACCCAAAGCATCACCTGGTAGGCAGGAAGCTGGGAGATGGGGGAAGCAGCTCTTCTTATGTTCATGTTCTTCACTTGCTGGGTAGACGGGAGGCATGGGGGATCAGGCCAGCCCCACCATAATATGCACAGCCTCCTCACTGCAGCCACACCAGCCATCCTTTTTGGCTCCCATACTGCCTCCTAAAAGTGCACTTTGATGTGCTTTTCAGCAATGGGGGCATATATTATTTATTTATTTTATTTATTGGATTTCATACAGCCCATCTGGCAGTGAGGTCACTCTGGGCAGTTTACAACAAATTAAGGTATACAAACACTGCAAATAAACTAAATAATTCACACAAAATAAACATTAAATACAGTAATATAATAAAAATAAAAATAAAATCAACATAAAAGTGACACACGGTCTGGGGGACCTCAACATAGCCATTGAGACAATGGCCGCCAGCTCTGGAAGGGGAGCACGATAAACCAGCACAATCCCAAGACCATCCCTGGTTCCAATCTTCACATGGAGGGCTTCCAGACCTGGGATTGCCAGGGAAGAGAGCCTAACAGCCTTGATGGGGTCTATAAATAATGGCTACTCCTCCCCCTTACCCTTCCAATCTGCCCTGATGTTGGATGGCATAGCCGGGTGGGCAAATTAGAGAGAGGGCCAATCCTCCTTCTGTGCGCACCCAGGTTTCAGTTATACATGATAGGTCTGCATTTTCATCCAAGATTAAATTCTGGATTAGCTGGGCTTTATTTAAGGCAGACCTAGCATTCAGCAACAGCAGGGTCAAAGTGGAAGGCTGGCTAAGTTGGTTACCTCACACTTGGCAGCTGACAACAGGGCCAGAACATGGGACAGCCTTCAAACACCTGTCCCTCGTTCTTCTGTACTTGATGGTTGCCACTGCAGCTCATTGAACTGCTATCACTTTGATGCACTTTTTGGAAGTGGGGGGGGGCATAAAAGGCAGCTCATTAAACTGCTGTTGCTTTGATACACATTTTGGTAGTGGGGACACATAAAATGCAGCTCATTAAATTGCTGTCATGGGGATGGAAAGTGGGCATCTTATACCACATGGCCTGTAGTGGAGAAGAACACACTTTAATATCAACCACATCTTTTGGTGGTGTGATAGCGGTAATAAATATTTACAGACCTCTCTTTTATTCACCAAAAAGAGATTTGAACCTCATGCTTTGGCTCTTCTTTGGAGAATAAAAGACAAGTAACTATATATAGGAAAGCAACTAGTCTTAGATTTATTCTGACGTGACTTCAAACTAATAATACTGACTTGAGGAAAAACCCACTGTGTCTGAATTCTGAAGTCATAGGGAACTGTGATTTGTTTGAACTGAATGGGGAAGCTTTTGATCTCTTCCTCTAGTATGTGAAAGAGAAGGGAGTTAGCAAGCAAACATTAGCCTTTCTCACAAACAGGATTTTTTTCTAGACAGTTGAACTTGGTTAGATAGTCAACTAGCAATTCTTCTATTTCATAACTTAATGGTGGCCCTCCATGATTGCTAAGGGCAATATATGACATATTTATCCAAGGGGGAATTATGTACCAATTCTGACTCAGAGTCTAATATACTCATTAGGTCAGCCTTCACAGAAATGTGAAGGGCTCAGCTCTCAAGCAATGTCAGATTATTGGAGAATTCTCATTTGGTTTGCCTGTTCACTTATTTAATGCCTCGCCTAAGCAACTACTGTACCTATATTTTAAGAACAGGATTTTTTACAGCATTTGTATATTACACTTGTTTTATGAATTGCTGATACTAAGGGAGGGGAAGACTCTGCCTTCAGTCTTGTAAAACTGGCCTCTGTGTAAAAGGATACCAGGTTTTGTGTTGTGACAATGTATACATGGAAAGCTTTTATTTATTTATTTATTTATTTATTTATTTATTTATTTATTTATTTATTTATTTATTTAAAATCTTTTTAACCTTTCTCCTTAAAATGACCTAAGGCAGCTTACAACAATGCATTTTTTTTAAAAAAAAACCACTTGGCAGCCACTCATAAGAACATAAGAACAGCCTTGCTGGAACAGGCCACAGCCCATCCAGTCCAGCATTCTGTCTCACACAGTGGCTCACCATTTGCTTCAGGGTATTCCCAAGCAGATGTCTTCACCTGCTTATGATTCCCTACAAATGGCACTGAGAGATATCCTGCCTAACTCTCCAACCCGGAGGTTGCCCTTAGGCATCCATAATGGTAGCCATTGATACATTTGTTCTCCATGAACTTGTCCAATCCTTTCTTAAAGCTGTCAAGGCTGACAGCTGTCACCACTTCTTCTGGCAGGGAGTTCCATAGACCAGTGATCCCCTGGCCATTCATAGAAAGATTGCCTGAAGAGAGAGGTCATTGCCTGCTTGGGCAAGTGTGGGGGTGGGAGAGTCCAAGAGTAAGGGAGAAGTGACAGAGAAGGTCTTATCCTGTGTCCCCACCAAATGCACCTGGAAGATGGAAGGACTGAGAGGACATCCTCACCTGATAAATCTTGACATTAAAGCAGACTCATACAGGGAGATTCAGTGCTTGAAATAGCTTTGGCCAAACCATTTACAGCTTTACAGATTAGAGCCATCACTTTGAATTCTACCCTGAAACAGATGGACAGCCAGTGGAGCTGCTGTAACAGGGGGCTTGAATGATCTCTGTGTGCAACCTAAATCTGTCTGCTGCATTTTGGACCCACTGAAGTTTCCTGGCACTTTCCATAGGTTGTCCCAAATAGAGTGTGGTGCTGGAATATAACTAAGGCATGTGTCACTATGGCCAAATCAGACCACTCCAGAAACAGGTGCAACTGGCACACGGGTTTTAAATGGGCAAAAACACTCCTTTAGCCACAACTAAAACCTGGGCATCCAAATTCAGATACAGATCCAGGAGCTCCCTCCCAGCTGTATGAGGTTAAGTTGGATTAAAAGTTATGAGATTCACATTCAAATCACTGGTGTCATCAGTTGTACAAGGTTGTACAAGACTAAGGCTGTACAAGGAGAGTGAAGCATGCAGCCTCAAGGTAAAGTGTAACTAAGAAATGTGTGTGTGTGTGTGTGTGTGTGTGTGTGTGTGTGTGTGTGTGTGTGTGTGTGTGTGTGTGTGTGTGTGTGTGTGTGTGTGTGTGTGTTGTGTTGTGTTGTGTTGTGTTGTGTTGTGTCGTTACAGTCATGACCGACTCTTCGTGACTCCATGTCCATGGAGTTTTCTTAGCAGGAGTACTGTAGTGGCTTGCCAGTTCCTACTCCAGGTGACTACAGCACCTGGTATTCCTTGGTGGTTGCCCATCCAAGTACTAACCAGAGCCGACCCTGCTTAGCTTCCGAAGCGAGAAATATATTGAGATTTCACACAATTCAGCAGAAGCATATGACTTTAGCACTGTGACTCCAAGCATGTTTCCATAGTCACAAATGGCAGAGTTCAATGAGACTTGTATCCAAGGAGGTGGATATGAGGTGGACGAGAACCAGCAAAATGGTGGTTCATGAGGGTTTGTGGTTTGTTGCTCTTCATGAACCACAAACCACAAACTTTCTTACAAAATGAACTGTTTTGTGGTTTGTGTGTAGAACAGCCCCAAATGTGCAGTGAATCTTCAGCTGATTCACCTTCCCTCCAACAGCTGCTAAAGCTGTTTCAGGAGGTGGGTCTGTTTTTCAGTCTGTAATTTGAATTCCTGTGAGTTTGGTATCTCTAGCCCATCCAGGAGCTGTTCTACCATTTCTGGAATCCATGAATTGTATGGACCATGAAGTGTACAAATCACCAACACTGATAGTAGCTCTGCATGTTGTTTCATCTTGGGCAGGAGTGTTTCCCTGAAGCACTACAAAAAGAACCATGAAATGGGCCAATTTGTTTTTTTTGGGGTTAGTGATTCATTTCATACCCTTCTCTGTTCTAGATTAGAATCTGCTTATTTCATTCATTTATTAAAGCAGCAACATAATGGGAAGATAGACAATTAAAACAGAATGAACCATGTGATCCAGATGTACCATTTTGGAGTATACTTCTACAGACTCACTTGGACATGCATAAAATGCCTTGAAATAGAAAATGATCATAATGAAGCATAGAGGAATCTGACAATTTCAGTTATCACCGATTTTCTCATGTTTCCACTCTCAAATTCATTTGTTCTGTTCCAACACAAGTTCACACTTGCAGTTTGCAGGAACATCTGTGCATGTTTCCTTGTGCATTTCAATTATATGCATTTTTCTACTTTTTATCCACATAACATGCAATGCAATTTGAATTAATTTCCTCAAACATAATGCAGTTTTGTGACACCCACTGTGGTTTTATGAACAGAGCAATGGACTAGGACTCAGGAGGCCTGGTTTCAAATCCTCATTCCATGATGGAAAGTGACTGGAGAAAGTTTAATTGGTGGAACTATCACTATTAGCGACACTTGTCTTTGAAGCACAGTGATCTCTTTGCTAACAGTTCAAATCTAGGGGTGCAACAGACATAACCCAGTCTCTCAAACCCCAGTTCCTTATTTAAACTTTGAAATTATTCAGGCCAGTCTCTCACATCAATCTGTCAAATACACAGACATGGCTTTAGTCTTTGTTTAGTAATTTCAGGATGTTCTTTTCCATCCAATGCTTTCTTGACAGTCTTCCAAAAAAATATTTCCAGGTTTGTTTTTCCCAGCTTCAGCCTCCTGAGTAACACTGAGGCATTACTAATACATGAATTGATTAACCCCTTATGGAAGCATCCCATGCAATGTCTTTAAAGTCACAATTGTTTTAATTAGAGCATCAGCAGGAGGCATGGCTTGGCTCCAACATGGCCATATGGCGCACCACTTGGGAAGCCTTCTTCTATCCCCAGAGGGCATCAATGTGTTTATGGAAATTTCAAAATGTATTTACGAATGAAGAAAAAAAATTCCTCAGTGCTGAAATTTTCAGCAGTTTGTGTTGTGTGGACTGTTCACATTTGTGTACTACTTTCCTACTAGTGTGCATTGTATGCTGTCAAATTCAATCTGAATTATGGCAATCTTATTAAGGGTTTCAAGGTATGTGAGATATTCAAAGAGTGGTGTTGTCAATGGCCCCCACCCCACCAAGTTTCCATTAAAATTATTAAAGCTGTGTCTCCAAAATATGAGAGCCAACAACAACAATACTGGTAAAGTAAAGACTTTAAGGGAAACTTTGCACCCCAATTGTGTTATTGCATCCATGCATGGCCTGTTGTTCTAGTGGCGGCCTAAGGACAGTATCTAAATCAGTTTTTGTTGCACAAATGATGGGTGCATCCACTTGCAGAATTCTGGGATGCTCTCATCTAGCACTCTCTCTTAGCATGATGTGAGATTTAAATTGACCTAATATATATATAAAGACATTCATTCATTGGCATCCTTCAGTCTCGAAAGACTATGGTATCATGCCTGGAGTAGAGATCCTAAGAACAACACCTAGTGTGACTAAATAGACCAATTCGGGAATGGCAGTCTCTACCACAGTGGGGACAGATGTATTCTGTTTCTTGCCCGGTCCTCGAGTTTCATTCTTTCCGTGCCTGCCTCTTTTCTTCTGCCTGTTGGACAAATGCCTCTTCAAATTTATGTAGACCATGCTGTATCTCTTGCCTCCAGACAGTGTGATCGGAGGTCAGAGTTTCCCATCTGTTGAGGTCCATTCCCAAGGCCTTCAGGTCCCTCTTACAGGTATCCTTATACCGCAGCTCTGGTCTCCCTCTGGGGCACTTTCCCTGCACTAGTTCTCCGTATAGAAGATCTTTTGGGATCTGGCCGTCATCCATTCTCACAACGTGTCCAAGCCAGCGTAGGCGTCGCTGTTTCAATAAAGTTTACATGCTAGGGATTCCAGCTCAATTCAGGACTATGCTATTTGGAACTTTGTCGTGCCAGGTAATGTTGAATATTCGCCTAAGACAGCGCATATGGAAGGTATTAAATCAATATAATCAAAATCCAACATTCAAGCTCTTGGGAGTAAGATACTGCAGTTACAAAATGTAAGACCTATTAAAGCTTTGGTGTGTGTCTAGATGACTGCTACAACAGCTTAGAACAGTAGATTCCAAATTTGGGATTGTAGATGTTCTTGGAGTACAACTTTAAGAAATTCTGGCCAACAGAGCTAATGGTGATGTCTTTGGGGAATTTTAGGCTAAGAACATATGGGGCACCAAAGACACTGTTATGAAGAGGCTTCTTCTCTTGTTACCACATCTTGCAGGCAGAGCATTCTGGCATATTTCGTACGGCATAACGAAATACAGCATTATTGTGGTTGTTGTTTTTAATTTTGCTGCTCATGTTGATTCTTCTTGCTGGGAAATCCTTGTGAGGTTCAGCAGCCAAAATATGTAGACTATGACTGATACTGCACTTCATTGAGCTGTCACTTTTTTTGGGGGGGGGGTCACCTTTTCTCCTCCAGGGGTCACATGGTTTTAATAGTGATTCTGCAGTTTGCACAAGCAATCGGGTTTCCAGTTCCCACTTCATTAAACCACTGTAAGACTTGTTATGCCAATGAATTTCTCTTGATTGGTGAGACCTATATAAAATAATTTGTTCCGATGCGATCATGATGGTATTATGTAGTACACATTACATTCTTTTTCCTTTGTTTTATGAAAGGAAAACAATTGAGAATTGGGAACAACGAGGGACAAAGCAACTCACTATGTCTGCAAATAACACCAAATCACTTCAAAGGGAGGCACAGGAAGCAATGTAAAAATAAAAACCCTACCCCCAGTGGCCATCACAAGTAAAACTGCCACAGTAGCCAAAAATGAGCATGGCCGAGTGGGTTCTTGAGATAAATCATTTTGAAAACCAGTGATTTTTAAGGCACCCTTTTCTAAAGGAAAAGGTGTTTAAAATCATAAGTGTGGTAGCAGTATATTTAGTAATGATGCACCAAGGCGGGGATGTACCAAGACGAGACTAGTCTACATTACACCCCATAGAATGGATATAGGGCATGCAATAAAAGTGCAAATGATCCTGCAAAATCCAAAAGAGTTTAGAATTTCAAAGACTAAAACAAATAACAGATAATCATTGCTAGCTGTTCAAAACCATGGCAGTTGCTATTTTGTTTCAGGGGCTTTGAAGAATTAGAAGCCTTGGAATAATTGGTGGCATCTTTTGGGAAACATAGCATGAGCGACTGTGCTTGCTGTGTGTGTGCTTTGCTTCTTAAAGGAAAATAAACTACACATTAGAGATGGGTGCAAAACAAAGTGCTATTTCATCATTTTGTATGGTTATGAAATACTATAAAACAAAATACAAGCAAGCATTCCATCAAGTAACAAAACAAAGTTGCTATTTTCTATTTCAGAAATGAAATGTTTCACCTTCTCTTGTCAGAACATACCAATACCACCCTAGGGTGTCAGGACAGCAGGCTGGAAAATGCAATCTGTGTGCAGAGAGGTGGGACCTAGGAATTGATGATGTACCAGTAAGAGATGGTGCTCTGTCAGGGAAGATATTTAAATTTAAAGAGAGAGGTGGCAATCCTCTCTTTAAATTTAAATAAAAGAGGTTTATGGATAAAAGAAGCCGGATCTTACAGTATTCTCTTGATTTCATATGATTTTTGCATGGGATCTTTCCCAATCACCACAAAATCACCCCCACACTGATATATCTGATAGCCCATCTCTTCCCAGATGGATCACTATATCTTACTAGTATATCATCCTTTCCTAGGTCCCACCTTTTTGCATGTTGATTGCAATTTCTAGCCTGCTGCCTTGACTCTTGAGCTGCCCACAAAGTTGGGCGCTTCTAGAACTCAGGGAAGCAGACCCATATGGTATAATGAATCATTTTGTTTTGTTTTATTTTGTTACATTTTTAAAAAAATCATTAATAATGACATCAAACAGGAAAGGAAACAAAATGGAATGCTATTTTTCTGTTTTCTGCCCATCTCTATTACACATACAATTGTATCGAAATTCCCCATTTTAACAGCTGTGATTTCTCCTAAAGAACTGGATCACAACATTTGAATTTGTTAAACATCTCATTCTGTTCCAGAAGTATTGCAAGTGTATGCTGTCATCTAAATATTGTTCCTGCTATTTTAAGATGCCAACACAATAGTTTAAAGTATATGGGTAAAGGGGGTTGAGCTAATTTGATCATTTCAGAAATAGATCAGAGACACAACACTTCTCCTTGTATTCTTTATAACAAGGGAGACCCCCTTCCATCTTGGTTCTATGCACAGATGAGGAACCACAGTATTATTCTCATCTGCAAGGACAATGAGATATTTCCCTACCACTGTCAAAAGAATATAGCAAGAATGATTTTTTTGCACAAAACAAGATAGCATAAAATTATGATTGCTACTGTTTTATGTCATGGACCTTTAAGAGTGAGAAGCATTAGGTGGAAAATTTGCATCTCATTTTGTTCAGAGATACTTAGACAGTAGAGAAGTTGCTGAAAATAACAGACCTCATAGTACAGTGTCATACTGGAAGTGAGAAGTGTCATGGGGCTTCAAAATTCTTCATTAAGGTGTCTTGTCATGTCAAGATAGTCTAAAGAGATGTGAACAAGGAATTTAACAAGCATTTGTCTCATACATACTTTTAAAACTCATTTCTTCAACTGCAGTATTCTTGTTTCAGCTTAATTGTGCACAGCTGGTAGCCTCAGATGGCAATATACCTTCCTATCTGTATCAAGAGATTCTCTCACTATGCCTCTATATATGAATTCCCTTTCTGGGGTGAAGGCAATGTATGGTCTCCACTCCCCTTGTGCTTCAAGGGCCAGAAGAATCTGTGTGATCACCATGAAATAAGCATCTTTCCTGCATTTCTTCTTTGCCTTCCTCTTTGTTAATTTAAAAAAACAACAACACTTGGAATGTTTTTCCTTTACAAAATATTGAAGCACTTTTTATTTAAATGCATATGCATAGTGCCAGATTTTAACAAACTGCGACATGAAGATTTTTATACCGCCACCAACAAAACAAGTGAATTTAATTAAAAATGAAGATGAAAGAGTAGGAATTGACATGAGCTTGTTTCATGCAAAGTGCCATAATAGATGCAAGAGTCAGGAGCGATCAAGGAAGAGGAGAAGCAAGAGGAAAGATTGCTGGAGGGAATAGCTTTCTCGCTGGGATTTTAGTGGGTTGGGGGATTAATCTGGCAGGCTGGGATGCAGATAAACTGAGCATAAAATAAGGTTATTTTGTTTTAAAGGAATGCTGGCTATGACAATCTTTGCCTAATTTTCCTTGTGCATCCTTGTGTGATGAAAAAGATGACAGTTCTGGTATCGGGGTGGGGGGTTGGGGAGCATATGAGTGAATATGTTCTGTTCCATCTCAGATGGTGAAGAAGCGCAGCAAAGCGCCGAGCATCTGGGTCTGCACTGCCCTTGGCTGTGTCAGTAAATATGCCATATGATCAAGCACATCTGCACCTGTGCAAACAGACAAACACAAGCCAATTTTTGCATCTTTGCTGGATGGAGATCTGAATACTCATATTTGGAGCTGAGCGAGGCAATGACTCTCATTTTGAATATATGTTCAAGGTGGCATTTTGAAAACTTCTTAAAATGAACTTGCATGCAGACTTATACTTCAAGTCTTTACCTTAAAATAATCTTACTCTGCCCGCACAGTTTACCCCAGGACATCTAGCCTTGAAACATGACACAACAGCCTTATATTCCTTTATTGGATCAAAGCAAAAAAGGATAAATCCTCCTCATGCTGGGACATCCTTTTTTATCTTGAAGGTTTCCAATTTTAGAGTTATTATTGTTTTCTTAAATGATTCTTGGCTTCTTATGGTATAGTCATAGTATGACAGCCTCATTGGAATTGTTTCAGCCGAAGCAACTTAGGGCCTTTTCACATGACCCCTAAGATCCGCTGGCCACTTAAATTCGGACCAGAGATCTTAGGAGTTTGTCGCTGTTCCTGCGTTCCCACCCCCTCCACACTCCTGGCTGCTGGCTGTGTGAGGGGAGGGAGAAAAAAGGAAGAAAAGAATGCTGCTCACCTCCGTTCTGCCGTCCCGGCACTGCATTCAGATCTCTTAAAGTGGCGGGGGGGCAAAAAAAGAACAAACAGAAGCAAGGAGAGCCCGGCAGTCGCTACTGTTATATCTGCATCAGGAATTTTCACCTCCGGAGAGCTGGTACCTGAAAAGTGCGCTGGGACGTGCTTAGGTGGGCATGGTCGCACTTAATTATCTGTAAACTCCAGAGCTGGTGGGGAAATAATTTTAAGCTCCGGAGCTGGGAGCCATTTGCTGCAGAGTTTAGGGGTCGTGTGAAAAGGTCCTTAAATTAGCAGTTCCCAACCTCATGTCTCCAAATGTTCTTGGACTACAACTCCCAGAAATCTGGGACAGCAACGCAAGTGATTGAATGCTGGGAGTTTTAGGATCCCAGGTTGAGAACCACTGAGTTCAAATGATACTTAGGTATGAGATAGTATTGGAAATGATGCTTGTGTCTTAAAGGGTTTAGAGTACTTACCTGAAGTAAATAATGCCACAAATTAGTTTAGTCTTATTTCTGAAACCTTGGGGATTTCCCATTTCTTTCCTAAATGTTTTTTTTTTTTTACAACCCCCCTTAAAGTCTCTCTTTGCCTTGAAATTTCTACATCCTGCTCATAGACAGCCATGACTACCCTATTCTGTCAGAAAACTGTGTGCTAGTATACAGTGAAGCAAGATGGTCTTCACTGTAAATACAGATGGGCACAAATCAGAAAAATTACAATTTGTTTCAATTCATGATTCATCAAGGTTGAGGCATCACAAATAATTAATTTACGGTGGGGGAGGACTTTGATGAATTCATTAGTTGATTTGTTTTTCACTTAACACATTATAAAACTGCCAATAAGGCACCTAGAGAGTCACCAGACTTGGAGAGAAACTTTCTTTTACTCTCCTCTAGAGATGGGCACAACTAGGAAAAAAAGTTGTGTGTTGCACGTTTCCGTTTTTCGCGAAATTTGTTTCAATTCATGATTCATCAAGGTTGAGGCATCACAAATAATTAATTTACGGTGGTGGGAGGACTTTGATGAATTCACATCAAAGCACAACTAGGGAAAATGACGTTTTTGAGTTGTCAAAAAATCGGAGGCAGTCCGTTCGTTTCCGTTTTTTGAAATTTTTTAGTTCGTTTTTTTCATTTTTCGTTGTCATTAGTACTGGTTTGGGGGGTAGCGGGCTCCTGGAGGGAGCTGCAGGAGTCAGCCAGAGCCACAAGTGACGGACTGGCAGACTCTTTGCATCCGCTGTGTCTCACGTACTTGCATGTAGTGCAATGCAATTAGATCTGGCTTAGGGTTAAGACGGGTTAGCGCAAGGGCTAGGGTTAGGCTAGTTACGGGTGAGGTTAGGGTGAGTATTGGGGTGCACCTCTGGGTGCCTCTCTGACCCACTTAGAAGGACAGTGTACTGGCGTATGGGTTAGGCTTAGGCTTAGGGTTCAGGTTTGGGCTACGATTAGTGGGCTGTTTATGCCCGATTGGCACATCCCAGAAGTCTCTGTGGTCAACCTGGCCAAGTGGCCATGCGATTGGTGGAAAATTTGCATGGTCCACTCCCATGGGCGAGCCCATCATTGCAAATGTGCAGGTGTAAAAAAATAAAATAAAATAAAATAAAATAAAATAAAATAAACGGACACTTTTTTTGCAAGAAAAACCCACTGCTGCTACTGTAAAAATTCAAGCATTTAAAATAGCTAATTTTTGCATGTTTCTCTGGTGCTTTGGTGGGGTTTTGGGCAACGATTTCAAAAAAAAAATTGTGGTCGCCATTTTGGATCCCCCGCACTGCATGGCAAATGGATGCGCCCTCCCAGCCTGGTACCAGCAGCACAGCAGTAGCAATAGCCAAGGAGAGGGGGCGGGGAAATCCCCCAAATAAAACACCCTTCTGGCCTGGTAGGTGCCCTCAGACAGTTTTCGCCTACTTTTAGGGCTGGGAATCAGTTTTTTTTTACTTTTAAAAACATTTTTTCTGTGCCGCTTGGCATTGCGCGATCGCCGCAATGCAAGTAACGAGCACGACAAATCAGACTAAATTGTTCATTCGTCGGTTCGAGCTCGAATTCTGGCGGAGTAATTCCCATTACCGTTTCCATAGAGTAACGGATACGAGTAACGGAAACGGAAACGGGAATACCGCTAAGTCGTGCCCATCTCTCCTCTCCTCTATAAGGTTTAGGCTTCTATGAATATTCAGCATTCCCTGCCCACATTCAAGTTTATTTATTTGTTAGACAAACAAACAAACAAACAAATAAATAAATAAATAAATATCTCTTAAGGATTAGTTAAACAAACAAATAAATAATCATATGCCTCTTTAAGGATCCCTGCAGTGGGTGTCATTCAGAATATGTTGGAAGGAAGGAAGGGAGAATGGAAGGAAGGGTGTGGGGTGAGGTAAATCATGAGATAAAACTGTTAGGAAGAAGACACTGGTTAGGAAAGAGCCATTAACAAATCTCATTCAAATTGTTTCAATGTTATACCACAGATATTACAAGATTCCAAGAACTCTTACTAGGTTAGTGAAGGAAAATAAATAACACTGAAAGGTTAGTAATAAATTGATGTTTTTGTAGTCAACATAAGAGCTTTTTTAAATGATACATAATAGTCATGTGTCAGCAAGTCATTTCTGACATATGTTGTTATGTGCCATCAAGTAACCTCTCACCTATGGTAACCCTATAAATGAGTGATCTTTATCATGTCTGCAATTCCACAGCCCTGTTTAACTCCTGGAAAAATCAAGTCTCTGGTTTTCTTTATTGAATCAGTCCATCTCATCTTTCATCTTCCTCTTTTCCTGTTGCCCTTCATCTTTTGCAGCATTATTGCCTTTTGAGACTTATGGCAGCCTTTTTAAGGGTTTTCCATAGGGAGACTACTCTGAAGTGGTTTACTAGTACTTTCTTTTGGGGGCACACTGGGGCTGTGCAGCTCGTCCAAGGCCACACAGGGTGGCTCTAACCACAGGAGACACAATGGGGACTCAAAGTGTCAACCCAGACATCCAAACCACTGAGCTATCCAGCCAGCTCTCATACAGTACAAGTTAGAAATTGGATACTGGATAGCATTTAGAGTGGCTGGGTCTTGACCCATTTGTTTTTATTTTTAAGGTCCCACCCTGGTAGAAAAAAATAACATGAAATGAAATTGCAAGATCTACTGTAGTTGACTGTGAGACAAAGCATATCTCCCTGGAGAAAGAAGAGAACATCCTGGGAAATCTTGCCTTGATGGACTTTTGCCATTTGAGGGCACATTCAGTCCCCTTCTCTTTCCTTTTCTGTAACCTTAAATCTCTCAAGCCAATGTATAGTAAGTATGTACCCAGTATTTAAGTGTTTGTGAGCTCATGGCTCTAAGCTTGGTAGCTGATCCTGATATATTGGATTTTATGCTAAACAGTATCAAGTAAAAAAATTATTCATTTATTTATTTGCATTAGCTATGGCCTTAGCAAAAAAGGACAACATTTGAATAGATATAAAATTGGCATGCCAAATCATAATAGTAAATACATATACATGCAACATTCCTATACAAGATCTGGACAAATAATCTGTAAATGATTATTATTTTAAAATCATAGTTGGCCTCATTTTAATTGCTGCTGCTAAAAATTTAGCTGTCAGCAGTGTCACCTGTTTGTCTCGGTCTCCGAGGAGTAATGATATATAAAAATCAGATGAACGACCTGGCTTCTTTACTAACATGGGGAAAAGTAATTCTTGCCGCACCTCTCTATAAAAGGAACATAACAGTAACACATGGGCAAGTGTTTCAACACCTTCACCACATGGACATGTGCGATTTTGTAGAGGTGTTCCTTTAAAGCGACCCTCTAGCATAGCTGAAGGCATGACATTAAATTGTGCACATGAAAAGGCCCTTCTGTACTTTGGAACTGTTAGCACATTTAGATATTGTGCCATTGTTTTTGGATGACTTATCGCTGAGTTGTCATACCAGGGACATAATTTATTGATGACAGACAGATTATTTTGATATTCAATATCTTGTATGTGCTGCTCTAATAAACATCTCGCCCTACTATACCCAGTGGTCAATAGAAGATTGGGAGACAGTCCCAAAGAGTATACTTTGGATTTGATATATGGTGGGTAGAGCAATGGCACTAGCACTCATAAGATCTAGGTTAAATCTTTTAAATTATTATTATTATTATTATTATTATTATTATTATTATTATTATTATTATTATTATTATTATTATTAATAATAATAATAATAATAATAATAATAATAATAATAATAATAATAATAATAATAATAATAATAATAATAATAATAATAATAATAATAAATATACTGAGTTGTTTCAAGAAAATTGCTCAGACTGATTACAAACAGTGACATAATGTAGTTGCTCAAATGGTCCACTGGAATTTGTGTCACAACTATCATCTGCCCATAGCAAAGAACTGGTGGGATCATAAGCCTGAAAAAGTGATTGAAAATGAGCATGCAAAATTACTTTGGGACTTCCAAATACAGACAGACAGGGTTTGGGGGCATAATACCCCGGATATTGTGATTGTGGAGAAGAAAAAAAGTGTGGATCACTGATGTTGCTATACCAGGCAATAGTAGAGTCACCGAAAAAATTACCCGATATCAGGACAGGAAAATGAACTTCAGAGACTCATGGCATAAACCAGTGCAGGTGGTCCCAGTGGTAATCAACATGCTGGGTGTGGTGCCTAAAGAGCACCACACCCAGAAAGTATTTAGAAGAAATTGGAGTTGACAAAGTCACCATCAGTCAGCTGCAGAAAGCCGCTTTACTGGGATCTGCTCACATAATTCGCCAATACATCACGTAGTCCTAAACACTTGGGAAGCGTTCAACTAGTGATTTTTAATAGAGATGGGCACGAAACAGAAAAATGGCATTTCGGTTTTTCATTTTTCATTGAGAGGTCTGTTTCGGTTTTTTTCTGTTTGTCGGGAATTTTTTGAAAAAATTTGTTACCGTTTTTTGTTTTTTCATTTGTCATTTCTACCTGCTTTTTGCGCGATTTTTAAAGCATTTCCATACGCAGGCATCCTCCAACACCCCAGACCAGAGGGAAAACACTAAAAAGAATAGATGCTGGCAGAGACACAGTATAGACTAGGTATGCAGGGAGGCTGCAAAGGTGGTGGTGGGTGTTGCCCAGGGTGCAAGGCAGCCGCAGAGTGACTGCACTGCGGGGCAAGGGAGGGTACTCACCGAGAGGTACGCAGCACACACGCACACAGGGAGGCTGCAGGACTGAAGCTAGAGTCGCAGAGACAGCAATCCCACCCTAACTCCCACCAGAGACTGCAAGGAGGACGGGGGCTGCCAGAGCTTTTTATGCCCTCTGTGGCTGCCAGACCTGCCCGCCCAGTCTGCAACCTGGGAAAAGAAAAATGCATCGCAATGGGAGAAGACAAAAACAAATGTTTTAAGGACCCGAACCCCCCTGGTAGGTATTATCAGACAATATAATTATTGCTGTGTTTTTACGGATGTCCAGGGCGTTTTTTAACATTTAAAACAGCTCATTTCATTGTGCATCACCATTAATGGAAACGAAACGTAACGACCACAATTTTCGTGGTTCTGTTCGTTTCGTTGCATTTTCATCACAATTTTTGTTTGTCGTTTCATTACATAACGGAAACGACAAATGGTAACGGAAACGAAAAAATGTTCGTTCCGTGCCCATCTCTAATTTTTAATACAAAATCCAGCGTAGTTATCTTGTCTGCTGTGTGGTGGTGGTGGTGGTGGTGGTGGTGGTGGTGGTGGTGGTGGTGGTGGTGGTGGTGGTGATGATGATGATGATGATGATGATGATGATGATAGGTTGAAACTTATATCTGTTATATAATGAGTCAACATTCATAATCTTGACTGAATAGGTCTGAGAGTTCATCATCATCATCATCTTAGAACTATAGAACTGGGAGAAACCCTATGGATCACTGAGTCCAGTCCCTGTCATGGAGACACAGTGGGGAATTGAGCTCCCAACTTCTGGATCCATAGGCAGATACATAAGCACTGAGGAATAAGTTTGTTCTGACATTATGACACATAACAGCAGCACTATAGTACATACTGCTGCTTTTTATTGTAAGTGTAAGAGAAATTGACACAGATGCCTGTGTTTTTTGACTTACCTTGATCTTGTGGCTTTGAAGAGTGTCATGATGTTCACTGGCACATAAAAATATAGTGCTACACCACTGCACCTGTGTTTCTAGGCAATTATCTGTTGCATTTCCTGTACTCTTATGCAAGAAAGATAGGTATTCAGCAATAAATCAAATTATATAATGTTCACAAAGGATAGTCATGCAGAAATTTACAAAGAGAGGCTAAAATGCAGGAGCAAAGAGGTGTATTATTTCCACAGCTAAAGTTTCTAGGTGGCAGTTTCAAAGGGCACAACATTTCTAGCAGTTTTTTTCAGACATTAAACATGAAATAAGGCTAGTGTCAGATGACACAGAAACCCCAGTAAGGATCAGAGTATCATAATATCTGTGGTGTTTGTTTTTGTTTTGTCTTGGTTTTATTTTTTGCTATGAGATCAGGGAAGCATGCATAAACAATGCTTTTCTGATTTAAGCTATACTGGCTAATGCTAAAGGGAATCCAAGTTCAGCTGTATCTAGAGGATCCAGCATCCCAGCCCCTATAGTAAGGTGGGGTGTCCATCTGGTTGCCATTTTGTAAGACAGCCAAATATATAATGAATATATATATGATGTTCAGATGTCAGCAGAGCAGATTTGGAGTACAAAGATTAGCGCCCTCTGAACCTTGCTATTGAAAATGTCTTGTTTTGATATTTCACAAAGTCTTTTACAAAAGGGCCCAGGCTTCTCTGCTTTTTGTTGTTGTTATTGAGTTCCACCTGCTGTGCTCTGAAAATCCTATCACATACTGTATACTTTGACAATTCAGAGCTGTGCTCCTTCATATCAGGGACAAAGATGTTTCATTCTCCTTTTCATTAACCCTCCAAAAAGGCTTCTGTGGGAGAATTTCTTCACACCTTTTTAATCATCTGAGAAAACAACAGGTATCATGTCTTGGCATCAGGGGACCTAAAAACCAGATATATGAGGTACTCCTATAATTATTTGGTATGACCCATAGGAAGGCAAACCTCTCTCTCTCTGTTTAGCAAATATCAAAGTAGGCTTGAATGGAGCACAGTTTTTAGTAGCGGGTAAATGAAAGATTTGCTCTAGTCAAGATGGACCCCATGCATCATTATGACTCATAATTTCTTTTATTACCTCAGGAGAATGGCTAAGTGCATGGCTTTCACAAAAGGTTTCCTCAGGAAGCCTGAGATCCAATTCTGTTCAAAAACTGTGCTATTTAAATATATGCTATGAAAATAAACCAGTGCCCCATTTTTTCCACAAACCATTTCTCAAAAGGTCTCATGTGAAGATAAAATAGGGTACAGTGGAAGAATATAGGCTATATAAAATCTAGTTATTATCTGTAAGAGGGACAAAAATTAATCTAAAACACTTTGTATAGTTTTAAAATACCTTTGCATTCCTCGGATTGGACTGGATTGCCAGCTATGTCAAAAGGTACCATTTAAGGGTTTTCACTAACATTACTATAAATCTCTTGTGTTTCTCTGCCTTGCATTATAATGTGAACTTTGGAGGCAATTTTATGCTTAAGGCAGGACCATGTTGTAGAGGGCCAGAGTTCCATTCATCGGGGGGGGGGGGGGAGAAGACTGTTCTCTTTGTAAGGGGATTTTTTTGCATGAGTTGGACTTGACACTAAACCTCTGTTTGTGCAGCATTGAAATCGACTGGTGGGGATGAATCCCCATTTTCATAGCAGGTACCCCATTGGCACTACAAAAATTTTAAAAAGTGCAATAGAGTTAAAAGGCCTATAGCTGATTTGGTTCCTGGAACACCTTAGGGCTCCTGGGGTTACAGGTGGTGGGAGGAGAGAGAGGAAGATCATTCTGTGAAGAGCATGCTTTATCACTATGCTGAGTTAAGATGGTGATCTCATGGAAAAGCACGATGGATGTGCTGCTGCTCTGCATCCTATGTATGTAAGGTCTTTGGCTGCTTTTACATGACCCCTAAAATCCGCTGCAAAATGCTCGCAGATGTGGAGCATAAAATTGTTTTCCCACCAGCAATGGACTTTAAAAAAAAGTACAACCATGCCCACTTAAGCGCGCCCCAGTGAATTTTACAAGTACCTGGTCTGGAGGAGGTAAAATCCTTGTTGCTGTTTTAAAGCATTGCATGCCTGGTCCTCCTCCGCTTTTTGTTTGTTTTTGTTGGGTTCTCCCCCTTTTAACATACAGGAATCCTAATGGGCTGGAATAATTAGCTGCTGCCGACGGCAGGTGGAGGTGAGCCTGCATTTTTTTCTCTCTTCCCTCACCACAGACAGAAGCAATAGAATCAGAGTGTGGGAGGTGGGAACACAGGAAGCAGGAGAAAAACCACATTGGGGGGATCTGCATTTAAGTTGCCAGCAGATTTTAGGGGTTGTGTAAAAGCAGCCAAATCACTCTGAAGAGATACAATCATCCTGTGGGACTCTCCAGAGAAAGAAATTCTGCTCATTTGTGAATGCTCTTGCCCCGAGCAAGAAAGATAAATATGAGACAGAGAATGGTGAACCCTGGATGTCTGTTCATCTACTGCTGCACACCTGCTGCCACTGGCTCCTCTTCTCTGTCTGTTCCAAAGAGGCTAGAAAGGCACACCACCACCATTTCCTCTAGTAGCAAAGAAGGTTGTGTGTGCCTCCAACATGCAGGGGAAATGACATGTTTGCCTGAAGGAGTGGGAGAGTTGGCCCAGTTTTGTGACACGTATGAGTCCTAAGCTTAATTTAGTCATGTTGGGGGGGTGGGGGAAGCATTCAGCCATGTGTTTTGCCAAGATGCTAAAGCACTCAGGAAGCTTTCTTGAACAGATGAATCTCCATTTTGCAGAAGTCTGGCACCCTGTTCAAGAACATGAACAGCGGTGGTGATAGGACATAAGAATGGGGTGGTGGTGGAGGAATGTGATGAGTTAATAAATGGTGCTAATGCCAAGCCACATGAGTTACCTTTTAAAGTTTATTGGGTTTAAGACAAAGTTGCTGCTTGCCATGGCAATGATGGCAATGCAGCAACCATAGCTTTATCTTTCTAGCCTTAGAGAATTCTTTATTGACATTGGTTTTTGTGTTATAGAAACAGGTGGGGAAATAAGGCATTTCTCTCCCCAACACCATTCATTATACCTGATCCAAATGAGGCACAGCCATTTTGTTCCCTTTGGCTTTCCTTTACGAGGAACCATTTAGAGACATTTTATATTCATAGGGCAATCTAATTTCCTAGGAGTCGTTCATCAGATGAATCAGAAGTGAATGCTACACATAGCTATCTAGGATTATTCTATGAGAAACATCCCAAAACAGGCCTATCAAACACAGCCATCCCCATGGTGCTCTGTGTACATTGCAGAGTCATTTTCAGGCCTAGACAACCAAGGTACTTGGTAGGTCAAAGGGGTTGTCCTACTGGTGATGTCCTTCGGAATTCACATTAGACATCTCTCAAGACAATTTCAAGGATCAAGACAGATGCTAAGCAGTGTGGCGAGCAAGCCACCTGCAATCAAGCCAAGGTAGAGATGGAGTGTTCTGTCAAGAGTTCATGCTTTTTCCCCATCGTATTCTTCAAATATTTTGGATGAGGAAAAATATCAAACAAATGAACCCAGCAGTTCTTTGGGATTGTGTGAAACACTCTGAGAAACATCATTATAAAAACCCCTGTGGCTTTATTTCAAATCCCTTAGGCATGTCTTGTATTGAGGAACCCAGATGCTTGCTTTGAATCTAAATGTATGTGACTTTAAAGTCAATATTAATGCATAAAAAAACTCTATAAAAATAACAGTGAAGAATTTTCATTATAATTCTCTGTAAATATATTAATGCATAAAAAAACTCTATAAAAATAACAGTGAAGAATTTTCATTATAATTCTCTGTAAATAATAAAATATTTAACAATTATATTGCCTATCTAGTGAGTACTTCATCTTATTTTAGTTCATATTTACCATTTTATTAAGAACCAGCTTCAGTGTAAATTGAATCCCCAGATTATCTAATATTAATATATCTGTCTACCAGTAACAAAATCAATATGTAAAACTAAGTCGGGAAAGGCAAACTACCATATTTCTAATTGGAGTAAGCATAGTACTCAAAGAAGGAACAGGAGGGATTTCCACCCGTAAACCATCATTTGTTACACTGTGTTGTTACATTCTAGCTTAATGGTAGAACACATACATTCTGTAGAGAGAATCATAAATTCTATCCTTAACGCCCTCTAGGGGCAAAGATGGGAAAAGCATATCCATACGATTGTGGAGTGCTAGGCGCCTTGAGTAGGAACTGGCAAGCCACTCAAGTATTCCTGCCAAGAAAACTCCATGGACATGGGGCCATGAAGGATTGGTCTCAACTGTAATGATACAACACACACAACACTGCCAGCCAAAAGAGACAATGCTGACACAGAATATCTGTGTGTTCAGATGTTTCTGTTGGATTTCTTGATATATCCTTATCAGTTTCATGAAGCTAATACTTTGGTATGGTAGAAATGTTTCATAGAATCATAGAATCACAGAATCATTGAGTTGGAAGGGGCATATAAGTTCATCGGATCCAAACCCCTGCTCAAAGAAGGAATCCAAACAAAAGCAGATCTGACACATGGTCATCCAATGTTCTGCTGAATGCCTGCAGCATTGAGTGCTCCCTATCTCCTGAGGTAATTGGTTCCATCATCATACTGCTCTTCCAAAAAATTTTTTTCCTGATATTCATCTTAAATCAAGCTTCCTGTAATTTGAGCCCATTAGTACACGTTCTGCATTCCCCTGCTATGTATGACTACCTTTAATTGCTCACTAAAATCTAGCTTTCTATAATTTGAGCCAATCTTTTCTGTAAGACACCCTTTCAAGTATCTGAAAAATGCTATCAGTGCTTTCAACCTTTCCCACAAAAGACTAAGTCTTCTCAGAGCAGTCCTTCAGCATTAAAGAACATCCAATGGGGAACATCTAGAGAAATGAAGATTATCACACTAGCTTTTTCCTTCTTTCTTATTATCCTTATTGCCCTCCACCTGTTAAGGGCAGGTTTCTGCAACAAGAAGTATTTGCATCTATGTAAGTTCCTTGTATGATTGGAAAACTTTTGTGAACAATTGTGAACATTACAAAGATCATGCATTTTTCCATTGAATAATGGAAGAGGTTGATAAGCTAAAGAAAAATAAATAAATGTGCCTCTGATTAGAGATTTGGTTCAGAGAAAACAGACTTTGTTTATCTTGGGAAACTAGCTGTGCCATTGTTTAACCACTAGCGATAATGGTTTATGAAAGCAGCTGTAGGTAAACTGAAGAGGGAATCCAAATGGTGTATTATTTTCAGGTTTCATAATATTCTATGAAAGGTGATTGGTGTGGAATGTCCACAATAAGTGATGGGAATGTTGGGGCTTTTGCATCTGATTGGTTGTTCCTCCAGTGAGAAGTTCTGTCAGAAAATAAAAGGCTGAACCTGATACTAGCCAATGAAAGAGAGAGTTAACAAAGAAAGAAACATGAAGTCTGGAGACCAACAACAAACCCAGGAAGTTGAACTTGCTTAAGGCTAATTTGAGGAAGGGCTTTGGAACAAGAGAAGAATATTCCAGGAACAACCTTTGAGAGCAGTAGAAGCTTAATGTAAATTGGTGGCTTAGGATGGAAATGCTGGTTGTTCAATCAGAAGGAGTTTAGGGGAGAAGTCAAACTGTAAACTGATCTTAGTTGATGTGAAAATTAGTTTGGAGTTTGTAAATCGCAGATTCCTCCTAGAAAGTATGTGCTCCACAAAAACAATTTTTCCAAGCTCTGGCTCAGCATTAAGTCGGATTCTCCCTCATCTGTTAGGACTTTGGGGACCCAGACACAGTTCAAACATATGCACTGATTATTTGGACTTTACTGACAAGAGGTCAAATACTTACAGGGATATATATTAATTGCCTGAAGAGAAAAGTCTTTGCCTGTTTCCAGAAAGACATCAGAGATGGATCAGTCCTGGCCTCTAGTGGGAGGGAGTTCCAGAGTCTGGTGCCACAGCCGAGAAGGCCCTTTCATGGGTTCCCACGAGATATACCTATGAGGGTGGCAGATGAAGAAAGGGCCTCTCCTGATGACCTTAACATCCAAGTCAGTTCATACTGTGAGATTTGATTTTAAGGTAGCTAGGACCCAGGCCGTACAGTGCTTTGTAGGTCAAGGTCAGCACCTTGAATTGTGTCCGATAGCTGATTGACAGCGAGTGGAGCAGCTTTAATAGGGGTGTAATGTGATCTCTGTACCCCGCCCCAGTCAGCAATCTGGGCACAATGCAAAAAATCTACCTGCCAATTCTAGATAGACATGTTTCCCATCCCTAAGTTCTTGGAGAACATTTGAACATGTCCTGATATTTTTGTTATGCCAAAACACTAGGGAAAGTGCGGTATTGAAAAACAAAATAATGGATGCCTTGTTGACTACATGAATTCAAGGCATTGAATATAGCTTGCATACTCTGTGGCTTTGATCCATTTGTTACATCCTAAATCACCACCTTAAACATTGCCTTGCCTAAGTGGCCAACACAATGACAAGCACAAACACCTCCACATACCACTTTATATTACTGCCACCAGGATAGACAACATTTATTATAGTGAATAAGGTTTTGACTTGTAGGCTTTCTGAATCTATTCATCTCTATCTCTGCTGGTAGCATCAAGCATCAGGCATGGGTATAAACAATAAAAATATTTCATTAATTAAAGTACTGTGGAGCTGCAAGTGTTTACATGTAACTTCTTATCATCCTTTAGCACATTAACACCATCATTACAGTCATAGAAACTGTATGAAACTACAGACCCAGGTATTAAACACAGCAGTGTACTATTCACTTAGAAATACCCAGTCTTTTAATTATCTCCCAAGACTATTCCTCTTGGAAGTCGCTGAGACTGGAGCACAAAGGTCTGTGGAGGAGACTGTGAAGGCGCTGCTGCTTACAAAATGATTGGCAGTGCTGCCTTATAAATTTTCTCATTGATAGGACCACCATAAAGAAACCTAGCCCTATGGTCTTGCAGACTCCTCTGTGGACCTTCCTGACTAGCCCATGAAGGTTGAAGTGGTTTCTGAGTGCTTGGGATTGGCTCACGTCTGCACCTCTATTCTCATCATCAATCATTTGGCCCGAGCCCAGAAGAAGATCCAAAGAAGGCTTCAGTCTTCTTCAAAACAAAAGTAGTATTAGATTCCCTCCAGCTCTTCACATCACACCACTCCAACATCATCTTCCTCTTCTCATTCCTCTGACTAGTCCCATTAATGGGCAAATATTTTCCCTCCAAATATTCTACACCCTTCTATCACTCCTCCTGTGCCACTGATGGTACTTAATATGCTACATTTCTGTACAAAGACACCAACTATATTTAAGTGACATCACATTACTCTATACAGTAATTTCTCAATTATATAATGTGTATATTATGTTAAACACAACAAGCAAAAAAGCCTCTCAGTCTTATGCCAGGAATAGGGTCTCTTGAAAAGTCTAACTAACACTTGCTGTCCAGTCTCATTAATCGGAGCTAGACAGATTTGGGGGGAGGGATCTTAGAAGCAGTGAATTCCTTCACATCTTTCAAATTCCCTTTTGTTTAGGGAACACATTTAAAATGATTCCTTAACAACCTCAGTCTTATTCTACCTAATTCTTCTATATTGAGACATGAAAGGTTTTTTTTTTCTAAGTTGCAGTGGATTGTGCACCTTCCTAGTCTCTGCTTCAAAAGTCTAAACATTGGTGCAAAAAGTAACTCACTCAGTTTTCCTATCATTAAAAGCATCCGGGCTCAGACTGGAAGAACTACTTTAGGCATGTCCCATTGGAATATTGCAACCTACATACGATGCCTGTAAGGTTTTTGCTCGGAAGACTCCTTTCTGGATCAGGGTGATTGTCAATCAATTTAATAGCAACCAATTGTCCCCTCTCTGCCTCAGATTTTGAGAATGACACCTTTGCCAGTCTAGGCCGGAATAACGAGACGACACAGTTTTAAGTTGGTTTTAACATGGGCCACGATTTATTGAATACAGTAACGAATATTAACTGTAAGGATAACGATTTAACTCAAGGAGGACCTGTGAGGTAGCGCAAACCATTCTGGCTGGGATGATTTTACATGGCCCCTTTGATAACAACACGTTGGCAGCCCTCTATGGGCTAGTGAGATTATTATTAATTAGTTCCCTATCTAAACCCTACTCTAATTTAATTGAGGACTGCCGGGACCTTGCAGATATTATTTAAACCATGGGGCCGTGACATAATCAATTTATAAGCGCTACCCGCCACAAAGAGACGCACCGCAGTGCACAGGCCCTCCTTAATATCATGAAGAAACACATCGAGGCCCCTATCCGACAAATGTACGCCATCCGAACGATAAAGGCCAATATCTCGGGCTGAAATGGTCGGGTGCGAAATGACGTTACCCATCTCCGACTTGACCACCCGGGCAACTTCCCGATTAACGCCCTTCCGGGCTTTATGCATCTGCTGGGGAAGATGGTAAGGACCCCATTGTAATCGGGGTATAATCGCCGACCACAAAATGCGGGTATTAGGGCGATGTCGTTTGAAAACTCTCAGGTCATCAATGACCTTAAGAATCAAAGTTTTGCCCGACATGCGGGTCAAGTCGTTGCCACCGAGATGAATGATGACAATGGCAGGCGGAGGGTCGAGGGTGTCCGAAAGAGCCGTGGTCAAAAATGAATTCCAGGACATGCCCCGTCTTCCCCTCCAAACCAGCTCTGCCCACTGTCCCAGGCCGAGATCGCGGCCACGTCCGGATCGAACAGCATACTTTGCCGCCCAGTACACAAAACTATGGCCGTAGAAAACAACACGGGTGCAGAGCTCAGCATCCGGACCTGAAACGAGAAAACAGAAAGACTGGACCGGTATTACCGGTCCATTAACGGGCGCACATATGCCTTAAAAGAATTCGACTTCCAACGGCCAATTCTCTGAATGCCAACGGAATCAATGCCAATGGCAGCTGCTGTCGAGGCCGCCCCAATCCGAAATGAATGGGTACCGAAATGCCACCCCTGGATACCAGCAAGCTGTAAGGCCCTGAAAGATACCCTCCAAAATTGATAACGGGTCAACGGCGCCCCGTTCTCATGTTGAAATAAGTAACCCCGGTAATTGCCAATTTGCCGGGCGTACTGATGCAAGGCAACTATGGGACAAATTTGCGGCCAAGAACACCTACGAAGATGTATCAAGGTGCCCCTGCCCCGCTGATCGGTTTTCGATTTACGCAAGCGGATTGCAACATGGTCCGCCTCCAAGGCCAAATCGGTCCACATTAGGGCTGTCTCAGAGGTATCAGATTTAGAACCGGCCACCAGCTCACTGATACGCAGAGCAGCGAAGAAGGCAGTCAAGGCAGCGGCATGGAACAATGAAACTTCAAAACTATTAACGCAAACTCGTGACCACGTCTCCGCGAGGCGACACAACATATTAGGTGAAATAGGTGTTCTGGTGTCCGGCATTTTGCCCCTCTCCCGCGACCATCCCTCGATCATTTTCGCAATCCTGAATTGACAGTCAGGAATAGCGAAACCTTGGGCCTTAGCGTAATAATACAATGCCGAGAACTTTCCCTGGATGGTCCGTGGCGCCAAACCTTGAGAATGCAAGTACACCGCAAACTGCACTAACTGGTCTGCAGTTGCCGGCCACATTTGCTGTATTCGTTCCAGGGTACAAAAACGGGCGTACTCCGCACAAGCGGCGGAATACGCCCGCCGTGTGCTGGGGGCTAAGGCCAGACTCATGGCCCGATTGGCCTCTACCCGCCAAGGCTCCATACCTCTGATGGGAGTTGATCTGGTTCCTTCCAAGCAGAGGGTGCTAACGCTCTGAACCGCTCCATCTGTTGGTGGGACAGAGCGTCAGCCAAATCATTATGTACCCCCGGGACATGGGAGGCGCGAAACACAATGTTAAATCTGAGACATCGCAAGGTAAGGGCCCTCACCAGACGCATAACACGCTTCGATTTAGAAGTCAAATTGTTAACCACATGAACGACCGCCAGGTTATCACACTGAAACCTGACGGCTGAATTAGCCCACGCATCTGCCCACAAATATACTGCTCCAACAATGGGGAATAATTCAAGGAATGTGAGATCGTGCGTCAAGCCACTGTGCTGCCATTCCCGGGGCCACTGCCCTGAACACCAACGGCCACGAAAAAACATGCCAAAACCGTGCGCCCCAGACGCATCCGTCTGAAGTTGAAATTTGGCACCGTCCAAGACCTCCCGGCGCCAAAAATAAACACCATTAAAGCTGGACAAAAAGTCTAGCCAGAGAGCCAAATCGTGCTTGATATCGGCCGAAATACGGCGCCTGTGATGCGGACTACGAAGTCCGGCAACACAATCACATAACCTACGCAAAAAAGGGCGTCCGGGAGCAACCACACGACAAGCGAAATTGAGATGCCCGATAAGTTGTTGCAACTCACGAAGGGTGGCCTTCGTGCGCGCCATCATTGCAGTGAGTCTGGACCGTAATTCCACCAATTTTGGGAGTGGTAAGCGGCAGGCCTGGTTAACGGTGTCTAGTTCAATCCCAAGAAACGTCAGCACAGTGGCCGGTCCCTCCGTTTTGTCTTCAGCCAAGGGGAGACCCAATTCCCGTGCAATAGCGTGAAATTTAGACATAAGAGCCGCGCACTGACCCGTACCGGCAGCTCCTGCAAATAAAAAATCATCCAAATAATGGACCACGTGCGAATTACGTGCTCGCCAGCGGACCACCCATTCCAAAAAGGAGCTGAATCTCTCAAATGCAGAACAGGAGATGGAGCAACCGAATGGCATACATCTATCCATATAGTACGAACCCTCGAATGCAAAGCCTAACAGCTCGCAATCATCTGGGTGTACCGGAAGGAGTCGGAAGGCAGATTTGATATCGCACTTACCGATCTCAGCTCCGACGCCGCAGCTGCGGACCATGCGTACTGCAGCGTCAAAGGATGTGTAATAAACAGTGGCAAATTCGCGCGGTATCCCATCATTCACGGAAGCCCCTTCAGGGTAAGACAAATGGTGAATGAGGCGAAATTCACCAGGTGTCTTCTTGGGAACCACCCCCAATGGGGATACCCGAAAAAACGGAGTGGGAGGATGGGAATATGGGCCAGATACACGACCAGCAGCCAATTCCGTAGCAATCTTCTCCCGAACAATATGTTCCTTGCCTAATATAGATTTTAGATTCCGGGACATGTACGGAATCCGTTCCCCAACAAATGGGATGCGAAATCCGTGCATAAATCCATCCAACAAGTAAGACGCCTCCCCCGAATCAGGGTAGCTACGGAGCCACGCCTGAAGGACTGCCACCTTAATCGGACTAGGTCCCTTTTGGTGGCACGTTTGCGCCGGAAGGGCCGCGCTTTGATCCGGAATCCTTACCCCCTTCACTCCCCGGCTTACCCCGGGTGCAGGTAGACGCGGGATGGTTGGCACCGCAAGTAGAGCAGATGTGTCGAAACTTACATTGGCGCCGCCCGCAAGATCCCCGGCTGTTGTAATCAAAACAGACCAGCCGGGGTTGAACCGACTGACCCGCAACAGTGCGGGTATTGGATGAAGTGCCAGCGCGGAAAACTGGGTGACCACTGTCGAATCGCTCGTTAGCCCTTGCACTCATTGCCCTCAGCCACAAATAATTATGAGGGCGATCCCAGCGTAAGCTAGGATCCTTGGCTATCCGGCGGCGGAAGCCTTCATCGTAAATAAGCCAAGCCATATTCGGAAAATCACTGCGGGCTCGTATAATCAAATCCAAATAATGCCATAATGCCGACCCCTTTTCTGGATGAGCCTGGGAGTATATCCCAGCAAAGATGACAAACGCATTAAGCCAGTTATTCCATGAGCGGTCCGGCTTACGTTTCCGTATCCGCTCCTTCTCCTTCTCATCCAGATGCTCCAAGTCCTTGGGATCAATCTCGCGATTAAGCAAATCGAAAATTTCAACATACTTGCCCGCAGTAATTCTGGCCACCATAGACTCGGACAAATGATCGCCTAATGGAAGTGATTCATCACCCTCCGGGAGGTCGAGATTACCGGACGGAGTCGATGAATTCTCCGAAGACTGGGGCTGCGCGAGGGAGGCAGACCCCACCAGAAGCACCCCAGGAGGCGCTCCCTCCCCCAGGCCGGACGGACCGGGAGGTAATGTGTCGGTCTGAGCAGCCGCGTCGGTGAGCCGGCGGGTGGCTAGGACAGTACCCTGCCCGAAACTCAGCAGCGGGGCGCGCGCGGGGAGAGGAACCTCCTCCGAAGCCTGTAATTCACGAGTCACTGCCGGCCAGGGCCAAGTGACTGGACCAGTAATACAACGAGAAGCAATGCTGCACTCACCCCGCCCGAGACGTGGCATAGTCAATGGGACCGAACTACTCGGAGATGATGCTGAGAGTGACAGGTCCAGCGCCTGTGGCACGCCTTCCTCGGGCCCCTCGGTAGCCGTACCCTCGGGAACGATGCTAGGTAAGGTGCCCTCCATGGGAATCGCTTGTTGCGGTGCCGACACTGCCGCCGACCTGTGGGAAACATCCGAGGCAGCCTGACCAGATGAACCAGCCATGGCCGCCTCGAGCGCAGAAATGCGAGTCATCATAAGGTCACCTAACATCCGCAGACCCGCCTTGCTACGGGCCTTAGCATCCCTGGGGCGAGGACCACCCCCGTAAGAAGAGGCCATCCCCTTCTGCGTAGCATGGTCTCGTTCCAGGCGCGACAATTTCTGCCACGCCGCCGCAACTGCGGCCATTCATCATCATCCGAAGATGAAACCTCAGGATCAGGTCGAGCGGGCGGGTGCTTAGGCGCAGGTGCTTTGCCCTTGCCCTTACCCGGGGCCTTTTTTGGAGGCATAGCTAAATACAAGGCGACACGGGCAGCAGGCCAACAACAGCCAGACGGCTCAAATAATTAGACAACAAGGTGCCCTGGTCAGTAAAGACACCAGAACTGGGCGGCCAGATCAATAGCTCCACACCGAGCTTAGGATGGCAACGGATGAAATCCGAGACCAGGCCAGAGAAGGACGACAAACAAAATGGCTGCCGTGCGGCCTACAAGCCACCTACGAGGATGATGGCCCCCAAGCAATCAAATGACTCAGCCCACCGCAAACAGGAGAGATGATAAGTAAACCCTGCTCGGATGGACCGCTGGCCGGACAATAATCAGGTGGATGGCAACAGATTTTTAAATTGGGCAGTAAATCACAATTACAAAATGGCCGCCCTATCTACCAAACCACCACTGTGTCCAGGCTTAACCAAATACAGAAGGAAACTCGCTCCCAGCCAGGCCCAACCACTCGCTATCAGCGGCTGGAGGCCCAAAGACCTCCAGCAGCGGCAACCCACCCCAGATGATTTATTGACCGGCTGTTAGTGGCACAATATGCAGTGAAGGCGCCACCAGCATGGGCCAGCCGCAATGCAATCCCCCCAAACAACCCCCACGATCAGTTGAAGCCCACCCCCCCCACCCTCGGGTCAGCCAGCCAACTCGCTGGAGCTGCGCCGCCGACCCAACCCTCCCTCCCCACCCTCAGACCGGTCGAGAAGATTAAAAGGGGAGTATGGCCGCCTGTCAGTTGTTCCTCCCGGCGGCGCAGCAGCAACCGGTCCGCCAGGAAGAAACCCGGCCGATCGGGAAGCAGATAACGCTGCCGCCTGCCAGGTGTTCTTCCCGGCGGCGCAGCAGCAACCGGTCCGCCCGAAGGAACCCGGCCGATCGGAAAAGAGATACTGCTGCCGCCGGTCAGATGTTCTTCCCGGCGGCGCAGCAGCAGCGAGGAGTCAAGCGGGAGCTCCGGAAGCCGGTAAGGCTTGACACGGAGGTCCCACAATTGCGATCCGGCCGGGCTGGGAGCTGGGAGCACAATAACGGCTCGTGCTCCGCGCTCCCCTACGTAGGCAACGCAAACTGCGTAGCCTGACGCGCGCCCGGCCAGCCGGCAAAGACGCCCCGCCCCCGCACAGGGCGGAGGGGAGCCTCCATTCTGCCCAAGATTAATTTCCTGTTTTTCCCCCTAGCCAGACAGCCTGATGACAGAACAATGTATTTAGCAATGTAGTTAGTCGTGAATGTAGTTAAGCTCTGGCCACGTTACCAGTAGAGATGGGCATGAAACGGGGAAAAAAGCTGTTTCATTAGGTAATGAAACAAAAGAAAAGAAAAGAAAAGAAAAGAAGCAGCATTTCATTACAGATAAAATGAAACAGTCGTTTTTTCGTTGAAATGAATGATTTTGTTCCATCTGTAAAAGGGGTCCCTTACCTGCTGGGCTTGCAATGAGCTGCCACCACTGCTGCTGCTGGAGCCCAGGAGAGGGAGGAGAAGGAGCTGGGTCCCCACAGCCACTCTGGCACTCCTGGCTCCTCCTCTCAGCCCCAGCTTTTGGCCTCCTCTCAGCTGGGAGGTGGATGGGTGGGACTCGTGTGGGTCCTAGAGGCACCAGATTTGGTGCTGGGGAGCCATTTTCAGAGTGGTCCAGCAGAGCTGTCATTGGCTGGACCCCTTAAAAATGGTGCAGCCGCCACTGGGGGGATCCCTTGGTGGTGCATGGGGCCATTTTTAAAGAGGTCCAGTCAATGACAGCTCAGCTGGATCCCTTTAATTATGGCTCCCAGACACCAAATCTGGTGCCTCTAGGACCCAGGGGATCCATTTTGTTTTGTTTCATTTCATTTGGTGTGATTTTTTAAAAACAAATTCATAAGAAATGAAATGGGGGTGGGCATGAAACAAAATGAAATAAAATGTTATTTTTCTATTTTGTCCCCATCTCTAGTTACCAGTTAACATTTTCCTACAGAATGCTGATTGTTTTTGGACTATTTAGAACTGTGAGTAAAATAGAACTTTTCATCCCACCACCCCCTCATGCCAGTGTCTCTGAGTGAATTATTAAAATAGTAAGTGCTAGTTGAGGAGAACCTAGCAATAAGAGATGGTCTACAGTACAGAGACATGACGTGAATCTCTGAGCTTTTTCCACTGCATCGTTAGAGGATTTTAAGGAAAAAAAATTCCAGTCTGCCAATATGCACAAGTGTGAGAACAAGCCTAGGAAGATTGTGGAACACACTCACCCTGCACACAGTCAATTTGACCAGCAAACCTTTTCATGATGGTCCCATCTCATACCACTAACATGTTTTAAAGCATCTGCGGGATTTGAAGTTTCTTATTATCCACCAGTGTGAGTTGTGTGGGTGTCCTGCTTTTTGAACAAAGCAACAATAAAATCATAATAAAACCAGCTGCAAATATATAGCCATCCAAGAAAACAATGGCAGCCATGATGAGAACAAATATGCTGCAGAAATAGAAACTCACGTACAACCACAGCAGGGAAAGTCTGTGCATATCCACACAAAATCCACACCAGCTCTGCAAAAGTTTCCCTGAAAGCAAAAGCCTTGATGAGTCATGTATATGTACTTAACTATGTTATGTTGTTCACTTCTCAGGACTCTTATTCACATCTGTATTCATCAAGTGAAGCCATGTCACAGAAGCTCCTTTTCCCCTGCACCCAATTAGATAACTTGATAAGCCCTGATTCTGGGGTCAGGAGACAGATCTTCCTTCTTCCTTTCCCTTCATACAGCACTAGCTGGGAGACTGATGCTGGCCCACAGAGGACTTGGACATTGACTTTTCTCATCTGGTCTCAGTCTTCTGAAATCACCCCTGCGGTGTTGCAAGTACAGGGAATCTCAAACCCTGAAGCTTTGGCGTTCACAGCCGTAAAAGTAGAGGCTGATTTCTTAGAGGTCATTTCCCAGCAGAAACCTGTTGTTATTCTAGTCCAGTGTTTTTCAACCTTTTTTGGGCAAAGGCACACTTGTTTCATGAAAAAAAATCACGAGGCACACCATCATTAGAGTCCTGGTCTCCGTCCGTCTCCTCCTGCATCGGTTCCTTTTGGTGACTCGAGTCGCGACATCTTCTCTCCGCTGCTGCGCACACTGTGCTCGGGCGGGAAGGAAGTCGGAAGATGATGTCTTCTGTGATAGGTCCAGGCTGGAGTCTTGACCAATCACAGCCCGGACATCAGAAAAGTGGAGAGTGTCCCCCTGAGGAGCGCCAATTGGCGCCCCTGCTGGCCGAGGGTGGGGTCAAAAACCCCACTCCTTCATATCCAGGACACAGTCCAGCGCCCGCCTAGTGGGCAAAAATTCGACATTTTTTTTAAATCTTTCGAATTTTTCAATTTTTCCAACGGCACACCAGGCAACATCTCGCGGCACACTAGTGTGCCGCGGAACAGTGGTTGAAAAACACTGTTCTAGTCCACAAATATTGCTTCCCTTTTTCGATATTACCCTTTTCCTGCTCCCTGCAGTCTGTGTGCTTGCCTGTGAAATACCTAGCCCAAAATATTGGCCAACATCCTGTTGTGTAGCTATGACTGCGTAATTTGAAAATGCACAAGCCATTGCAAAATTTGTACAAACATGCAAGTTGTATCCAGGAAGCTATTCCATTGGCACACTTGTGCAACCAGTTGAACAATCAGTTGTACATTCCAGTCAAACACAACAACTACCGGACATAACTTCCCATGAGCTTCCATAAGCCTAAATTTATGCTATACCAAATACAAATGGATCTCTGCCAATATTCCAGAATTATTCTCCTTGGAAAATATTAAAGGAAATATTTCATTATTGCTTCAATGGAGTGCAAATTGAAACATAGTAGAGATGGGCACAAAATGAACTTTGTTTTTTTATTTATTTGTTTCATTACATAACAAAATGAATAATGAACCTCAGAGTGGATTTAGAATGAAATGAAATGAACCAAAAAAATTGGTTTGGTTTGGTTTGGTTCATTAATGGTGGCGCCAGAGATGTTCCTACCTGGTGCTGGTCCCTCCTGGAGGTCCGGTCTTCCTGGCTGCAGGGAGGGGCGACCAGGAAAAAAAAAGCCAACCTGCCCAAGCTACAGCTGTAGCACAGGCCACATGGTCAGCAGTAAAAACAACAACAATAAAAATAAAATAAAAATAAAAAAAATAATAAAAAGGAGTGCTGACCCCGCCCCAGGGGTGGCCGGGTTGGTGCCCTAAAATAAAGAAAAAAATATAAAAAATAAAACCAGCACTGACCCAGCCCCAGGGGCCATGCAGTCAGTGCTTGGGAAAAAACTGATCTGGCATGCAGGTCTGGTACCGGCCTGCAAGCACCGGACCCAGCCCGTGGACCGCAGAACCAGCCATGGCAGGAAAAGGAAAAAAGTCAACTGGTTGTCAGCGTTTGGGAAAAGAAAAAAGAGGTGCTGGCCCCAAGCCAGCGCCTCAAAAAACTCCTGTCACAGGGGCCAGGATCGCCCCGCTGCCGCTATCACGGCCACCGCTGCCCAGTAAGGATGATGTGTTGATAATTGAAGAAGAAGAAGAAGAAGAAGAAGAAGAAGTGGATGAGGGTGAGGATGCTGCCAGTCCCGTTTGTGCAGTTGTTGTCAATGTTTTTTTGTTTTTTTAAATGTTTTCCCCCACCCACTTGCTGTCAAATGGATTAAATCATGCAAAGTGGGAAAATAAATAACAAACTAAATGAACCAATAAAATGAATATTTGGGGGGAAATTGTTAAAAATGAAATGAAATGAACCAAACCTTTAAATGGACTGAACCAAAACGAATCACCATTTTTTCAGTTCATGCCCATCTCTTTTTTAGTCTGCATTCTGTGGAGCAGCCATGGAAGCACTTGTTTTTCTAAGAGGTTAAAGACTGGGCATGTTTCTCCGCTGCATGGGTTATATCTACTCACAGCTTTGCTTCTCCATTTCATCAAGTCCAAAACTGCTTGTCCAAATATTTTGGCACAGAGGGACTACAGCAACATCCCAGCTGTTATAGCTTCTGTCCTCTCCCAGCAACCATAGTACAGATCATATGCTCATTTTCTGGAATCCTCTAGCACTGTATAATTCTACATTAGGGAAGTTTCTGTTTGGATTTGTATCTGGTATATGTATATTTGTACTTCCCATTTTGAAAAAAAAAAACCCCAGGAAATTCAATTCTTTAGAAAAAACACTGAGATCAGGAACACAACAACCCACATTCATAATACAGAGGTATGTTTGAAGATTTGATATTATATCTGATTTTAGAATGGACAATCTGAAATAACTGTAGTCTGCCTTCCCTCAGAACTTGGAGAAAAAATTTTCTTGAGTTCTGTCTCGTGCTTGTTAACTTTGTTTTTTAAATCTGAACCTACTTCTCACCATTATTGTCACCAAAATAAAGTTGAGTTATAGCAACTGGATTTCTTTCTTTCCTTTCCTTTCCTTTCCTTTTTTTTTTTTTGGGGGTAGGTTGAAACATTTTGGTACTCATCTAAGTAGCTTCTTCAGTCTGAGGAAGGTTGGTAGGAGACCTCCAATTTATCCTCCACATTGGTTTCACTTCACCCTGGTCTAAATAGGCTTGTCAGATGGACAATGCTCATTTGTGTTTGAAATTCATACCTCTGAAGCCCCTCCTAACACACATTAGGCATGGGTTGTTAGCAGTGACTTCCCTGGTGGATGTGTGAAATGGTCCTGATTTTTCTGGGGACAGATGAAAGGGCAGCATGATAAACAGAAGACAGACTGTGCCTAAGTCCTCCACTCCTGGTGAGAGAGGGATTGTTTATACATATGAATGGCCTCCCTGATCCCTCTCTCAAAGCACTTGTCTTCTCTGTCGAAGATGTGTACATCTCCATTATTGAATGACTTCCTTTGTTCTTTGGATGAAGTACACTGCCAATTCTGGTCCTGAGCCATTACCCCTCCTGTGCTGGGCCACCATCCCGTTTAGTGGCTGTTGAGTTTCTCCAATATATTGCTCTGGACACTCTTCATTGCACTGGACCACATATGCTATATTTCTCCTCTTGTGTTTTGGTGTCTGGTTATTTGGGTGGATGAGTCTCTGTATTAGTGTGTTTTCTGGGTTTGAATGAAAGAAATCCTTTTGAGGTTCTCAGACACACCAAATATGTAAGGAATGATCAGGTTCTTCTGCCGTCTCCGGGAAGCCACTGCTTTATGACCCATGCTTAATGGGTGTTGGGAAGGGCTGCAGGGGTATGACTTTCACACATATTATGGCCATTGTTCATCTAACAAGTCTATTTAGACCAGACCAAGTAATGTGGATGATAAATTGAAGGTCTCTTACCAAACTTCCTCAGACTAAGAAGCTACTTGGATGAGTAGCAAAATGTTTTGATCTTCTGGAAGACCATGATAAATTTGCTCAGGTGCTTTTGTTTTGTTTTAAGAATGAGGAGGAGGAGGAGGAGGAGATGATGTACATTTCTCAATATCTGATTTTTCAATTACATTACATTCTGATGATGAAATGTGGGAGAGAAGGGAGCAGGAGCTCAGAACCGTGCTCAAGACACACTTTCCTACAATTTTTAGGGATGAATGGTCAGAACATTTTCCCTTTCCATAAACATTCTTTGACAGAATTCTGAAATAGCTTTCTTGATCGAAACTCTGCACAATAGAACAAGCTCTTCCACACATTTTGCACATTGTGTATGTTCCCCTGATGTGTACTTTCAAGCAGTAGGCTACAGCTTTAAAGAGCTCCCCAATGAGTACCTCTTTATGGTACATGTATTTGCAAATATGTTGCATTCACACTTTGGTGAGCTAATCCAAAGGCTGAGTGCAGAGCAGATGGCACTGAGCGCACATTCAGTCTAGAAGTGTACTTCAACTCTTACATTCAAATTATTTTATCGCAAAGAATTACCTATTCACAAAGGAGCCCAGCCCCTTTGTTCATGGGTAAAGTAGGCTTGAGATGTCTCTTCGTGGAGAGTTGTTAATTCTTCTGGGTCTTAGCATGAGGAGATTTGGCAGAATTATCCATCCCCAACAGAGGGTAACTAGATAGTGATGAAGCTGGATCAGCTTTTGGATGGACTCTTTGGTCACAGAGTAGCTGTTTGTTTATTTATTCATTTATTTTGCTGAACATGCCAGCCGTTCATTTTTAGGACATTGGTCCATCGTGCCTGGGGAATGATTGACAACTCCAGTTCCAATAACTAATGCCTATGGACCGATTGTGAAAGGGAGCTGTGTAAAGTTCTCTTGATTCATCTCAGCATATCCATCACACAGTAGGATACCAGGAGCCTACCTTGTCCTTCCTATCCAAAAGCCATTGTGGAAAAAGAAAGAGAAATTGTTTAATCAGTATCTCTGAGGCTTTCTCTCTCATTTATAACCTTTTGTTCATTTCTTATTATAGAGATAACAGCAGTGATTCCTGTCCCCACCCCTACATGTATCCTGAAGGGAATGAGGTTTGAAAGAGAGCCTTTATAGGCAAAATTCCAAGTCTTCATGGATGAGACTAAGCATGTGGGTCCCTAGTGTCATACATACAAGAAATGACCTCTCATCTTCCAATAGGTCAAGACATGGTAAACATCCAAAGAGCACCAATTTGACACAGTCCGTATAGGCATTCATCTACTAATGCCTTCCATTTCTAGTTTTAATCATGGACCCACCTGGTTCCATGAATACACATTTCTGGAGTCACTGTTAAACAGTCACTTCACATCCATTGTCAAACATGTATTCAGATTAATGTGAGCTACTCTCACCCTTCCTAATGTGGAGTCTACATCCAGCCACGAAAATGTCTACTAGAACTATAGCTATATCACAGACCAGAAGCTGTTTATTTCCACTGCTGAAGCTGGATTTTTTTTCTTAGTATGTGAAACCCAAACATACTGTATATCCTCGAGTATAAGCCAACCTGAGTATAAGCCGAGGGCCTAATTTTACTCCCCCCACAAACTGGGAAAACTTATTGACTCAAGTATAAACCAAGGGTGTTTTTTCATTCTACTCGAGTATATATGGTATACTGGCTGAGCTCTAAAGAGGCTTGGGGTAGTAATTGTTTGATGGGAGTGTGGAGGCAATTAGGGAGTTAATACCATAGAGTAAACTCCTGATTGACTCCATAGTTGCTGAACAGCTGCCAGTACTACTCCCCACCCATTTAGAGCTTCATAACTAAGTCAACTTACCCCTAAATCTTTCCAGATTTCAGGGGGTTCCCTAAAATCGCTTTGGGAAGGAACCCCTGCTACTTTGGAGTCCCTAGGTAAGTAAACTTTGATTGCATATTTTTAGAATATTTTGAGTGTATATTTAAAAAAAAACCATGCACTCAAAAATTAATTATTTTTGGGGCACCAAAGTAGCAGATGTAACTTTAAGAAAGTGATTTTAGGGAACCCCTTGAAATTTTGAAACATTTGGGGTTAATGGGGCTATTATGAAGCTCCAAAAGGGGTCCCCCTAAAACTTCTCATTGGAATTCTATGGGAAGCAGAGGCACAGCTATCGCTCACCTGGTTAGGACTTGCCCTCCTCCACCACCCCAAAGCCCTCCAAGCACCTAATTTTACCTAAAAATCCTGGGAAACTTATTGACTCAAGTATAAGCCAAGGGTGGTGGGTTTTTTTCCCCAGCCAAAAACAAGGGCTGAAAAACTCAGCTTATACTTGAGTATATAAGGTATTTGATGTTGAATGCTTAAAATGAATTTATAGTTATCATCAGCAAAAATAAAAAAATTAAAATGAAGATACCAATTCAAGAGTAGTTCAATTTTCCGCAAAGTGTCAATACAGCAACTTAAGCTGAATACAGGTGGCTATGAAGGGGCAATGTCGGATGCCCACAGAAAGGGCTCCGAGTGCCACCTTTGGCACCTGTGCCATAGGTTTGCCAACACTGCTGTAGACCATCTTGACTGCTGAAACAGGTGACATCAACACTCAGGCTGTCCCTTCCTGTGTAAAATGTTCCATCTCCCCCCCCCTCTTGCTAGCATCATGGGCACATTATTGTGGAGCTATATTAGGCAATGTTGTAGCATTTTGCATTGTGGATATGGAAGCACAGTATCCCACTTTCATAATGCAGAAGTCTTGAAGAATTGGATTATAGATTGTAACAGCTCTGTGGATTTTGCCCACTGGTGCTTTTATATTCAAAGAAAAGTTTTCTCCTAGCCATGTTCCTGGACTACAGTAAAATCCAGCACCTGAAAATTTTATTTATTTATATTTTTGAAAATTGTCTGTCATCAAATAAGTTCACACTACCTCTTTGACATTTGCTTGTCTTAAACTGGTTGTGACCTAGTCTCCATTCACACTTTCAGTGGGACTAACCCCTAATACTTACTTAGGTGGGAAATCGTTAACTCTGATAAAGTATTTCAAATTACAGGTTACAATATCATTCAAAAAGAAACAGCAGTAACAATATCAGTAAGAATGCTAGATCCCTTGTAGACAAGAAACTGTGTATTTCCAATATTGAAACAAATTTTCTTTAGGTCAGTAAGTGTAACTCAGTTTATGATTCATGGCATTTATTTCTCAAAGTTAAAATGAATGTACGGACAATAGCAGTGAAGAGTATGAAGACAGCACCATTTAACCATTAGGGGTCCAAAATAGTGTGCATGTCCTTAATTCCCCACCCACCCCTGCTAAAATGTACAGCATATTGGTGCTGCCATAACAGGCAAAAAAAGGTCACACACTTTGCTTCTTCTACCCTTGCATGGAGGAGCATAGAACATTTTAAATTTTGCAATATAATTCAGTGGCTAAGCTTAATAATATGGGGAAACTGAAGCTAGTGCAGTCAAGAGGCTTTTGTGTAGTTTTATTGTTCCCCTTTCTGTTCTTTCTCTGGACATAACTTGGTAATGGTGAACAGATTACTCATGACTTGATGTCCATCACACCCTAGGACTCTATGGAACTATTAAGATCTTTGGGCTCTATGGAACTATTAAGAACCTAGGACCTTTAGTCTCTAAAACTCCATGAGGCTATTAAGTCCTGAGAATCATTGCACTGATTTACCTTCAGTGTTAGGGAAACATGAATCACTAATATGTTATTTGCATTTTGGCAGCTTTCTTACATCAAGGATTTTCTCACATAAAAGAAGCAAAAAATGAAGTTAATACCAGGAGGCTGTTTGCTTGCTTGCTTGCTTGCTTGCTTGCTTGCTTGCTTGTGTGTGTGTGTGTGTGTGTGTGTGTGTGTGTGTGTGTGTGTGAGAGAGAGAGAGAGAGAGAGAGAGAGAGAGAGAGAGAGAGAGAGAGAGAGATTAGGCAAAATAAACATTCATTGCCTAGTCTCTAATTCCCAAAAATGTCAGACATTATAAAATAAACAAAAGTGGTGTCATTTTGGCAGTAGGAAAAAAATCAGAATAGTTTTCTTTTTGAGAAAGGGAATCATGCCAATATAAGGTTGTGTAGCATCTGGAAAAGGTAAAATGATCGGGTTTTATGGATGATTACACAGGTATATAAGGGTAGCAGTTGGAACACCTTGAGTGGTGCTTTTGAGACCGTGGTACTTCCAGAAGGGGACTTTGTAATGTCCGTTTCCTTAGAATAATTGCACTATGAAGTCTCACAAATACTAATTGTTGTTGGGCACCTAATGTCCACTGTGGAATGTCTACTGAAACATTCTAAACATTAAGAGACCTCTTGGTAGTGGGACGGCTAAAAATCTTGTAAATAAATAAAATAAATAAATAAGAGATAAACATTACCTTTTAAAAGTTATTCTGTGCTCTCCAAATTCAGGTCATGATTGACTAGGTATTTATTTTGTCCTCAGACATTAACAATGCCAATGTACACAAGAGCTTCAGGCTTTTCACTTATTTTACTGATTTACTGTGTAAAAAATGTTCATCAATGCATCACTCTATATTCTGTTTACACTTATAATGTAGAGATATATCGAATGTTGGGTATTTTTGTGTGCTCATCTGTGATTGCAAGTAGTCCAATCTGGGGAACATATCCTCCTTTGAATCTATTGATAAAAGAAGGTTTCTAAAAGAGCCAGAAATGGGGTGCTTCAACCATACTGAAATATCCTGAGATGTTTCAAAATGGGAAGAAAATGTTGTATATTTATTGATACATATAGTGGTCACATGCTCTAAACATTGTATAAACCTATAAGCACTCACACCCAACTCACCTGTTGAGAGGATTAGGACATGGACTTGACCACAGTGATGTTATTGTCTTTATTTTCCATAAACAGAACAGTTTCCTTGAAATTGCCCTGCATAGAAATGTACAAAGTTGTCATGCTACAGAAAATATTTTCAGCATCAGCAGTTTGTGTGACATGGTAAATGCAGCCTTTTTTGCCTTCTAAGGATTCAAAACTTCAGTTTTGAATCGCCTTTTGCTTAAAGTCAAATTGCCTTAAAAATCACTAACCTCATTTCCAATCACTTTTTCCATGGAGCCCCCTTGGCCATGCCCCTTTTTGGACACTGTGTCAGTTTTTCTTGTGATGGCCACCAGGGGTGGTGTTTTTTAAAACCGATTTCTAGACTGCTTTTTGAAGTGATTTGGCTCAAACTGCGGACACCATGCACCATTTTTTCCAGGTTTTCCCCTCTGTATGCCTTATCCTGCCATCGGAAAAGCCAAAAAAAAAAAAAATCATCTCCTGAAGTGCAATCATTTCTGCCGACTTCTCCGGTCCTTCTACTTCCTCTTTTGGGTACAATTTTGCTTTTTCCGGTCACGGAAGTAGGCTATCAAAATCAATGTGCCACATTGTAAGTAATCTAAAGGGAGAACCAGAAAATTAGCTACATTACTATGAATGGAAGAACAACGGCATGATGTTATCCTAAGAAAATAATTTCTGAAATTGAACCAGATAATGGGAAAATGTTGGACTAAATCAGAATAAAAACCGGTTTCGCAAAGTGCAGACGGGAAACCGGTTCTTGAGAAAATGACCAAGTGCGGAATGCTGAATTGCTGCAGCGACCACGTGACCAAGGGAGGGCAAAAGGCGATTCAAAACAAAAAGCGGTTGCTGTTTGAAGTGCGGTAGTGGCCTTATTTAGCCAGAAAACCCAATGGCACATTCATCATTTGAAGCATTTCAAATCTCAGGCTGAAATAGTATGCATCTGCCTTGAACCAAAGGGCTATAAATATAGCAAGAAGGGACCAGCAACCATTAAAATAGTAATTGGTGTTAAAATTCACCGGATTTCTGTTTCAGAGATTTGGGTTTAAGATTCAGTACACTACAATTAACTCCTAGGCAACCAATGCAAGCATTCAAAAGATGTAATTACTATATGTGGTGGAGAGGATGACATTCTTAATTGCACCACTGAAGAGCCTCATGGTGCAGTGGTTAAAATTACAGATGTGCACAAAATCAAAAACAAAATGATGTTTTGTCATTTTGTTACATAACAAAATGGTAAAATGCATTTTGTACGAAGTGAAACAAAATACCATTTTTCCCTCTAGGAACAAAGTGATTCATCATAGAGGAACAAAAATGGTCAGGGAGAGCTCTTCTCTGTGATGTATTGTTTGCATAAATAAATTGTAAACCAACGAGACAGTGCTTTAAGTGCTATGAGGTGGTATATAAGTGGAACACTTTACTTGTGCTTCTTGCACCATGGAATAAGCAGCTTTTGGAGTGAGGAATCACATGGAGAATGGAGTATCAATCTTTCTTCTCCTAGCAAAAAATATGTTCCCCACGTCACTACAGTAATACCTTGGTTTATGAGCACAATCCTTTCCGGAAACATGATAGTAAACCAAAATACTCTTATATCAAAGCAAATTTCCACATAAGAAATAATGGAAACTCAGATGATTCTTTCTGGGGTCTCATAGACTGCATACTGTACACATAAAATGCCAAAACTCACAAAAGAGGTTGGCTAGAAGTCCACGTCCACACCATGATTTACATACCTGGCTGTGGAATCTCCTCTGCTTGGGGCTAACAAATGGATTTTACTCTGTATTTTTAATGTGACAATTTAAAAAGCTGCCCCATGATTAGAAATGATTTGGAAAAATAAGAAAGAATGTTGAAAATAAATTAAATATAAATATAAATATAAATAAAACCCTAACCTTCACTTTACTGGCTGAAGAGAGACTTCTATGCCTCTCTCCTCCCTCTGCCTTGGAGGCTGCCTGAGATGGAATGTTCCAAACAGTCACCCACAATCTAGCAAGGGAAGTGAGGGAGAGAGAGCCATCATTGGCTCACTTGTGATCATATGACCTGCTCCAGTGCTTGTATATCAAGAAACTGCTTATTGATAAAGGCAAAATTTAGAAGAAAAGTTTATCTTGTCTTGCAAAATGCTCTTAAACCAAGTTACTCTTAAACCAAGGTATCACTGTATGAGGCAAAATGCCTCTCTACTTTTTAAACAGGCAAGAAACTGCCCCCTCTCTCACCAAAGGTAACTCCAAGAAGATCCCACCCAAATGCAGGTATCTCGTGAGCCCTCTTCAGATTGGAGTTTCTCTAGGTAGACCTGAGCTCGTAATTCTAACTGCAGTAAATTCAAGAAGCACATTCTATGGTGCCATAATATGGCTTCCTATAAAAATATGAAAACTGTTCTGTACCAAAATGATCTGTTTATTTACTCGGCATTTCAAATTAAACAAAAAGCAAGTTAATTTTTAATACCAAATTAATAGAGACTTAAATACAGCACCTTCAATCATTTTATAATTATCAAAATGAATTCTTGTTAATATTATGCTCTTGAGAGCTAGCACATGAGTATATTTTGCCTCATAAAAATTAAATTAAGAACGTGTAATGAAAATGAGGCATAATAATTTGTGCAAAAAACTAAAGCCAGCGGGGAAATACTGCCTCCTTAAATGTTGACAGTAGCTTCGTTATGGTGAAATGAACAAAAAGGTCTTCAGTTACACATATCGTTTTATAGGGATTCACAACCATTTGCTACAACGTTGTGCCTATAAGTGGTAGATACTATGCTTGTAGAGGATGAAATATATCAAAGAGCAAAATATAGTCAAGGATTGAAGAAATGAGGTAGGCAAAATAGATCCATAGGCATAGGAAGGATGAAGCTATAGCTATAATCTTGGAACTTCAGAGCTGAATCAGCAAGGTGCCAAGAGAGGTCCAGAAAGCAGTAGTTGCCCCTCACCTATGGAATGAAGTGCCCCCACATATATGCTTGGCCCCCACCCTTAAAATCTTCAAAAACACTTGTCTTTTAAAGATACTTTTCCTGGAATCTTAATCTTTATCCTAACACTCAAAAATATTTTTCCGCCTTTTGCTATGTATAATTTGATTTTAATTTATTTTCACAGTATAATCTTTCTTTGTTAAGACTGAACTTGACTAGAAATATTTTAATTTTGGGGGGTTTCCTGTTAAATTTAAAGTTGATCAATTTGGACTTTATGTGTTATTTGTTGTTTATTATTTCTATTTTATTATATTCTAAACTGCTCAGAGTAGCCTTCAGGTAGATGGGCAGTATATAAATAAATAAATAAATATTGATACATTCTATTTCCTCCTTTGTGATGCATTTCTTCAGCAGCTTCAGCACCACTCTCAGTATTTTTCAAACATGAATTTACTGGTGCAGCGATACAAGCATAAACCATATCTGTGCGGCAGGAAAACAATAACTGAAATTAACTGAAATCTTCCTATTCCTTGGTTTCATCTCCTAAGGCTCCCTAGAACTCATGCTTGCCATAGGGAAGCCTTTTGGAGCCTTGGGATGGGGAAGAGGTGAGGTTTTGGCAGCTAAATAAATAAATAAATAAATAAATAAATAAATAAATAAATAAATAAATAAATAAATAAATTTATTTTTGGGGGGAAAATGTTGGATTGCCACCAGCATAGACCACTCTCAGAAGCTGTAGCAGAGGGATAGAAAGTAGTGATGGGTGCTTCGGGCTTCAGACAAATCATGAAGCACCAGTGGCCAATTGTTCCTAAACCCCTTCACCCCTCTCTCCATTTGCCCAGTCAAGTTAACAGGCTTTGCATGCTGCCATAATCCATCTATGCTGGGGGCAAACCAATCAAAGCTGGAGCCCATCCCTGCCTTCTCAGGAAACTGATCACTCTAGTGAAGAGGCAGGAGGGAGAGTCTCCCCATGCAGCCAGTGAGTGGTTGGCTGCCTGGGGAGGCTGGGGAGGGATGGCCAGTCTCCAGTGCTAATTGGTGCACCACCAACAAAGAAGGTTCCCAACAGTGTGTGGAGCCTGGTAAGTGGTCAGGGCAGTTAATGGAGTGGAGAGGGGGATAGAAATAGCTGGACAGTGGTGCTTCATGCTTTGTACAAAACATGAAGAGCACATCTCTAACAGGAAGCTTTATATTAAATTAAATTTATTATTTTTCGACCCCAGGTCTAGTTTATTGATGTGTAACTTCACCAACAGGATTTTGCTCCATGAGTTCTGCACATTTAGGTGCTTATAGTTAAAAACAAAAGTGAAGCAAAACAAATCTTCTTGAGGTTTATTCCCAAATCAAGAGAGCCAAATTATATGCACTGTGTTTGGTGGATAGTCTTGAAGACTGCAAATTAGGCAAATTCATAAAATGCTCCAGTTAAGGACAGTTTATTTCCCATGACTTTTCCAACTTACTAGGTTTAATGAAAGCAAATTGACTATGCATTACAAGAGCCATGCTTCTGAAAGAGAGTGAGAGATATTTAGAACAAAAGCCTGCTGCTAGTTATGCCAACATGGTGCTTTAACCTAATGATCTATTTTGAGATAAGGACCTGAGCCTTATTCTTCAAGAAGTAAAAAAAGAAAAAGAAAAAAAGAAGGGGGGGGGAGAAGAAAAAAGAACCAATCATCATGTATAAAGTTATCCCTGTGGATTACTTGACTAGCAATGACCTGGTAATCAGCAAGGCATTAGCATTTATCTGGCATTCCCAAACTTCACATTCTTTCTCTAAGTTACAAAAAAGGATGCACAGGTCAATGAAGTTCAATTACAACAGAGGCGGCTTGTGCAGCATGCCAATTCCAGGATCCACTGTCTCCTAGGTGCCCCCTGAGCTTTCTGTCTTCATATCCTTTCCCACAGTCAAACAACAACTAGAGACTATGCTCGGGGGAAAAAAATAAAATTAAAAAATGCAAAATATATATGAAGAAGTGCAAAGGCCATCAAGGCTTGTGTACTAAGTAACAACAAACTTGGCATCCCATTCAGTGCATCCCAAAGAACCATGACTATGCTTGTGGATGCAGCCAATAAGCTTCATGCGGGGAAAATGGTTCCATGTCCAAATGTCCTTTGCTAGATTAAGACCAGGACATTTCAAATTCCATTAAATTCCTTATTGGTGGTGAGAGTTGTGTGACAAATATTAGCACGCAGTATATACAAAACAGTGTACAATGTCTATTCCAAAGTAAGTTCCTTTGACTTCTGTAGGACTGCAGCCTTCATTACTCTTATACTTGAGTATAACTCTACCAAAGGACAATTCTTCATCAATCATACTTTTGAAAAATTCTAACTAAATTCTCATTTGTTGAGGGTGACTTGAATCAAAGAGACAGCATAACAGAGAATGATCAAGTCCAACATGATTCCTGAATCCAGGCAAAACAAGGAGTGTTTTCCCCTTGTCACAGCCAGTAGTATATGCAAAATCAATTCCCTTTGCCCTTGAGAAGAAAAGTATCCATACCCATACCTAGAGTAAGCATGGAACGACCAACCAGGCATTGAAAAAGATGAATTAAAAACCTTTCTATTGTTTCTAATCATTAAACATCCACATAATAGAACAAAGGGTGTCATGGTTTTGCACAACACTGCGTAGTTGCAATTGTATTGTTTGTTCAATTTTGTTCAATTTGTGCAAAAATAAATCCTGTTCTTGTTTGATTATTTTTATTAATTTAAAATATTTATATACCATTTTCTCCTAAAGGGTTCAAGATTGAGGCATTAGGCCTTCTCATCAACAGGGAGAATAGTTTTCTGGCTGTCGTTTGTAAAGACAAGAAAAATGAGAATTTATGATACCAAACTCCAGAAAACATAGTCTTCTGTGGATTTCAATTTTGATTTACGGTTTTGACAATAAATACATTACTTTTTGTTTGGCATTGGAGATCAAAGATCACAATCAAAAGTGACAAGCACAATCTCAGATTTATTTTATAAACAATTCAAGTTTGGTAGATTTCACAAAATCCTTATCATTTAGATGTTGCTTATCAACACACTCGTGATTCTACCAGGAAACAGTTAAAATGTTACAAGAAACAAAGCAAAATGACAAAATGTAGCAGTGCCTTAATGACTAAGTGCTCTCAAAAGAAATGATTAATATCTAAAGGTTCTGGTATGAGTTCAATTAAGACAGTAACCAAGTTAAATCTTTCAGTAATAAGAACGGAAATGAACAGGGCATATTCCTACTGCAATTTCTGCTATAGCTCTAATTTTAAACCTGTGAAAAGAGGCATCTGGGTTGGTTCTCAATATCTTTCTAAGTTTGGAAAGGAATAAGAAATGCTCATCTTTCTCCATTGAAGAAGTGAATTCACTTCTGTCTTATAACAGAGGTTCTGGATTTGAATGTTTTGATGACAATAAGCATGACCAATAACTGGAAAGCAGATAATGTGTGTTATTTCAAAACATATAATGTCCATGTATCCAAGCCAGAAGGCCAGACTATTTTTGCTTTGGGGGAAAAAAAACCAGAGAGAGAGATTTAGGGTGACCAAGCAACCATGGGACCCCTCGTGGTCGTGAACCTAATTTAGGGGGTGGGGATTGAGATGGGGATTCATCATGGAGGCCTATAGCACCAGGCTGCTTATCTCTCTCTTGTTTTTGGAATTATTTCTAATAGTTAGGGCTCTATGGATTGGGGCAGAGCATTGGGCCAACTCTGCAGTTATCTTTTGGTGTCAGAATCTAGCCATAGTTCATGTGGTTAATGCCCTTTCTTTTAAATCTGCCAGGGTGATTAATCTAGTTAGGGCTTTTACATTCCATTGTCTGCAGCTCAACATAGCTTTTCAAATGTGCCATGCACCAGGTGTCGATAACCTTCTTGCTTACACCATCTTCTGTCAACAGATCAACTGGTTCAGGGCATTGGTGCCAGGTGCGCAATTTCAACTGGGTGTGCTATTGGAGGAGGTACGAAGCCTCAGATAATAGAAACCAATAGGGTGATGAATCTAGCATTGCCCCTAGCACCCACAGGAGCTTTAAGGCTGCCTGTGATGATTTCTTTTAGAGATGGGCACGAAATGAGCTATTTTTCATTTTCGTTTTCGTTTTTTCATTTCGTTACGCAACAAAAATGAAACAAATTTTTTTAGAACAAAACAAAAACAAAAACAAAAACGAAATGACCAAATTTGCCGTGTTTTTCATTTTCGTTGCAGCAGATGCATTGAACTAAAAATAATGCTAATGAAACAGCAATTTTTCATTTTCTTTTTCATTTTTTTATTTCATTACCTAACGAAATGAAAACAATTTTTTTTTGCAAAAAACGTCATGAAAACGAAAATGAACCAAAACGGACCCCGAAACAACCAAACGACAAACGAAACACCATTTTTTTGAGTTGTGCCCATCTCTATTTTTTTTTTTTTTTACTTTTGCATGGTAGAAAATGTAGTTGATCCTGGACCTTCCCAATAGAATATCTCCAAAGAGTTGTTGTTTATTTCTATGATAGGGGATTGGCACCACACTTCATTCAAGGTAAAATGATGATGCTTGCATTGTATGCTAAGGTGCAAGAATGTCTGAGGTTAACTATAGATTTTCAGATTCTGAAAATGTTAGAAGGGTGGTCTAAGTGAAGATAGTGTCAGCCAGATAAGAGGAATCCAATTTCTCTACTTATGCTTATGCATTTTGGGATGGGAGAGCATTGCCAATATTCATTTGAGGTTAAGTTGTTTGGGTGGGAACGCTTTTAACACTTTCTGGGGCCTTCTGGGTGAGTTAACTTGTCAGAGCATCAAATAAGGATGGATTTCAGTTGGTACTTCAGCTGAATGATGTGGTGATCTTTGAAGATCAAGACACTATTCACCTGAGAAAGTAAAAAATCTGATCAGGAGGGGAAGAGCCAGGTTATTTTGCTACAAGGTACTCAGTAATTGAGTTATGCCCTCTTTGGCTGCTCCGGCCGGCCTCGTGCCGAGCAGGGGCACCTTTGCCGGCCGGTTGAGGGAGGCGGCTATTGGCTCCGCTATCCGCGTAGCCTACGGCAGGGGAGCGCGCCCTATATAAGTCCTTGGCGCGCTCCCCCCAGCCCGCCTCCGCAAACGACAGTTTCGTCAGAGAGCGAGCGGCACGCCTGTCAGGAGTGCCTCGGATACGTCCCGCGGTATCGCTTTCTGTAGTTCCCGACAATCAGCTGATTGTCGGGAACAGCTCTTCCCCGGACTCTCCCACGCGGGCGGCACAGGTTTTGTCGGTTCGGGAAAGGGTCCGGGAGGCAGGCTGATTGGACGGGCAGGCTTGTCCAAGCCTGCTTCCTTGCGGAGCGCCGCGGAAGCGGCGACAGAGAGCTCTTCGAGCTCCTGTTTGCTCAGCTGCTTGTCGGGTCCCGACAAGCAGCTGAGCTTGGTTGTCAGCGCCTTGCCTTAGAAGCTGTTACCTTTCCGGCCAGGTCTTGTGTGCCGGGGAATGGTCCGGGAGGCGGGTGGACCGGGTGGGCAGGTGAGTTCGGAGCCTGCGTCCTGCTGCGCGCGGGGCAGAGGTGAGCGGGAGCTCTTTGAGCTCTTGTCAGCTCAGCTGCTTGTCGGGTCCCGACAAGCAGCTGAGCATAGCGCGAAGCGCTACCTGTCAATTCAGCAGAGCTTCTGTTGAGTTCTTTAGCTCTTCAGGCTTCTCTCTCTTTCTTCTTTGTAGGGGTATTCAGGGGAAAAGTGGGAGGCTGCTTGTCTGGATCCCTCCGTGGGGTAACTAGCAGGGATTGCTTGTCAGTCGGAGCCCTGGGTGACAGAGGAGGTTGACCGGTATGGGTGCGTACCCTAATTTTTGGCTTTACTGCCTACCCTCTTTATACGGTTTTTAGGGACCTCGATTCCGGCCATACTGCATTTAGTGTTCAGTTTAGTTTAGGAGTTATTCCAACCTTCCATCGGGGGTGGCTGAGGGAGGCATATTTTAATTTTCTTTTCCTTTCGGGCGGCCATTTTGTTTTTTCCTTACGGTGGCCATTTCGGCCTGGCCTCATGGGCCCACCCCCTCGTCGTTGTTCCACATCCATCCGTTTGGCTAGACCCCCCGCCTGGCCCTTAATTTCACCTGTCCTTTTGTCAACATCTGGGCGGACCCTGGCGTGTTCGTATTTTATTGTTAAAATTAATTTGCCCCGATTCTTTGTCCTTGGCAGTAGACTGCCTAGCCATTTGTTCGGCCAGTTTGTGAGCATCAAGTTTCAGGGCCTCTGGGGGGCGGGTGTAATCCGCGCCCATCAACTCTGTTCATTGTTCTTATATCATTTCCACGTGTGGTATAGGCAATTGCATAACGGAGACATCCTTTTGACACCCTTGGGTTACGTTTTGGACCTGTGCCACGCCCACGCGGCAGAGTTATTTTTTTTGCCTTTTGGCTCCTTATATTATGCCATGCCGTATAAGAAGGGAGGTTCTAATGGGAAGGGCAAGGGTAATGCCCCTGCCAAGAAGAGGCCTAGTCAGCCCCCCCCCCTGATTCATCCTCTGTATCGGATGATGAATTGCCAATTCTTCCGGCTGCTTGGGAGAAGCTACCCCCTTTGGAGCGCGAATCTGTCCAATCCTCTGTTGAAGGCATTAGGGCCGGAGGCCACCACCACTTCCTGTGCCGGGGAGTTCCACAGACTTCAATGCGCTGGACTAAAGAGGCCCAAACGTTCTGGCCTTTCTTCATGGGGGAGGCGCCCAGCCCAGTGGTCATTTTGGTCGCTCCCTTCTGCACCTTTTCCGGTTACACTGTGTCTTTCTTGAGATGTGGTGACCAAATTGTGCACAATACTACAGGTGGGGCCTGACTGTTGTTTTGTATAATGACATTATGATGTCGGCTGTTGTAATTTCAATCCCTTTTTGATAATCCCTAGCAACGAACTGGCCTTCTTCACCGCTGTCACACATTGGGGAGACGCCTTCATGGAACTGTCCACCAACGCACCAGGATCTCTTCCGCGGGCGGTCACGATAGGTCAGAGCCCACGAGTTGATAGATGAAGTTTGAATTTTCGCCCCAATATGCATTACTTTACAATTAGTTACATTACACACATTTGCCATTTCTTGGCCCTCTCCCCCTGTCGGGGAGATCTTCCTGGACTTCTTCACCAGCTTCTCTGGGTTTCGCCACGTGGAAAAGTTCTGTGTCATCTGCAAACTTGTCCCCCTCATTGTTTCCCCCTGTCTCCAGGTCAGTTAGGAACAGACTGAACAGCACCGGTCCCAGGACAGGAACCTGGGGCACACCGCCTTGCACTTCTTCACCATCTTCCCCGGGTCAGACGTAAGGCTAACCGGCCGGTAGTTTCCTGGGTCCTCCTTCCTTCCTTTAAATGGGTTACAGCTGCCATCCTCCAGTCCTCCGGTACTGTGGCCGCTTTATGCGGCAAGTTTCATAACCGTCGAGCGATCTGCAATTCATTGCTCAGTTCCCTAATTGCACTTCTTCACCATCTTCCCTGGGTCAAACGTAACCTAACTGGCCTGTAGTGTCCTGGGTCCTCCCTCCTTCCTTTAAATTAGTGTTAGCTGCCGTCCTCCAGTCCTCCGGTACTGTGGCCGCTTTATGCGGCAAGTTGCATATAACCGTTGAGCGATCTACATTTCATTGCTCAGTTCCCTAATGACCGTTGGGTGGAGGCCATCTGGGCCTGGTGACCTGTTAACCCTTGAATTCTCTATGAGTACTAAAGCCTCATCTCTTTTAGCCTGTAGCTGATTTCCTTCTTGTGCCCAGAGGGGCAGCCCAGGCAGCGGAATCTGCTCAAGGTCCTCTGTCAGGAAGACAGGCGCTAGGAATCGTGTTGGCTGTTACACACCACGATTGGGGTCGGCTTTCACATACCTGGGCCACCCTTCTCATTCTCCGGGGTCGGCCGTGTCTTATGGGGGCGGGCTTTATATGAGTGAGGCCAAGGCTCAGAGGAGGGCGGAGCGTAAATTAAGGATGGCTAATGGTGACATGCATTTTTCTCTTGTGTCAGTTTTAGCAGGATCTGCCAGTATCGTTCCTGCACGTACGCCATCTGTGACTACGGAAGTAGCCACGTCATCACAGACTCCGCGCAGCCCCCTGGTTGTTGTGTCTTCCAATGTAGTCACGTTTCCGCCTGGCGCTGAAGAATCATAGCTTCCGGCCCTTGTTTCAGCCTAGGCTGGGTCTTCGCGTGGTAAGTCAGCTCCAGCTGTCCAGCACCCACTCGTCACGGAGTTGCGGCGCCTGGTCGTCCATTTTGCGCAGACTGTGCTGTAGTATTGTGGGACTTCATAGTCCGCATCAGAGGCGCCGTATTATACGTTGGCGAGCTGCCAGCCCAATCCAGAACACCGACGCCTTGCTTATGCATTACGTTCGTCAGGTATGGTCCGCGAGCAGGATCTGGTCTTTCTGCATAATTGTAGATTGAAGATTGACCAGCGAGGTTAGGCTGGCACGACACACCTTTGTAGGCGTTCTGTGCGCCGAAATTTGCCCGGGCCTACCGTCATATTGGCCTGCCCTGCTCGCTGCTATATATCGGGGGTACCTATTTCTGTGCAAAGGGGGGTCGCCATTGACAGGTTGCCAATAGCGGATAATTTCACTGAGAGCACGGCATGTTGCTGGCATGTCGGGCCGGCATTTTGGCCGTTATTCGCTCTTGATAGGCGCTGATCACACGGCAGCTGCCTGTGGCACCGATCGGGTTGGCAAGCACCGAATTGGGCAACGGAGATCTGGAGATTTAAACCTTCTGTACGTTTACTAACGGTCCGGTAAAGCCGGGCCAGTTGTTCTTTTCTTTTTCGTTACAGCTCTTACACCCCGGGAGCTGTGTTCGAGTGTTGCTTTACGGACTCAGTTTTGTTTACTGGGCCTTGGAGTTGCTACCCTGCTCGGACGTGGCCGCGTTTCCGGCCTTGGAGGTGGCCGCGCTTTCGGCCTTGGAGGTGGCCGCGCTTTCGGCCTTGGAGGAGGCCGCGCTTTCGGCCTTGGAGGTGGACGTGCTTTCGACCTTGGAGGCGGCTGCGATCTCGGCCTGGGATGCGGCCGCGCTTTGGGCCCGAGACCTGGTCGTGCTTTCGGCCTGTGATGTGGCCGCGCTTTCGGCCTTGGCCTATGGGCCAGTTTCCTGAGGAAGGGCAAGACGGCGATGCCTTGACACGCCTTTCTCACTGTGGATCTCAGTGAATCCCGCCACCTTGCCAAGCATTGTGGTTCCCCAGGGTGGGAGGAATTGACTTGACTCGCAAGTCAGGCGAGTCCCTCATTCTCAAGATCCTAGTGGATCTGAGAGCGTTATATCGGACTCGTCCATTGGTGGCTCGCATGGTGGGCAAGCCCACTATTCTCGAGATCCTCGTGGATCTGAGAGCATTTCAGCGTACTCGCACAGTGGTTCGTGTTGAGTAGCGCGATTTACTATTACACACCATGCAGATTCTCTAAATGTTCAAGGTCCTCGGCGGTCCTCAGTACTAATAACCCCAATGTGATCAAGTGGATTGTCAGAATATTGGGAATGGGGGATGCCCAATAACACTCCGGTATCCCCATTGCACGCACAACTGGCGGCAATAAATTACTTTAGCGAGTGGACCTGATGAACCTTACGTACTTTCTTGAAATTGGGAATAGGGGATACCCCAAACACTCCGGCTTCCTCATTGTATGCATAATTGGCTGCAGTGTATTACTTTATGAGTGGACCTGCTGACGAACCTTATGGACCACCTAGAAACTGGGAATAGGGGGATGCCCGAGATCCTCCGGCACCCTCACTGCATGCATAACTGGCTGCAAGGAATTACTTCAGAGAGTGGACCTGAGTAACCTTACCAATTGTGTTAGTTGCCCGCATAGTGAAGGCCGAAGCGGGAGCTTTTCTTTGGCACTCCAACATCCCTGCTTGGGAAACCACCGTAATTTGTACGGCTGGTGCTCATTTATTGGACAAGGGCCTGGATCCTTATTTGTAACCTTAAGGAGGGCCTGAGGGCTGAATTGTTCGGCTGTGGGGTAAAGAGCCGCGGTGCGCCTCTTTGGTGGCGGGTAGCGCATAAAAGGTTAACCATTTAGGTCCCGAATCTAATTACATCTTCACGTCTTCGGCAGCCTTCCATTAATAACCCAATAGGATTTAGTTAGAGAGCAAATAATAATAATAACCCAAAACCCTAGGAGGGCTGCCAACCTTTAATCAAGCGTTGATGCCAAAAGATCTCGTTGGCATCCTCACTGCGGCAGTTCAACGGGCCGCAGGAAATTGGTGGAGTAGCGGGACCTAATCAATTTGTTGTTACCATCTGTATGATGCGCTACGGCTCAGGCCCTCCTAAAGTTACCGTTCATTGATAAGTAACTACAAATTCGTTACTGTAGTTAATAAAGTTGTGGCCCTTATTTAACCCAAGCGGAATGTGTGTCGCCTCTTTCTTTCAACCTGGCTCGGCAATGGCTGCTCCGGCCGGCCTCGTGCCGAGCAGGGGCACCTTTGCCGGCCGGTTGAGGGAGGCGGCTATTGGCTCCGCTATCCGCGTAGCCTACGGCAGGGGAGCGCGCCCTATATAAGTCCTTGGCACGCTCCCCCCAGCCCGCCTCCGCAAACGACAGTTTCCCCGCCCTCCCGCCACTGTTTACGATGTGCTGGTGATGCTTTGCTGGTCGCTTCGGGGCCGGATGGGAATTTTTGACCACTTCTCTGATTGGCCTCGAGCGGTGGTTTTTTCGCCCATCCCACCATTCACATATTGGCGGTGGGTGTTGTAGGTGTTAACCCCGGTCACAACTGGCGGGTAGTGCATAAAAGGTTAACCATTTAGGTCCCGAATCTAATTACATCTTCACGTCTTCGGCAGCCTTCCATTAATAACCCAATAGGATTTAGTTAGAGAGCAAATAATAATAATAACCCAAAACCCTAGGAGGGCTGCCAACCTTTAATCAAGCGTTGATGCCAAAAGATCTCGTTGGCATCCTCACTGCGGCAGTTCAACGGGCCGCAGGAAATTGGTGGAGTAGCGGGACCTAATCAATTTGTTGTTACCATCTGTATGATGCGCTACGGCTCAGGCCCTCCTAAAGTTACCGTTCATTGATAAGTAACTACAAATTCGTTACTGTAGTTAATAAAGTTGTGGCCCTTATTTAACCCAAGCGGAATGTGTGTCGCCTCTTTCTTTCAACCTGGCTCGGCAAAAGGCCTTGTGGGAGTACTTGGCTGTTAGGGGTGAGGAAACTGAAGATTTATTTTCCCACATACAAGATACTGGCTTTGGACAATCACTTTGTGTGGTGGGAGGTTGTTGGTATAGGGCAGTGTTGGCTAAACTATGGCATGGGTACCAAAGGTGGCACTCAGAGTTTTTTCTGTGGGCACCCGACATCGCCCCTTCACACCCACCTGTGTTCAGGTTAAATTGCTGCAATGGCACTTTGCGGGGAAAACACCAGTGGGTTTTGCATTGCAGTTTGGGCACTCAGTCTCTAAAAGGTTTGCCATCACTGGTATAGGGGGTTGGAAATTTGCCATTGGAGAGGTATGCTCTAGGAGGAGTTTGAGCTGGCACCTTAGAGTACTCTGGCTTTGGACCCTGATATTTGGTGTTTGATGCCACTGTTATGCTGCATTGGAGGGGAACAAAGTATGCTCTGGGATAGGCTCTTTAAGCTGGCATCTTAGGGTACTCCAGATGGTCCCCCAAACATATTGTTGAACCACCTGGGTGGAAACAACACTGGACAAGCAGGCTCTTTATTATACTGATGATGAAGGATTTGCAGACCATAAAGTTCAAGTTCCCACAGGTGCAGATTGTATGGTCCAATATAGTGTCCAGGTTTACTTGGAGGGCCATGTGTGACCCCAGATGCATCAGTTGATCCAGAAGAGAAGTTAATCACAAAGTATATACGTAGCTGGCCTGGGGTCTGAAGCAAGATACCCTGAAATGCAGGTGGATTGCCCAGGCTTGTTTCAGCTGGATGGGGTGAACTTATCTGACATGAAACTGGAAATCATTTACAGGATTTAAAAGGGGGACTTAAGGCCAACATTTCTGTCTTGGTTGGTGGGCAGGGGGCATACAAGGCTTTCAGAGAGAAGTGAGTTCCTGGAGAACAACCAGGGATGATGTAATTCATACCACATCCCAAAACTGATCAGCCAAATGGCCTGGAATGGGAGGTACGGAATTTCATGGGATATCCCAGGCACCAGAGCACCTAGGGTTAGGAGGCTTGGGTTAGCTGTGGCTTTGGGATATTCTTATAGTGGATTACTGAAGAAAGATGTGTGGTACAGTGCACAACACATTTTGGTGCCAATTTGCAGAATTGTTCAGAGTTCAAATGAACAAAGACTCAAAATTTGATCTCGCAATATGGTAGGCCCCCCTCCCCCTTGTTAAAGGGAAGTTAAAGTCTAAATATTCAAATAAAGATGTACACCTATTTAACCCTGTGACTCAACTCTTTATTCTGTGCTGGGCATGCAATGTAAGTTGCTGCATGTACTGTACTTTACATTGTTCCCTTTGAAAAACTATCTCTATGCTCACCACGAACTTCTCCCCTCAGCCAAACCTCCCAGCAAAACAAGGAGCAGGTTGTGTTAGAATCCTTCCCCTTGTAGAAAATGATTTTACTTACTAAGAATCCTTGCTATTGCTTTTGTTAAGAAGCATCTTAAACATATAATTCCGTGCTCATCCTCTCTGTGCCTGCATTTCAGTTTCAATGGTGCATTCTACTGTACCTCCTCAGCAAATGTATATTCTCATTCTTCCTGTGTCTCACACTACAGTGGGAGGAAGCACAACCGCATCAAGCAGGTATTCAGGATTTCAGGCCTCAGGTAAATCTATCAGGTACAGTTGTCCCCCTCCATTTCATGGTTCATATACTGCGGTCCCGTTATATTGCGGGACCCTAGTATATGAAATGCAAGGCCCCCTGGGGCAAGCTGCTGGGCCTGCTTGAGGCCTCTTGCACTTATCCCAGGCCTAGTGCTGCCCCACACAGGCCTCTGACTGGCTTCCTGTGCTTGTTAGAGGCCCCAGATGTGATTTCCGGTGAACCGGAAGTCACTTCCAGAAAAACAGAAGTGACTTCTGGATCAGCCAAACCACTTCTGGGGACTTCAACAGGCCCAAACCACTTCTGGGGACTCCAATCAGGGCAGTGCCAGGCCTCAGGTAAGTGTAGGAGTCCCCAGATAGGTCCCTCAGTTGTGACCCGACCCAGCATCCGCATATCACACATTTTCCATTATTGCGGGTCGGGTAGGGTCCCTAACCCCCGCAATAGGTGGGGGATTACTGTATCTCCTGAGAGTGACAATAGTGCAGGGCATCTCATTGCCAATGACAAACGCAGCAAGCAGCAAGTCACTTTGGATGTAGATAGAGAGTTCAGAACTAGAGGTTTATTGCAAAATAATGGATGCTGATTGGACATCAGAGATTCAAATGTTGTCCAAGACCTCCTCAACTGAATGAGGGTAGGGCAGGGGACAAATTGAGAAACTAATACATGTGTTATATAATTTGAACGTGCCATTTCCCATCCATGTACTAACTAGGCCCAACCCTTCTCAGCATCCAAGATCAGACAAGATCAGACATGTTCAGGGTGGTATGGCCATAGGCAATATGACAATTCATTATGTATGTAGGAAAAAATGTATCCAGTTGCCTGCTTCCAGTTTTACTTAAGGAACAGAACAACATAGGATTCCTCAATAACATTATTTGGTGGAGGGATCTGGTTCACCAATGAATGGAATCCAAGAACTGAAACAGCTGTTGTGTCAATCCTGGCGCTCTGTTCTTCTGTTACAGCAACAAGCCATAAATTACAAACGCTTATAACATCTATTTTCCTGTGATATTTGCTTTGGTACATAAACTTCCATTTGTACAGGCTTTTACTAGCATAGTAGCCTGTAAACATAACCTTTATAAAGACCAAATGGGTACTAAACCATAAGCATTGACTTCTTGTCAAAGGATGAATTGATCTAAAGATACTTGTACTGGCTTATAAAGAATAGAAGCAATGTGCCCTGGCACACTGAACTATTGATTCAGATATTCTTTGCTTACCTGTGGAGTCAGGCAGTATATCTACGGCTCTTCCAAAGTACAGTGAAGGCAAACGTCTGGAGGCCATGGATAAATTACCATCTCTGTCTTTGAATTCTGGCCATTAAGAGAGAGCTTAATCAAGTTGCATTTAACATATGTAAGTCTTCCAGATGCCTAAATGTAGTCCACTGCAAGCCAGATTGAGCAAATGATTGGGAGGAAAAGAGATGATCCAGAGACAATGTGTAGGCCTTCATGACACAAATTATTGCCTCCTAAATGTCAGCAGGGAGGGGGCTAGGCAAAACTCCACCAGAAGTTGATACCACAGAGTAGGAGCCACTGTGAAGAGGGCCCTACCACTTGGAGGAAGATTTTTCAGCCTCTCTTCAGGCGGCAACCCAGAGGAGCCTTACCTGAGATAATCTTTTGGGTCTGGCAGATGACATTCTGACAAGTAACGTAGGCCCAAACCAGGGAGCGCTTAAGTATCAGAAACTTGAACCTGATCTGGGATCCTTTCCCCACATCTCCTCATCTTCTGTTTTTTTAAGGAATCTTTCAGCTCTGATCTTTTTATCCCTCTTAAACTGCCCTGCATCTGCTTGCCTTCCTCTAGCTGTGACAGCTCTGGCCCAACTGGAAGGTGTCTGAGAACTACACATTCCTTGAGGTTCCCCTGGACTGCAGGATGAGGACAGACAATCAACCAGGAGCACCCAAGGAGACCCCCTCACAATATCATATTCATGCACACAGCCCACGAGCTTTGGGGCATATAGTTTAACTTAGTGTTACCGGAGTAATGAAGGCTGAGTGAGGCTGAGTTCTTACTCTTTTAAAAACACTACTTCAAAGTTATCCCTTAGTTGTGGCAGTATTTAAGTCGCAGTGGGAAAACAGCACTCACTGTTTGCCAGATTTGGAGACAAATATATACTTCAGAGGAAAGAGTTCCTATTTACAAGTTTAATAACAACCTCAAATATCATGAAGGAGGTTTGGTTATAGTCCGGTAACAGCACACACTGTGTAGAAGCAAAGTTGAGGGGGGTACTGGGGAGCTGGAGGGGAATTCATTTCCCCTTCTCAGAGTAGAGTATACAGTAGAGAGTAACTGAATCATGTCTTGCCTGTATCACACATTAACAGATGAACAAGTGTATTCTACACATCTGTAGAGTTCAGACAAACTGTAGTGACAGACAGTTACCTGCACTGATGCATCATCTTGTGTAGAACATAGCTCTGCATAAGGATCCCACATCACTTACCTATAGATCAGATATGCTTACCTATTCCCACAGAAAAGGATTGCTTATACCATAAAACAAGCCAATTTTGTTGTACACATTCTCTCCCCTGTAGTACCGCATGATTGGGTTGCAGTTTATTTGTCCTAGGGGCTACATTTAATAGACGTTCATCCTTTCTGAGTTCATTACTATTTACAATTTGTTACGTTTTTATCTTTCAAAAGACAAAAGCTGACTTGTTTTTTTCTCTCTGTTACTGGTCCCTCTTTAAATTCTTTCCTGCCACCAAAAAGCTGACAACACCATTTCCTGATCCATATATATGGCTGCATACTGAATGTGCAGTTACTATGTCATAGCTGTATAAAGCTTGTACTGAAATGACTCCTTGCATGATTCAAGATGGCATAGTCTATGCTGAAGGCCAACAAACTGCCACAGCGAAAAGATATTGTGTGTTCATGGGTCCTAAATCATGAGATTCTCTGTCACATCCCATAACTAGTAACTTGCATAAACAAGCTGAAATCCTGCATGGATTACTGTTCCCTTCCTCCCATCCCCTTGCAGTTCCTCGTGCCCCCACATTCTTGCTTCTGGAGGTATCCTGACCCCCACAAAAGCAAAATTTACTGGGACTGCAATGGGGAGGGGGAGGAGAAATTGCTCCTCTAATTTACTTATGAAAGATGTTTTGTTCATAGAACAAGATATAAAATACAAGTGGTAGCCTTTGTAGCTTGTGGACCAAGTGAGAAGTTCCTTCATCTTGGGTGGGGGGGGGAGAAGCCTCCTTTCTCAGGCTTTGTGCTACCCAACATAGTCCCCAGATCATTTTAGCTGCATATCACAAGCATATTGAAATAATTTGCTCTAAAACAAGGTAGTTTGGCCACTCAAAAATAAAGGACAATATAAATTTAAATAGCTTCAACTAATCATCTGTGGCAAACGATTGGTAAAGAGCAAAGTTAATCATCGAGCACAAAATGTCAATGATGCTCTGGAGCATACCCAAGTCATCGCAATAAGAAAATGTGACTTTTGACTTTGGAGTCATTGTGTTTTTCCAGTGGAGTATATGCCTTAAGTGTGCCCAAAGGGCAATTGAAGTACAGTGGTATCTTGTATAAAGGATTTAATTTGTTCCAAATGAAATTCTGTTAAGCAAATTTTCCTTTGTATAAATTTCCCATAGGAAAGCATTGAAAACGGATAAATTCCTAATCACAACCATTTTTCTGTTGTATGGATTCACCCCATAGGTGATTTGGTTAAGTGATTTCCCTCATCTCAAGAATTTTTTTCCTTTAAGCAGATTTTCTGTTAAACAAACCACTTGTTATACAAGGGTCCACTGTACAGTAAACCCCCGCCTATTGCGGGGGTTAGGGACCCACCGGACCCACAATGACTGAATATCTGTGATATGTGGACTTTTAAAAAAGCGTTCCAGCAGCCCATGCAAGGGCAGTTGATGATCTGATCCACCAGCATTCCTCCCCCAGCCAGCACCAATCAGCTGCTTGGCACTGGCTTGGGGCCAGCGCTCCACTGCAACCTCCATTGAAATGCATTGAGCCAATGCATTGGCTCAATGCATTTCAATGGAGATTGCAGTGGAGCGCTGCCCCAAGCCAGCACCAATCAGCTGCTTGGCACTGGCTGGAGTGGGGGATGAATGGCATCTGCAGCAAGCAGGGTCGATGGCCCTTGCAGGTCGGGTCTTCCAGCAGCCCGGGGAAGCAACAGTGGCATTTAAAAAGGCATGCACTCCAACTGATTGGTGCTGGGATGGAGAAAGGTTTTTCTCCCTCACCCCAGCGCTAATCAGCTGGAGCCCCAGCATATACTGTGGTCCCATGATATAGCAGGACCGCAGTACATGAACCGCAAAATGGTGGGGAGTTACTGTACTCATATCCACCTGACTGTGTAGAATCTTACCTGTGGGTGAGTCTTTATAGATCTGCATGATTTCTCATGTTTCCTTCCGTTTTGCTTTTGCTGATTAACTTCCACCAATTTCACTGAAATATTACAATGTACAGTTGATTGAGTTCGTAGAAGGAGAACGAGGGCCTAGAGTTTGATTGCCCTAGTTTAGGGAATATATGTTCTACTAGAGGGTGTTCTCATTTCACCCGTTCACTGGGAGTGCACATTTCATCATATATTCACACCAGGAGGAACAATTAACCTTTCTTTGAATTGAGCAGAAGAGGAGAGATCTAGGGGAATAGAAAAGGTCCACAAAAAGAGTCTGAAAAGAAGGCATAAGCAACCCTGGGCCAGCACTTGACCTATGTAATTTATGTAGGAACCCCAAGGATTAAATTAAATTAAGAAAAAGAATAGATTAAATGAAGATTAATAATTAAATTATTATTGGTGCCTAACTGCAATAGGTACTTTGGAAAGAGTAATCATGTATAATTTATTTGCCATGACTTATGATCATTTAAACACATTTTTAATTGATGGGCAACCCTAGATTTCTTTTCTTTTTTTTTTTTTTAAAGAACCCAGAATTTGCTCTTAAATAATCATCTGACCAGAAAGAAAATTGCTGGAATCAAAGAGATGGCCTGCTAGGAATATTCTCCTTTTGTTAAGGCCTGCTTCATTTCTTAATAAGTAGCATGATCTATTGACATTATCAGGGCCAAAGCTTTCATGAGGTAGATTGGAGATGGACCCTTCATATGCCATATTGTGAATGTCAGAAATCAGCAAATGGCTTGTTATTTAACTTGTCCTCACTGTATGTATCCCTGCTACATGTAGAGAGAGATACCTGCTGTTTTTTCTTCCATTTGCTCCAAAATAACTTGGATGGCTTTGGATAATGTTGGTAGGTAGGGGTTAAAATGTTCTATTCCATCTCAAGAAATAAAATGTTTCAGACTGTCATCACTGCACTTATTCCTTGAAGACATTTATCTGCTGACTTTTATTGCTAAAGATACATATGACACTGAAAGGACCTTATTGGTGTTTTCCCGCTAAGTCTATGGGTGGACAAAACGGAAGCTCCCTGAAGTGAATGACAAGGAACACAAAACTGTTTAAAAATGGAATAAACAGTGCTGATAGAAAAGCAGTGGGAACATGGCATATATTTGACCTGTTTTATTGAAGTTGCCAGGAGTTAAGAGACCTACAAGGAGAAAAATAGATTTGTTTATTTTTTAGGGGTGGAAGGACCCTGAGTAGAGAGGAAGAGGTTATTGTGAAATAGAAATATGTGAGATTTGTCAGGTTGAGATGATGAAAAAATGTAAGGGCACATGAGGTTTTATTCATTGCATTGTTGGTAGATGGGAAAATGTCAGATATCTGTAGGGACATGTGCAGGAAAGGTGACAGGGGAATGGAGTCCTCTTAAATCGAGCACTGAAAAGGTGGCCAGCAATATGTGATGATCATGAAAAGCAGCTCTCAAGATGAGAGCAAGTGGTTAGTTAGGTCTCTCTCAGGTGTCACAAAAACATCAAGACTGCATGTCAGATTGAGAAGACTTTAGATATGGAAAAAAGCTATTTTTAAGGGATGCAAAGAGACAAACCTGAGAGCTCTTGTGAAATAATTGAGCCACTGCAGATATAATATGGTTTAGGGTCAGATTTAATTATTTATAATCTGGTCATGGTGGTGGAAGATAAAGCTTGCAGAAAGAAGATTTAAGTTCATAAGCATGCAAAAAGGACTAACAATGGGCAATCAATTTTGTTAATGGGATAGTGGCTAAGCAGAAATGAAAGAGACAGCAACATTGTCTTGCTAAGCCAGTTTAGGAAGAGAATCAAATTATAACCAGCACTTGGAAATAACTACTTAAGAATAAATATTCCCGTGTAATCACTTACTGTTTCAATAACTAAGGGATCAATATTACATTTGCAGCATAATATTGCAAGTGCTCTTGTATTGCAAGAAATAACATCACCCCATTGGGGCATGTTGCTGTTGCTGCTGCTGCTGCTGTTGTTGTTGTTGTTGTTGTTAGTTTTATAGCTATGGGCTTGTTGCCTCACAAATCAACAGACTATATTTATCAGATAAGGTTGAACTATCAGCTTATGGTATGCTTCATGGTGCTGTTTTGAGCACCTCTTTAATTAGTGAGGCTGCACAACAGTCAGGTGGATGTGAGGGGTAGAGAGTGTATTTTATACTATACACCAAAAGTATGTGACATTCAGTTTTTTTCCTTTTTAAGTGACCAAAACTCAATACTTCAGTTACTTTTGAGATATGGAATATCAAAGAGATACTTTTAAAAATAAGAGCAATGACAGTACAGTGGAACCTTGCATAACAAACAGCTTGTATAACATAAAATCTGTACAACATAAAAAAATTCCAGAAATAGGGGAAATTTGCTTAACATAATCGCCTATGGGGAGAATCCGTACAACATAAAAATGGGATTACTCCGTTTTCAATGCATTCCTGTGGGAATTTGTATAAAGGAAAATTTGCTTAACATAATTTCATTTGGAATGAATTAATTCCTTTATACAAGGTACCACTGTAATAGAAACTAATCACTTCATATACATTGTAACTAATAAATGTTCAACTTGACCAGGTCTGCATTAAAAATTGACTCAGGCACATGGCAGTTAGGAGGAATGCAGTGTGAGGAAATTTTAAAGCATTTACTTAAAAGGCCCCATATGGAGGTATGCCTAAGGTTATGTTTTAAGTGCTGTCATCTGGGTGTGTGTTCCTCCAGGTTCTGTAAGCAGGTGGGCATGCTGATTTTTATAAGTACCTACCTTGGTGAAGACAATAGCATTTCCAAATAACAATGACAGCTGGAAGGACGGTTGAAATTGACAGCTGGAAAGTTTTCTTGAGGGCAGTTAAAGTTTTTACCTGAAGATCTCTGAATACTGATGGCAGGCTACATTTATTTCACAATCACAATCACACAATCACAAGAACCTTTATTGGCATACATTAATATAAAACAGATGCAACAAAATGTAAGATAAGAGGTAGGAAATAAATAAATAGGTTAAAAATGATTAAAAGATTGGGTTAATAGCAGGCCTTGGCCCCAGACTATTTACTAATATGTAAAACAGTGGCCAAATATTCCGCCACTGAGGCTGTCAATTCCGGACGTTTGTCATCAAGAAGACGCTTTGTTATACTCTCCGGTGATCCAGAGAAATTAGAAATATAAGGGGTCAGAAGTCGAAGGCGAAGCTTGTGGTGGGAGGGGCAGGAGAGAAGGATATGAGAGGTTGAGTCAGGTTCCAGTAAACATAGTTTACAGAGTCTATTCTCAAATGGAACGTTGTACTATCTTCCTGAAAGAACTGCTGAGGGAAGGATGTTCAATCTAGCGATCATAAAAGCACGATGCAGGCAAGGATTAATGAGATGTTTCATATAATTTGCTCCTAGTCCTGGAGTTGGCATCAAACCATAAAAGTGAGGAGAACATGCTGGATTGAGCCCTGATGAAATGGTCAGGGCTCTATATCCCAGATTCTTTGATGGATGATTTTGAGGATTTGGGATTCTTCGCAGTTGATTAGGGAGTCTAGGTCGATTCCAATATGATGAATTTTGGACTGGATAAATTGATACCATTTTGAGACATAAGGGTTTCTTAATAGTTCGTATAAAAGAGAGTTGGAGTCAGGGTGAAAATGAATACGTAGCCAAAACTTAATAGTGACTGTCCAAGCAAAAGTTGATGGCAAATGGAGTCCCAGTTCGTTAGCAATGGTATAAAGATTGATCATATTTGGAACACCTCAGATGTGACAAAAGAAGGTGGCAGCAGTTTGGTCGATTTCAGAGTCGGCAGCTGAAATCCAGATCGGGATCCCATATAAAAGCTGGTTCATTTATTTCATGTGATTTTTCTAGTGCCATGTAATGGAGGACATTTTCGTGTCTTGCCCTTGCGCTCAAGGACTGATAGGTACAATGTTGCTCTGTGTGACAGGGATAGCAAAGAATTTCCCAGGACTCTCAAGAGACTGATGGATTGCTGTTGTGAGTTTTTCGGGCTGTTTGGCCATGTTCTGGAAGTTTTTCTTCCTGATGTTTTGCCAGACTCTGTGGCTGGCATCTTCAGAGGGCAAGGAGCTCAGGGAACTAGGAGTTCTCTCTGTGCTCTGGGGTATAGAGTGAATGAGACTGTGTGGTTTTAAAGTTGTGGGAAAGAGGAAACTTGTCCTATGCAGGAGAATAGGGGTTAGTCATTGTAATGTGATGGAGGGATTTAGAAGTTTCACTGCAATCAGGGATGGAAGAAATCATTCTCTGTAGTTGATAGGTGTCGTTAGCTGTTCTATTGTGTGAACTGATCACCGGTACTTGTGGCTGGGTAGGAATAATTGAACTTTGATCTTTTGCAGGCTGTAGTTTTTAGTACTGGAAGCCAGGCTTTGTTGATTTTTAGACTTTCTTCTTTTTTGTTGAAACTGTGCTTATGTTTGTGGATTTCAATGGCTTCCCTGAAACTGAACAGCCATTAAACAGGAGGATGGTCCAACACTGAACGGGCAACAGCTCAGGACCAGAATCAGTGGTATACCTCCACTTGAAGGACAAATGGCATTCATTCAAAAATAAAGGTGTGCACATATTAGACGAAGAGGATAGGTGGTTTGAGAGAGGGGTCGGGGAAGCCATTCATGTGAGTATTAAAAACCCCTCTCTCAACCGAGGCGGGAGGCTCAGGCACATTCTGTCTGCTACTTATCAAGCACCCATTTCAACAACCCCCAAACAAATCAATAATACTTCACACCTCCATCAACAAGGCCATGGCTAACAACTCAGACTTTATGGGTGTGGGAAGGTTGTAAAGGTGGACCATTGTCCACCTAATGAATCTATTCAGACTATTGTTCACCTAACAGTCCTATTCAGGCCATTGTGCTTATTATGAGCCTATTTCAAATCAGAGTGACATGAGGTCAAAGTGAACTATAAAATGGAAGACTTGCAACTTGCAACGGCAACTGATGAAGCTGTTTGGATAAGCAGTGAAACATTTCAGTCTCTCAAGAATCCAGTTGCCATGACTCAATTTACAGACAATTATCTTTAGAGACCAAAGTTGTGATTTAGTTCACCCTTGCCCACTAAAAAGGTAATGCCCCTCCCAGTCTGCTTGTGGCAAGATTATAATATTTATTTTAACTATTATTAGTAAGATAGACTGAGAAGGGAGGCCAAGCCTTTGTCCCATGGCATGTGGGTATGCCATCTCTTGCATCACATAGTCACCTGAGCCCACAGAATCTGTGAAATCTTCACCTTTCTCATGATCATGGGACACAAATGGGTCTTCCTTGACAGTATGCCACACAGTAGCTCTCCCAAAGTCAACACACACACATGAAATGGCACTGTGATCCCAAATTATTCAAGATACGACCCTTGCCATTTAGATCAATAGTTTCTACATCTATATATAAGGGGAAACAATACAGAAACGAGAGACCAGAAAGGGGGGGAAGCTTCTGCATTTCTTGCAGAACATTATTTTGAGATATTGGTACAAAATCATGCCCAACAAGGCACTGTGACAACTATGTTTCTTTTCTCCATTTTCATACCATAAATGACATATAGGAAAGTAGAAAAAGTCATCAGGGAAAATGGAACCGTGCAATCTCAGAGGGAAGATGTATGAGTGTTGTGTAAACCAGTAACAAATGTGCACTTATTGCTCAATAAAAGTATTGTGGGGGAAAAACTTCAAATCAATCCTGTAATAAAATGCATTTGTCTCTATGGAGTCATCCAGTGTATAAAGGAGAATATGTTTCTGCTTCCTCTCTCTTCCTCTGAAGGGGGCACTATGGTAACCAGGAAAATTAGGTGTATTACTTAGCAACAGGAACTGCTGGCCAATTCAATATAGGAGAAAGGGCAGTGGAGAAAAAGTTGGCACAAAGCTGCATAGCAACCGAGTGGACTTTAAATCACAGTGCCTGTCCTCCATGCCCTGGAACAAAGGCTTGGATGCTTGCACTAATGCAAGCTGTATATACACAATGGATGGAAATTCTCGATGCCCCATCCTGACTGTGCCATGCTTTGTTGGAGAAGGAAACTACAGTGAAAGTGGACTCCACGAGCTACAATGGCTCAGCTCAACTACTGCACGTATACAAACAGGGTTTATTTTATGTCAATTTCAATAAAGGATTTTTATTTATTTTCCCATTTAAAAAACAAAGAGCTGCAGAGAGTTTTCCCCTCTCTTAATTTCACAATTGCTATTCCAAGACATCTATTGAATGTCCAGCACAATAATCTAAATGAAGATGCATTGGTTTTCCCCCTATAATTTTTAGAAGAGACTAAGAGCTGAGGAATTGGCATGGGTGTCCCCACAAAAGAGAGAAAGAAACCAACTGAATGCCAGGGCCTTGATGAGGGGCAGTGGTTTGGAGGAGGGAGGGAGTATCCATATGGTGTAGGACAGTGGTTTTCAACCTGTGGATCTCCAGATGTTTCAAGAATGCAACTCCTAGAAGTCTTCATCACTGGTGAGCTGGCCAGGATTACTGAGAGTTGCAGTTCAGGAACATCTGGGGACCCACGGGTTGAGAACTACTGGTGTAGGAGAATAGGTGCTCTTCCTTAGGCTTCCAATACATTCCATTGTACAGGAGACATTCAAGGGATATGTGGACCTGGGTTGAACTACCACTAGTTGCATAATCTGTCATTTCACATGTGTCATTTATGAGTTTTACTAGAGCGCCTATATGATATGATGGCTGAAATCCTGTTGCTTATGTTACTAAGTCACTGCTTAGTAAGCTCATTGAATCAGTGGGACTGTGGTAAGTACCTCTCTGTATCTTCTCTTGATTCAATTGAGACTAATCTAATTGTGATTTACTTTAGTGTGGTAAACTACAACTAAAGTAGGCCCATGGAACTTATGAAGGATGTGTCTCACCCAAAGCCCTCAGATACAATCAGCCTACTTTAGTGCAACTTAGTACCCTAAGTAACAGGATTTAAGCCAATATGGTTTTATTGTTCAACTTCCTTTGATCTTTGAAATCACACAACTTGATTCAGGCTTTTGTCCAGTCAATTTATTTAGAGTTTCTAGTGTCTAGCAGGAAAGAAAATGGTTTATTTTGCACCCCCCACACACCGCTGCTCACCCCCCAAAAAGCAGAACTTGATTTTAGGTAAGTAACAAATCTGTGCTGATTTAATTTTCTGTCATGTTGAAATGAATTCCACCTCTTTTCTTCTGTCAAATCCATGGAGAAATGTTCTTTCAATCAGTTAATCTGAAGCTTCTTCCAATGGCTTTAAGAAGACATCTGTGCAATGCTTCTTCTCCAAAAATGGACTAAACTAAGTTCTGACATTTCTGCAGTGATTATAGCTGAGCTGAAGAAGTGGCAAAAAAACATGTTTAGAACATTAGAACTAGGAGGCACTCCATGAAACTTTTGGGTGCTAGATCTCAAACAAATAAGATAAAGTACTTTTTCACCCAGAGGATCACTGGTCTATGGAACTCCCTGCCAGAAGAAGTGTTGTCAGCTGTCAGCCTTGACAGATTTAAGAAAGGACTGGACAAGTTTATGGAGAACAAGGGTATCAATGGCTATCATTATGGATGCCTGACAACCTCTGGGTTGGAGAGATAGGCAGGATACCTCTCAATGCCATTTGCAGGGAATCGTAAGCAGGTGAAGACATCTTCTTGGGAATACCCTGAAGCAAATGGTGAGCCGCTGTGTGAGACAGAATGCTGGACTGGATGGGCTGTGGCCTGTTCCAGCAAGGCTGTTCCTGTGTTCTTATGTTCTTAGAATAGGTGCATAGGGAGCTTGAAAATAAACAGTGATATTTAATAGCTATATGTTAATTAGTTACTTCTTCCTCCAGTGATCTTCGGTTAGTTAATTGGCTGATTAATGGTATTTATGATTTCAACTAACTTTATAACAACTCATTTCCCCTTTCCCCCAATGACACTTGACACACAGATGTGTTGGTTAATAGGTCTCACTGTTCTTGAGGTATAATGAATGCAAAGTTTTGCCTTGGTGTTTATTGCACTGGCTGGTCTCAGGAGGCCAAATGGTTGAGCACTAGTAATTTCAGAAATTGATGATGAGAAGGAAAGAACTTGAGCCTCATTGCCTCTGCAGGCTGAGATGCACAGCAAACATTTCTGATAAAGAATTCTCTGTCAACAGGTTGCTGTAGACTCTGGATACTACAGTCACCAGTATCCCCTGACTGGAATGAACATACTGTTCTTTATTCACTGTTTTTGACTCAGGCAAACAACCCACACAGCATAGGACTTGTAAGAGGTAGATGGTAAAAAAGAGGTGTTAGAGGTTAAAAAACCATAACCAAACAGCCTTCCCTAACAATCTGTTTCCAGATATATTACACGACACATTTCTTCATCTCCAGCTATCAATCTGGTTGTAGGATTTATAGTTTAACACATATGAAAAATGCTAGGCTTGGAAAGATAACTTAAAAATGTAAACCAAGGACTTTGGGGGATTTGGTAATAGAAAATATCACAGAGGGACAACAATGACAGCCATACCTGCCATTCCCCATGAACTGTATTGTTACATAACAAAAACTCTAATGATTTGTTCCATCAAACAATAAATTTAATCCCAGCTATGTCAGAACAAATTGACTCCTCATCTCCTAGCTATTAACATCACTGAATTAATGAATCACATCCTATAGCTGGTCCTTAACTAGAGTAGACCCTTTGACTCAATGGCATTTGGAGCAGGGGTAGAAGTCAGGGCCAAGAACTCTAGATAACCCTTGAGGCTCAGGTCACCAGGGTGAAACCCAGGGAGGCAGGAACCTGGCAGGCGCACCTTCTCCAGGAAGCCATTAGCCCCTGGATGTAGGATCAAGTCTGCAGTGGAGCAGGGGACCCAACACGGAAGTCAGGGCCGTCACAAACTCTAGATAACCCTGAGCGCAGGCAAGGAGGTTTTTAAAAGACCCACTCCCGACCCTAAAAGTAGGCGAAAACTGTCTGAGGGCAGGCTGCTGCTGGTACCAGGCACTTTGCCATGGTGCCACAATATTTTTTTGAAATTGTTGCCCCCCAGGGAGGCACGAAAATTAGCTATTTTAAATGCTTGAATTTTTACAGTAGCACAGCTGCACCGTTGATTTTATTTTATTTTATTTTATTTTTTTCTCCATTGATGGGGCCATGGGAGTGGACCATGCAAATTATGGAACCCTCTACCGCCAGACTGAGCTGCATCCATTTGCCATGCACAGTCAAAACCCCCACCAAAGCCCACCTTCAAAATGCTATTTTAAATGCTTGGAGGCATATGCAAAAAAAAGCGTTGACCTTAATTTTTAGTTTAATTTAATTTAATTTAGTTTATTTCATCCTGCCCCCTAAGCCTTTTTCTGTCCTTCTCCAATACCACCCCTGATGTACTTTGTCTTAACCCTTAGCCAGGCTTGCCCCCTCTTTTTGTATGTTGATGTTTTTAACTTGTAAAATGCCCAGAGTTCCATTTGGAAGTAAAATGCCCAGAGTTCCATTTGGAAGATGGGTGGTAAAAATGAAATAAATAAATAAATAAATAAATAAATAAATAAATAAATAAATAAATAAATAAATAAATAAGACCAGCCCCCAGCAGAGATGACTCAGGAGGAAAGCGGCAGGGGGAAACAGGCTATGACACTCAGAGATTAGGCAGGGAGAGGGCGCTCACCGCTCTGGGAGTGTATCTGACCAAAGACCCTTCCTCTCTCTTCCCTACCGTCAATGATTTATGACCCAGCCTTGTGTACTGAACCTAGTAAAAGCTTCCAAGCCCCTTGGGAGGGCAGACTCAGAGTGCTTTGCTTCAATCCAATCAAAGTGTTGCGTAGTGACTGCAAGAGGCCTTTACTTAAGTATTTACATACTATTGAGATGTTGATTCACTAGGTCTGCATTTAAGTGGAAGTAACAATACGATCATGATCCTGTTTTTAATATTGTAAATTTTGATTGAAAAAAAGCTTTACCTTTCTTTCTATTCATAAGATGCCTGTCATGTCATGAATATATTTTAATTGTGTCTGTTCCATAACATATATGATATGATCCACTGCAAAAATTAAATATCCCAGCCAATAAAGATTATAGCTTTTTAAAAAATCTTATTCCTGTAGAATCCAAGCTTGTCTTATTCTTGCAAGTGAACAAAATGTTCCAACATTCTTTTGTACCTTACCATGGATGGTGATTCAGCAGTTTTCACATTGGCTAGAATGTTTTATGTAAAAGGAAAGGAAAGAAAATCATTTTTGCACAAGTCTAATATGGTTTCAGAAGCATATATTGTGTATGACTCCTGTGAATTTGCCCCAGTTAGGGTGATGGCCATTGTGTTTAAGCATTTGAATCATTAAATGTATTTTTGACATGTGTCTTAACCATTAGCAAGTCCTTTTGTATTTGCTGTGTGCATGTACCGTATTTGTGTATGTGTAGACACGACAAAGAGTGCTGAAGATTTTTGATGTAAATTACACTTACCTGGGGCATGCTTTCTGTGCTTCTGAGGTTTAAACTTCATTGCCAAGGTATCTTAATTTAACAGCTACCCCTCCTATCACTAATTATTTATCTTAACGAATGCAAAATAAAACCTCCAGTATACTGCTAAGTGATTATATTTTTGGTCCATGACCATTTTACCTGAGTTCACATGTCCACTTTATTTAATTTCCTGATTTGCATAATATAATTTTAAATGTATATATTAAAATGATACTGAAATAATTATACCAAGAAATACTTCTACCTATATTTTCCTGACAAAAAACACACCTTAACTTGTAGAGCAAGTTAGGATTTTGACAGTGGAACCAGTTACCTCAGGAGGTGGTGAGCACTGCAATGCTGGAGGCATTAGTCTGTCAGAAGTGATTTGATTTGAATTCCTGCCTTGGACCTGTTGGCCTTATAGGCCCCTTCCAACTCAATGGGTCGATGATTCTATGAAATTAATATTGAAGGTATGGAGAAGAATAATTCCCATCACTATTTGCAAAAGTCAAGTTCCTGAAGCGTTTCTAGCAACATATAGGGAGGATTGTGGGGATGTGAGAATTGAACATTGCAAATACACCCAAGTTACACCCTAAATACCTGAAGGACCACCTCCTTCCATATGAACGTACCCAGCAATTAAGATCTAGCCAGGGGGCCCTCCTGAAAGAGCCATCCCTCAAGGAGGTGAAAGGGATGACTTGTAGGAACAGGGCCTTTTTGGCAGCTGCCCCCAGATTATGGAATGCCCTCCCAAGTGAGACCCACCTGGCGCCAACGTTGATGACATTCTGGCGCCAGGTAAAAACATTCCTGTTCCAGAAGCTTTTTAACTGATTATTGTGGGTCCCAATGGTGATTTTAGTGTAGTATTTTAATATATTGTAGTTATTGTATTTAAATGCTTTATTGTTAGAACTGTATTACAATTTTGATGTTTTATGTGTCTGAACTGTTTATTTTGATTGTGAGCTGCCCAGAGACCTTTGGTTAGTGGGCGGCATACAAGCTATATAAACAGACAAATAAATAAATAAATAAATAAATAAATAAATAAATAAATAAATAAATAAATAAAAAGTTCCTTACCCCTTTTCATTTTTGAAATGTCAGAGCTGATGGATTAAACACAACAGGGAAATTTACCTAGTGAGACAGAAAGAAGGGTGCAGGGGTATTACGGTCTAAAAACCGAAATATAGATGACAAGTTTCTTGTTGAAAGATAAGGAGAATTGGGGAGAGGGGGACGATTGGGTAGCTTTTGGGTATCCATACTGAAATAATGAACCAGGCCTACCGCCTGCTGAGAAACTGAATTCACTTATTAGCTGAGCTACCTGCAAGACCACCTGCTGCTTCAATGGGAAATTTCATGACAAATAAGATAACATTTTAGCACAGTCATTCAGGAAGGAAGACAGCCAGCAAAATCTAATCTTCAGAAAGACACACAGGAATGTTGTCAAAAGATCTTTTCTCATACCTTATGCAAACTGAATATGGGGATTACCTCTTCCAAACAGCAAAGGAGCAAGTAAGAAATGATCCTGGCTACACTCCAATATCTGAACTCAACTTTTTTTAAAAATCAGTATTTCCTACTACAGTAACTAATCCCCTGATAATTCATGGCACTACGTAGCAGGAACTTTGAACAAAGAATCATCATCTTGAGTGAAACAGTTATCAGTGCAGTCATATTTCTGAAGTTTTAAAATTAGTTTCTAATTTAATTTTTCCTTTCAAATTATTTGACGCATTCATAGGACAGTCCCCACAATACACTTGGGATATGAAGGAAGTGCAAGGCAACAATAGAAAAATAAAGTTAAAGGTCATATTGGCCAAAATCCTGTCTTATTGTTTGGTTGATACAGTGGCAATTATGTTACAAGATCACAGCAGCAGATCACAGCTTTGTCTTTGCTTTAATGTTGGTTGCGTATGAATTTGACTAATTGTATGCCACTTGCATGCAACCCAAGCTGCTTCTACAATGTCCCAAAACATGCATAACTGCAAGGTACATTGGGAAATTTAAATGGTGGCTTCTAGTTAGACTGAAGGTAGATGTCAGCTGAGGTAGACCCTACTATGATAGTGTGGCCTCTGCTAATATCTAGTTGTTACTATATATGGTCCAGTCACTTCTAACTTATGATGACCTCATGAAAAAGAGATTTCCACAATGCCATGTCTTTGACAGTTTCATTTGTCAGACAGAATGCAGCTTCTCCATCTCCTGCTTCCATTGATTGATTGACTGATTGACTGAATGAATGAATGAACTTTTATACTGCCCATTCAGCCAACAGCTACTGTGGATGGTTTACAAACCAAATAAATAATATCCATCATGAATAAACCACTTTAAAAACTTAAGAATGACAATAAACATGTAACAAATCGTATTGTAACTTAATAGCTAGCATCAAGGCAAAATCAGAATCTGTGCAGAAAAAGTACAGATGATCAGAGCACCAAAAAGCCATAGACTGGGGAAAGTTTGCTTGAAAAGGCATGTTTTATATTGGCGCTTAAAAACTCCTAGTGAGTGGGCCAGACCAATCTCTAGGAGCATCCAATTCTACAAATGGAGGCCACCACCAAGAAGGCCTGGTCCTTCATTTCAGTTCTCTGAGCCTTTCTTGGGGCTATTTAATTTCTATACTGACCACCAAATGATGTCCCAATATGCAGCTGTCCATTCGATTCCTTGAAGCATATATATATTTTTATTATTTTATTTTAGAGTATTTTTACCCCACCTTTCTCCTTGGAAAATGACCCAACAGATTGTTGGCTTTGCAGAACTATGTGAGCAATTCTTCTTTGTTTCATTCCCTTACAATGAATTTTCCAGCAACATCTAACATCTAGTTCAGATATCATTCATGTTTCTGAAACTTTACACTTTGGAAATCAAAATCTCTATTTGACCTCTTCCAAACTTTGTTTTTCATCCTCCCCCTTTTGATATTAGGTATTTGAAATAGTTCAGCTCTTCAGGAGATTTTATTCTGTTTATTTAAAAGTAATCATTGCCTTTAAAATTTAAATCTTCATTGGATTCTCTGGGCAAAATAGAAAAACAGCAACTTTGAATACAGACACCAGTTTTATTGTGTCACATTTCTTTGATAGGGAAAAGGGGGGAGAGAGACTTTACTTTCCCTACAGCATTTCATGAAAACAAATGTGTTTATTTTTTTCTATCAGAGAACCAATTTGCCATCGCAAAAAAAATCACAGTTATGGAGAGAATTGTTTCTGAGGGACACACAGTAGTGCATATTGGCATAACTTCTTATCCTCTTGGGGCAGAAACTGTAAATTAAGTTTTAAGATGCCAAATGCTAGCAGTATAAATTTGTATATAGAAGGCTTTAGAAATAAGGAGAGAGTCTGCTCGTTACGCATGCTATACTGGAATACTATCTGTCAATAATATCTGAGGCCAAAAAAAGGAGCAAACATTGCTATAAGATGTCATGAATTATACCTTGAAGTTTGAGGAATGGTGAAGAATTAACATGGTGGTTCATATTTAGGGCCCTTTCTGACTAAAAGCCAAATTAGACATGGTAATCTTTTCAACAGTTTTTAGTTACTGTAATATTTATGCCATTTGTCTTCAAAACATTGTCTTTCAGTTGATTTTTGGGAAAGGGTAATGGTGGAGACATAGTACAGTTATACAAAAAAATGGGAGAAGGTGATTTCATCAAATTTCTACAGGAACAAGGAAAAAATCCTCAAAAATTCTCAGAGATAGAGCTTACCACTTGCAATGGTTGAGTGCAGCTTTGAGCTTTTCCAACAAATTAGAGATGGGTAAAAACCATTGTGGCTGCCTGCTGGAGGGGGAGGGCACCAAACCACTGAACCAGCAATTTGTGCCCCATGTCTCCTTATATACCTGTACTGCCACTTGAAATGGTCATTTTCCAGCTTTATGTCATTCCCTGCTCTATCCTGCAGCCTGTGAAGGCTTTCCCATGAATGAAGGACCTGCCCAAGGATGCACAGAACCTGGTGCAGGGGAATAGGGGGCATTTAATTTCCCCCAAGGCAGATGCAACATGATCATGACTAATGACACCATCCATGCCATGTGGTGTAACATGTGCAACAGGATTTCTGGTTATCACCTCTCAATGACAAATGGCTTCCTGAATTTTTGGTTCAGCACTTGTGGCCACTCCTCCATGGCTCCAACATCTTCTTCAGCATCTTCTCCAGGACTTTCAAAGGTTACATTTTGGAGGGGTCCTTCTTTCTACACTTTGCTTTCACTGCTTTTGCTTCTGTCATTACACATCTCCTCTCATTACTTGGCTGCTTCCCAGAGTTCCTACATTTATCCATGTACAGAAATCCTTAAGAAAGAATTACTAAACCTCTGTATGCATGGGGGATCATGCAGAATAGGGAATATTCCAATATTGAATAAAAAGACCACACATAGCATGGCCTTTGGCTTCATATAATGGCCAGTTCTGGTTATGACATCATGGAAAACTATTTATCTAGCTAACATAGCATGTGCTCTGGATCCCCCTGTGGCCAGCTGTGTTAACTACATCATTAAAAATATTTATGGCTTTTAAAAATATTTTAATATTTTGGGACTGTGGATAAAAAAATCTCTAGATTATGTTCCCATGGATAATGAGGCCCTACTTTATTTTGCTCCCCTCCCCCCCCACCTCAGGATGTAACTGAAATCTGAGTAGCTGGGATCCACTGGGTGGTGAGTGACTTCTGCTATAAGATGTCTGTGAAGATTCTCAGTCATCCAGGTTAGTTTATCTGGAAGTTGAGTCATGGCTACTGGACTTCTTTTTGAGAGAGAGAAACATTTCGCTGCTCATCCAAACAGCTTCATCACTACCGGACTTCTTTTTGAGAGATAGAAACATTTAGCTGCTCATCCAAACAGCTTCATCAAGACTGATGAAGCTGTTTGGATGAGCAGCGAAACATTTCTATCTCTCAAAAAGAAGTCCAGTAGCCATGACTCAACTTCCAGATCTGCTATAAGATTGATTGTACAGTGAAAGGCATGGAATTGAGTCTCTCCTCATGGGTCAGGGAAAGACAGAACTCCTGCCATTCACTTGCTTTCATTGCTCCTACATTTCTTCTGAAAAGAATGTCTTTTCCATTAAATTAATTCAGTAAAATCAAAATTGTTACAGGGGACATTTCCAGCAGCACAATGCTAATACACTGTATTCTCCTCCTCCTCCTCCTCCTCCTCCTCCTCCTCCTCCTCCTCCTCCTCCTCCTCCTCCTCCTCCTCCTCCTTCACCACCACCACCACCACCACCCATGAAAACCGAAAAGATGAAACACCAGAGAAAACACTGACTCCCTGGATACCTACTCATGATTTCAGGATTTCAGGATTTTGCAGATGCTGTTCATTAAACACAAACACACATGTGCCTGCACACATGTTCAGAGGTAGCACAATCTTCTGATGAGCTTTTCTTAATGGGGTACTGTTTTAGAAATTTGCAATACTTGTGGAGGATCAGCTCATTTATCCAGAGCAAAATAGAGACAGTTATTACAATTAGATTTATATTAGGCCACCATAAAAAGTAGTCTGTTTATGGCTATACACAAGGAAGGAATTGGACAATAAACACCACCTTGGCTTGGTATGAATTTAGATCAAAAGGTGTGGGTCAACAGCAAGATGCTCCTCTGGATCTGCCAGCTGTTTTGATATTACTAAGGACTGAGAAAGCAACATGGCAAGCATGTGAGAGCTTTATGAAATGAGAAAGTCATTGTTTTCCCCCTGCATTTCTCATATATATCACTTCTCCTGGTGTGTGTGTGTGGGGGGACCTCCAGTGGCCTGTATAGCACGTGTGCAAATAGAAAGCAATAACTTTGGCCTATTTAGACATTAAAACCTTGGAGAACATTTGTGTCTAGAGATGAGCATTCTATCCCCAGCCACGTGGATCTCAGTTCCATTGTCTTCCTACAATATGTTTTCCATGGTCAACCTGCACCTGGAAATCCTTGTGGATAGTGGATGCTTCTCATCCTCAGATTGATGGTATTTTCCTTGTCGGACGGAAAGGGAAATAACAACAGTGAGTCCAATATTATAATCCTGCCTTCAGTATTTGAGAATTCTTTATGGTTTGAGAAGGGCATTCTGAGCGATCAATGACAATGTAGTGCATAGATGGGAACACGTTGGTTTCCCCAATGTTTGCCCTACAACTCCCATCTCACACCATCTGCCATGGCCAAGTCGAAAGACTATGAGAAGAACTGGAATGCAAAACATATAGAAAACCAAACCTTCCCAGTAGTGACTAGAGATGTAAGTACCAGTTAATAATTCCCACTTCACTGTGGAGATCATCACATGACTTTTTAAGGTCAAAACATTAAGAACTAACTGGCAGTCCCAAATATAGAAGATATGCTGACACTTGTAAGGTAAAAGTAAAGGTTCCCCCTGCACATGCGTGCTAGTCGTGACTGACTCGAGGGGCAGTGTTCACCTCTGTATTCAAGCCAAACAGCCAGTGTTGTGCAAGTCTGTGGCCATGTGGCCAGCATGGCTGCAAGGAAACACTCTTTTACCTTCACACTTTTTATGGTGGTACCTATTTATCTACTTGCATTTGTATGTTTCAAACTGCTAGGTTGGCAGGAGCTGGGGTTAACAGCAGGAGCTCGCTCCACTGAGTGGCACCTGGAATTCGAATGGCTGAGCTGTCAACTTTGTAGCCAACAGTTTTCAGTGCTCCAGCCTGCTGATCCACCACGCCCGGATGCTGACACTGGTATTGAATGTTAAATCACCACTTAAATAAACCCTTATTGATTCTGTGGGTCTGCTGTAGTTTGGCCAGCAACTGGGCCTTTTTACACGACCCCTAAGATATGCTGGCCACTTAAATTTGGACCAGAGATCTTAGGGGTTCGTCACTCTTCCTATGTCCCCACCCCCCTCCGCACTTCCTGGCTGCTGGCTGCGTGAGGGGAGGGAGAAAAAGAGAAAGAAAAGCATGCTGCTCACCTCGTTCTGCCTCTCGTCTCTGTAGAAGTAGCTCTTAAAGGGGCGGGAGCCAAAAAACAACAAATAGAAGCAAGGAGAGCCCCGCACTCACTATCCTTACACCGGATCAAATAATTTCCAGGACGGAAGAGCAGGTACCTGAAAGCTGCACTGGGACAAGCTAAAGTGGGCGGGGTCACACTTAATTTCCTGTTAACTCCGGAGCTGGTGGGTAAACATTTTTAAGCTCCGGAGCTGGGAGCCATTTGCCCCAGAGTTTAGGGGTTGTGTATAAACGCCCTGGATTTCTTTATTATGACATAACCCCCAAGGAATGAAATCCACTTCAACTAGTCAATGAACTTTTAAGCCTTTCATGGATGAAATTATCAGTTAAACCATGGAATTAGTTGAGATCTCTCTGGATATTGTTCCTCAGAGGTATTCTCAGCAAAGAATGTTCCTCTCTTCCTCCAGAGAACATAATAAAACATTTTAAAAAAGAAAACATATGACAGCCCCATTCTGGGGGAGCCAGTGGGGGGAATAATCATAGCAGACAGTTACTGAAAAAATGGCTGCCTAAAGAAAAGGTCTTTGCCTGACAGTGGAAGGAGGGGGGCAGATTGGTCTCACATTGGATGAAATGCCACTGAAATGGGAGCAGAAAAGTGCCTTTTTCTTGATCTCATCAAATACATGGTGAAATTGGTATGACTGATAATTCCATGAAGATATTTAAACCCAGGTAGGCTTGTACAGGGAAATGAAGATTTTCATATAGTTTGGATTCAAGTCATTTAGGAGTTTAGAGGTCAAAAACAGCTCCTTGAACTGGGACCAAGAAATGGACCAGCAGACAGTGGAACTGTTGTAATGCAGGGGCATTCTATGTTCCCAATAATGAGCCCCTGTTAACAATTTGACTGAAGCATTTTGGACTTGTTGAAGTTTCCAAACATTTCCCAAAGGCAGCACTGTGTACAGTGTATTACAGTAAATCCTACAGGATGTAATTAAGTCATGTGTCACTCTAGCCATATAGGACATCTCATGAATGGGCATTAGAGATGGGCACGAAACAGAAAAATGGTGTTTCGGTTTTTCGTTTGTCGTTGAGAGGTCTGTTTCGGTTCATTTCCATTTGTCGTGAATTTTTGGAAAAATTTTGTTACCATTTTTCATTATTTGTTTGTCGTTTCTACCCACTTTTGCATGATTTTTAAAGCATTTCTGTGCGCAGGCATCCTCCAACACCCCAGACCAGAGGAAAAACACTAAAAAAATGGATGCCGGCAGAGACACAGTATAGACTAGGTATGCAGGGAGGCTGCAAAGGCAGCGGCGGGTGTTGCCCAGGGTGCAAGGCAGCCGCAGAATGACTGCAGTGCAGTGCAGGGGAGGGTACTCACCGAGAGGTATGCAGCACGCCACGCACACAGAGAGGCTGCAGGACTGAAGCTAGAGTCGCAGAGACAGCAATCCCACCCTAACTCCCACCAGAGACTGCAAGAAGGACGGGGGCTGCCAGACCTTTTTATGCCCGCTGTGGCTGCCAGACCTGCCCGCCCAGTCTGCAACCTGGGCATAATATTGGTTGAACACGATCCCATCACATGGCTTGCCTCCATTTTGTGGCTGGTGGTGACATCCATTTTAAAGGGGAAAGAAAAATGCATTGCGATGAGAAAAGACAAAAACAAACATTTTAAGGACCCCAACCCCCCTGGTAGGTATTATCAGACAATATAAATAATTATCACTGTGTTTTTACGGATGTCCAGGGCTTTTTTTTAAACATTTAAAACAGCTCATTTCATTCCGCGTCGCCATTAACGGAAACAAAACGTAATGACCACAATTTTCATGGTTCTGTTCGTTTCATTGCATTTTCATCACAATTTTCGTTTGTCATTTCGTTACGTAACGGAAACGACAAACGGTAATGGAAACAAAAAATGTTCATTCTGTGCCCATCTCTAATGGGCATACCTGGCACACTGAACTGTAATAAGTTCCTTTAGCTTGCTCTCAGCGGAAAACAGGGACTTCTGCAAGATTGCTAAAACCATTGTTCATTTGTGTTGCAGTGTGAGGATAGTACAAGGATTTTTGTGAATATTCTTCCTATGCCCAATTCCAAATATACTATCAAACCCCTGTAGTACCTAGTTCTTACATGGTACCTAGAAGAGGAAAGTTATCACTTGGGAATAGATTGTGTTTGCCAAGAACTGATATCAAATTATCTGTTGATTGATGAAGAAACTGATGGCATGAATACCTATCATTCATTTATTGTACACCCCCCACACACACACACCCTACTTGGATAATTGCATGTTTCAGTGAGTTCTACATAAGAACTATAATTTTCTTTTATTGGCTTATTGCATGTGGGTTGATGTTTCATAGCATGCATTGTACAATTTTTCCCACATGACTCATGCAATGCCTGTCAATATTATTTAGGAATGAATGTAGAAAAGGCAAGCAGTAAGGTTCATGATATGTTGGTAAAACACAATGAAATAATTTCAAGCCTAAACTCACAAAAAGCAACATTCTCTACAGAGTGCACAGTGTGTCTCTTAAACCGAGGATTCCATCCAAGTGATAATCTTAAACTGAGGATTCCATCCAAGTGATAATCAGTCATGTTTATTTCAGTAAAAAGAAAATATAGGAGGAACAAAGGTATCCCTGCATAGAATCTGTGAGTGAATGTTGATATACAAATCTATTTTTCAGTATGTGACTGGACCATATTATGACTGGCTCCTTTGATTTTCCAAGTCACAAGGACTATTTTGGCAATAATTGTAGCAATTCCAAGCAATATCACACCTGAAACACTGGAAATTAACTGTGGTACCAATACAACCAATTTTGTCCTGTGTTTTATAATGAAAACAGAATATGATTTCACATTTAAAAATGGTAGTAAGTAGACATTACTACCACCTCAGACTGATGAGCAGAAATATTTCTAATTCTAATGATGCCCCTTTGTTTGTCAGTACAGAGTTCAATAACTGGAGTAGCTTTCCTGTGTTTAAAATGTTTGTTTTCTGCTCCTGTCAAAAACTAACTCTGAAACTTACAATACTATAGGCTAGTACTGAACACTATTCAGTAATTAGACTCAGTGCACTCACAGATCATATTCTGTCCCAAAAAAACTTCATGATTTGTGTAAAAAGTCATCCTCATATGGTAAGCTGCCTTTATTAACAATCTTTTCTCTTTTCACATTTAGTATATAACAAATGAGAAGTAGGGGATACAACTCGCACACATTATTCTTATGGGATGATGAATAAGGCATTTCTTCTTGCATAATATATGACTGAAGGGAAAGATACATATTCTTTTGTCACATGTTATGCTACAAAAAAGTAAAACTGAAACAAAAATGACTAGTGATGAACGATGTTATAAATTTTCATCTCAGGCTCTCACATTCTCCATGCTACACCCAGTCTGCCCTCATTCACAATTCTATTACCCTTCCTTCCTTCCTTCCTTCCTTCCTTCCTTCCTTCCTTCCTTCCTTCCTTCCTTCCTTCCTTCCTTCCTTCCTTCCTTCTAGTCAAAATGAACATGTGTCTCTTTTCACACAGACTTTCTTTTTGGGGGAAGGAAATTGTATCAGCTGTTCAGCTTTTTTTAAAAAAGTTACATTCTCAAAGTTACACATTTATCTGTCTACATATTTCGATATATATACTTTTGTAGACTGCATGGCAGTTTTTGCATCTTGATTAGGGATCGGCACGAAACAGAACAATTGAGTTTTGTTTTGTTTCATTTCACCCCCCCCGTGATACATTTTGTTTTGTTAGAAATGGTTTTTTTAAATGTACAAAATGAAACATTAATGAACTGATTCATTACTTTATAAAATGGATCCCCTTGGTCCTAGAGGCACCAAATTTGAATTGAACAAGCCATTTTACAGCAAAACAATTTTTAAACAAAAATGCCATTTCGTTTCATTACTAACAAAACACTGCTTCCCTGTTTTGTTTTGTTTTGTTTTGTTTTGTTTTGTTTTGTTAGCTAATGAAATGACAAAATAGCATTTCCTTCTTTGTTTGGTGACCATCCTTACTCTTGATGGATTTCTGTGGCAAGGTCCATTTTGGCTTCTATTTGGATTTAAGAAGTACAAATTTGGTCAATTTCTTCTAAAAGACAAAGCAATGAAAACCAAGCAAATTTCTCATGTTTCCCTAGTAAAAATTTAATTTGCCACACAAAAATCTCTCAGATTCACAGGGAGTTAAACTCCACTGCTGATACTGAGTCCACAGTTGTGTCCAGTGCTCCGGGCTTATGTCATAATTTATTGGATGAGTTTTAGTTGTTGTGACCCGAGGATGCAGGCAGGGTGCTTTGATGTGTCTATGCCACCACTTCACAACTCAACCCTTGCACATTATGGTTAATAAAGGAATCTGCCGGGGGGGGGTGCACCTGGATCCAGGAGGCCATCAACTGCTCATTAAGACAGGGAGTGGTCCCTGCCCCATTAAAGGAGGCAGTGATCTGACCACTCCTAAAAACCTAACCTAGACCCAGGGCTGGTGGTTAATTACCACCCAGTGGCAAACCTGCCTTATTTGGGCAAGGTGTTGCAGCGTGTGGAGGCCGGGCAGCTTCAGGCTCTCCTGGATGAAACAGATTATCTAGATCCATTTCAATCGGGTATTAGGCCAGGTTTTGGAATGGAGACTGCCTTGGTCACCCTGTATGATAATCTTTGCCAGAGAGAGAGATGGGGAGTGTGTCCCTGTTGATCTTCTTGGACCTCTCAGTGGCATTCAACAACATTGACCACAGTGTCCTTCTTGACAGATTGGTTGGGATGGGAGTTGGAGCCACCAATTTACGGTTCTTCCACTCCTACCTGGCTGAACGGGTGCAGAAAGTGGTGCTGGAGGACAGGTGCTCTGGCTCATGGCATTTACGTCATGGGGTTCCCCAGGGCTCTATACTGTCCCCCATGTTATTTAATATATACATGAATCCACGGGGAGAGGTTGTTAGGAGGTTTGGGCTGAGGAGTCAGCAATATGATGACGACACTCAGCTCTACCTCTCATTCTCAACCAATCCAGGTGTGGCAGTCTCTGTTCTGAACTCATGCTTGGACTCGATAATGGACTGGATGAGGGTCAATAAACAGAAACTCAATCCAGACAAGTTGGAAAGTGGCCAGGGGTGCCTTCTTACAGCTGTGGATAATATATTAACTTCTCCCTTACCTGGAAAAGCAGAGGCTGGCAACAGTCATACATGCACTGGTAACAATCAGATTGGACTATTGTAATGCAGTTTATATGGGGCTGCCTTTGAAGACAGTCCGGCAATTGCAACTGGTACAGAACTGGGCTGTGTGGCTAGTGAGTAGTTTTGCCGTGCGGACTCATATTACACCAGTTCTAAAAAATTTACACTGACTGCCATTTGCTGTCTGGGCCCAATTCAAAGTGCTCATGCTTATATATAAAACTCTAAATGGCTTAGGACCTGGTTACCTAAAGGACTGCCTTCTTCCATATGAGCCTGCCCGTACTCTAAGATCAGGCCAGGAGGCCCTGCTGAAGGTGCCATCCCTCAAAGAGATAAGGGGTGGCACGTCAAAACAGGGCCTTCTCAGTGGTTGTCCCCAACTCTGGAATGCCCTCCCAACAGTTTTTGGCACCAGGCAAAGACCTTCCTGTTCAGCCAGCATTTTAATTGGATGATTTTTTTTGGGGGGGCTGGACTCACAAGCAGCAGGATTTTATAATTTGTATTGTATGTTGTTTTAAACTGTACTGTATTTTATAGTTTTAATAATTTTATTGTTTTATAGTATTAATACATTGTTGTATGCTGCCCAGAGTCCTCTTGGTAGAGGGACAGCTATTTTTTTGTAAATAAATAAATAAATAAATAAACATATCATCAAATCAATTTAGCCTTACAGCAGCCCTTTCTAAGGTTTTCTAGGTAGAGGGATACTCAGTCATAATTTACTGGGTGCCCTCAGATTGTGCAGTTTGCACAAGTCACAAATCCTGGCTTTCTTCACAGCTCATATTTTGATGATGATGATGATGATGATGATGATGATGATGATGATGATGATGATGATGATGATGATTTGACAGAATATTTGTTTTTAAAAATGCAGAGCACTACAACTCCTCCACCAAGCACCACCGTGACTGCCGGACACCCTTGCCTCGTACACCAGTGGTCGCCATCACCATTGCTCTCAGATCTTCAGGCCCCACAGCTCCCATCTCACCTGTCACCTCCATCATCCTCCACAGTCCTCAAACACAGGCACCGCTGCCGGCAAGGACCACCACCTCCGCCAAGGGCCCACCAAGCAACAGCAAGTGGGTACCCCTTGATGATGGTAAGTGAGGGGCAAGGAAAGAGCGGATGGCAAAGAGGAAGCAAGCACCAGACAAGGTAGATGAGGAGGAAGCAAGGGGGAACAAGGAAGGAGGACACCGAATAAACAAGCCTGCGAGCGAGGGAACACCAGAGCGAGCAACCCTACCCCCCCTCAGCTGCAGCTTCTAAGGGAATATAAAAACTAGAAACATAAAAATAGAGAAATAAACAAATGACAAAACCAAAGAACAACTAAAAATATAAAACAAAATAGGGCCAGCAGCAGGAGTAAGAGCAAACACCTTCCTCCTTCCACCATCTTGCTGGAAGATCATGGCTTCTGAGCAACTAGGTAAAACCCGAAATGACAATCTTTAAAATAAGGAGATACTATTAGTTTGATATGCTCTACTGACATTGTATGCAATGGGATTATACAATGTGAATGCTTTCTGACACTGAAAGCAACAGGGCACAGTTGTACCACATGTGCAACAGAGCCTTATTTTGAATCCAAAACCATCATGCTTGGCAATAAATCCCAGACAACAACGCTGCCAGCATCAGATTTGACCTATAAGAATATTAGAATCCAGTTCTTCTTGCTTCTGCCCTGTAAATGCTTTCTTGACACTCCTACATTTTGGGAAAGCCGAACAATATGCTATTTCAAAATCTTCTACCCTGGTGCACTTGTTATACATAGGCTTCACACAATAAGCCCCCTGTGGCTTCAGGGTAATCTTATTTAGAAGGCAAAGAGAAAGAGCAGAATGGATAAATAAAGCATGGCTGGCTCATACTTAGTGGCAGCTTAAACACAGAGGGCCAATATATTTTCTGCTTAAGGGAGAAAAGCAAATGGCGCCATGTGGCCATCCAAATAAAGGTGACTAGAATCCACAGCCCAGCTGAGTAATTCTGGCACCAAAGGAATAAAGTATCACTTATATCTCTCTTTGCCTGGAATGGTAAAAGATATAATAAAGGCAAAGGGGAATATCCATAAGACACTTAAACGTTTCTTCCTGATTTAGAGCTTCTTCAGTCTGTTTAAAGGCAGGGCCAACCATACCCCCACAAGTGTAGATCAGACATTTAACAACTAGGAGGGTATTATTTTTAAGAATTCAACAACCAAGAGTTTTTCATACATTTGCCCTATATAAGATGTTGCTTAACTCATCAGTGATTTCTGATTGAAGTACAGACCTGCTTCTGGAGGAGTGGATCATGGCTTCTTACATGATGTAAGGGATATGCCTCTGTAGTCCAAGCAGGTCATTTGCTTCCTCCTCACACATCCACCTTAAGACCTAGTGGATGTAGATGGCAAGACAGAACAATTGGTAGAGAGCAAAAACGAGGGTGAATCTTATTTATTTTATTTTAATTAATTAAATAATTTATTTTATTTTAACTTATTTATTATTTAAATATTTTTACCCCAACTTTCTCCATGGAAAATGACCTAAGGTGGCAATATACAGCCCAGAACATTTAATATATATTCAAGTTAAGAACAAGGAATTAAAAGAGGCATCTTAGAACATTAAAATGTAAGAATAAAGCTTCAAAGAGCACATACACACACAAAAAGAAAAATCCATTATGAGGGGCGGAAAGTACCATGGAAAACACTGGTGTTCTTATGAAATCAGTTAATGCAACCATGTATGGTAATCCATATAAAGTTGCATAGTAGGATGTCCCTGATTCAGGGAAAGCTTGCCTGAAGAGGAAGGTCTTTGCCTGCTTCTGGAAAGACAGCAGAGGCGGGGCTGTCCTGGCCTCCAGTGGGAGGGAGTTCCAAAGTCTGGGAGTAGGAACACAGAAGGTGCTTTCATTGTTCTTAGGAGACACACCTGTGAAGGTGGCAGGATGGAGAGAAAGGCCTCTCCTGATGATCTTAGCACCTGAGCAGGTTCATGCTGTGATATTCAATCTTTGAGGTAGCTTGGACACAGACCATGTTGTGCTTTGTAGGTTAAGAGGAGCCAGGTAGGTGATTGGTAGCCAGTGGAGATGCTTTAGTTGGGGTGTATTGTGATTTCTGTAACCTGCCCCAGTCAGCAATCTGGCCACTGCGTTCTGGACTCATTGAAGTTTCCTGAGACTTTCCATCAGTAAGCCCCACATAGAGCACATTACAGTAGTCCAGCCAGGAGGTCACTAGGACATGTGTCACAGCGACCAGAGCAGATTTCTCAAGAAACGGGTTTAACTGGCATACTAGTTTTAATTTTGCAAATGCACTCCTGGCCACAGCTGTGACCTGGGCATCTAAGCTCAAGGATGAGTCCAGGAAGACCCCCAAGCTACACACCTCTTTTTTTTTTTGGGGGAGGGGGCAATCCCATCTAGGACAGGTTGCATCCCTGTCCCTTGATCTCCTTTTTGACTGACCAGAAGCACCTCTGTCTTGCCTGGGTTTAGTTTCAGTTTGTTCTTCTTCATCAAGTTCATTACCAAAGCTAAGCACTGATCTAAAGCCGAAAAAGCTTCCTTGGAATCCGGAGGTGACGAGAGGTAGAGTTGAGTGTCATCAGCATACTGGTGACACTTAACCTCAAAACTCCAAATAATTTCGCCCAGTGGTTATAAATAAAAGTTAAATAACATAGGAGACAGAACAGAACCCGCAGGTCAGTGACTGTGGTGTTGATCATGAGTCTCCTATCACCACGTTATTTATTTATTTATTTATTTATTTATTTATTTATTTATTTATTTATTTGTATACTGCAAACTGATTTTCCTCAAATGGGAACTCTGGGCGGTTTACAACAAAAACTTATAAAACTGCCCAGAACAATAGTAACAATAAGAAAAAGAAGAATAAGAAAAAAAGGGGGGGAAAGGAACAAAACTCATAATAAAAAGGCAATGAACAACAAAATGACAAATACCCGGCAAGAGGCAAAAACAACTCATAACAAATAAACAACAAACACAGGGAAAACAATACACACCTAGCAATTGCCAAAGGCATCCCTGAACAACCAGGCCATTTTAAAGGATGCCTAGGATGGAGCTTGACAAATCTTGCTTGACAATTTATTCTATGCCACTGGCCCAGCCACTGAAAAGGCCCAATTGCATGTTGCAACTTTATGGGCCTCCCTAGGGGTGTCCATCTGGAGCAAGAAAGCCATAAAGCTCTAGTGGGTCATGCTAGCGCAGACCTTTCGGAGATACGCTCTGCAAGATATTCAGGACCCAAGACATGGAGGGTTTTAGAAACCAAAACCAACACATTGAACGTTATTCAGGAGGCAAGGCTCAGCCAATGCAGGCGAGCCAGAATTGCGAAGATGCGGTCGAGCCTGCACATACCAACCACCAATCTGGCTGCCACATTCTGCACCCGCTGCAGTCACCAAACAAGGGTCAAGGGGAGCCCCATGTAGAGAGCATTACAATAATCTACCCTCAACATGACCAGTACCTGCACAACTTTTCTTAAGCAGTCCCCATCAAGGTACGGGTTGAATCTGGGTGATGAGCCTAAGGCGGTAAAAGGCTGACCTGGACATGGCAGTCACCTGGGACTCCATGGACAAACCTGGGTCCAGGACAACACCCAGACTCCTCACTCCCTCCACTAGCTGGAGGACAGTCCCACCCACACTGGGGAGAGGGCGACTGGGAACCCCGAAAGAACAGAACCTCAATCTTGTTGGGACTGAAGAGAACCTTCCCCCCTCTTGAGGTTTGGGGGTGAGGAAGCACATGCAAGAAAATGTGCATATGAAGCTTTGTGTGTGCTGATCCCTGGCTCTGACAATTCGGAAGCTTAAGGTCCAGGAAAGATGACTCTGAATTCCCAGAGAGCCACTGCTGTGCATCACTGATAGTGAAAAAAAATGGGTAAGGGGAAATGAGGTACAGAAATCATCTTTTAGATATGACACATCCTAAGACAATATGGGCAAAAATCAGATTGGGCTATAGAGGTTGATCACTTACTGTTTGTTTTGGCTCCTGAAAAACAAAGTCTCTCTCAAGAATGTTATCTGTTATATGCAGTCACGTAATATCTGCCTTATAGCAATCTTAATCAGGTTTTGAAGTTGGGTGCAATATTTAAGGAAAGTTTCTGCCTCTGGAATGTCCATGACTAAGTGGGAATTTGAACTGTGCTTTGCAGAGTCCTTGTTCGTCACTCAAGTCCCTTACACCACACTGGGCCTCTGAGGCCAGGGTTTGAGAGAGTAAAGCTTCATTTAATTCATTCTTGTTTGTATAATAAAAAAATTGCTGAAGTTGTATCCCAACTGGGCCATAGTATAAGAATCTCCCTCCTCCCAATTTTTCCATTTTATTTATGTATGTATTTTGATGAAGCATTCAAGGAAGATTGGTTTTGTTTTGTTTTGTTTTGTTTTGTCAGAATCCCCTTGCAGTGGGCAAGGAAAAACTGGCAGAAAATTAGGATTTTGACATAAAATGCTGGTTTTCCTGCCCAAAACACAGTGACTTTGTTTTTTAGGCAGTTGAGAAAAGTACAGCCGTACCTCTACTGACGAGCGGCTCTACTTATGAGCAATTTGACTTAGACTTAAGAGCAAAAAACCGTTGGCATTTTAACTGCTGCCTGACAAATTTTGGATGCAGTCTGCTCTACTTACATTTTTTTAAAAATTGATGTTTTTATTTATTTATTGTTTTTGATTTTTTTAGATACGGCTGCTCTACTTACGAGTTGTTCGACTTATGAGTTTACATTTGGAATGGATTAAACTCGTAAGTAGAAGTACCAATGTATTGGTCTTTTTGCACTTGGGTAGGAACATGTCCAATGCTTTCAGTACTTCAGTCTAACTATCTGATACTTCCTCATTTGGAATTGACCAAGGAGATTCAGTACCCAAGGCAGAGGACAAGATAGCCCTCTCTTTCATTCTATCTACTATACTCAGCCTCAGTGACATCTGATTCTTCCATGCTGGTGAATTGACAGGATCCTTCATTGAATGTGAAAGCAGGGGAGAAAGCTTTGGGCCCAGAACTGCCAGCACAGTACACACAGGTCTGGCTTCCAACTCCACCTGCCAAATTTAGAGGCAGAGAAGGAATGGTTGATGAGTGTTGGAGAAACTGACACTCATCCCAGGCCAGAAGGGTCCAGCCCAGTACCTCATTGTGAGGTTGCAACTTGCAAGGAGTTTTAAAAGCATCAAAAACATCACCCTCTACCATCTCTGACAGAGGAAAACTCTATGTGTGTGTTCACATGGCAGTCTGAACATGGCCCATAGGCATCTCATCTTGTTAGATGAGCTAACATGCTGCATATCTGTTACTTATGACACTGCCGAGGCACAGTAAGACTGCCAGTGTCACAAAACATATTATGCTGTATAACAGAATAATGCAGCCATCTTCTAGCAAAGAGCCTTGCCATGAGTAGCAAGGAGCTGAAGAGCTAAAAGATAAACATGGAAAAGGAGAATGTAGCAGTTTTAATTAACATAACAGCATGGCTCAGACATCTTAGTAATGCTGAGGGGATTAGATTGTAAAATATATATAAAGGGGTTAGCTTAAATCTGAATGCAAAGAAAAATGCAAAAGTGAAAGGGGCAAGGCTGAAAGACTCAAAGAAACACTATAACTGAGGAAACAGTGTGAAATGTCTGTAGAATAAGGAGGCATCAGACAATGACAGAAAAATTACAAGGGTATTTTTAGCCATCCCTGCTAATTATTGGGAAATATTACACCCACTGGGCTGCACAAGGCAAGAAATCTGACATGAGGTATCGCTTTTTGACAGCACATTCTTAAGTGAAGCACACCATGTAGGAACGCAAAGTCTGAAATTGAATAATTGTGTGAAGGAAGGTCATAACATGAAAAACATCCCAATCAAAAATGATTTTTCATTTCCCCTCTCCTAGCTAAGGTCCATCCGTCCATCCGTCTGTCTGTCTGAATTATTATTATCTGTGGTAATCTTGTGATTCAGTTAAAGTTATTTGGGGGGGGATCTCAAAGATCAAGTGAGGAGATGGGTGTGTATTCACAAATCTTCTCTGTTTCTGATACTAAATGGTGCTTTACACCCCCCACACATACACACTAGGATTTTGACAATTTCCAAGCATAAAACTCCTTAACTGTTGTCATAACCCAAAGCTCAAGCATATAAGCTGATTGATTGAAAGCCACAAACAACCCATCACTTGCTACAATATTTATGAGTTCACATTGTAAAGCAAAAGCGCTCACATTTTTTCCAGTCCCATCCAGTTTGACAGAAACACACAAAACCAGTTACAAGAAATCTAGTTTTTTCCCTTCTGACACCAACCAACAACAAGAAGTCCCCTGTATTCTCACAGCAGCTCTCAAGGAGAAAAATTATGAACATTTATTTTGCAAAGATAAGACATATGATGTGGCTCCTGACTGTGATGGAAGAGCTGCTAGATCATCCTTTCTGTCTCCAAGTACCAATCACCTGATATACAGTGGTACCTCAGATAACGACTGCCCTGGATAATCAGTTTTTTGGGTAACAACTGCAAATTTCTGGGTTTAGGACTGCCTCTGATAACGAATTTTCCCTATGGGCTGCCTCAGATAACGAATCACAATTTCTAGGTATAGGTCTGCCTCAGATAATGAATTTTCTCTATGGGCTGCCTTGGATAATGAATTTTCCTATGGGCTGCCTCAGATAACAAATTTTCCCTATGGACTGCCTTGGATAATGAATTTCCAGCATGCATCAGTAAAAAAGAGTTATCCCGGGTGGCACTGCATCTGTACCTTTAAAGTGCACTTTATAAAGCACGTCGGTGCCTTTTGCCTAGGCTCCAGAACGGATTAAATGGTTTCCCATTCATTCCTATGGGAAACCGTGTTTCGGATAATGACGTGTTTTGGATAATGACTAACCTCAGAGAACGAATTACCATCGTTATCCGAGGTACCACTGTACTTATCTTTCTCTGCTTCTCGCTGCTGGTTCTTACTTTGGTCCCTGACTCAAATATTTGCATCTTTGGGAGCAGTGAATGCTTCCTTTCTCACTGCTTCACTTTGGTTTAAATGCTTCATGTGGTAAAGGGAGATGGTGTGAAGTGTACACAGTACACTAAAGGACTCAAAATTTATGTCTATGTTTTAAAAGTTAATGTTAAAAGTTACAAGCCCCCCAACACTGGAATCACGCTTCACTGTCAGTTTCTGAGTGCAATATATCAGTTTTGATTGCCTCTTTAAGACCAGGGCAGATTATGTTTCTGACTGTGGTTGTCAGCCACAAAGTGGGACAGTTAGCAGGCATTCTCTGTTACAAGATTTGTTGTGATGAGAGCCAGGGATTTTTTTAAACTTTAATGGATTATGTAAATGATAAACAGTGCAATGAATTCGCTTTTCTTATAGTTGTTCTAGAATTGATCTGTGAATTTAAAACAGAGGTAGATTCTCCTTGCTGAAAAAATGTTTCAACATGCAATATCTTAGCTTTTATGCTTATTGCAATCTTTGTAATCATTGGGACAAAACTGCTTTAAGTCTCCCCAGATCCCAGCCACCACCCACTTCTGAGTTTCTGTCACTATGACAACCTGCAGTTCTGTCTAACTCTTTGCAACTTCTCCACTGATTATTGGATAGGAGACAAAACAGCGGCCCCACTAATTAACTCAAGGAACAGTCATTTATTGGCCAAATTGCAATGGACTCACTTTTTCCCATTAACAGCATTTAAAAAGCACCAGCTCTTCCTGATCGTTAAGTTAACAACAATGGCATAAACCTTAGTAGAGCCATTCAAGGCAGTAGCAAATGACTCTGAACTGGAGAGTGGACTCTGTGGAGGTATGTGTTTTGCTTGAAAGGAGCATTTCAACCGCCTTAGGTAGAAGATTGATTTTTGGTGCAATGAAGTCCATTGTCCTTCTGAGGAAACACGTATGCAGGTCTTTTTGTGGGATGAAAATAGCAGAACCAAACACAGAAGTCTTCAAACTGTCTCTACATATGGCATAAAAAGCTGTCTTAGAAAGTAGTATGTGCAGTATGGGGGGAGTTGTCAGCCCCGTGGACACTCCCTTGTGGAGTTCCGCAGGGGTCGTCTCTCTCCCCCATGCTGTTCAACATCTATGTGAGGCCGCTGGCTGGGGTCATTAGTAGGTTTGGAGTCTGCTGTCACCAGTATGCTGATGACACACAGCTCTATCTCTCCTTTTCAACTGGAAGATGTCCAGACTCTCGACCAGTGCCTGGACACGGTCATGGCATGGACCAGGGCCAACAGGCTCAAACTCAACCCTGAGAAGACCAAGGTGATATTCTTCGGGAGTTCCCCGTCCGGATATGGAGGCCCCCTCCCCAGTCTGGAGGGTGTTTCCCTCCAGCTGGCGGATAGGGTTTGGAATCTGGGCGTGGCTCTGGATCCAGCCCTTTCTATGGAAGCCCAAATGGCTGCCGTAATCAGAACCGCTTTTTATCATCTTCGTCAAATTGCCCAGATTCTCCCATATCTGGATGGCGACTCCCTGAGGACAGTAGTGCAAGCGCTAGTGATCTTGAGGCTGGACTACTGCAACACACTCTACATGGGTTTGCCCTTGACTCTCCTCTGGCATCTGCAGCGGATCCAAAACGCTGCAGCCAGGCTGGTGGCAGGTGTGCACCGTCACGACCACATCACCCCAGTCCTGGCTCACTTGCATTGGCTCCCCGTTGCGTCCCAGATCAGATTCAAGGTCTTGGTTTTAGTTTATAAAACCCTCCATGGCTTGGGCCCAGACTACCTGTCAGAGCGGATCGCCCAGCAATCAACTTCGGCTCATGCAATTCGGTCAGTGCGGGTGCACTCGCTTCAGGTGGCCACCCCTAGAGAGGCCCGGAAAACATCCACTAGGAACCGGGCATTCTCGGTGGCCGGCCCGTCTTTGTGGAATCATCTTTATAGTGAAGTGCACTCTGCAGAGTCCCTGACGGCCTTTCACAGAGCTTTAAAAACATTGCTGTTTCGCGAGGCCTTTGGTGACCTAGTTTAGTGTAGTTTTTTCCCCCCGCCATCCGTCTAAGCTTGTGTAGTTCCATGTTTAGACCAAGGGTGCACATTTTGTTTTAAATTGTTGTATTATATGTTCATGTTATCTGTTGTTTGGCCAAATTGATCGGCCCATTGTTAGCTGCCCAGAGTTCCTACGGGAAGATGGGCGGGATAGAAATCGCATAATAAATAAATAAATAAATAAATAAATAAATAAATAAATAAATAAATAAATAAATAAATAGAAATTTAATGTTTGAATTTAATTTAATGCTTGAATATAATCAAAATCAGGTTCATAAGTTGCACGGTGGAATGCTATCAGAGAATAAAAAGGACACAATTATGGAAAAAAATGGTACTGAGAAGGGAAACATATCATTTATATTAGCTTCTTGGCTAATATTTATAATAATTTGATGCATTGCATGCATATGAATGTTTAAACTGAATTATAAAACCCAGTTGTTCCATTTTTGCCCAGTTACAGGTACAACTACATGGGGAAGAGTGGCATTTGTCTATGGGTCCAATATTGCCTCTGGATAAGTTTAACAATTGGCACTCTTGATATTTCCTGGGGCCGGTTGGTGCGTCTTCTTTTTTAACTTCCCCTCACCCCTAGTGCCAGTCAGCTGGTCGTCTGGCTGGTCTGGTATTTTTTATTATTTTTCTTTTTATCCCCCCCTCCAGCGCTGCTCAGCTAGCCTAGTTTTTTTAATCTTTGGATGTGGGAACTGGCATTCCACATCTTCAGCCACCTGATGGGAGGAAGAGGAAAAGCCAGACCTTTTGAAGATCAGGATCTTCCCCAGGTGAGATAACAGCTTAAGTGCCTGCTTCATGTTGGACTGATAAAGGTGAACAGTGAACACACACAACAGTACAAAAACCATGTGACTGTGAATTGGTTTTAAACACACTGGAGCCCAAATCATTACACATCAGCAGTCCTTGCACAGTTCTCCATTTTACTATGTACATATCCCAATGGTTTGTAGACACTGGTTGATTTCTCATGGAAAAAAACAGCTAATGCTATTTAACAACATATATTTTCCTTCACAAACATTTTGTGAAAAATATGTACAATTTACTTAATGGAAAAACCGAGACTACTGGCATCATTTTTAAAAAGCACTAACTTCGCATAAGGAAATGCCACTATTGCCACATTTATATAGAGAGTAGACTTCTCAAACAGACAGCCTGGAAAGTTAGGAGAAATGAGATGGTGTTCTCTATCCTGTCAAATACTTACATGTGCCAAACTCAAGCTGCAGAAGCTGCCACTGTGATCTGAAGCTGTGGAGGTTATGTCTTTGACTACATGCAATTAGTACCTCAACAGATCACCTCAGTAGCTCTGCACACACATAAATATTAATAAGCATGTTGGCTTATATACTTAACTGCTACATAGACGCGGTACTTCTTGATGGTCACAGAAATGCTTTAACATCCACATTTATTTATTTGCTGATTTAATTTTCTACTTTGTTTCTCCCTGACATTTCTCACTTAAATTGATTCATGGAGGGGTTCATCTTTGACTCACCCATTCTTTGTTTTGTGACTGGTCAGTAGAAAGCAAACACACACTTTGTTTGCAAATTTGATTCCTGAGGTAAACATCTCTGAAAAGAACCCCTTGGTGAAGATCTGCATGTGGAAGAACCTCACAGATAGATTTAAGTGTGTGTTATTGGGCGGGTGGAGGGATAAAGCACTGAGCTTATGGAGAATGTGATGAGAGACAGTTATACCTTTCAGGGTCAGTAGGAGGCAGCCTTCCAGCAGATGGAATTGTGGCTCTGTATTCAAAGCACAGAGAAATACACCACATCAATCAGTCTTCACAGTATGCACATTCCTCCCTTTCATCATCATGACAATGGGCAAAATGCTGATTTATTACAAACTTAGAAGAGTTCACTTTAAATTCTCTCCCAGATCAATCAGTTTGCAAATTTATGAACAATTTCATGCTCCATTATTACAGTACTCAGAATGGACTGCAAAGCACTTTAAAGATCTTAAAAAATGCAAGATTAAATCATGGAAAAATGCTGCAGCTCATGACCAAAGTGCCTAGAAATGGGAAGGAACATAATGGAGACACCAGACGTAAGAGGTTTAAGGAGGAGGAAAAATCACAGAGGGAGATTAGAGAAGCTTATTTCAAGCATTCTCACTTCTGGTAAACAGTATGCTACAGCTCCTCTCTCAGTCTGACCCAGCTGTCAGGCTTCTGAATTAAAATACATCTAAATACAAACAAGTATTAGGTATATGCTCATTCATTTATTAATCTTCTCCCATTTTTCCCATAAAATTCAAGCTGGTTGTTTTCCTGTCCAAATTCAGAAAATCCCCTCAAAGTCGTAAACACGGTCTGTTACAACCACTGCATCAATGAAATCATATACCAAAGGCTTAAGTATTTTTTAAAATAAAAAATACATAGCATTAATAATTTTCTCTCTATATATATTAACTATTGTAGCAAAATGAAGAAACCTGTTCAATATTCAGAGTGTAGGATGACAGGAATAACCAACCAGATTTAAACTGCACTTTTCCAGTTTCCAACAATGGTCACAGTTAAAGCTTCAGTGAATAGGTTTGATTAATAACATTTTTGGTATTGTATCATTTCCTACACTGCACCTCATCACAATATGAATCAATCCAGAAAGCTGTCTGAAATGAATTTCAGTTTTCCAAAGAAAATGAGAGGGGAAAGTATGCACATGTGGAAAAAGAGAGAGAGAGAGAGTCATGAAATCACTCCTGGTTTCTTAACAGATAGTAAGCCAACTCACCTTAGCTTAGATAGGTGAGATGGATCAGCTTTTATTTCTTTTAATAATAAAGAACACTTTAGCAAGTAACAGGGTGAGGTCTCAGTTGGATGGTAGGTTGATAGCAATTGTGAACCAGATTGGGTTGGGTGATAATAACAGAACTAGCAGTGACATGGTTTTGGAAAATAAAGAACAGTCAGGGTTGTTGCAAGAAAAGTCAAACCATGTGTGTAAGTGCTGGTGAGGGAGTATTGGGCCCTTTACCTCACTCACACACAAACACAGCACAGCCACAATCTTCATCAAGGTTCTCTTGAGTCAATATTTACTTAAGGTGCAAAGCTGCCTTTTGGGTAAATGGAAGTTTTCCTTGCAAAGAAAAGAGCATTGGTGGAGCTTCTCGATCTGAATTAAAAAAGGTGGCAAGGCAAAGGCTAACTCCTTCTCTGGTAAATTGCTATTCTATATTAGGTCCCCAAACTGATGTTTCTATTTATCATACCCCTACTACTCATAGGTGGTTACTTCACGTCCATTTTGTCTCTGTTAGTGTTGCGCTTAGGAGCAGTACAAAAAAAAATATATGCTACTTCACGTCCTTCATGCAACTACTGAAATTTGTCTCGACCATGCACCTGGAATGGGTGCTAAGCGTGACAATACTGTACCTGGTGCTGGGGTAGGGTTTTCCCTTGTCACTCTTTGTTTCCGCTTTCTGTTCCGAGACAAGACAGTCACACAACAAAACATTTGTTTATCTCAGAAAACTGTGTCTGGAGATTTTTTTATTTGAACTTTTCAGAAGCGAAATAGCGAAAAACAATTTGTTAACCCCCCCCCAAAAAAAAGGAAAAGGTAGCTAAACAAATTCAGTGTTTGTTATGGTACAAGATCGTGAGGTAACACTTGTCACGAGACAAGTTATCACAACAATGGGAACACTGAAACAGAGACAAAACCAAATGCTCATGACCAGCACTGTCACGGTACAAAACTAGTCACAGAAAAAAAGGACATGAAGTAACCGCCATAATCATGCAACCACTATTTCCATGGATAAAGTCATACTTGGTTTCTCCTTGTAATATTCTTTAGGAATTTAAGTACAGACATAACATATAATAGCCCAGATACAGCCCTGGAATCCTTTGTTAAGAGATTTAGGTATCTGGATTTTGAGGAGCCTAGAGGGGAATATGTAGCCCCAAGGAAGCTCATTTGTAACATGATGATTATGCACAGAGACAGCTAATTATCAGAGCTTGCAAATGTTAGATGTTGGGGATGGCAGTACTCAGAATTACCAAGTCCTGTTCATGGGATTCTAGGTGCTGGAATAGCAGGAGTTATCAAGCACTTATTAATTCTCTAGACCTCACTAACTACAGTATAGCTACCCATATCTGGATCTGAGTAATACATTGAAGGAAACAGTAGTGACAGTGATCTAATGTGGCAGCACTTCCAGTCCCCCAGAAAGGGGAAATTATTGTAGGAATGAGCATATATTCCAGCCCCTCAATAAGATTCCTTTCCTTCAAAGACTGAAAAGATAAAACATGACCAACTGGATGCCATGGTGCCAATGCTTGTAATGCTAAGATCATTCTCTGCCTGGACACATAACATTATCCAAATCCCACAAATGCCACCTTAAGTTCTATAATGAAAGATAGGCAGGATATAAACTTAAGTTGTAAAATAAATAAATAAATAAAATAAAATAAAATTTAAGCCTGAAATGTCATGACAGAACATAACAAAAATGATCAGCTCTAAGGTACTCAGAGTCAAATTAATGTAGGCTTTTAAAGACTGTTTTATTTACAGCATATGGTGGTATAAACTAGATGGAAATACGTTTTTAAGTCACAGGCAACTTAGAATTATTGTGCTTATCTCATACACTTGCATCCCCAATACAATAAAATAAAATTTTAAAGCTTAGGTGCCTTAAATAATGGCATTTCTGTGTTTGCAGTTCTTTTTCAAGAGGTCAGAACACAATGTGTATCAGGTTCATACACTTTAACACCACCCTAGTGCAACCAAACAACAATAGTAAAAATAACTACTCAGTTGATAAATGCTCATTTTTCGATACAACATGATTCAATGATCCTAATGTATTACAAGTGGATAGATGAACAAATAATCAGGAGAGCAACAAATAAATAATATTTGTTGGCACAAGCAATGTTCCTGCTGGCAATGTGAGCAGGAAAGGCTAAACTACCCTGGACACAAAGAATGAAATATTGTTCAATTTTGTGTCCTTACAGAGATGCAGCATGTCATCTGTGTATGTGTATATATACACACACAATAGGAGATGCACCTAAGTGGATGATGTTTTTAGTACCATCCATTAGTTTGCTCCAAGGAATGCATTCATATCCATTATTTTGCTCTATATATTTCCTGTGTAACAAAATTATTGTTCTGTAAAAGATGTGCTGAATGCCCAGAAAGGCAAGTAGGTAAATTAATATAAAGATTATAATCTCCCCCATTTTTGGTTCTCTTTTTCAGGAATAAATGTGACAACTCCACCACCCATGGACCTACAGGTTCTACCTGCCCATAATCCTGAATTTTTTACATAACATATGAAGGAGCAGTTTTGAACCATTCCAGAAATGGGCTTGTAAACTAAAGCACTCATGTCTGAGAACAAATTTTCCCATAAGAAATAATGGAAACTCAGATGCTTCCAATCATCACAGGAACTATTCTTTCCAGGATGATAGTTTATCAAATGATCTGACTCATTACACACAACACACAAATTTAGGAATAAATAATTTAGATTGAAATACAACACATGCCACTGTAAGGAGGAAGTCTGTGACTAAGGCCGTTGCCCCATGTCCACTTTGTTGCTCTAGAAAGTGCTCTGAGATGTGGGTCTTAAAATTGTTCCCCCACATCCGTTGCACTTTAAGCAAAATAAAGTGCGACCATGCCCCCCGAAACGCGAATCAGTGCATTTTCCTTGTACCTGGCCTTGGGGTGGTGGAATCCTTGTCGCTGTTCCGTTGCGGTATTTAAACTGGTACATGTGCCATGGGGTACCGTTTAATCTGCAGCATAACTGTTCTGTCACCACAGTATGAGAAGCCACTATGCATGGATAAAAAGAAGTATTCGAAGTTTGACAAATGGTAAATGAAAATCGATATACTGATATACCTACCTATCAGGTTTAATTTCTGTTAAAAAAAAATTATGCTGCGGGGAAACAAAATAAAATGCACTTTGATGTGGACCACGTCCAAGGGGTCACAGAAGTTATGGAACAAAGGGTGTCCTTGGGAACGCAGGAACAGCAACAAAAACACATGATCAAAACAAGATTTATTACACATTTTAGTTTGTTGCAGTACAAAGTGGACCTGGGGTAATGGCCTAAGAGAACAGCATGTTTCCCCCTGCTCTTCTGCCCAGGCACTGTTTGCCAATAGGTAACTTCAACATCCCTGATTGCCCTTTTTATGGTTCTCTAATTTAACCAAAAGTTAATAGGGCTACTCATCAAATAAAAGATTGTTCTCAGTAAAATTGACCACACGACTTACCCAGCCTCTTGCTTCCCAAGAGGTCTGGTCACTTTTAGGCCTTCTGAGACACAGAGAAGATGGTAATTAGAGTAGTAATGTCCTGATAGTGAGCTTCCATATATTGAAGGCCACGAGCAACAAATTTTGCAATATCAGAACGTGCTCTATGTAGGAGCACATGCAATGGAATTCCTCCTTTCCTCTCTCCTACAAAATAACTGTAAGAAACCCTGACAAGCTTTTCACAGAAAATGTTTGTTCATAGAAAGAATAATTTTCAAGACTTTTGATATGTGAGACTGTATACAGTTTCCGTTTCTATTTCTAGATTCCTAAGAAGAGCAATTAGCATAAGAAAGGAAGACGAACTATACAGTCATCAAGCTGATCCTCATAAATGTTTTCATTTCTCAGAATAACATGCCTTTTTGAATAGGGGCCTTCAATGATTCTTCAATTAAGCTGAATGAGACAACTAACAAGCAAGCTGGATTGCAATTTAAACCCTTTCCGTAACTGATTATTATGTGTCATCAAGGCAGTTGTTTCCTGACGGCTTAAGAACAGGCCAGTATTAAGTTTTGTACACTTGTTTCCATTGTCGACAGAACTTTAAATAACTGCTGCTGCCTTTCCCTGCACTGTATTCCTACATATTTTATTTTTTCATGCCTGGAATAGGCTGACTTTGGATTTATCAGAAAGAGAAAAACACACACAGGAGGACCTACAACAAATGCTGATGGGAGGTGGCTAGTGACACTAATTTTATGAGAATCCAATTCACTCCTGGGTTTTTTTCTGAACTTTAAAAGAGCTACCAGAAGTGTTTTTGTGACATTTTAGCTCCTCTAAGGCCCTGGTCACATGACCATTTTGGTGCTGAGTTTGCTGCGATTGAGTACCTCCACTCCAAGGCACAGCATTTTGGCACACCAGTGAACCATACCCCCTGAAGCACACTTTAACCGCATCATCCTGTACCACCACTAGGGGTTCAATCAAATTACTCCTCTTAATGATGCACAGTTTTTACTGCAGCAATTGCAGTGAGACCAGTGAAAACTCACAGATTTTCATCCCCCCCCCCGCTTTTCTGCCTCTTCCTGCTGTCCTACTTTAATAATCAATTGCTGGCATTTTGGTAACTGAGCACTTCTACAAACTGCAAATTACCTGGTAGATTAACCAATGGGAAAGGAAGTGAGAGATGAGAGAAAACCAAAGGAGTTATTACAAAGGCGCTCTGGTACTAGGAATACACTGCCATGTTCTCAACCTTTCGCATGAATTGCAGTAATACCAGAAAGCCAACATGCCAGTAATTGACAAGCAAAATACCTGATAGATAGATAGATAGATAGATAGATAGATAGATAGATAGATAGATAGATAGATAGATAGATAGATACACACAGTGGACCTTCGTATAACAAACTGTTTGTATAACATAAAAGTTGTACAACATAAAAAATTCCGGAGATAGGGGAAATTTGTTTATCAGAATCTTCTATGGGGCAAATCTGTACAAAATAAAATGGTCGCGATTAGGGATTACTCTGTTTTCAATGCGTTCCTATGGGAAATTATATATATATATATATATACACACACACACACACACACACACACACACACACACATATATACACACACAGAGAGAGAGTGTGTATATATCTATATCTATATCTATATCTATATCTATCTATCTATCTATCTATATATATATATATATATGAAGATGACGAGTGAGACCTCGTCGAAACGTCGCCAAAACAACCAGATTTCTACATGGGAAGAAACCCAAATCCACCCTAACACACAGATATATATATATGTTTTCGTAGATTTTCTCGGGTATAGGTATGCATGTTAATTACTTAGCAGGTCTCAATCTTCAGGCTGGTGTTCTGGCTTCTTTCTTCTTGAAGCAAAGCGTGGTCTCAGTTGAAGTCCTTCTATAAATACTGCTGGGGGTGTGGTTTGCTTGCTTTGTTGCTGATTGCAGGTTCCTTTGTTCCTTTGTTCTTTTGTGATCTGCTGTGTGGCTGAGGCGATCGTTAAGGGATTAACTGCTGGTGGCTGTTTAGATGGCTGTTTAGATGCTGGTGGGTTAGATGGCTGGTGGGTTCTGGCAGTATCCTGGGCTTTGGTGGAGTGGGGTCCTGTGTCTTGTGAATTCATTTTGGTCTGGCTACGTGTCTGTGGTCTCCCAATGTTTTTTTGGGGTGTGTGAGTGTGCTCCATGTGGTGACTGGAGTGGGGTGCCGCAGTAGATGGTGCAGTCGTGGTTTTGTTATTGGGTGGTGGTTTCGTTTCATCTGTGGGAAGGGTCTGGGTTTGTGTTTGGTGTGGATGGAAGGTGGTGGCATCTTGTGTCCTTTTGGACCTGGTGTCAGTCTTTGTGACATAGTCTCTTGACCAGGGCTAGTTTCAGATGTCAGGCAAGCGGGAGGTGTCATCACGTTTATTCATGTTGTTTGGGTGTTTCTCTATTTCAATGGCTTCCATGATTATTCGACTGTTGAAGTGTTCAGTTTTGGAGATGAGTTTGGTTCTTTCAAAGTCAATTTCATGACCTGTTGTTTTTATGTGCTGGAAGAGAGAGGAAGATTTTTCTTCTTTTTTGACTGCGTTCTTGTGTTCTGCGATGCGTGCACTTATTCTCCTGTTTGTTTGTCCGATGTATGTGGCTGGACAGACTTTGCATGGTATTTCGTAGACTCCTTGGTTTTCTAGCTCAATCTTGTATTTGGGGTTTCTTAAAATGTTGGCTATTTTTTGGTCGGTGCAAAAGGCTGTCTTGATATTGTGTTTGTGGAGAATTTTGCTGATTTTGTCTGTGGTGCCTTTGATGTAAGGGAGGAGGGCGGTGCCGTTGTTCTCTTCTGTTTCTTGGTTCTTGGGGTGTGTCCGGGAGTCATCCCACCAGCGCCCCCAACCTTGCCTGTATCCTGATGAATGCCAGGTCGGTACACAATAAGATCCCTATCATCCATGATATCATTGCGGATGAGAAGCCCGACCTGGCACTCATCACCGAGACCTGGGTGGGCACGGAGGGGGGCTTCTCTCTCCCTGCTGTGTCCGCCTGGGTATCTGGTAGAGGGAGTGGGAAGGTTGGGGGTCAAAGGGGGAGGGGCCGCAATCGTGTACAGGGACTCTCTTCGCGTTAGCAGGGCCTCGACATTGGTCAGCCAGGGGTTAGAAGTCCTTCACCTGCTGGTGGGACAGCGGGACAGATTTGGCATTGTGCTGGGCTACCGAGAAGTACCCTGCACAATCCCTCCCAGAGCTCACAGAGTTCAAAATTGGTTGCGGGTTCAACGTGCATGCGGGGTGGACTCTCCGGTGTAGCTCTGGAGTTCATGGAATCCATGGCTTCCATGGGTCTGTCCCAGCATGTTTTATGCCCCACCCACAGGTCCGGTCACACCCTGGATCTGGTGTTTACCTCCATGTCGGGGATTCGTGTCTGGAGGTGGGGGCATTGCCTCCTCCCTGTGTCATGGACAGACCACCACCTGCTTTCATTCTCCCTTTCCCAAAAGGGGACCACCGGCCCTCAAATATGGACCCCCAACGGTTTGGTGAGCTCTTCGGGGCCTTCCTGATGGTATGACTGGCGCTCCGGTCGAGGATGTGGCTAAATGGTATGAAACAGCTGTCCACACCATAGACCGGATCGCCCCCAAGCGCCTCCTCCGTTGCCGAGCCCGGCCCTCCCCATGGTTTTAGGGCAATGAAGCAGGAGAGGAGGAGGCTAGATATCTAAGTAAGGCTGCAAACCAACGCGATCAGGGAGGCTGCCCCTGAGAATTGCTGAGGCCTCGAACCGCCAGGCGGAGCTCTTCCGGGTGGTTCGGGACCTCACCAATCCTAGTCTGGCCAGGCCTCCTCCTACTGATTTCAGTAGTGAGCAGTTTGCAGCCTTCTTTCGAACTAAAATAGAGGCCATCCGTGCCGGCTTCAACTCTGGTTGCAGTGGCCCCGCCCGCCATCCCCAGTCGCTGGTCCGCCTTCGTCGCCTCAGTTGGATGCGCTTGGGCCTGTTTCCGCTGTCGAGGTCTCCAAGGCTATGGCGCATTGCCGGCCTGCCTCCACCCCTTTCGAAAATTAGAGCTGCCAGAGGGACTATGGCCGAATGGGCTTCCGCCATCGCCATTCAGCGAGGGGTCTTTCCCTCTCGCCTGAAGGATGGTAAAGCCCATTCTGAAGAAATCTGGCCTGGCGGTGGACGATTTAACAAAAGCCAACGTCCCTTTTATTGATCGAGAGGGTGGCGGCGGTCGGCTGCAGTCATACCTGGAGGATCGGCAGTGCCTCGATCCATGCCAAGAAAACAGCTTTGGTCGCCCTGCAAGATGACCTTCTCTGGGCGGCTCTGGTTGACCCTGTTGGTCCTCCTGGATCTGTCAGCGGCCTTTGATACGTCGACCACGGTATCCTGTTGGACCGCTCTCTGAGGTCGGAATCGGAGGCACTGCTCGCAGTTGGCTCCGTTCCTTCCTGGAGGGCCGCCCACAGTACGTGCAGCATGGGGGAGTTATCGCCCCTTGATTCTCCCTTGTGGGGTTCCACAGGGTCGTCTCTGTCCCCCATGCTGTTTAACATCTACGTAAGGCCGTTTTCAGGAGTTTTGGAGTCTGCTGTCATCAGTACGCTGATGACAAGCTCTATCTCTCCTTTACCACCTCTGCAGCTGTGGGGGTCCTCGACGGGTGCCTGGAGGCCGATGGCTTGGACCGGGGCGAACAGGCTTAAGCTCAACCCCGAGAAGACGGAGGTCATGTTCTTCGGGAGCTCGCCGTCGGGTACGGTGGTCCTCTCCCCTGTCTGGGGGAGTTTCCCTGCAGCTCGCGGAGAGGGCGCGGAATCTGGGTGTGTTCCTGGACCCGGCGCTCACCATGGAGTCCCAGGTGGCATCGGTGACCAGGTCCGCCTATTACCATCTCCGTCGGATTGCCCAGATCCGCCCGTATCTGGACGCGAACTCTCTGAGAACAGTGGTCCAAGCGCTGGTGATCTCGAGGCTGGACTACTGTAACGCTCTCTACATGGGGCTGCCCTTGACTCTTCTTCTGCAGCGGGTCCAGAATGCGGCGGCCAGGCTGGTGGCTGGTGTGCGTTGTTATGATCACATCACCCCAGTCCTGGCCCGCTTGCACTGGTTGCCCGTTGCAGCCCGGATTAGATTCAAGGTCTTGGTTTTAGTTTATAAAACCCTCCATGGCTTGGGACCGGACTACCTTCGCTCAGCAGCTACCTTCGGCAGGCGCAGAGTTGCTTCCGGTCGCCACTCCTCGTGAAGCCCGGAAAATGAGAACTCGGACCCGGGCCTTTCAGTGGCGGCCCCCAGCCTCTGGAATTCCATCCCCAGTGAAGTGCGCTCTGCAGAGTCCCTGCTGGCCTTCCGGAAGGCTTTAAAGACCTTCCTCTTCCAGGAGGCCTTTGGCGATTTTTAATTTAGTTTTTTTTTTTTTTTTGAATTTAGTTTGTTGTTGTTGTTTTTCTCCGCCATCATCCTCTGCCTTTTTTTTCTTTTTCTCTTTTCTTTCCCTAGTTACTGAGGTGCTATAAGGTTTTAACGTTTATTGTTTGCTGTTATATTGTTGTGTTTATGTAATTGTTATAACTTTTGGTATGTAAAATATTTAGAGTTCGCGATGAAGATAAGCGGGGTATAAATGCAAAAATAAAAATATATATATATATATATATATATATATATATATATATATATATATATATATATATATATATATATATATATATATATATATATATATATATATTGTTTTCGTAGATTTTCACGGGTATAGGTATGCATGTTAGGGTGGATAGAAATCTGGTTGTTCTGGACGTTTGACGAGGTCTCACTCGTCATCTTCAGGCTGGTGTTCTGGCTTCTTTCTTCTTGAAGCAAAGTGTGGTCTCAGTTGAAGTCCTTCTATAAATACTGCTGGGGGTGTGTGGTTTGCTTGCTCTGTTGCTGATTGCAGGTTGCTTTGTTCCTTTGTTCTTTTGTGATCTGCTGTGTGGCTGAGGCGATCGTTAAGGGATTAACTGCTGATGGCTGTTTAGATGGCTGTTTACATGCTGGTGGGTTAGATGGCTGGTAGGTTCTGGCAGTATCCTGGGCTTTGGTGGAGTGGGGTCCTGTGTCTTGTGAATTCATTTTGGTCTGGCTACGTGTCTGTGGTCTCCCAATGTTTTTTTGGGGTGTATATATATATATGCATGTTAGGGTGGATTCGGGTTTCTTCCCGTGTAGAAATCTTAAACGAGGTCTGTCATCTTCACATGACGAGTGAGACCTCCGAAAGCAACCAGATTTCTACACGGGAAGAAATTAATCCACCCTAACATGCATACCTATACCCGTGAAAATCTACGAAAATATATATATATATATATATATATATATATATATATATATATATATATATATATATATATATATATATATATATATATATATATATATATATATATATATATATATATATATATATATATATGAGAGAGAGAGAGAGAGATACAGAGAGAGAGAGAGAGAGAGAGAGAGAAGCAGACCAAAAAAAATGTGCATTTGCAAGATGGGCTGCACAGAAACAAGTATAATACACCCCTGCCGTCAGGGGATTAACTGCACACCAAACGTCACATGATTGCACACGATTTTAGTACGCATCAAAATATGATGTGCAGTTAATAGCCGTGTGATCGAGGCCTGAGTTCATACGAAAACCCTGGATAGATTCACTATCTCTATGCTATTAAGAACTTCCATCTCTCTCTCTCTCTCTCTCTCTCTCTCTCTCTCTCTCTCTCTCTCTCTGTGTGTGTGTGTGTGTGTGTGTGTGTGTGTGTTTAGTGTGCTAGTTTCACAGCATCTCCCCGTGATTCGCTCTTGGACAGACAAACTATTGAAGCTTACAGTAGGGATGGAATATGGAGAAAAAGTGAGTTGAATTACAGTGTTCCTGGAAGCTATTTTCCTGCTGCCCTTACAAGCATGCTTAATAACAACATGAGATAGAACCTTTGTGGTGATGGTTCCCAGATCTCCCATCAGTGTAAGGCCATGCTAGCCCCTCCCCTGCTATCTTTATTTCTGTGGTTAGGATACTGATAAGCAATTGGATGAAAAAGAAGAGGTTTTAATTAAAGTTTTTTAATAAATAGTTTTTAGTCAGTAGTCCCATGAAATCTAATTGGCTCTGTCCTCCTCCTCCTCCTCCTCCTCCTCCTCCTCCGTCCTCCTCCTCCTCCTCCTCCTCCTCCATCATCAAGTTAATTCTGACTTGTGGCAACCCTTTTCACTGTCACCCACCCCCGGTTGAGGTTAATCAGAAATAGTTTACCATTCCCTTCTTCTGGGAATGCCCTGGATCTGTGAAGCTTTCTTTCTGGTATAGTCCTTTCCAACCTGGGAATTTTGCGATGGGATTTAAATTTGCAAGGATACTTTTTTAAAAAAGGTTTCACATTGCAAAAGAATTAAATCAGCTCCCTGCCATTTCTCTGATGCTTGCTATCTTTTTCAATATATCTTTTTTTTAAAAAAATGGTGGGAGGATAGATACACTCTTGCTTAACCCTGATTTCATTCAAACCTCAGGTTCCTTGACGGATTCCCAAGAGCAGCTTTTAAGTTTGCAATGAGAATCTACAACTTGACCTACTGAAACAGTAAGATGTTTGTCTTTTATCATTTTTCAAAAGATCTGTATATCACTTCCACTACCTTCTTTTTGCCCTTTTCTCTTACAGAAGGAAAAAAGCAGATGAGAAATGAAGCAAACAACATTGAAGGACAGAGATGTGTTAAGAGCCCACTTTCCACTGTCACCATTATACTATTTCAGTTGGTTGCTTTTGGATTCCTTTGGCCCATCTTAGCGATAGCCCTAGTGCTATGGAAGAAGCAATGTCCTCTTTGGTGGTTGATATCATTCCCCACTTCCTTACACACTTCATTTTAGACAGGCTTTCCCTGATCTCTGACAATTATCCCACTGATCCTGGCCTTGAGATTCTATCCTGCCTCTCTTGTCTTCCTATATTATCTTAGATTTTTGGTCACCATTTTGTTCTTTATGATTGTATTATGGTTACTGATGATTTTTGATTATTTATGATTATTGTTGGTTTTATTTAATTAATGTGTTCTGTACATGTGTGGCTATGTTATTTATATTCCCAGTTTGTAAACAGCCCAGAGTGACCTTTGATCACATAGGTGGTATATAAATAAATAAATAAATAAATAAATAAATAAATAAATAAATAAATAAATAAATAAAATTTCTGACTACTTGCTCTGTGACTCTTGACACAATTCATCTTCCTGTTACATAGAGGATTACTTCATCCCCCTGATGTTTTTTCTTAAAGAGTTCCTGTCCTGCAAAACACGATGTCCCCTGCAGCTTCCAAATATGTAGGGATATGAAGATGTTATGTTGGAACCCGTCGTGAAGGGCCATTTTGTGGATGTACAAAGGAGGCATTATCTTATAGCTCCACCAGAATTCTTATCCTATCCAAGATCCATAATGGGTGTCCATATTTATTGCCCTTCCCTCACAGAAATTATTTCATCTTTCAGTATGCAATTTGCTTAATGTACTTTTATGCACTTTTTGTCTTATTGCATGTGGTGTTGCACATCACCTAAATCATCTTTGTGTGCTTTTTCAAAAAGATGTGCTTTTATTGCCATACATTTATTTTAGTATAATGAAAATGGAAAGGGGAGGGGCAGGGAGAGGTATCTTACTAAATGGTTTCTTATCAATATTAAACAAAAAAGGAATGTCCATGGTTTATTAATAATATTATTATACATTATTATTAGAGCATTTCTAGATCACTATCATGTACATAATTTAATGCTGAAAATACCATGTCCATTTGTGAGCCCCTTTCCTCCCTCAAAAGTCTTGGATCACTTTATTATTCATTTTCTTTACATTTGCTTTAATCGGAAATAGTCATACTATTTTGAATTGTGTGACTCTTTGAGATCAGTCAATTAGCATTTTAAATGTCACTGTCTTTCATGTGGCTGAGCTGATTTGTACTTTAATTTGGCTATTTGAAATCATTTGTTTAGCCTTTATTCTATCTCATTTTTCTGTAGTCATTTTAGGTTGCAGTCCCATACATGCATACTGTACTTGGAAATAAGTCCTTCTGAACACAACAACCTAAATCAAACTGCAACACCTGGCTAGAGTAGCTCGCCAAATCAATGAGATTTATGTAACTCTTGCCATTCAACAATTGATTGGATGGATTTAGGTCAATGAGTTTAAATTCAGAATAAACACAGAAAAACATGGTGCTACACTCGCATCTATAAGAAAACTGGAACTCTTGTGTGCATGTGTTCCAATTATCTCATTTTCCCCCTTTTCTACTGAAGGATCTGCCCATATCTCTAGGACAGATAATCATACATCAAAAGAATGTGCCTCTAAAGAACCACTTACCTGTTTTGACAGAAAATTATGCACCTTGTACTGGTTTATCCCAATAATTATACTCACTGTATCCTTTACATTTGATGCATGTGCATTTTGCTGGCCCCGTTGCAAATATCCTAGTTGCCGCCTGAGCCCCAGGCATTACACCTAGCCTTTTGCAAAGCAGGACTCCTGATTCAGTTCCCCCTGGCTCTATCTAGACTTGTGGTTCTCAACTGGTGAGTCCCCAGATGTTTCTGAATTGCAACTCCCAGAAACCCCTTCCAGCACAGCAAGTGGCAGAGGCTTCTGGGAGTTGCAGTCCAGGAACATTTGGCGACCCACAGGTTGAGAACAATTGATCTAGATAATGTAGGTCATTCTCTCTTTTCTACACTCTTCAGGGCAGTATTGGTGGGGGGACCCTAGTCAACTCCAGGCCAATGGCTTGTAATATTTCTTCATGCACAGAATATGGTCTTTTCTTTTTATCAGGCCTGATTTGTTGCTATAGCAAGACCTTTAGGAAATGGCCTTCTAACTTCCCCAGGACAGCTGGATGGAGACCATCCCAATGCTCACCTTCCATGCCATTCCAATATTGCATCCATACTTCTCATGTTGACTTTGCCCTCCAAACAATGTCACCACAAAGGAAACCAAGGTAAGTACAGATGTGCTGTTTGCCACATCTTCGAACTGTGGGGTGGGGGAAAGAAAGGAAAAGTGAACTTCTCCTTATGCTCTTTACAGTGGCAAAGGGCATGTTTACTTAGAAAATATAAGATGAAAGAGGATAACAATTGTTGGCTAATTCCACCCTACCAACTGTCTCAGACTGTGTTTTATTTGCCTTGCAAAACATGACAATGGTATGTTCTTTTTTATTATTATTTATATTAATTGTTCATGTGACAGAGATGAATTGTGGATATTTTGTGCATATTGCACATCACACCAACTTAATGGATAAATTCTGCAAAGCACATTTCATGGGGAATGGCATCACAGTCAGGAAAACAGCAAGGAGGGTCAGCAAAGGGTCTCATTAGGGAATTCAAAACTATGTCCTAGTGTGTCTGTGGGCACCTCTTGGTAAGTCCTCCAGGGGAAAAGAAAGAGGGTCTCACTTTTCACTCACAGTCCTTCCCACAGACCTCCTTCTTTCAATAGATCTATGCAGTTACTACTAATTATAGGGGGGATAGTATAAGAAGGCAGGGCTTAATAACCATTTATTGTGCCAATTCAGAGGTCTAGAGAAATATCAATTAGAGATGGGCACGAAACAGAAAAATGCTGTTTTGTTTTGTTTTTTGTTTCATTTTTTTTTCAATTTCATTTCATTTAGTTTGAAATGATCGAAAATGTTTTGTTTCATTTTTAAATTATTTTGCTCTTCATGGCAAGTGGCACCAGAGAGCTCTGCCACCGCTACTTGTTGCAAAGACTTTTCAAAAATCCTGCCACTTCACCCCCCAATCAAGCGTGTTGGGGGGAAAGCACGGGTCCTTTAAAATGTCTTTCGCCACCAAGGCAAGTGCTTGCCTCAGTGCTAAAGACATTTTAAAAACCCACACCTTTTCCCCCAATGCACCTGATGGGGGGGAGGCACACAGTTTTTAAAATGTCTTTGAACCATTGAGGTAGCCTTGGTGACTCAAAGACATTTTAAATGTCCCACACCTTTTCACCCCAACACGCCCGATGGGGGGAGGTGAGCCGCAGGGTTTTTAAAATGTCTTTGAGCCACTGAGTTCATCAAATTTTTGACCTTAAATCAGGGCTTCACAGCAGATGACCCGTCAGGTTTTTTTTTCCTGTTCTTTTTGAGGTAAGCTCAGAGGTCCTCATTTCTGGCAGATCATGTGTGTGGGGTGGAGGTGGGGTTAGGGATAGGGAATAATGGCTTCATTTTGAAAGAGCTGACAGTAAGAGCTTTTGAGGCCTGAACTACATACAGAGAAGTTGAGATGCACAGTAAATCCTTCCTTGGCTCATTCTCACGCATGAGAACAAGCAAAAGTGCTTGTTGTCTCATTCTCTCACTGTAGACAAGAATATTTAAGTGTGCGTAGTGAGACCTTGAAAGGCTATCTTGACACGTTAAGACTACCTATTTCATCCAAGATTAAGAAATCCAGAGAGAATTCTTCGCAGCCCTACACACAAGCTAGGGTAACACTGTCCTCATACACCAGTACCAGCAAACAGGAAATAAGTGTTTATCTTGGTGTTAAAAGTCACATCTTGGTCTATGTTCCCATGGCTTATAAAAGACAATTGTTGAGTATCAAGGCACCTAGTGCATATTGCTCTTTCTCATAGTAACAATATGCATCTATTATAGGATGTCAACCATATTGGTGATCCCATCAGACCTCAATTGTCTGTCTGAGATTATAAAAGTGGAAGTAGTATTCTCCCAAGGAGTGTTTAGTAGACAAAGTTTGGACTCTAAAGCTATTCACATCTCACCATTTGATATCATAATGCCAGAGTGTTCCCAAACCGAGTAAGCAATTAAAATGTATCTCACTTGTTCCCGCTCCACCTATTTCCATCTCTGCAATTCTAATCTTTGCTCATTTTCTGTAATTATCCATACTGACTTCCCTCCTCTCGGGACCGAAACCCAGATTCCATTAACTTGGTAGAATGGATACAGGGAAGAGGAAAAAGCTTACATGCGCTCTTTCTGCTCCTGGCAGATGGAATCCCTCAATGAAATATTGATTTAAGTGGTGTCAAAGATGAGAAAGTATACAAGAGTAGAGCACTACACATAATTAAGGCAATGTATTACATATGTATCTGCTGGCCAGATATTCCAATGAACTTGGTATGTACAGTAGTTGTAGAACAATAACTTTGGGAGTCTAATACTCAAATGTGTTTCTCAACAGATGAGGCAGCTTGTGTACCCTTTAGCAAATTGCACCAGGACATCCCCAACAGCAAACCAATGCTGAGTATTCAATGCCTGAAAGCCTTAATGACACTAAAGGGGGCCCATTGAATTAGGGGGGATTTGGTGAGTCAACTCCTCTGTAAGGTCCTTTATTCCAATTAGCCTATTCTGCTTGTTCAGTTACTATGAGTAAGTCACAACTGGAACTACTCCAGTGAAAGGAACTACTCTAGTCCATCTGACTATGCTATGCAAGAGGAGTTCAGCCTGCATCCAGAAAGCCCTGGAAAGAGTCACTGTAAATGAGAACTGACTTAAAGACAGGTCTTAATATAATAGAATCATCAAGAAAATGCATAGATTAGTGAAAGTTACCATCAATGCATTAAATGGGTGCCTTTTATCTATTTTGGTTAATTGCACAGCTGTGCCTCTCTCTGAACAGAAAGTGCTAAAAACAGGAATGCATGCTTTAGTTAGTAGATTGCTATAACACACACTCTGCTGTATTCCATTGAAAACAGATTGGAAGTTCAGCAGGTCCTAGCACAATAACAGAACATATTATTTACAAGACCAAAACAAGATAAATAACTATACTGAGTTATACGTCAATATTACTGTAAGCGACTGTTACATCAACCTGTGCCTTAAATGTTCCATGAACTCTTTCACAGCTCCCCTCTTTCAAGAGTTATCAACCTTCCTTAAATACCATTCTGTTGACAACAACACCCAACCTCTCAACCAAGACCACATTCAAGATGAATTATCCCTAGGTCTCATCATCTTTTAACACCTCCTCACAGCACTTCATATGGATACCATGGTTCTGCATCACAGAAAGCTCTCCTGGGAATTTACGGTAATTGTATGGAAGGAAACTAGAGGAGGGTATGGCTTCTGAGAGCCACAGAGTTGATCATACAGTGAAAGACCAGACATGCAAAGAGACTCACCAAGGAAGGGAAGCAGAAGGATCTTCATTGTCCACCCAATAATCTTCAAACTTTTTTCTCTTTTGAAAGTATTTCTGAAGGGAATCACTTTTCTATCAAATTGAATGAGAAGGTCAAAAAAAAATAAGAGGAAAATAATTTTAATTTTTATTTTATTCCCATATTTATCATAGTTCCATGAATATGGAGTGGAAGCACTCTTGGGACTTCTTAACAGCTTTGTAAGATTGGCTAAACCAAAGAATTGCCCAAAGTGAATCTGGAGTCTACATGGCTGCAGTGCAAAAGGACTTCAGTCTGGTCTTCTATTTCATTGTACTGGACATTCTATCTCTTCACTCTTTCATCTACTGTGCTCCTTTGCAGCCTCTAGTTACACCCAGTTGTGCACCCAATACAGTGGACCCTTGTGTAAAAATTGGTTTGTATAACATAAAATCTGTACAACATACAAAATTCTGGAGATAGGGGAAATTTGCTTAGCAGAATCGCCTATGGGGTGAATCTATACAACATAAAAATGGTCGCAATTAGGGACTACTCTGTTTTTAATGCATTCCTATGGGAAATTTGTATAAATTTGTATAAATTTGTATAAAGGAAAATTTGCTTAACAGAAATTCATTTGGAACGAATTGATTCCTTTATACAAGGTACCACTGTAATTCAGTGACTAGGTAGCCAGAAAGGAAAACTCTGATTGTTCTTCCATGCACTGTTTTCCCTCTTATGCTTTTGACTGATTTTATGAAGTTTCTTGAAAACACATTTATTAAGGGTATCAATTATAGGTGTGTATTAACTTGCAAGAATTCCTAGGATATATTTCTTATAATTACTTCTTTCACCCGTTCATCCTCTGCTTGTTTGTTCAGCATGAGTTATTTTGGTCAAGAAGGCTCCTATCAATCACCACACCAACAGGATGCTGTATCCCTCCACAATTAGAGCTTGGTCAGATGCTTCCCCTTTGCAATTTCCTCTAGAGAGAGCCTGCCAGTTTTCAGTTTAATTCCAAGACTTTTATGAAAGATCACTTTAATTATAAGACTCTTGGCATAGCATTTATGTTGTCATTCAGTATGACTGACACATATTACCAAGATGTCATCAATGCCAAAATGTATTTTCAGACATACATTTAATTAACTATTTACTTCTTGTAACACCAAAATGTGAAATATACGTAGCAGAGAGTCATTTGGGAAGTGAAACTATCTGAGACTTTGCGGATGAAGGTGATTGTCATTTCCATTATATCAATACCAAATTTGTTCTTACCAGAAAGCTGGAATAATCTGCTGAAACATCTATTCCAGATTTCAATTCTCCTTTCATCATTTAACGTATTTCACGTTTGTGAATGTTCTTCCTACATGAGTGTTCCTCTTCTTCAGCTCTCCATCTGGGCAGAGTTTGTCAGACCTGTTTCTTGTCAAAGCTATGGAAACATAGCTGAACTGTAACCAGAGATGAAAATCTTCCAGTATTTTTGCTGTTGTTGCATTTTTAAAAAATCCTGCCAGCATCCATATCAAACCCAAGTTCTGTATTGGTTTGCAAGGTCTTTATTTTCTTCCGTCATCAAAATCCCTCCATTTTTGTTATGTATTTTCTTCTAAAGAATACATTTCCCCACTGTTTGAAGCAGAGTTTTTAAAATATAATAATAATAATAATAATAATAATAATAATAATAATAATAATAATAATAATAATAATAATAATAATAATAATAATAATAATAATAATAATAATAATAAACTTTATTTTTATGCTGCCTTTCTCCCCAAAGGGACCCAAAATATAAAGAGTTGAGCTGCATGGCCCTCACAAACAAAATTGCAAAAATAGGTTACAGGCTATACCTTCATAGGCCACTATTATAAATAAAAAAAGAAATATTGCAAGCCTTCGAGTGCAGTACATCACCCTTCTTCAAAGCAGGTCCCAGAAGTCCATACATGGTGAGAGATGTGCTTCACCAGGAGGTTACTTTTAAAGTCCTTAGTTAGATGGTGTTCTTAAAATCCATGGCTAGATGTTGTAGCCAGGGCAGGAGTCTTGTTAGAGGCAAGAAAGGCAGTTGTAAGAAGCTGTTTCTTAAGTCACACCCCCGTTCTTTAAACAAAGAAATATGGGTCATATACCACACCCCTCACCCTTACGCAGCTCCATTTGGTACTACAAGACACAAAAATCCCTTTTGGCCTGGCGGGGGGCGGGTTGATACAAAGGGCCCATGTACTTCATTCTGGATTTGGTGTAAAAAATTTTTTTGTAAGTCCACTAGGTTTGCCAATTGGAACCAGATTGAATTAAAGTTATATTACCTAGTGGAAGCAGTCTTGCCCTTTAATGTTGAGAGTTCTTGTGCCTCATTCCAGATCTCTGGGGAATGCCATCTCTTTCTTGGTATCTTCACAATTTGATCAAGGCAAAAAGGAGTTGCGCCACATGGCCATCACAAACACAATTGCAAAAATAGGTTACAGGCGATACCTTCATAGGCCACTGTTAAAAATAAAAAGGAACATTGCAAGCTTTCGAGTGCAGTACATCACCCTTCTTCAAAGCAGGTCCCAGAAGTTCATACATGGTGAGAGATGTGCTTCACCAGGAGGTTACTTTTAAAGTCCTTAGTTAGATGGTGTTCTTAAAATCCATGGCTAGATGTTTTTAAATTGAGGCGCACAGAACTGGACACAGTAGTCCAGGTGGGGTCTGACCAGAGCATAATAGAGTGGTACTATCCCTTCCATTGATCTAGTTGAGTCATGGCAACTGGACTTCTTTTCTTGTGAAGGTGTACGGACATAATGCATATGTGTGTGGTATGCCAGTTGCACGGTGGCTCAGAGGAAATCACTCCAGAGGGTTATCAATATGGCACAGAAGATCATTGGATGCCCACTCCTCACATTGGAGGAATTACACATCTCCCGCTGTCTTAAGAAAGCTCAGAATATTGTAGGAGATATTTCTCATCCTGGACACTCTCTGTTTGTACCATTACCATCAGGCAGAAGGTATAGATCTATTAGAACAAGGACAGAAAGATTCAGAAATAGTTTTTACCCAATAGCAGTAACCATGCTAAATTCTGTTAAAAATAAACTTGACGGGTAATATTAGTGTTGAATGTCTTATACATATATTGTATGGGGGATTGTGTATGGCTGGTTTTTTTTTTTTTTAATTGTAGTTTTTATGGATTGAGTATGAATGTTGTCAGGTGAAAGAGTGTAGGGCTGTGTGTGAATGTTTGATTTTTATGTCAGTTTTAAATGATTGTAAGTGATGTTTGGCGTGTGAATGTTGGAGTATGTGTATAGATGGTTTGTTCTTCAATTGTAGATTTTACGTCTTGGATTTTTATGCTGGGTTGTGTGAATGACTGACTGGATGGCACTTTTAATCTTGTATTTATACAATGACAATAAATTGCATTCCATTCTCAGATTACTGGGGAAATTTTGCTTTATCTTGGTTGTCCCAGTACTTTATCTTGTTTGAGACAAAAAGGTAGTGGGGGACTGAGAAGATAGGAAGACCTAACATGAGAGATGTTTTCTCAATGAAAGAAGACAGTATAGTGAGGGGGCTAAGCAGATCTTGTGTGGGAGATCCTTCTATAGAGATGGTGCAACTCTTAGGAAGGCACTGTTTCTGATTATTTTTTTCTTCTGTACTTCTCTCAGAGTTAGGGCTCCCAGAGAACCTGCCTGAGAGGAACAAATATTATGGGCCAATCTTGGTGAAAGCAGGTGTTCTGCCAGGTAATAACATCTCGAACAATCTGAGAAAGCAAAACTGCCTATACCGATAAATGTCCCTCCCTTTGCACTACAGCTCAAAAGAAATGCATCATTAATTTAGTGACCTCAGTCAGCCATGTGATTGAGAGCTCAGTGACTAGTTGTGTAGAAGAGGTCTGAACTTCATTAAGAGAGTACCCTGGTTTGGCATTGCCTCATCCTTGCTCTATCAATGCTTTCTATTTATATCCTGTTACTTTTGATTGCTGGAATCTTCTTTTTTACTTTTTTTTTAACTCCAAAAATGTTGGATTTAAAATGAAGGATCTGTAAGAGTGCCTCAGGAGTTCTTTCAGCTCTTCACGTTGTTCCACAAAACACACAAATATTGCTGATTTGGTCCATATTTGCATGCTTCTCATGGAGCAGCCCACCATGTTCTCGCCTCTTTTTTTCCCTGACCAATTCTTCATTTTCCACACCTTTTTGGTGAGGAAAGGTTCCTTTGCACTCTGGGTATGTTGAATTCGAGCAGTTCAAATCAAGCAGCATTTAAATGCAGTCCACTTTTGCAAATCATGCCACCATTAGCAAATTGAATGTCTAAGGTGGTTACTTCACGTCCTTCCTCGAGCCGAGGTGAACTTGCCTCCATGTTGAAATCGGTTTTCAACATGGATCGAGGAGTGGATTGAAAAGATTCCCGAGCTCCAGGACGGGAATCTCTCATCCCGCTTGGAGCGCAGTTCAGGGGGCGTGGTCCGGATGAACTCGGATTGACCCCACAAGGACGTGAGGTTCCGTTCCTTTAAACTCGGATTGACCCCACAAGGACGTGAGGTTCCGTTCCTTTGAACTTGGATTGACCCCACAAGGACGTGAGGTTACGTTCCTTCAAACCGGTCTCCAGCGGGGCTGCGAACTGCAGTAAGAGGGACGTGAAATATCAACCTTAAGACAGAAAGAACTTGAGGTGTAAGAAAAGTTGAATGTGCAAAGTATTAAAAATGACAGATATTTTTCCAGTCCCTAGTGTTAGTCTGAAAGCAGCCTCTCCATAAAGCAGCCTACTATGAGGAAATCCCCCTGCCCCCAATAATAGCTAAGGTAGAAACTAAGGAGACACATGTAAACACTGAGTAGCAAATGAAAAGCACTGGCTTAGGGTGGATATTAAAGCTCTAAAAACAAGTGTTTCCTGTTCTGTTGATATTGGAAGTCTCAGGCCCCAAAGGCAAGAACAGCAGCTCTCCTAGACATAATTGAGTTTTTAAAGGTTTCCCTAAAGTTCAGTGTGGATTTAAGATTAAGAATTTCAAGCCTCTGTGCCTATAAATAAAATATGTTCTTTAATGTTCAAAGCAAGCATATTTTTTTCTTGTCAGCATGGGGGAAAAAGATCATCGTTCGAAGAAAATGAAACACGACTGATAAGTTCAAACTAGTTTCCATCCATGTTATGCTGTTTTATCATAAGTCAAAGCCATTATTATAGTTCCTTGGCTTCTTGCTTTTATTTGAGGTTATCTAGCAGAGATGAAGCTGTTTCAATTAGAAACTCTGTTTTGGAATGAGCTTCGGTTTCCTTTCAATTGTGACTTCCCCGCTTTGCTAGCCAAAGCAATATAATTAGATAATTGTTCTGTTGTTGTTTTTTTAAACACAGACAACAACCTAACATGATTGCAAATAAAGTATAAAATTTAAAATAAAATAAACCATCTACTCAGCATGTTAAAATGAACAAAAGGTATATAAAGGAAATAACATTGAGGAAGCAATCAGCTCTTGCTGACAGTCAAACTCTGGATAAACCCTATGTATTATCATAGTAACATATATCTCTTTGACTTTAAAACTGAGTGAAAATCCATGGCTTAAACTAGTTGTGTTTAACTTTTATCTGCCAGGATTAAGACAAGTAAACACAGAATCCATGGAGTGACTTGTGGGGTGTTTGCTGACCCACAGTAATAGAGAGGTAGAAAGGGTTAAGGTTCTGCATACTTTTCAAGCATTTCCTGAGCCTACTGAGATTTCCAATATCTTACTTGAGTTCAGCCAGCCTCCTGCCAATCCAAGTGTGTCACTTCTGTTTCCCATCACTATCATTTGCTGATAATTGCCATGGAACAGTTTTTGTCCCAGTACTTTATATTGGTTGAGATAAAAAGGTACCTCAATAGCAAAATGCAAGAGATTTTCTGGGACAAATTGCCTCCAATACATTTTTATCTCTTTTTAAAATCCCACTTCCAAGGCATTACATGGACATTACAACTCTTCTGTTACTACATCATCACAGTGTTTGTCTTTAGGTCTAACTAGGTGTGGCTTCTTCAACAAAATATGGCATGAGTGGGAGTAAAATACCCTTGCATGATTGTTAAATGACATGAAATTGTATTCTACAGCAAGGAAATCATCCAGGTGTATTTTGGGTTCAGGTCCCATCAGTCCTTTTCAACCTAGCCAAAGAAGAGGGATGATGAAAAGGTACTTCTTCAACATCTACTGTAGAAATCTCCAAAATATTCAAAACTAAAGAGGGGACGTACTGCACAGATGTCCCTAGTTGGCTCCAGGGTGAAAAGTCACCACCACCACCACCACTGTCATTTCTGCCTTGCCAGTTCTGAGGCCAGCAGGGGACATCTGTGTGTATGTCCCTGCCTACCAGTCAGCCAGGGAGCTGGCAAATTAAAAAGAAAAAAGAGCAAACAAACCCCTGCTTCCATTTTGCCCTGTCAGAGGATGGAGTGGCATGGTAGACAAGGTAGCGATTGGGCAAGAATGGTGAGTGGTGATACATACTCAAGATACTCGGCCATGTCTCTAAGCAAGCACATCCAGTAAGAGAAGGAGCAGACTGAGCAGCTGCTCAAATTCAGAAGCAACCAGCAAAAGAACCACACTGTTCTGAAGATCGTCATGGAGCCAAATATGAGGAACAACAACTTATGATGCCAATGGAGATCCTGCCCACATTGATTTGGTTACTGGAGATGTTCAGCTTTATTTTCTTCATCCCGAATGCCTGTTCTTGCACAACATAAAAACCTACAACTATTTGCTTTCATGTCACTAAAATGTTGTCCCTTCTCCAGTAGTTGATGCTGTTCTGCCATGTTAAGCAAGAAAAAGAAATGATACAGTCTTTGGGATTTCTAAATTAAGTTTCCCACCTCTTTTATTTTTTTATTTTTTTTATTTTGTGGTAGGCTCATCTTTAACAGCTAGTTGACATGCAAATTTTGGATGAGTGTCTCCATTTTGAGAATGGAGTCTGCCATTCTGGGTTGTCTCACAGAGTGATCTGGGAAAATGACACTGTGGGAGGATGTTTAAAACTATCTAACCATGCGTTCTAGATTTAATCCCAATTAGGGTCATAGCCAACCCCTTTAAATGAGTGGTGGAAAGTCTGATTCATTGGCCAAATGTAACCTCCCCGAGATATGTATATGTGACCCGTGCTGTGCAGCAGAAATATATTCAGAGAAGTGGCATGGAAAATCCTTTGTGGCTGTGTTTAAAACAGTGTCATTCAAGTGCTACTGTCCATAACATGGGAATGCAGCTTCTGCCGTAATTTGTTGCTTTTAAACCAGAGTTTGTGTGTTTGCTTTCTTTCAGATAATTTTTTCTGCTTTTGAAACATAAATGTATGGATATTACTGTGGGGAAATAATATCTGTTTTCACTTGATATCATGGTGACAGAAAATATAATTTAAAAACCACCATAAAAATGCAAAAGACAAATAGTTAACAGCATCACAATTAGAGATGGGCACAGAACGAACATTTTTTCGTTTCCATTATTCATTAGTTGTTCCGTTACATAATGAAACGACAAATGAAAATTGTGATGAAAATGCAACGAAACAAACAGAACCATGAAAATTGTGGTCGGTATGTTTCATTTCTGTTAATGGTGTTGCACAATGAAATGAGCTGTTTTAAATGTTAAAAAATGCCCTGGACATCCGTAAAAACACAGCAATAATGTGATAATTTTTTGAAATTATTACCTACCAGGGGGTTGGGGTCCTTAAAATGTTTGTTTTTGTCTTCTCCCATTGCAATGTATTTTTCTTTTCCCTTTAAAATGGATGTCGCCACCAGCCACAAAATGGAGGCAAGTCATGTGATGGGATCATGTTCAACCAATAGCATGCCCAGATTGCAGACAGAGCGGGCAGGTCTGGCAGCCACAGAGGGCATAAAAAGTGCTGGCAGCCCCCGTCCTCCTTGCAGTCTCTGGTGGGAGTTAGGGTGGGATTGCTGTCTCTGTGACTCTAGCTTCAGTCCTACAGCCTCCCTCCGTGTGTGCTGCATACCTCTCAGTGAGTACCCTCCCTTGCCCCACAGTGCAGTCACTCTGTGTCTGCCTTGCACCCTGGGCAACGCCCGCCGCTGCCTTTGCAGCCTCCCTGCTTATATAGTCTATACTGTGTCTTTGCCAGCATCCATTTTTTTTAGTGTTTTCCCTCTGCTCTGGGGCATTGGGGGATGCCTGCGCACGGAAATGCTTTAAAAATCATGCAAAAAGTGGGTAGAAACAACAAATGAAAAAATGAAAAACGGTAAAGAAATTTTTCCAAAAATTCATGACAAATGAAAATGAACCGAAACAGACCTCTCAATGACAAACGAAAAACTGAAACGCCATTTTTTGTTTCGTGCCCATCTCTGATCACAATATCTCAGATTCACCTTACAAAGCTGACCAACTTCTCCCAAGCTGGATCTCTGACTCAACCATACTATCTCAAGAAAGAGGGGAAATTAGCATTTGACCTCAAAGATCTCTTTCTTAAATTGCCTGGTCCTGCATAATAGAAGTACAGTTGACCCTCTATAACAAACAGTTTGTATAACATAAAATATGTACAGCATAAAAAATTCCAGAAATAGGGGAAATTTGCTTAACATAATTGCCTATTACATATAAATGGGATTACTCTGTTTTCAATGCATTCCTCTGGGAAATTTGTATAAAGGAAAATTTGCTTAACAGAATTTCATTTGGAATGAATTAATTACTTTATACAAGATACCAATGTAGTAGCATAGCTGAACCATAGCCAGAGAACCACTAACTGCTACAAATAGTATCAATATTATTGCTGCACAAGCATGCAGCCATGGATGTTGCGTGCACAATTCAGAATTTCATTAGCCAGCTCAAAAAATAGAGGCACTCCAAAAAAAACTTATAAGTATGAAGCTGGACCTCAGATCAACACTGAATCTGGAGCAGATATAGCCCACCATCCTCCTATTACTCTGCTTCAAATTTGGGAATGCCTGGATGAACAGTTTTCAAGTTGTACATTTTTAAATAGTAAAATGATTTTACTCCCATCAGGAAGCCAGTGATCTGTGGCATCAGATTCAAATATATTTTTAAAAACCATGTTTATCTTTATAGACAATAGTCAGTCCAAACTCTCATTTATTTATTTTTAATTTGGAAGGAATCCAGGCATTCAGAATTCAGAGAGCCAGGAAACAACCCAATATTGCTGCACAATCACATGAAACAAGAATCCCTTTCCTGGGATTTTCCCTTGTGTAGTGTCGTTTTGTGAATGGTAGTGAGCCCAGGAATGTATTATGGAGACCATCCTGATTGCCATTGGTGTTGTAAAGGATAGGAACCCAGATTTACCTGAGCCATGTATTGTGGCCAGGGTAGCAGTCTGGTATCTCCTCAACTCTCCTCTGGTGTCCCCAACATCGCTGTGCCATATAGTATGGTGTGGGGTGCCCCAAAAACCAGATGCACAGCCACTACATGGGAGACTGGGGGCCAGTAGTCCTGAACTGTGACATTTTCATTCTCATCTGCTAATCCAACATATAAATGGGAGGGATGCTGGACGAGACCTGAATTGGGGCTTGGAAGTGCTTCTCATGATCATCCACCATGTTCTATGGTTTCAAAAGGAGTGTTTTTCTCCTGAAAGGGTTGTCACAGATTGGGTTGTGGACTGCTGCTGCTAAAGGACCCAGGAGCCTCATCGTGCACATGGATGACAGTAAATCACAAAGTGGCATACACCCATGTAGCCTCTAAGAGTCTGCCATTCTGGGTTGTCTCACAGAGTGGTCTGGAAAAAGCATGGTTAACACTGGGAGACATCTGGGTTTCCTGATGAACTGTATCCAGCCCAATGCTAGGCCAAGTGAACTGCAGCTGTAATCAGTAAAGTTGTGGCCTGTTTCCCTTCCAGGCAAGTGTGTGACGTGTTTCTTCCCAAGATTGGACTTGCTCAGCAATACTCTAACAACATTCATGCTGCCCTTTGCTATGGAAAGCTGGTCATCCTTTTTTTCCCTTTATGCAATGTGTACGTGATATTTTGCAAAAATATTAAGGCCATTTCCTGGCTTTTAAAATCATGGATACAGAAACATAAATCCCACATTCATAAACTGAAGGGTTTTTAAAAAATATGTTTGAATCATTTTGAGGGGTTATATACATTTCAGTTACTATCCCAAACATTTAACAAATGACCACCATGCCTGCTAATGAACCTGTATTGGATTAAAATTAACAGTGGTACCTCGGATAATGAATTTAATTCATTCTCCAAGGCAATTCGTTATCTGAAAAAATTCAATATCTGAAACACAGTTTCCCATAAGAATGAATGGGAAAACTATTAATCCGTCTCCCAGAGCCTAGGAAAATGACAGACACCTGGTTTTTTGCTCAAAATTCTTTATAAAGTGCACTTTAAAGGTACAGATGCAATGCCACCTGGATAACTCTTTTTTACTGATGCATGCTGGAAATTCATTATCCGAGTCAGTCCATAGGGAAAATTCATTATTCGAGGCAGCCCAGAGGAGAATTTGTTATCCGAGGCAGCCCATAGAGAAAATTTGTTATCCGAAGCAGACCTATACCTAGAAATTGTGATTCATTATTCAAGGCAATCCATAGGGAAAATTCATTATCCGAGGCAGCCCTATACCTGGAAATTGCAATTTGTTATCCGAAAAATTCATTATCAGGGGCATTCGTTATCCGAGGTATTACTGTAAATAGATTATTTATTATGAAATGTTTAAATGAGTGCCGTTTTAACATTTTGAAATGTTGAAAGGAAGAGTATGTTTGATTTTTGTTTCCAAGTCTGGATTTCCTTCTACAAAAACACATCTGAACAAATCCAGCTGAACTCAGTCCAAACAAGTGTACTCTTGACATGCATCCTCTTAATATATTTCTTGCCTCCACAAGTTAAGATTCACCCCATTAGCAAACTAAAACTTTTAAGCTTGCAGTTGAAACTGAGGAAGGTTGTCCTCTCTTGCAAACCTGCAACGAAGTAGATACCAGTGAACACAGGAGGGCTTACTACTAAGCAAACCTATACGGGATGTCAGAATGAAAACTCTCACTGGAGTTATCCTTTTGTGCAAGGATGTGGAATGACCGTATTCTTCTGCTTGCCATTGAAGACAGCAAGGGATTTCTTGACAATCATGTTCAAGATACAGCACTGGGGAGAATTTTTGTCTTTTATAAAAGTTGCCAAGTACATTCCGTTGAAGTGCATAGGCGTGCAAATCACAGGAATTGTCCGTGACGAGGCTGGCTGCTCCAAATACTGGATCGGTTGTTTGGCTCTTTCTTAATCATCAGCCACTCTTGGCTTGCTTATATTTCTAGATACATTCCTTCTCAAAAGGAAGGGACACTAAAGATAATTTATACAATTTACTGAGAAGTTGGGGGGGGGGGGAAGAATTTTCCTATCTCAGCTGGAGGCAAGGAATCTCAGGCATTCAAAATTCATTGTTAAAGGTTTCTCTTCATGCCAAGGCAGTCTAAATAGACAAAATCCAGGAGTTTAGCAAGCTTTCTTTCTATCTTCAATAAGATTGCAAAGAAACAGATTGCAGCAGTGGCACAGACATCTGCAATTCTTCAGGTAGGAGAACTGCTTTTTCAGGGTCTGCAGATTAAGCAAAACTCCAGTGTCAATAGATCAGTGTAGTAATGGTTATTATATAAGTGCCATAGTTAAAGGGGAAGAAAAGTAACACTGCAGATAATAGTATAGATAACTCTGTTGCGGAGGAGAGTAACAAGCAAAATGAAGCCTATGTGGAATAAAATTTGTATTCAAGTCAAGGCTCCAAGCACATAATCAAGTACTGTATGCAGCTAAATGGGTCTGTTGTCTTCCAGTAATGAATATCTACATCCATCCTAAGAGTTAATGAGGAATAAATGACATATTATCAATGAATGGCAGTTATCTAAATAGCTACGCAACCAAAACAGAATATTAAAGTGTGGAGCTAAAATAGATCTTCTATAATAATGAACTTATTCAGATTATTAATTATTTTAAAAGCCTCTAGTAACGTTTACTGCTTTGGGATGAATTTCAGCACTCTGCTCATTCAAGCACTCTTCCCCATTTGCAACATGAGTTAGCAAATGGCTTTATAAAAATTAATTCCACTACTTCCTAAAGGAAATGTTCTAACCTAGCATACAGCAGTCTCCAAAGGTTTATTTGGCAAATAATCTTCACCACATCCAAAACAGACTGGCCAGGGCAGCCACCCAGAGAGGACTGGAGCTGTGGAACATGGGCGTTGTGTGGAGAAGATCACCGTTTTCAATCACTAGCACTTCTGGTAAAGAGAGATCTCACAGGGCCTAGGATAATGGAGAACCACTGGACCTCAATGAACTTGATGACTGGGGTCCTTTGACCCTCCATATGTTGTTTATCTCTAAGCCAGGTAAATAACAGGGAATGTCCCACTGCTACAATGGGGATAAACAGAGGAGGTTTTTCTCAAAACTAGCTGGTGGGAGATTCAGGTAGCCATCTCAGAACAGTCTTGGGTCAAGGAGCCTTAAAAGAGCCAACAGAATGATAATGGAGCCACCTTCTAACTGAGCAGGAAGCCTAGAGCTGCTGAGGCACAGGAGGAGAAAGTAATGGCAAGGAAAGGACACGGATGTTGTAAATCCTCTCTGGTCCATCTGTGCATGGTAATCCAGAATCTCTACATTATCACTCCCAGGATAGCAGATCTTGAAGAGATTCCACACTTTTCTGACTTTTGTAAAATGCATAGTGTCGGGAAACATGCAGTCTTCTACAGACTAACAAATGTAGTAGAGCCAGATTATTTGTCTGCATTGTTTTGCTTGCACAGATACTATCCTCTCATGCATGCATTGGGATGAACATAATTGTAGAATTTGTGATGTTAGATGATTATGGGACATGTCTGTCATACGAACCACTGACAGACTCGAGTTACCATCAGCAGCCAAACAACATGCCCAGTGGCAATGGATCCAGGTAGCAGTAAGATTGGCAATCTGGAGGAGACTCTATATCCCCATCCCAAGAGTAGCTGGCAACAAGCTAGATGGACCCATGATCTGCTTCATTTGCTCACCTCCTGTGACATATTTAACTCTATCAGAGCATGGACAGAGTATTTATTTATTTATTTATTTATTTATTTATTTATTTATTTATTTATTTATTTATTTATTTATTCAATTTTTACCCCGCCCATCTTCCGAAACGGAACTCTGGGCGGCTTACAGAACTCTGGGTGGCTTACAGTATGTGTGTTATTTATGGTTTCTCATCCATGTCCTTATTCAAAGGCAGGAGTCAAATCTACTTATTTCAAATTTGTCCGCAACACTGTTTTAATGGTGCTAAAGGAATGGAACACTAGAGACAGATGAATCAGGGTGTTTCTGATCTGTGGTACTTTTAATATTACTTGACTTTTGTCCCATTTCAGTGTTCATGTGTCAATGTGTTAAAAATCTGCATGGGCATTCATACCTAAATATTTATTTAGGCATGTATTTTAAACATCCAGTTCCTCAAAGCATGAGATTTTAAGAGTATTTTTATACCTTTAAAGTGAGAACTAGGCTTCAAGAAGCATGAAAGCAAGAGGATTGCTGAATTCTGACCCACATGTTAGTCGTGGAGGTGCAGATTGGTTTGATTCCCATTGAAATTCACAGAGAATGGATTTCTCAAGCATTCCTCTCATGGGGCCCATCCAATGTGTTCATCCAAGGCAGAATGGGCATAGCACATTCATATCCCTTAGCATGGTCAGCAAAGAGAGCCGACATGAGGCAGGTTAATCTTTCTATGGACAAATGAAGAGAATTCAGCCCATGAAGTCATTGCCTATGGCTAAGCTTCCCACAGCTGGGTGAATGCTTAAAGAGGCATGACCATCATTGTTTTTGTATGTCTAGGCTACAACTATATTGAATACAGCAGACAGTACTCTGGCTAAGCAATTCAGTTGGATCCGGAGCATCAAAGGAGCACTCCTTCCCTTTGATGTTCCCAAGAAATTTCTGTTATCTTAGGTGATCCCTCTGTTTTGCTGCAGGAACACCAGGGTGTCCACCCCATCGGTATCCTGTGTCCTCCTTCAAATTGTATGCTCCTGAGGGGTACCCACTCCATCGGAGGCTGAGTCGAAATCATTATTGAAGGTAAGGGGGGTCCCCGTTTTTGCCCCCTTTGGTATTTTACAACCATATCCATCTGTTTCTTTGCTTAAAAGCCTGGATCCACCCCAATGCCCTTTAAAATGCCAGCACTCTCCAAGTTGTGACATGAATACATATAATGGAACATACTACCTACCAGATGCTGCTATCTATCACACCTAAATGGAAAATAAATAAATAACAATGAGTGGGGATGTTCAGTGTTCCAGAGAAAAAGGAGGGGACCATTTTCTGGTTCCCTATTTAAACCTTTTGTGACATCCCCTTGGGAGCCCATCATGCTTCCAAGGGACTGCCCCTACTCAGCGTCTGTTTTCACATCTGGCTATTCCTCCCTCCCCACTTTTTTCCATGCCAGACCACTGGAGATCCTTTGGCTTCCACATAGGGGTCACCATTGCCCTTTGTCCCAGCAGTCGACGCTCTGGCAACAACTTTCCAATCTGTTAAGTCAGGTCCTCTCTTTTCATTGTATCACAGAGGTTTTGAATGTTGTGTTTGTCAAAGTCCACAAATAGTCTGCAAACTTTAAAAAATTCTGTCTCATCCAAAAGAGATAGAAACTGGGAATCAAAAGAAGGAGAATGAACACAGTGATTTTGACACCACAACATGTTTTTCCATGGGAGAGCTTCAGTTAACTAGAGAGTCAGAAGGAGTGTGAGGCCACCTCTTCCTTAAACAGTCATACTGATGTGAATTGGGCTGCGGTTTTACCAGAGTTTTCTGCGTATATAAATTTCCTGCATTTTTTTTCAGGCGGTCACGTGGTTTTTAATGTGCAGTTAGTGTCCTCTCTTCTGCATCGTATTTTCATATTCTGGTTCAGTTTCTACCTGTCTACTTCACATTTTGTTCTTTCCGGCTCTAGTTTCCAAGCCTCCATGGTGTTAAAGGGGAACAACTGATTTTACTGCATATTTTCAGGGTCCTGTCATGGTTACAGAAGCAAATAAGTAAGCATTTTTGAGCGAAGTTTCTAAATCCAGCCCCTGGCATGGTTGGCGGGGACCAGAATTTAGTTCTCTTCCCGGTTAGCACATGATCTTTTACTACGCAGTTTGCCGCCGGAAACCTATGCAGAAAACGCTGGTAGGACCGAGGCCTTGGTCTTGTTTGTCACAACTACCTTAGATTCAGTACATTTAATGCCTCTGTTCTAAGCAGGACTTACATTGGGTTTAGTCTTGTGGGTCTAATATTCATACATGAAAAATCCTGTGGAAAAGAATGAGCCAGGCAATAACTACCGGCACAGCTTAATATATTTGCTTCATACACTTCAAGAAAAAAATGTTTCTTCTAAATTCTGTGAGAAAACATGGGCATCGAGTGGGAAGGATGCTCTTCCTCACAAAAATGGAGGGGGGGGCAACACAGTGGAAGAATTTTGACCAGTTTGTTACTGGTAGAGATTCACAAAAGGGTTTCAAATACAATGTGGCTTTGTTTCCTTTGAAGTGGCATGTTAAGCTATGGAGCCTTTTTGAATGTTATTGTGTGCTTACAATGAACATTGATTTCAAAGTAAACTCTACCCATATTTCCTGTACCATAAAGGTTTCCTGCCCTGATGTCTTTTAGAATAAAAGGGTACCTTATTGTGCCAGTGAGGGAGAATGTCTTAGTCAAATCAATCTGCAAACACTGCAGCAATTTTTACTTGAACCTGAAAGTTGTTTTCAATGGCTGCATTCTACTATCTCACATAAAAATGGTTAAATGTAAAGGTATGCTTGTTTTTAGATCCCCTTTAGTGACTGAAGGGATATTCAGAGTTGGTCTTATGTACAGAACTGACAAGAGGAGTGGTTTTCAAGTCTTCTGTTTCTAGAACAATATTTGGGTTGTTAAATTTCTGAATTCAGTACTGGTTCTCCCCTAAGGTGGAAGGGACCATCTCATAAAACAGATGGTGGAGGAGATTCAGTGGGGGCAGCAAATTGTTAGTTTTGTTACCACTCCAGTTCTACAAGTACAAATGGAGAGAAGCTTTTGTGACATTCTGTGCCTCAGGCACCACAGTGATTCAGCTGCCTCTTGGTACCATGCATCTTGACTTGTGTTTTAGTTCTCAAAATGTCTGGGGCTGTCCTGTGTGAATCACCAGGCTAGTAAGTTTTGAATAATACATCATATTTTGGGACATTTTGATGAGTGCTCAAGCTTTGAAATCCCAGGGTAAAATTAACAAACATTTTAACCCTTCAAGAATAAATTTCCCCTTTTCACATCCCCTCCACAAGAAAAGAGGTCTGAATGATAGGAATAAGTTTCAAGAGTAATGTGAAAGATTCATGTAAAATGCGCACACACAAATTTAGTGTCAGCTTTACTCACATAATGAAAAACATTATACTATCTATTAGTACCAATGATGTAGCATGGGTTGCTAGCACCCAGTGTGGTGGGTGGGTGGGTGGGTGGGTGGGTGTTGGATGGGTGTGTGAGTGGGTGAGCCACAGAGTTGTCTTGCTTTCCACTAGTGCCCCACCAGCTCCTACAGTGGAGGCTCTGGAATTGCATAAGTGAAGGATGGCACGAGGGGTGGAGTGGAGAATAGACATGGGCACGACTCGGTGAAATCCTCGTTTCCGTTTCCGTTCCTTGTTTCCGTTACGTAACGAAATGAAGAATGACAATTACTCCGCCAGAACTCGAACTCGAACTGACTAAAGAAAAATTGGGTCTGATTTGTCATGGTCGTTCCTGGCAGCATCACAGCGATCGCGCGATGCCAAGCGGCTCAGGAAAAAAGTTTTAAAAAAATAAAAAACCCGATTCCTGGCCAAAAAAGCAGGCAAAAATATGCCTGCCTGAGTGAGGGCACCTCCCAGAGGGGTGGTTTCTGGGGGGGGGGGTCCCCGGCCTCCCCCCTCTCCTCTCCTGGGCTGTGCATCCTCGTCGTCTCGCCAACTCGCCATGCCATGCGGTGCGGGCGGGGGATCCAAAATGGGGCGACCGCAAGCAATATTTATTTATTTTGAAATCATGGTGGTCCAAAAACACACCAAAGCACCACAGAAACATGCGAAAATAGCTATTTTAAAACTGCCTGATTTTTTACAGTAGCAGCAGTGGGTTTTTCTTGCAACAAAACGTCTCCATTGATTTTATTTTATTTTATTTTTATTTTTATTTTTTTACACCTGCACAATGATGGGCTGGCCATGGGAGTGGACCATGCAAATTTTTGGAGCCATTCCACCAATTGCATGGCCACTTGACCAGGTTTTGACCGAGACTTCTGGGATGTGCCAGTCGGGCATAAAAAGCCCACTAACCGTAGCCCGAACCCGAACCCTAACCCTAACCCATACGCCAGTACACTGTCCTTCTTAGTGGGTCAGAGAGGCACCCAGAGGTGCACCCCACGAACTCACCCTAACCTTACCCGTAACAACCCTAACCCTAGCCCTTGCGCTAACCCCCCTAACCCTAAGCCAAATCTGTACTCGCATTGCACTACACACGCAAGTACAGTTCCCTTCTTGGTGAACCACAGAGCGCCCAGACTGAGGAGGAGCCTTCCCCCAGTGTGCGCACTGTGACACTGCAGTTAGCAGTGGGCCTGTGGTCAATGGAGGCACCCAAAAAAGAGGTGCCTCGAGTCTCAACTTGGTATGCATATCCAATTGGCTATGCATGCCATTTTGTAGTGGGCCAGAGGAGGCACCCACCCCAGAGAGGTGCCTCCAGGAGCCCGCTCCTCCCCAAACCAGTACTAACGACAGACGAAAAAATGACAAACGAAACGACAAATTTTTGAAAAATTTCACGAAAAACGGAAACGAGCCGAAACGGGCCGGCTCCGACACACGACAACTCAAAAACATCATTTTCCCTGGTCATGCCCATCTCTAGTGGAGAAGCATGAAACAAAGCTAATTCTCATGCCTTCTGCCTGACTGCCTATATAAAGCACTGAGGGGTGGCTCTGCAGGACAGCCTCTGGGGTCAGGACCCCCTCTGGACCCCTCCCCACCTCACATGCCAGTTGATTTCTTCCTCAGTCAGCAGGCTCACACACTGGAACTAGCAGCTGCTTTGGCTCAAACATTGGTTGCAGACCAGCACCACTCTCAGGGCAGGTGGTGCTCTGGGCAGGCAAGAGGCATGTGTGCCCAGCGCCTCTGCTCTCCCCACCATTCCCAGATGGTGTCCCTTGGTAATGGTATCCTGAGCCATGGCTGATCCAGTGAGGAAAGGATGGCATGAAGCAGGCCATGTCCAGGAGGCACCTGCTGTTGCTGAAGATAGACAGGAGGGAGAAATGGAGGGTGGGCTTCACCCCCTAAAGTACTGCACCTGGGGAAAGTTGCTCCTGTGGGACACACACCCCTCCATGCTACACCACTGGTTAGTACACAGGAACGAGCTTTTTATTTCTCAGATCCTATACATTTATATGACTCTGTGTATGGATCAAACAGCATGAGTTTTGCTGCTGCTGTTGTTTATTTCTTTTAAGAAGCTGTTATGGAGCATGGCTATGCAGGTTGATTTGGCAGCTAGTCCTGTTAGGCTTACTTCTTTCTATTGTATATTGAGGATAAAGAACCTACAAAGCTTAATACTTGGTCTTGAAATTATACTTAGTAGAGATGCGCACGACTCAAAAAAATGGTGTTTCGTTTGTTTGTCGTTTAGGGGGTCCGTTTTGGTTCGTTTTCGTTTTTCGTGATTTTTTTGCAAATAAATTCATTTTCATTTCGTTATGTAACGAAATAAAAAATGAAAACGAAAACAAAAATTGCTGTTTCGTTAGCATTCATTACAGTTCAATGTATTTGCTGCAACGAAAACGAAATGCACGACAAAATTTCTGTTGTTTCGGTTCGTTTTGTTTCATTTTGGAGACAAAATTCGTTTTTCATTTCATTACATAACGAAACAAAAAAACAAAAACAAAAATGAAAAATTGCTTGTTTCGTGCCCATCTCTAATACTTAGCCTTCAGTGGAGTCAGACCACTGTGTCAACAGTGATTGGTGGAATCTTTCTGAAGATTGGGGCTTCTCCTGTTTTATCTGGAAATGCTGGATACAGAACTTAAACTATGGTTTGAAGGCATTTTAGGACAGATGCTTCCAAAGCTGGGTCTCCAGCTGTTGCTGAACAGTTCATAGTGACAGAACTGAGAAAATACTGCAGAAATTGCCCAAGTAGGGAAACAACAACAGTGAACAGGCATGGAAAAGTTCCAAAACAAATTCAGAAAGGATTGTGGATCTCTTGCCATTCCTTGAAAAAAGCAAGTTTCATAGTAAAATTGGAACACTGCAAAAATTAGACAGATGGTATTTAGTTCATTGTACACATGACTGCCCAGGGCTGTATGGACTGACTGTTGCTCCATGTTGCTGCATGCATCTAACATGTCCTGATGGCTTTGCATTGCAAGGAACAAAGGATTGTGTTTGGCCAGCTCTCTTTCAGGGTACCCAGTCTATTACAATGTTCCTTAATTAAGAACCCCTTACAAAGCCAGATGGCCCTATTGTTACAAAGAATGAGGCAGTCATCTCAGGCAGCTGTATGACCACAGAAATATGTAATTATTATTACATCTATCCTTCAAGAAAAGGCTTTTTTGGGGGCTTTCTGACTCCAGTGTCAAAACAGTTTGGGCAGCCTTGGTCACTTGGTGCATGTGGTGGTAGATGCTGCTTTGCCTCAGGTAGCAAGAGGTGGTGCCCTGTTGATCAGTTTCCAACCAGGTTGCCTTGTATTGAAAATGAAATATTTCTGACACTTTACGGCAAAGGTGGTCAAAGTAGAGCATAGCCAGTATTACTGGACTGCAACTCTTAATATTCCTCTCTATTGCTTCTGATGGGTAAGACCAATGGGAGGTACAGTGAAGAGCATCTGGATGGCTGCATTTTAAAGCAAGGATACCACAGTTTTACAGCAGGTGAGAGGATGGGTCTCTATCCTAAGGAACTTACAATCTAGATTCTAGAGAAATTTCTAGGCTGCAGTTTTTTTATATAATTTGTGCTTATGGCATGTTACAAACACGAGGATTTCTTAGGTGTTGGATACTTTTGATACTTTATGGATGCCATTTTGATTGCTCTCAAGTCACTGGTGAGAATGATAGCTTTGTTTAATACAATGCAGGCTTAATCAACTTACTTTATGTGCGATTTATTGCAAGGGTGGAGACAGTGACTAGCTGGCTCCTCTCTAAGGACTTGGATCTGGAAACATGGCTTTTATGGTGAATCAATTGGAACTTCCTTTTAGTATCTAGCTGTCAGTTACAATCAATCAAAGGAGGCTCTTAAAAGCAATGCATGTGAAAGAATTCACATGCAGCCTTTATTTTGAAGCTCTTCCAAGGCACCATATGAGAAGTGTGAATGTGTTCAATGAACCACAAAATGTGGCATGAAGCAAGCCATGCTTTTTAGAGACATGAATCCTCCGTTTTTAACCACTGTGAAATGCTGTACTGTCACTGTTAATACATATGCAGAATATATTTCAAGAACAGAGACATAAAAATAGAGAAGGGAGAGCAGAGGCCATATATCTCTTCTTCTTTCCCATTCTGGAATATCTTGAAATCTTTTTGGAGGTGAATAATCTCACTAATGATTCCCAAAGCTGCCCTCAGTTATTGAATTAGAAGTTCATTTATTGAGGGATAAATTTGTCCATTTTGGTGTCACTAATTTTCTTATTTTTGTAGCCGAGAATGGCTTGTGATTATGACAGGCGTGTTTGCCTCCACCTAAAATTTGAGAGTGATGGCTCCCATCTTGGTGTATGAGCTGTCCCTGCCTCTACTTTTAAATCTGGCTTAAATTTTAAATTTTAAATTTTAGTTTTTTGAGTGAACAGATATATACACTTATACCCAGAAGTGAGATTGTTGAAGAACCATGGCCTTTAAAAAATGCATACTAATTTGAAAGTGTGAAAATTGGTAAAGTATGAATCTAAATACAGTGGTACCTCTACTTATGAGTGGCTCTACTTACGGATTTTTTTAAAAAAAAACATTTTGTTTTAAACAAAACAAATGAAAAAACAAAAAATGAAATGAAACACCATTTTGGCATTTCATTCCCATCTCTACTTATGAGTAATTTGACTTAAGAGCGGAAAACTGTTGGCCTTTTTACTGCTATCTTACAAATTTTAGATGCAGTCTGCTCTACTTACAATTTTTTTTAAAAAAAAAAATCATTTTTTCATTTTTGTATTTGATTTTTTAAGATATGGATGCTCTACTTATGAGTTGTTCAATTTATGAGCATGCATTTGGAACAGACTAAGCTCGTAAGTAGAGGTACCACTGTATTTTGTTAATCCCTTTCCTGTCTCCCCCTGCCCCTCCCTTTAGACATGCTGCTGAAGCAGGAAAGGTGTTCAATGTTCTTGCTAGATCATAATTAGTAGGGAGGAATCATACAACAATGAGAAGCTAACTTTTATAAAGCAGAGGAGAAGGATCTGCTAGATGCTGGTCGGCGGGAGATAAGAAAAATATATATATTTTTAAAAAATGTGTCAACCCAGCCCACAGGCCCAGCAGCATGGGGCTGTGTGAGTGTTTGTGTGTGTGTGTGTGTGTGTGTGTGTGTGTGTGTGTGTGTGTGTGTGTGTGTGTGTGTGTGTGTGTGTGTGAGAGAGAGAGAGAGAGAGAGAGAGAGAGAGAGAGAGCAGAACACACCTGCTGCAGATCAGCCTCCTCCCCAAACCAGCCACTTGCCCCACATAAAATGAATTGCCAAAATGGTACTCAAATGTATTCCCTGTGGTTAGGATGTGGTGTTTTTTCCCACTGTCCTTCTTTCCAGGGTACCTGAATTCCACATGTTTGTTCTGCAGCTACCTTTGCAACTGCTGTCTTGTTCCTTTAGTGTTTGCTCTCTAGAGTTCTCAGCGACGGCCTCCCAAAGTTGCATTTAAAAAATAGATTGATTGGGATTTTGCATAACAGAGTAGAAAGAAAAAGAAGCTACCTCTCAGTTGTCTCAGATTTTTGATTAAAAAGTTATCATAGCAGCTCCTCCATCTAGTGATGCTTGTCTATATTGTCTGGCACGAAGGAACAGAAAACCATGTCAGATTAAAGATAAATAGTTCACATTTCATATACAGGATTTCCACCCTCCTTTCAACCAACCTCAATACAAAGACTGTTGAAGCAGTCGGCATAACACTTTTCAGAGGATCTTTAAGGGGAAAGAACAATTTTTTCTCAAAATCAATTAGCAAAAACCCAAAGCATAAGCTTTAAAATAAATAGGATGCTATTCTTCCAACAATGTGCCTAGTATGCAAATATTTAATTCCTTCTAAATCCCGATAGGCAGATAGTCTTATACTTTCTGATATATTCTTTCTTTCCATTTGCATCTATATTACTTTTTGAAGAATGTCATGCATATCATAGCATGTCATGGGCCATCACATGTTTCCAACTAAATAGTAATCCACTGTTTGAGGAATAGCATGCTATCACTGTAGAATAGGACCTTGGTATTCATGGGAGATGGTTCCAAGCCCTCCTGCAGATGCTGAAAAGTATATAAATCTTCCCTGGAAATACATACTGTATAAATTAGTATTTCTATATAGTTTTATTTAGTATGTTCAGCTAGAGCAGATACTGATCCCATAGACAGGGAGGCCCTGTTCCCTGTTGCATATACAAATTTCCATGTGAGAAAGGAGAGTCTACTTTCAAATGTGTCTGTCCTCCCTTGAGAGAACAAGGATCCTGTTGAACTGAGAAATACAAGAAAACCGACACATGTTGACATCTTGCATAGAACAGAGACAGGCTTTGTGTGCCTGAATGATGTTGCACACTGACTTATACCTCAGTTGTTTCTGCTGCTGCTGCTGTTGTTAATGATGTTGTTGTTCAGTCGTTCAGTCATGTCCGACTCTTTGTGACCCTATGGACCAGATCACGCCAGGCCCTATTGTCTTCCACTGCCATCCAACCATCTCATTCTCTGCCATCCCCTTTTCCTTTTGCCTTCAGCCTTTCCCAACATCAGGGACTTTTCCAAGGAGTCCTATGTCCTCATGAGGTGGCCAAAGCATTGGAGCCTCAGCTTCAAAATCTGTCCTTCCAGTGAACATTCAGGGTTGATTTCTTTCAGGATGGATAGGTTTGATCTCCTTGCAGTCCAGGGGACTCTCAAGAATCTCCTCCAGCACCACAGCTCAAAAGCATCAATTCTATGGCAATCAGCCTTCTTTATGGTAAAGTTCTCACTTCCATACATCACTAGTGGAAAAAACATAGCTTTAACTATCCTGACCTTTGTCGGCAAATTGATGTCTCTGCTTTTTAAGATGCTACATAGGTTTGACATTGCTTTTCTCTCAAGAAGCAGGTGTCTTTTAAATTTGTTGCTGCAGTCACTATCTACAGTGATCAAGGAGCCCAAGAAAATAAAATCTGCCATTGCCTCCATTTATTCCCCTTCTATTTGCCAAGAGGTGATGGAACCAGTGGCCATGATCTTCTTTTTTATGTTGAGCTTCAGCCCATTTTTTTGCATTCCTCTTTCACCCTCATTAAGAGGTTCTTTAATTCCTCCTCACTTTCTGCTATCAGAGCAGTATCATCTGCATATTTGAGGTTGTTCCAGCAATTTTAATTCCGGCTTGTGATTCATCCAGTCCTGCCTTTCGCATGATGTCCTCTGCATATAAGTTAAATAGGCAAGGTAACAGTACACAGCCTTAAACCAGTCAGTTGTTCCATATGCAGTTCTGACTGTTGCTGCTTGTCCCACATATAGATTTCTTTGGAGACAGATAAGGTGGTCAGGCACTCCCTTTCCTTTAAGAACTTGCCACAGTTTGTTGTAGTCCACACAGTCAAAGGCTTTTGCGTAGTCAATGAAGCACAAATAGATTTTGTTTTTGAATACTCTAGCTTTCTCCAAAATGCAGCACATGTTGGCAATTTGATCCCTAGTTCCTCTGCCCCTTCAAAATTCAGCTTGCACTTCTGGGAATTCTTTGTCAACATGCTGCTGAAGCCTCCCTTGTAGAATTTTGAGCATAAACTTGCTAGCGTGTGAAGGGAGTGCAACTGTATGGTAGTTGAAGCATTCTTTGGCATTACCCTTCTTTGGGATTGGGATTCAGACTGATCTTTCCCAATCCTCTGGCCGCTGCTGAGTTTTCCAAATTTGCTGGCATATTGTGTGTAGCACCTTTACAGCATCCTCTTTTAAGGTCTTAAGATTCATAATACTGGTCTGTAAACATGATGGAAAAAATCTCCAGCATGATAGGGATTGTTCCCAACTCTTCCTGCTTTGCTTTGCCCCTGGTCTTGGCATCCTTGGCCATGACTGCTGTTGGATGCTGGTCCCCAAAGATCTTCTCCAAATTGGAATTCACCTCCCTGTGCTAAGAAAAAGATGGTTCATTCCAATCAGCTCTCCAGGTTTCTGTGAAGGATTTGTTCCATCTCTACCTAGGGATGTGTGTGTGTGTGTGTGTGTGTGTGTGTGTGTGTGTGTGTGTGTGTGTGTGTGTGTGTGTGTGTGTGTGTGTGTGTGTGTGTGTGTGTGTGTGTGTGTGTGTGTTACATTGTTACAGTCGCGACTGACTCTTCATGGCCCCATGTCCATGGAGTTTTCTTGGCAGGAATACTGGAGTGGTTTGCCAGTTCCTACTCCAGTCACCTACAGCTCCTGGTATTCCCTGGTGGTTTCCCATCCAAGTGCTAACCAGGGCCGACCCTGCTTAGCTTCCGAAATCAGGCAAGATTGGTTGTGCTCAGGGCATGCCATGAGTTAAATGCTTTCTAACTTGTTTTCACCACAGATTTTTTTTTCTATTTCCGAAGCAGGGTTAGAAAGACAGCAGATACTTAAGGGGGAATGATCTGCCATTTCTTATCTTTTTACATAGAGCTCTCTGGTAAGTTTCCAAGTGACCTCAGTGTTCCTCACAAGACAGATGAGGGAAGAAAAATCCCACTATGCCAAGTGATGGTCATGTACTGCCTTCAGTTAACGTGAACAATTGAGCAATGGATGCAGCATCAACATAGGTACGGTCCTAATTCAAGCAGATGACAAAGGACCACATACAGTGTGAATTCATCAAATATTCCAGCACCTGTAACCAACATGAAGGAGGGAGGAAAAGAGAGAAAGAGAATGTCAGTCCCCTACAGACATTTAGTGTTGTCACCACTTCTAGCGCTGATGAAATTTCCTTAAGCAAACTGACAGCTATTTCTCGCTCCCTGCTGCATGACATCTGCTCCTAAATTTTCGGAGTAATGCACAGGGATTAAGCTTTGCCACTCTTGTTAGAGTCAAAAGAGCAACAGCTCTTCCTATGCATATACACATGTTGAAGTGTGTGTGTGTGTGTGTGTGTGTGTGTGTGTGTGTGTGTGTGTGTGTGTGTGTGTGTGTGTGTGTGTGTGTGTGTGTGTGTGGATGCACACAGACTCACACATACAAATAACACAAAACACATTGGAAAGATCCTTGGATACTATGCGTAAACACTTGGAATTGCATGACAATGGAGATTGTACTAAACAATAACCTGTCAATATAAATATGTTTTGTGTTTTTTTCTTGTTTGTTTAATTTGTCAAGACTGAGTTGTTCTCCTCTGAAAAAGCATATGCATACAGATGCCCTAATAAAAAATTATTCTTCAAGCATCTATCTACAATCTAGAGGGAAACTCATGTTTTGCAGAAATAAACAAATCTTTAGGATGGGAAATAGAGTAGTAAGGTGAGGCAACCCCATCCCACAAAAAGCTGTGTAACATTACATGCAGTTACATTGATAAAATACACTGGATTCTGGTTCTCAGGGCTTCTGAAATAAGTGTAAAGCCAAGTGAAAATCCTGTGGTTTTTGTGTTGTTGTGTACATCCCCTTGGTACAAATTCTATTCCAGTGTTAGGCTTAGTTTTAGATTGATCCAGGGAATTACAAGGGAATTCTCTCTTTCCTGCTGTTATGCTGGCTGCCTCTCATAGCCACTTGCTGAGACTGCTGTTGTGTTATATTTAATATTTGTTTCATTATTTTTAATTTCTTTCAAAGTAAAATAACACAGGCTCAGTATGACAGAAAGAGAAAATGAAACACATACAAACACCAACACATGCCCCCATGAGAGAAAAACTGAAAAGAGAAGAGGTATCTCTTCTCTGTCTCCAGGTCTTCACCTCCACAAGCATTTAGAAGCCAGGCAGAATCCTATTATAGTTGTTGTTTTTTTTAAGTTTCAACAGTCTCTTTACCTTGCCTTGAAACATCTGGGATGATGTTACTGTTCTGAGGATGGCACAGCAGGAGGAAAATCCATGATTTAAAAAAAAAACATTAAAATTTTCTACTACATTGCATAAATATTTAAGTGATATGTTGTGACAACACCCTGGAAACAGGAGTAATGAATATACAAATCATCAGCCAATCCCAGCAGGATGGCGGGGAATGATATGATATAAAAAGGGTGGAGCCTAGTCAGTTGAGGCAGTTCAGTTAAGTTGAGGTTTTGAGAGTGAGTGCTGGGAGAGAGCACTGCTCTGTGAGAGTTCTGTCAGGCAGTGAGGGCTATACTGTTTACTAGTTATTAAAGACAGGGGGCTGGAAGAGTTGATTAAATCTATTCTGTGTTAAAGGCAACACACCCCATCCTGAGACATTGTTATATTTATTATTTTCTCAATAAACTTTGTTATTAGTTTTATATTATACATCTGAGTCTGTCCCAATTCATGAGGCGACAATTTTAAAAGGTGGCAGCATTACCAAGTGAATGAAAGGTGGCAGTATTACCATTTCCATCACAATTACACGTGTAAAAGGGAGGTGTCGTCACAATTTGGTGGCACAGCAGTGGGATGTCGAAATAAACCCAGTTGTGCCTTTGAAAACCCAGTCTGTGAAAGGGGTGATGTCACATATGTCACTTAATTTTTTTAAAAAAATCTGTTGAAAATTATTTATGTCCCCCATTACCCTGCAGCCTGCAACTCATGATCCTGACATCAACCACTTGACAATCCCCACAGACACGGTTTCTTCTGATAGGGCAGTGATGGCGAACCTTTTAGAGACTGAGTGCCCAAACTGTGATTCAAAACCCACTAATTTTTCGCAAAGTGCCAATACAGCTGTTTAACCTGGATACAGGTGGCTGTGAAGGGGCGATGTCGGGTGCCCACAGAAAAGGCTCCAAGTGCCACCTCTGGCACCCACGCCATAGGTTCACCAACATTGTGATAGGGGGTTTCATATATGCTGAAACAATTTTTTTAAAAAAATTAACAAGTGAATGAAAATAAATGACCCTTAACAGCTAATTTAAAAAACTTCAAGTTATGAAACATACTTACTGTCAAAATAAATCTGGGCTTCCCTGAGCATCATGTAGTTTGATTTTTTTTTTAAAAAAGTAAATTTCATACAAGTTGAAACAGATTCATGCAGCCATTCGCATTATTGACCAAAATGTCATTTATCAATAATACTAGCAGATAGGAGACCAGTCCATATTTTTACTGCCTGGGGACAGGCTAAAAGGGATGGGAGATATTTAAGGTGATTCTCTTCTTTTCTCATTTCTGCCCATCTTTACTGGTTCATGAAAATATCTGTGGAAACACCTATTCCCCAGTTTTACTTTTAAAAAAAAATCACAGCTCGAAAAGATTTATGTAAACTTCCCCAAATTTGGCAAAAAGCAAAAACAGACAAACGGCTACATCTGTACCAAATTTAGGGCTGATCCAAAATCTAGTTTCAAATTTTGTTTGTTTGTTTGGCCTGTCTCCAGTTTTAGAAATGCTGTATGGAATGTTCATTTGCTCTGCTGCACAATAAGCAAAGCTTTAATTCTAGTATGAGAAAACTGAGTTGAAAAAATAATGCAATATAGATGGTAAAAGTGCTAATGCCAAAATGGTCCAACTCAAAGCTGTGATGAAGGGAATCTGAAAGTTCTGGTGAATATGACAATATTTATTTATTTATTTGATTTCTATACTGCACCATCTGGTGCAAGTGCCACTCTGGGCAGTTTACAAAATTTTAAGATAAATACAACAAACATAATATCAAACATAAAAGAGACACAATAGCCCATAGCTAAAATCAAAATCAAAATTATAGACAATAATAGAATTGAAGATGCTCTAATGGAGAGCAAAAAAGATGAATAAAGTTTACAGAAACATATATCAGTGGCAATGGTGGTCATTACTTAATATTTAAATACTAAGAACAAGATTTGTTTTGAGTATTCTTTGTTTTGAGTATTTACATACAACAAGTTCATGGGATTCCTCCATCCCTACCTGCAACATCAAATTATGAAAGAGGAGTGGAGACATTTGGAAACTGCTGGAATTTATTTATGTATCTGTTGCAGCACTTGGGGGCCTGGTGTGTTCTCCCAATAAATCCCGGGAGTTAAAGGGTTCCCCTTCACTGGCCCACCAAGGTGGCCCACCCCTAACTAAAAGCAATCAGTTCAAACTCCAGCAATATAAAGCATGGGAGAGAGAGAGAGAGAGAGAGAGAGAGAGAGAGAGAGAGAGAGAGAGAGAGAGAGAGAGAGAGAGAGCTCTTTTCCCCATCCAATTTGACCCATTTGTCAATTAACCTCCCATGATAACTTTAGGTAACTTGCTTGCTCCTGCTGTGGATGTTGCACTCACATATCTATTCTTAGCTGCTCTGCTGCCCATCAGGCAGGATCTGCATTACTGTGTTAATAAGGAAAGGGATGAACTGTTAAACTAAATTGATTTTGGTTTCAGAAGTTCAGATTCCTGACCTGATGTGAATTGCAGAGCTTTGCGTTAGGTTACACTTGAATTATTTGGTACCAGCTGGTGTCTGTTCTGATGTATTTTGATTTTATCACAATACCCTGCGTTAATCAGTGTTTGGCATATTCATTTGCTAACCTGTTATGTATGCCACAATTGAAGGTTTCTCATATTAGAGGAGAAGACAGCAAAGGAGGACTGGAAAGAACTTTCAGAAATATTAATGCACATAGCTGGGTGTCTTCTAAAATATTTATTTGATTATTTCACACACATACACACAAGCCCTTTTATTGCTCATTTTTGTCTTGGTTGTTTTAGTAGGCATGTTTCTTTAATGAAGATATGGAACCCTTGGAAAACGTTTTCTTCTACTTTTAAGTTTGAAAATCAATAGGAATAGAAAGCAGAACATACTAAAACAAAACAAAACAAAAACATAATAGGCTTAAATTCAACATAACTTGGGCAGAGAGGAGAAGAACAGTTCTGCTGGATGACCCCATTAAGCAAGTAGTTATAGAATTAAGTCTGCAGGTGATTTCTATCCTTCTGTGTGATTAATGATGGACATCCACTTCCAACAGCACTTGTGTTAAATTGTTTTGGGATGCACACACACACCAATGCTTCTTGTGAAAACATGCAGATGTTATGATACCTGTTTGAACAAGGGCTATATTATGACAACAAAATAGCCACTAAATTGGAATTTGTTTTCAATATACTTTTGGTTGATCGATCAGGATTACTTTTATTTTATTTTATTTAAAATATTTTACCCCACTTTCTCCATAAAAAGAACCCATAACTAAAAGACAATATCAAAGCTGAAAACAGTGTGTGTACAAATGCTGCAGGAATCAAGCAATACCACACTCAAAAGCGATAAACAAAAGGAATACCAAAAACACTTTCAAAGCAGTAAGGCGCAACAATCAATTTAAAGATCCCACTTAGGCAGTCAGTCATTGACGGGAAACTTTCCTGAAGAGAAAAGTCTTTTCCTGCTTGTGGAAGGACAGCAATGATGGAGCCAGCCTGACCTTTGATGAGAGGCAGTTTCAAAGTCTGAAAGCAATAGCAGAGAAAGCCCTGTCCCTTGTATCCACTAAATACATCTGTGAAAGTGGCAGGGCCCAGAGAAAGGCCTCTGCTGGTGATCTTAACACTGAAGAAGGCTCATATAAGGAGATACGGTCCTTGGACCCAAGCCATTTAAGACTTTAGAGGTTAGAGCCAACACTTTGAATTCAGCTCAGAAACAAATAAGCAGCCAGTGAAGCTGCTTGAGCAGGAGGAGCAGGTGACGTGGTCCCGCTAACCAGCCTAAGTTACTTGCTACAATGTTTTGGACTCTGAAATTTCCAAGCGCTTTCCAAAGTCAGCACCACATAGAGCAGGATACAGTAATCCAGCCAGGATGCAACTAAGGCAGAGAGCAGCCAGTGGACTCATTTTAATTGTGCACATTCACTTCTGTCCACTGTTGAAAGTAGGCTCAGAGATGAATCCAGGAGCAACCCTAAGCTGTGCACCTGTGCTTTTAGAGGTGGTCTAACCCTGCACAGTACAAGCTGCATCCCTATTCCTTGATCTGCCTTTCAACTGACCAGAAAGAAGCACCTCTGTCCTCCCTGGACTTCATCCAGCAGACCTATGCACATTTAAGTAGGCAGTAAATCTCTCTCTCAATTCAGTCCTCATTGGTGATGGAAGGTTGGGGTCTAACCACACTAGAAACAATGTATTTGGAAGCAACTGGCTACAGCCACATGGGTTATAGCTGCCAATGACCTTAATGCTAGCATGAAGGAAGGGTCCCAGACCAGCCAACATGGCCACGGCCTAAACTTTGAAAGAAATCGAAAGTTTGACCATGTGGATTTCTGGCGTCGATTGGCTCCACTTATTACCTGGGAGCAAAGAGTGTACAATAGCCTTTGAGATTGGCATAAAGATAGGCTGTATGCTTCCTGAAGGAAAGGCACTTGGGGTGGGTAACATAACTGGATGAACCCCCTCTTCTCATCTGATCCATGCCAAAGCCTGAAAACCACCACAAGAGGTAGATGGAGTTTCCCCTGCTGCCTCACATCAGAATTACTGCAGTTGCAACCAAAGCCACACTTCACCTCTTAAATCATGCAAACAAACATCTTGTCCCCTTTCAGACAAATGTAACCTACCAGCGGGTGCTTGCTGGAGGAGTCAGGATGACATGTCACAGAACAGCTATTTGACTGAGAGGCAAAGAGCACTGAACTGCCAAACCAGCTATTTGTACCTATCTCTACTCTGTTTCACTTTTTGTACCTATCTCTAATCTGTTTCTCTTTTCCATAGCTAAGTCCTTGTACAGAGGTGAGACTGGTGATGTCACACAACCATTAAACTCAACACCTCATTCAAATGATGCAATGGGTTTAAATATTCAGCTGAGGAAAACTGAAGAATGTGACTAGAAAATTCAGAGCTCTTTTATGCATTGCCTAAAGTCTGTCCAGTTGATATACAATGGCTAGAGAACAAGACACTTTATGAGCACATTCTGCAGAAGTGAAGTCATCAACAAGCTGAAGACCAGTAGTCTTAGATGACTGATAGCCAGTGTTTGAAAGATTATCACTGGGGTATACCCCAAATGATGAAAGGGCTTAGAAGATATTGGACCTCAGTTACCATCCAATCCAAGCCAATTCCTCATTTTAGGGGATCCCCCAGTGATAATAACTTCTTTCACTAGTGGATGTAACAAACTTGCTCCTCTTCTGCCTGAGCTGCCCCACCTCCTTCCTCATCACCAGCCACCTAGTTGAGGGAAGAAGGGCCTTGAAAAGGTGAGCCTGCTGAGGGCCTCTAGACCAACGTTCCTGTGCCAGGAAAGTACTCTACCACCTGCCACTCCAGCAGGTCCTGGGTGAAAGCCAGAGGGGCTGCTTCCAGCCTTCTCTGTGGTGAATTTGGCCTTGGAGACCTGCTGACTCCAGGACCAGGCCCCTTGCTGCTCTGCTGCCTGGGCTGCCCTGCCTCCTTCCTCAACATCGCCTTGGTGCACAACTGGTATCTGGTTGACGCTAAGATGTAAGGTAGTTATAAAGGGTAGGGGATGGTGGGATTATGAAGCTGAATAGATGGATTTTTTTTTCTTGCTGTCAGGTAGAGGAGGTAAGGACCCACAATAGAACTGAGGTAACAGGAAGGGGGGAGGGCAATGGAGCGGGCAGCCATTGAGATCGTGCTGGATAGGGGAAGGTATGGTGGTAGGAGTGGAATGTGCCCGCATAGGAGAAGAGAGGTTAGATACCTTACATCTATCCTCTCTTCTGGTTACACCCCTAGCCAGAAGAAATCAGGTGACCATATCAGTGAGCCCACAAGCCACACGGTGCTCTTGTTGAATACTAGGTTGGTACAAAATAAGATTGCTCTCATCCATGATGTTATTCTAGATGAGGGTGCTGGCCTGGCATGTATTACTGAGACTTTGGTGGGAGAGGAAGGTGGGATCCCTCTCTCCCAGCTATGTCCACCTGGGTACTCAGTACAGCACCAGTGTTTCTCGGAGGGTTGGGGAGGGGGAGTTGCTATAGTCTATAGGACTTGTATCTCCTTGACCAGGCTTCCTGTTTCTTTGGGAAAGGGTCTACAGGGCCTGTATTGTGTGTTGGACTCACAAGACAGATTGGGGATTCTTTCGGTGTACCGGCAACCGTGCTGCATTACCAATGGTCTCCCTGCCCGAGCTGACAGAGGTGGTCTCAGAACGGATGTTGAGGACCCTCAGATTGTTGGTGCTGGGGGACTTCAACATCCATGCTGAGACTGCCTTAACTGGAGCAACTCAGGAATTCATGACCACCATGACAAGCATGGGACTGTCTGAATATGTCATTGGCCCAACACATGAGAAGGGCCATACTCTGGACCTGCTCTTTTCAATGGGACTGGAAGATGGTGGTTTGGGTGTGAAGGGGTTAGCTTTGACCCCATTGTCATAGACCACTTCCTGGTCATGTTTAGGCTATTAGCTACTTCAACCCTCTGCAAGGGTTCCACTGGTAGCCAGCCACTGAATTGTTGTTCCAGTGGCAGGGGGAGTGGGGCAGCTATATTTCTTTGTAGTGTCACATAGTGAGTACACACACAAAAGATGGGAGAGCAGCAACTCATAATATCTAAGTTGTCACATCACCTCCCAGAAGAACTTTATCCAGCTGTGGGACATTAGGGTTTCTCATCAAAAGAGCCAGCTCTCACAAGGCCGTCCCAGGAGAGAAGGAAGTATTCTGTCATACCTGTCCTCAGGAGCCTTTGACAGCAAAGGCAGCTTTCAGCATTTTCAACAGAGGGAACTCTTTTCTACAAATGGACCATCAAGATTGATGAAGTGCCAGTTTGTCGGAGTCTGATAGTTGGGATTCAGCCTAGGAGGCTTTTTCATTTCATGAGTGGGAAAGCCCACCTAGTGGTATTCCTCCTGCCTAAATCCACATGCTCCAGACTCCAGACCCTGGAATCTAACCCAGCCTGGGTTACTTATTATTTGCCTATAATTTACTCAGCTTGCTTATTCCTGACCTGGTGCTGCCTGCTCATCTCCACTTATTTACTCCTGGTTCCTGGGATAATTCCTGTTTGCTTTTCATTTCCCATTGTCTATTTTGGTCTTTCCTTCATCTATTGTCTCCTTTTCATTAATTCACCTTTCTCATTAACTCACCTTCCTCTGTCTCATTAACTCACCTCCATCTGCAAGCAGCTAGGGCATGGGTTATGGCAATCAATAACTGGGCAAGGCATGTTCTGTTCATGAGGCAGTCACGAGGCAACCCTAGCCAACCAGCATATGTAATGTATGTAATGTTTCCCTTGTAACCAATCACTGATTCTGTGCATACTGTGGAGTGTAAATGATATGTAATAAAACCTGAATGGTAAGGGGCGATCATCATGATCGCTCCGCTGGTCGGACAACTGGACTCGAGTCTATGTTCTTTCATCCGGATCCCCCACACCTGTTGGTAAAGAAAACTAGCCAAACAGTCATTTCGAAAAGGGGAAATAGAGCAAACTAAAAGGGATGGGAAATAGAAGAGAGTGCTTCATCTGATGCAGCTACTAAAGAAGTGAAAAAGGAATTGTTTCAGAAAGCAAGAGCCGCATCAGTTTGTGTGTAACCTGAAGGCGGTGAGGCTCACTAGATGTTGCTGAGTTCTAGAAGGTTCCAACCCTTGCTCTTTGCAGTCCCCAAACCCATAAATGTAGATGATGAAGCAGAAGAGTGCAGCGTACCAGTTGCTGCCTTTTCTCTCTGCATTTCTAATTGGTTTAGTCCAACAGAAATGGCTATTGCTGAGCATACATTACAAACCTTGTAGAATCCAGATGAAAATTTGAAGTGTCACTTGCCTAATCTTAGGAATTAGGTCATCTTGTTTACTGTCAATGTTCTGACACTCACTTTTGACCCCAACTGATGTTTGAATTCAAATAGAAGAAAAAGAAATGGAGGCTTTGAGCATCAAGCTATTACCATCATATTTTTATGTCTTCTTACTCCATGCCTTCCCAATGTCACAGTGCAGCATCTGCATCGTAACAATTGTAAAATGAATATGTAAATATTCCAAATATGCTTTAAGCTTCACTCTGGCATGTTGATCCAACAGGAAGTTATTGCACGCTCTGAAAACTGAGCACTTAAGCCCCCTGAATTTACTAACATTAATCCAAAGCACAGTGAGTACAGTAGCTTGAAAGATTTTCAATTAAAAACTGTTCCGTCTGATATAAATTACTATTATTACATAGTAGAAGGAACCCTGGAAACACCTGCTAGCTTGCTAGATATGTGCTGCCCTCACTCTCACCTCACTTCTCAAACAGTGATTTTAGAAAATTACCTTTAGTTATTTGAAATTCAATCGTGAGATGTTTTAAGGGGAAAAAAACCAGAGTGGGGTAAATGCATAAATGCTTCTATTTCAAAATGGAGAAGTGTACACTAGGTGACAATGCCACTTGCAGCATCTGCAACATGAACATGAGCTTTGAAACAATGGGATAAGCGAATATGTATTTATTGACTGATACGACTCATTTCCATAGCCATCAGTCTGTTTTATAAATCCATAAAGAGCCACTTCATATAGAGCAGGGCATCCAAACTTTTTGCAAGGAGGGCCAGATTTGGTGAGGTGAAATTGTGTGGGGGCTGACCATTCAGCCTAAAGGGGTGAGAAAGGGCATGGTCCATGCACATCTGCAACAGCCGCAAATGCTCCGGTTGCAAGGCACCCAAGGGCCCCGCGGCTGTTGCACGTCCTGGGAATCGGCCCATACACACCTAAGATGCACCACTGCTCACATATGGTGCCCTCCCTTGCTAGGAGGTGGGAAAGACGCTGCAGCAACAGAGCCAGGAGTGGGTAGGCAGGGAACATTGGTGAGGGGATGGACAGAGGCAGGGAGGACAGGCAAACCATAAAACTGCAAACTTACTTCTCTAGCCAGCTCAGGGAAGGGCTCTCTGGCAGGGATGAGTGACAGGCTGAGCTGGCTGAGGGCCACTCAAAATTTTAATTCGGGCCACATTTGGCCCCCCCGGGCCGGACTTTGGGCATGTCTGATATAGAGCAACTTTAGCTATACAAAGACTATGGATTCTCCAACTTTTCGTCTCTTGAAATCTTCACCAAGTTTGTTTGAGCTCTTCTAGAGTGCTCCGAGCCTAAACCACTTCACTGCCTAAGGCAAAGCAATAATAATATAATATTATTAAAACTGCAGAACTGGAAGGGGCCCTATGGATTACTAAGTCCAGCTGCCGTCAAGAAAGAACAGAGTGAAATTGAACTCCCAACCTCTAGCTCTGAAACCAGATACCTAAACCACTGCACTATTCGGTGCACCTAGATCAGGCTGCAAAGAACCAAAGCGAACAAACTTATTTCAGCAATTGAGGAAGTGAATCCTTCAAGCATTTCCTCTCTTCCAATAAAAGCATAACAACAAATTAAGTAGCTGACCCTTTGGCACCTGTTTCTAAAGCCTCAAGCCTGCTGCTGCCAGAGATGGCTGCCTCTTTTTGCCTAATGGCAGGGCCAGCCCTTGGCTCCTTAAATCATAAAGTATTTCAAACAAATGAGAAGGCACACACCTGCATTCCTTGAAAATTATAACAGTTGTATATGGAAGGATACAATTTATGAAAACGCTGTCTTCTGAAAGTCTTTGTTGAAAATTGCATCTGCCACAAAGCTACAGGGGCAGGGTGCTTTGCTCTGCCTTAGGAAGAGGTGAGGCTATAATCCCTCCCAGCAACTATGCAGGATTTTTTTTCATGTTTGCTTGGCTTCTTCCTAGCTTCTGCCCTGTGGGCACTTTGGAAATTGTATAGATTACTGAGAGGCCAGTGCACACACGTGAGTTTTTTTAATAATATTATCCCCTTCAAAGCTAGTTAGGAATTTTTGGACTGGGTCACTGATTGGCATATTTAACATGAGATGACCAGAAACGTTCAACTCATCCTACATTGACTGCCCGTGGGACATTTAGGAAAAGATCACGGACAGTATTGCATTAAGTAGGAGGTCATAATCAAGGATTGTGACCTCCTACTTAATAATCCTTGATTATGACCTCCTACTTAATGCAATACTGTCCGTGATCTTTTCCTAAATGTCCCACGGGCAGTCAATGTAGGATGAGTTGAATGTTTCTGGTCATCTCATGTTAAATATGCCAATCAGTGACCCAGTCCAAACATTCCTAACTAGCTTTGAAGGGGATAATATTCCTAACTAGCTTTGAAGGGGATAATATTTTGAAGGGGATAATATCAAGGATAGCCTCAGTCTGGAATATCTTATAAATGGGGCACATTTCTACTTTTGTGTCCCAGTTGATCAGTGAGGCTACAAAATAAAACAGGCTGAACTGTGCTTTCATCATTGTAAGGCTAATTACACTGGTGACAATGAGGCCTGTAATAAGACTTCCTGGGGTAGGAACTGGCAAGCCACCCCGGTATCCCTGCCAAGAACATTCCATGGTCAGAAACAAAAGGCTAAAAGATATGACGCTGGAAGATGAGCCCCTCAGGTCGGAAGGTGTCCAACATGCTACTGAGGGAGAGCGGAGGACAAGTACAAGTAGCTCCAGAGCTAATGAAGTGGCTGGGCCAAAGCCGAAAGGACGCTCAGCTGCAGACGTGCCTGGAAGAGAAAGGAAAGTCCAATGTTGCAAAGAAATATACTGCATAGGAACCTGGAATGTGAGATCTATGAACCAGGGTAAGCTGGATGTGGTCAAACGTGAGATGGAAAGAATAAACATTGACATCCTGGGCATCAGTGAACTTAAATGGACAGGAATGAGTGAATTCAGTTCAGATGACTATCACATCTACTACTGTGGGCAAGAATCCCATAGAAGAAATGGAGTAGCCCTCATAGTCAACAATAGAGTGAGAAAAGCAGTGCTGGGATACAACCTAAAAAATGATAGGATGATCTCAGTACGATTCCAAGGCAGTCCTTTGAACATCACAGTAATCCAAGTTTATGCTCCAACTACCGGTGCTGAAGAGTCTGAGATTGACCAATTTTATGAAGACTTACAAGAACTTCTAGAACTGACACCAAAGAAAGATGTTCTTCTTATCATAGGGGATTGGAATGCTAAAGTAGGGAGTTAAGTGATAAAAGGAATAACTGGCGAGTTTGGCCTTGGAGTTCCAAATGAAGCAGGGCAAAGGCTAATTGAGTTTTGTCAAGAGAACAAGCTGGTCATTGCAAACACTCTTTTCCAACAACACAAAAGGCAACTCTACACATGGACATCACCAGATGGACAATACCGAAATCAGATTGACTATGTTCTCTGCAGCCAAAGATGGAGGAGCTCTATACAGTCAGCAAAAACAAGACCTGGTGCTGACTGTGGCTCAGATCATTAGCTTCTTATTTCAAAATTCAAACTTAAACTGAAGAAAGTAGGGAAGATCACTGGGCCAGTCAGGTATAACCTAAGTCAAATCCCATATGAATACTCAGTGGAAGGGAAGAATAGATTCAAGGAACTAGATTTGGTGGACAGAACACCTGAAGAACTATGGATGGAGGCTTGTAACATTGTACAGGAGGCTGCAATGAAAAATATTCCAAAGAAAAGAAAATGCAAGAAAGCAAAGTGGTTATCCAACGAGGCCCTACAAATAGCGGAGGAGAGAAGGGACGCAAAATGCAAGGGAGAAAGGGAAAGATACAGAAAATTGAATGCAGACTTCCAAAGAATAGCTAGGAGAGACAGGGCGGCCTTCTTGAATGAACAGTGCAAAGAAATAGAGGAAAACAACAGAAAAGGAAAAAACAGAGATCTGTTCAAGAAAATTTGAGATATTAAAGGGGCATTTCGTGCAAAGATGGATATGATAAAGGACAAAAATGGTAGGGACCTAACTGAAGCAGAAGAGATCAAGAAGAGATGGCAAGAATATACAGAAGAATTATATCAGAAAGATCTGGATGTCCCTGATAACCAAGATAGCGTAATTGCTGACCTGGAGCCAGACATCCTGGAAAGTGAAGTCAAGTGGGCCTTAGAAAGCATTGCAAACAACAAGGCCAGTGGAGGTGAGGACATTCCAATTGAACTCTTTAAAATCTTAAAAGAGGATGCTGTAAAGGTGCTGCATACAATATGCCAGCAAATTTGGAAAACCCAGCAGTGGTCAGAGGACTGGAAAAGATCGGTCTACATCCCAATCCCAAAGAAAGGAAACGCCAAAGAATGCTCCAACTATCGCACAATTGCACTCCTTTCACATGCTAGCAAGGTTATGCTCAAAAAGTCTACAAGGCAGGCTTCAGCATTATGTGGAAAGAGAACTTCCAGAACTACAAGCTGGATTTCGAAGGGGCAGAGGAAGTAGAGATCAAATCGCCAACATGCGCTGGATTATGGAGAAAGCCAGAGAGTTCCAGAAAAACATCTATTTCTGCTTCATTGACTATGCCAAAGCCTTTGACTGTGAAGACCACAACAAACTATGGCAAGTCCTTAAAGGAATGGGAGTGCCTGACCACCTTATCTGTCTCCTAAGAAATCTATATGTGGGACAAGCAGCAACCGTCAGAACTGGATATGGAACAACTGACTGGTTTAGAATTGGGAAAGGAGTACGACAAGGCTGTATACTGTCACCTTGCCTATTTAACTTATATGCAGAGTACATCATGAGAAAGGCCGGTCTGGATGAATCACAAGCCGGAATTAAGATTGCCGGAAGAAATATCAACAACCTCAGATACGCAGATGATACTACTCTAATAGCAGAGAGTGAGGAAGAATTAAAGAACCTCTTAATGAGGGTGAAAGAGGAGAGTGAAAAAAATGGGCTGAAGCTCAATATCAAAAAGACTAAGATCATGGCCACTGGTCCCATCACCTCCTGGCAAATAGAAGGGGAAGAAATGGAGGCAATGACAGAGTTTATTTTCTTCGGCTCCTTGATCACTGCAGATGGCGACTGCAGCAACGAAATAAAAAGACGCCTGCTTCTTGGGAGGAAAGCAATGGCAAACCTAGATAGCATCCTAAAGAGCAGAGACATCACTTTGCCAAATAAGGTCAGGATGATTAAAGCTATGGTTTTTCCAGTAGTGATGTATGGAAGTGAGAGCTGGACTATAAAGAAGGCTGATCGCTGCAGAATTGATGCTTTTGAGCTGTGGTGCTGGAGGAGAGTCTTGAGAGTCCCCTGGACTGCAAGGACATCAAACCTATCCATTCTGAAAGAAATCAACCCCGAATGTTCACTGGAAGGACAGATTTTGAAGCTGAGGCTCCAGTACTTTGGCCACCTCATGAGGAGAGAGGACTCCCTGGAAAAGGCCCTGATGCTGGGGAAAATCAAAGGCAAAAGGAAAAGAGGACGACAGAGAATGAGATGGTTGGACGGTGTCATCGATGCAACCAATATGAATTTGGCAAAATTCTGGGAGGCAGTGGAGGATAGGAAGGCCTGGCGAGCTCTGGTCCATGGGGTCACGAAGAGTTGGACACGACTGAACGACACAACAACAACAACAACAACAACAACAACAACAACAACAACAACAACAACAACAACAACATAATCAAGGAAGGTAGCGCAGAACAGGAGGGTAGTAAATGTGACCTTCTTTGACTGAGGATTTAATGAGGCAGGATTCTCAGATCATGGGATCTAAGATCTTATAAGGGCAGAATTTTTTAAAGATCCACCAGATCTACAACCAACATAATGTCCTGGGACCTGAGGACCAAAAAAGCTTAGGAAGTCCTTCTTGAGTTAGCCTAGTTGAGGCCATGCTGCAGGTTCACCCCAGAGCACTGGAAGCTGGACCTCACTTTTGCTCGACAAAAGAAAATTTTGGGGGATCCCTGCTCCTGCCCAGAATCAACAGTACTGGGATGTCCCATTGGAAGAGAAAATGGCATTAATGTGGATCCCAATTTAACAATTTGTGTGTCGCCATTTTCTTTATCACCCTCATCTTAGAACTGCACTGCTAGAAGGATCACCAAGTCCAGATGCTGTCAAGGCGGGACAGTGAGGAATTGAACTCCCACTCTGTATCTCATCAGCCAGACAGATAAGTCATGGAGCTATCCAGTAGTGCCTGAATTGGGATGGGGGGGGATCATGAAGTTTGCACTTCAAAGAGAAATTACCAGATCCATATATTCCCAACAGCGAAAATTAAGAAGTGACGGATTTTAGTTTGTTCCTCAAGTCCATGCAATTCATTTGATGCAGTTTGTGTATGCACTAAATATCTTGACACAAATGTACGCAGCTGGAGTGCCTCAAAACTCCAAGTATTGGGGGGTGGAATCCAACGTGCACCTCTCTCTCTCTCTCTCTCTCTCTCTCTCTCTCACACACACACACACACACACACACACACACACACACACACACACACACACACACACACACACACACACACACTTATTGTGTGTTGACAATGTGCATGTTTATTGTCATAAATATGCACATTTCAAAAGGTGAACAAAAAGGTGTGCTGCTTTTAACATGTGTGCACAGGAGCCTGTATGGATATTTAATGTAGAGAAAGGGAACAAAGAAGCCCAAATCCAAATCAAAAATGAAATGGAACGAACTTCAAAGGGAAAAAAAGTAAATCCGAGTTAAATTGATCATGACAGCTTTTCCCATCCTGAATGAGGAATTACATTGCTGAATGGATTTGCCTTATGGCAATCTGCCACCTTGAAGTGTTTGGTCATGTTCAAGCAGGTCAACTACTACAGCAATCTATTTTTGGGGGAGGGGGTGAGGCTGAGTAGTGCAAGTTGTACAAATTTAGCCTTACAATAGCAAAATCTCCACATCTTTTTAATAGCCATGCTGGCTCTATTAATATGACCCTCCCTTTATACTTAATTCCTGAATGTTTGGCCTGCTGTAAGGATTGTATTGCTACCAAGGACAGAAGAGAAAGGACAAAAAGGAAGAAACAAAGAAACAAAGCCCCCAAATTCTCAGATTTGATGCAGATTTAATTTTTTTAGGTACTGTCCAGCCTGTAGCATATCTGGGAAATGAAAGGGGAGCTTGGTTCTATGTTATTTTCTTTGAATTTTCAAATCAAATCAGTGCTGCATATTTAACTCCAAAAATAATACTTGAACATTTTGATTGACTGGTTGATTTCAAGTCTTTTATTAGTGCTAAATGATATGGAGGAAGGTGGGAAGGAATCTACGGGAAATCAAGCAGAAAAGTACCCCCCCTCCTCCTTAATGGGGGAGAGAAAAGGATTTCTGAGCCATTCATCAGTAATTTGAGATTTTATACATTACATTTTCTTAGATCCAACCTAAGTTTTAATGAGACACTCAGGTTGTAGATTAATCTTAACTCTCCAAGCTAGTTTCAGATGTATTTTACTTTTATCTTCCCTTACTACCTTTTTCTAATGCGACAGCCAGCAGTTCTCAGTCAGGATCAAAATCTGTATCACAACAACCTGCTGTAAGGATTGTAAGGACCTTTCAGTTGTCTTGTGGATGCAGTCTTTGACCTCTCTGTGTGGCTGAAAGAGGTCCAAGATTCCTATGGCATAGAAAGACCTGAAGGTTTGCATTAAACTCTCATTTTCACAGTTGTTGTGAAAGGGTGGACAAGTCGTTACTGCTAGGATATCAATGTGCCATTTTTCACAATGCACCAAATATATCACAAGCATAGGAACTACAACCAAAGACTCCACCATCAGCAAGCCCTGTAACACAGTAGTTGAACTGCAGTACTGAAGTCAAATCTTTGCTTACAAGCTGTTTTTAGTCCCAGGTAGCTTGCTCAAGACTGACTCAGACTTCCATCCCTCTAAGGACAGTAAAATAAATATCCAACTTGGAGTGTTCTTTACAAAATTACATTGTTCTAGCACTATGGATTGGTATATAAGTTGACACAACGATCACCCCACCCAGGTTCTACTTAGAAAATATCAAAAGGAATTTGCCAACAGCTGAAATAATCAACGTGATGAACCAACTCTAACCAGGTAGAGCTCCAGGTTGTGACAGCATCCTACCTGAGATAATAAAGAGAAATATAAACTGATGAGTCCCAATTCTGGCAAACCTTTTCACATATATAGACCAGAATGCCCAAATGCTATCAGATTGAAGTACGACTACTATTATCTTAATCTATAAGAATGGTGCCCCGTCAAAACCGGTTTGTGGGTGGGGCTGCTTCCCACCCATCCGGAAACTCAGCACGGGGATGCCAAAGCTTATTTAAGCTTTCCCCCATGCCCAAACGGCCTCTTTGGTGGCGAGACCGGCATCCCCGCCCTCCCGCCCTTACATTGAGAGAGTGAGTCTAACTGGTCACCCTATGGGGGACTGGATGGGAATTTTTGGTGGTCACTCTATTGGCTCCTGAGTGACCACACATTTTCGCCCATCTCATTCTCCAGTGGGTGCCAGGAGGACCTTTGTCCCCGGTCACAGCTTCATAAGTGGGGAGCACAGGGGTAGAAGTATTCAGGCGAGCCTTGGTAAGCCACCCCTAAGGCGCAGGACAACCCTCGAAATAAAATGACCTCATCCCAGGCATAGGAGTAAACGACACCAGAACACTAATGCTAGGCCGAATTGAGGGTTGTCAGGGGCTAGTAGATTCACACAAGTTGGGGTGGCACTGAACAGTTGGGCAGCATCACACAGAAGCGTGGATCTCTCTGGAAACAACATCTGGAGGGCTACATTCCCTCCAACATCATTACCCTTGCACTGTAGGATGTGGTCCCCTTGTATGGTTACAGTTCTGAGTTATGAAGTTGTAATAACATTGTGGCCCTTCCTCCAAAAAGTTGTCTCGCCTCTTTATTGCCAGGTGGGTGGGGTGGGGGGCAAACAGAGGAAGGATAATCCAGCAAACTATTGCCTAGTTTACTATTCATGATCAGAATGCTGAATGTAAGACATATTTACTGGCTATTCAAAGCTGGATGGTATCGGAAAACATCTTGGTCAAAGAGCAAGCAGGCATCAGAACAGGAAGGTCAACCCTGAATCAAGCTCTGATTTTACAACTGATGGAAAAGTATACTAGTGAAACCAAAGGTTCTACCTCTGACTCAATTTCCAGAGACACCATGTGGTACAAATTAGAGGCCACATCAACAGACCACAACCTATTAATGCTCATTACAGATGGACATGAAATGAAAAAAAAAGTTCCGTTATTCGATATTTGTTCCGTTATGTAACGGAAGGAATAACGAAGCCCAGAGTAATTTAAGAACCGAACGAACCGAACTGGAACAAATTGGTTTGGATTGGTTCAGTTCATTCTTTCCCACTAGTGATGACAGCCCGGCTGTCATCGCCCGCAGGGAGGACTGTCAGAGAGAGCCCTGTTCTGGACTCCTCACACGGAGGTGGGACCGGGGCTCCCTCTCCAGCGATCTCCGCTGTGGGTGCATAACAGCCAGGCCGGTTGTCATGCACTTGTGGTGGACGGCGGTGAGAGGGAGCAGCGGTCTTGCCTCTGCACGCAGAGGCAGGATTGCAGCCCCTTCTGCAGCATTCTACACCGCGGGTGCATGACAGCCTTGCCAGCTACCATGCACTCAGGGTGGAGGGCAGTGAGAGGGAGCTGCGGTCTTGCCTCCGCACGCAGACGCAGGATTGCGGCCCCTTCTGCAGCTATCTCCGCCACGGGTGCATGACAGCTCGGCCAGCTGTCATGCACTCGGGGTGGAGGGCGGCGAGAGGGAGCCACGGTCTTTTTCTACCACCAGGCCAGGCCAGGCACTCTTTGGAGGGGTGAGGTGTGGACTCTGAATTTCCTGGTCAGGTCCTGGGCAGCAAATCAGACATTTGAGCGAGAAGTTCAAAACTTCCAATCAGCCACCTGGGACCTGACTTGGAAGTTCAAAGGCCGGTTGGCTAAGGGGGTGAGTCCCCACTCCACCCCTCTGAAAGGTGGCTGGCTTACCCACAGCAGCAGCAGCGGCAGTGAGGAGGATGGTGTCTGGCATCAGGGCAGTAAGTTTAATTTTAATTTTCTCACATCCTTGCCACTGCCACTACTGTTGCAGTGGCAAGGAGGGAATGCAGCGGCAAGGAGAAAGGGAAAAAACCCTTATTCCCTCCTTGCCATTTGGGGGCTGTTAGGGGTGAAAGCTTCCACCCCGGCACCCCACCATCACCCCTTCCACCACCATTATCCTCGGATAAGAATGTTTGCTCTTATCTGCAGATTTTACTATCCACAGGGGATCCTGGAACCGATCCCCCACAGATATGGTGGTCATACTGTACAGTATTGTCCAAATCGGGGCAGCTCATAAGATAACTCGTTCTGTGATTGAACTGTTCTTGTTATCAGTGTTCAATCACAAGAAGAGCCCTGCAGGACACATGTTGTCCATGGCTGAACTCTGACAGCTCACCAGTGAGAGGATTTCTTATGCAGATTCTGCATAGGCTTGGAAGTGCCTTAAGTGGAGACAGTGAAGAACCAGGCTCACATTATCTTTAATGGAACTAAGAGAGTAGCTGCTGTAGAAGTGCAACAACAAAAAACCAAACAGATTCCTATATTTGTTAATACCCCTTTCCATTTTATTTCCGAGATGTCACCACAGTAGGCCCCCTATATCCACAAAATTGATATCCATATTTACACTTATTCATGATGTGAAAATACAGTATTAATTTTTTTTTAAAAAAAGTATTACCATGTCATAATTACCAGAACTGCTTCCAAGAAGGAACCAGAAACCATGGCTTCACTGTTACCTGAAGTTTTTGGCATCTGCAGGGGTGTTTGGGACTGATCCCTCACAGATACAGTGGTCTAACTGTAAATCAGTGTATTACTATTCTAGATATCTTATATCACAGTCAAATTGAATCAACATGGCCATTTCCACAGTGTCCCAATGAAGTGTGCAACAGACAAAGCCCCCACTACCAACAACATCCCATCATCCATAGGCCTATTTATTGTCCTATCAGCTCTCCATTGTTTCAGAAATTAAAGAAGAATATGGTGGTTTCCACTATTTAAAATACAAATGCATCAATTTAAAATATTGGTTGCTATTTTTTTACATGTCCCTAAGGTTTTGTTCTTTTCCAGAAAGATATTGGAAATCTATCATACAAATATAAGGGCAGGTTATACCTTTACTGGACCAATAATAATAATAATAATAATAATAATAATAATAATAATAATAATAATAATAATAATAATAATAATAATAATAATAATAATAATAATAATAATAATCCATGCAGTGACATTGACAGGCTGTATTTACCTAGAAAATTAGGTGGTAGAGGTCTTCTGCAAGTGAAGCAGACAGTTGATGAAGAGAAGCATGCATTGGCAGATTATGTAAAAAATAATACAGAGCCAGCATTATTGGAGGTTAAGAACAGGGAGGTGTTTAAAGTAAAGCAAACAAAGGGTCAATACTGGAAAACAACAATGCATATACGAGCTGATAGCTGGCATAATAAAGTGCTACATGGGCAATTACTTGAAAAAGTCAAAGGAAAAGGAGATGAGGAAAAGACCTGGTTATGGCTCACCAATGGAACACTGAAAAAAGAGACAGAAGCCCTGATTTTTGCAGCTCAAGAACAAGCTATCAGAACAAATTCAGTTAAGGCTAGAATAGAAAAATCAACTGAGTCCCCCACATGTAGACTCTGCAAAGAGGCAGATGAAACTATCGACCATATATTGAGTTGTTGCAAGAAAATTGCTCAGACTGATTACAAACAGTGACATAATGTAGTTGCTCAAATGGTCCACTGGAATTTGTGTCACAACTATCATCTGCCCATAGCAAAGAACTGGTGGGATCATAAGCCTTGAAAAGTGACTGAAAATGAGCACGCAAAACTACTTTGGGACTTTCGAATACAGACAGACAGGGTTTTGGAGCATAATACCCCAGATATTGTGATTGGGGAGAAGAAAAAAGTGTGGATCATTGATGTTGCTATACCAGGAGATGGTAGAGTCACTGAGAAACAACTTGAAAAAATTACCCGATATCAGGATCTGAAAATTGAACTTCAGAGACTCTGGCATAAACTGGTACAGGTGGTCCCAGTGGTAATTGGCATGCTGGGTATGGTGCCTAAAGAGCTAAGCAAGTATTTAGAAGAAACTAGGGTTGACAAAGTCACCATGAGTCAGATGCAGAAAGCCGCCTTACTGGGATCTGCTCGCATAATTCGACGATACATCACTGAGTCCTAAATGCCTGGGAAGCGTTCGACTAGTGATTGGTAATAAAAATCCAGCGTAGATAGCTGTGTGGTTAATAATAATAATAATAATAATAATAATAATAATAATAATAATAATAATAATAATAATAATAATAATAATAATAATAATAATAATAATAAAGCATGCTGGCTTTTGACCTTTGCTTCCTCAGGCTGTGTCCCAATATATTGTGCATAGTGTATAAAATAAGTATGAAGAGTCCAAAAGGTATGGCAGACATCTGTGTCAGGTTTATAACTCAAAAAATGAGTTCAAAAATATAGGTTGAAAACATGAGTCAGAAGTGTGAATTTCAAATTCCACCCCTAGTGACTGTTGGTTGGGTGTTCTGTCTTAACTCATCAAACTAAGGGCTGTCTGATATTCAGATATTTCCCTTCATTGCTTGCTGTTTTTGAAGCCCCATTTTCTTACTTGCCTAGACAATAAGGTTACACAGAAATATGACAAATCCTGAATCAGAGAACTGTAATAAAATTTAGTCTGCTAAATGGGTGAAGCCAATTGCAGCCAAAGTAATTGTATTACCTGCTGGCTTTGGAAGCAAATGTTTTCTTCAGTTTCCACTCCTGCTTGGCTAATGTTAAGTGTTCATGTTATCTTCTAGGTGGCTCTGAGGTATCCTCTAGAGTCCAGAAAATATTCATTCATTCATTCATTCATTCAAAATATTTACATTCCACTTTTCTCCTAAAAAGGATTCAGGATTGCTAACAGTATTCAAAAAGTAACAAGCAGCCTGCATTTCAGCTGAATGTCAAGAAAAAAATTCCTAACTTTCCCAATTGGTACAACAATGGAACCAATTGCCTTAGGCAATCGTAAGACATTGTAGGTTGATGGGACACATGCTGGAGGTGTTTGAGCAAAAACTGGAAAGCTATTTGTCAGATCTGCTTTGATTTGGATTCTTGAGTTGAGCTGAGGGTTGAACTCAATGGCCTTAAAGGCTCCTTCCAACTCAATGATTCTATGGTTCTATAACTTCTGGAAATTTTTAATTAACTATACACAGTTAGAGATGCGGGGGGGATGAATTACAAAATTTATTCTAAAATTGCTAAATCACCAGTTCATAATAATATGAATTGATACCCCAATGAATTTGATGAATTTTATTAATTTTTGTTTTTTTTTGATTTATTGGACTATAAAGGAACTTAGAGACACCAAATGTGCAGGGAAGCCTCACCTGGCTCTTCTTTATGAGCCCTCCAAATTTGGGGAAGATTTCCCTAAACCACCTGTTAAAGAGCACTTTCTGGGGGAAGGGGGTAGTATTTGTGGGTATATAACTCAAATGAACAAAACACAGTCAAACTTGAAGGATATATAGAAAAGAGTGTTTCTAGGTCCCTGGGGAGCATTTTCTTTGGGAACCCTCATTGTGGGTACATAACTCAGGCTAATGACCCTTACTTAATGGGTGTTGGGAAGGGTTGCATAGGTGAAACTTTCACACATCTTAGGCCATTGTCCACCTAGTGAGCCTATTCAGGCCATTGTCCAACCTGAACCTTTTCAGACGAGGGTGATGTGAAATCAATGTGAAGTACAAATTGGAGGACTTGCCACTAACTTTCCTTAGACTGACGAAACTACTTGGATGAGTAAAAAGCAAAGCAAAGTATTCTGCTTATATACTGCCCCATACCACTACAAGTCATCTCTGGGCAGTTTACAATTTTAATTACAGTGTGCAGGCTACACATTGCCCCCCCCCAGCAAGCTGGGTACTCATTTTACCGACCTCGGAAGGATGGAAGGCTGAGTGAACCTTGAGCCTGCTACCAGGGATTGAATCCAGGTCGTGAGCACAGTTTTACCTGCAGTACAGGCATTTAACCACTGTGCCAGTGTTTCAATCTCTCAAGAAAAGAAATTCAGTTGCCATGACTCTGCTTCCAGATAAACTCACCTGGATGACTGAGAATCTTCACAAACACAAATCAAAATGATTTGTCCATATCTCTACCCACAGTATATTGGTGCCCAGCCTGAGGCAGATTGATGTATGTCAAAAGCTAGCTTTTTGTGTGTGTTATCAAATTAAAGTATCATTCACCCTTTCTTTTGTATTGTGTTAATATGATGCAGCATTGTTTATTTGTTTTTGAAAACATATTGTATTACTAAACAATTTTTTGATCTGTTTGTGAGAGCACATTTGGGAGCCTTAGAGGAAAAGCACATTTTTTTGCCCAGCAATTGAGCTGCTGCAATTTATTGCTATGCTTTCAGGTATGTCTCTTAACAACAAGCATCATTCTTCCAACCCCAGGAATCTGAATTCATTCTGAAATCTAGTCTGTGTTAAGTGCTACAAATATACACAGGGAGGTGAACAGAAATTAAAGCTTTGACTTCTTGATTATTGAACATGAAAATTATAGCTAGAGATGGGCACGGAACGAACATTTTTTCGTTTCCGTTACCGTTTGTCGTTTCCGTTACGTAACGAAACGACAAATGAAAATTGTGATGAAAATGAAACGAAATGAATAGAACCACGAAAATAGTGGCCGTTACGTTTCGTTTCCATTAATGGTGATGCTCAATGAAATGAGCTGTTTAAAATGTTAAAAAATGCCCTGGATATCCGTAAAAACACAGCGATAATTATTTATATTGTCTGATAATACCTACCAGGGGGGTTGGGGTCCTTAAAACATTTGTTTTTGTCTTCTCCCATCACTATGTGTTTTTCTTTTCCCTTTAAAATGGATGTCGCCACCAGCCACAAAATGGAGGCAAGCCATGTGATGTGGGATCATGTTCAACCAATAGCATGCCCAGGTTGCAGACTGGGTGGGCAGGTCTGGCAGCCACAGAGGGCATAAAAAGCTCTGGCATCCCCCGTCCTCCTTGCAGTCTCTGGTGGGAGTTAGGGTGGGATTGCTGTCTCTGCGACTCTAGCTTCAGTCCTGCAGCCTCCCTGTGTGCATGCGTGCTGCGTACCTCTCGGTGAGTACCCTCCCTTGCCCCACAGTGCAGTCACTCTGCGGCTGCCTTGTACCCTGGGCAACGTCCGCCGCTGCCTTTGCAGCCTCCCTGCATACCTAGTCTATACTGTGTCTCTGCCAGCATCCATTTTTTAGTGTTTTCCCTCTGGTCTGGGGCGTTGAGGGATGCCTTCGCACGGAAATGCTTTAAAAATCGCACAAAAGCGGGTAGAAACAACAAACGAAAAGTGAAAAACGGTAACGAATTTTTTCAAAAAATTCCCAACAAACAGAAACGAACCAAAACAGACCTCTCAACGACAAATGTAAAACCAAAACACCATTTTTTTGTTTCGTGCCCATCTCTAATTATAGCATTACACATAGAGGACTGCTAACAAAATGACTATTACGGCACATTCAGTTGTGTACCACCCTTAAATAAGAAAAATTGTGTTATGCTCCATACACGCATATCTCCAACCTCATTTTGATCAGTTAGTTTCATTCTGTAACAGTAGAAATGAAACTGGTTGTTCCACTCTAAGTATAGTCAGAGCTGACCAGCATTTTATGTATATGTCAATTGGAATTGTGCTCTGACTCCATAGTTTTATTTTCTGAGTCTAGTATCGACTCCTGATACCCTGGCACAGCTCCCATTTCCATTACAGCTACTCTTATTGAGACAAGCAAAATACTAGAGTCTGGCTTGAATTCAAACATCTCATTAGATTTGACAAAATGTATCCTGCACCTAATAAAATTCATAATTTGCTACACAGCAGTCATGACGTCTTATGATCTACGCTTCCTTTAGAATCCATCTCCATACCGAGATTCCCGTAAACAGATGGTTTATGATATTGTGTTCTACCAGTTTGCTGATCTATCAATACTACTTAGGTCATATTTTCAACCCCGACTCCATTGCTGGTCTGCTCTTTGTTGTGGCAATAAATTTACATTGAATTCTCCAGTTCAGCAAGAGGGAATATCTATTCCAATCCAGACTGTAACAGCGATGCAAAAGAAAACGGAAGACATATTAATCTTTATGAAATCCTTCATGACTGCATTTTTTAAAATCTCCAGATGTTTTAAAATACTATCCTTTCTAATGGAGATGTGATGGTACCTTCTAGGTATACATAACTCTTATCAGCCCCGGCCGACGTTATTGGCAAGGATTGTAGAAGTTGTAGGCCAAAAACATCTAGAGAGAACTGACTGTGCAATTACATGAATAATACAGGAACTGCTCCAGGACTGGTATGGTGTGCTTTACACTATTGTCTATTGACTACATGACACACAATCCCATGTAAAATCAGCTCAGAGTCCCTTTCTCCCCCTCTGTATTTTTTTCCTCAGATGCTGTGGATTCTGTGTTTTTAAAGACTGGATTGTATTTGTATCACCTCATTAGAGTCATTGGATCATAGAATTATGAATTGGAATGCATCCATAAGGCCATTGAGTCCAACCCACTGGTCAATGTGACAATCCAAATCAAAGCAGATTAAAAATATGGCTGTCCATTTCTTTCTTGCATGCCTCCAGGGATGCAGCACTCATCCACTCCTGAGGTAATTGGTTCCATTGCTGTACTGCTCTAACAGTACTGTTTAAGTGATCACACAGGCAGTGAACCAATGTAATATGCAAAAGAAGTTGACTTTTCAGCTTCCTAGTTTATGGTGGGGGGGGAGGGAAAGAGGCACTTGAGGGGTTGCCAGTTTCCCATTATTTCCAAATCATTTACAATCCCCCACTCCAAGGCTTATATCAGTGCTGGAGGCTGAATCACCGGAAGACAAATGGTGAGTAAGAAGGAAATCAGCAAATAACATAATATTGGCAGCCAGCTCTTGTTTGCAGCTCATAAAAATACCTGTCTGGTAGTCATTTATCCTGAAACTCTGTATGCCACCTTAACAAGATGATAAGTAATTCAGGCAAGCAATTTTCTCTGTTTTAACTACTGGAGTCTATGTGAATTTCTTTTGTTGTGTAGTCACATCCTCAGTTGCTTGTCCCTGCTTTGAAACAGATTTGAAAGGAACTGGGGGGAGAGACCTTGCCATCGCTCTAATAAACCTCTTGTCCCCCTCTTTCTGAGTGTTTATATTACAGACTTAGAGAAGTGCAGAACTGGATGGGACCTTAATGGTCATCAAGTCCAGCCCTGATCTAGGAGGCACTGTAGGGGATCAAACTCCTAACCTCGAGCTCTGTAGCCAAACATTTAAATGACTGAGTTATCAGATCCTTCATATGAAATATGGAAAGCACATACTTTGGGATTATTTCATCTGAGCATCCCCTGTCACTCTGTCCCTTCAAGCTGATGAATCATACTATCACTTAAAATCCACCACAGTCTAGTGCATATATAAGATAGGTAGGAATGGGGGCAAGCTGGCTTTGTACCAGGTCAGGCTGTTTGTTGAGATGTAACCAGAGTGCCAGCTCTGAGTAATAGATCCTATCTGTTGAGTTTCCTAATCAGTTTTAGTACTTTTACTTGATTTATTATGTATTTATTTCATATGACGTAGCAGAATACAGCAACAGCATTATTGTGTAAGACTCCACAAAGACACTATGAAATATGTATAAAATGTAAAACATCAAAAGAATAAATTTTGAGACTTTTAAAAATGCATAATATGAATAATAAGTTATTAATAAAACAAATTATGTATGAGCAGTTACTAGAGCGACTAAGCCTATTCTAATTGAATAGGGAAACCACAATAGCCCCCCTGCAGGCAAGCGATTAGCTGCTTGGCTTCTGAATCCCGATTCAATTAGAATGTTTTTTTCCCTAGGGGCACCTCTTTTGGAGCTTAAAAACTCAGCCCCCTGACCCCAAAAGCTGTCCAAATTTCAGGGACTTGCAAGGAACTGTCTAAACTTTATCTGCAGTTTTGTGCCAAAGCATTCCTGTGGTCACTATTTTCAACTTGACAACTTAAAAAAATGTACTCCAAAAAGTGATTGCAGCCATGTATTGGCATCAAAACCACTTGGGAGCTTCCTCAAGCTCTTCCCTGTAAGCCCCCCCAAATTTGGAGAGGTTTGGAGGTCAGGGAGCTGAGTTATTAAGCTTCAAATGGAGTCCCCAAGGAAAAAAATCATTATAATTGAATCAGGATTTGGAAGCCAAGTCATGGCTCTAATCGTCACCTGCTTGGGGGGGGGGTATTATGGTTTCCCAATTCAATTACAAATATTTTTTCCTATGAGTTTAATAATTCAACCCCATGACCCCCCAAACATTTGCAAATATGGGGGGCTTTCGGGGAAGAGCTTGCAGAAGCTTCTCTGCCATTTCCTCTAGGATGAATCGTTTTGTTCTGTGGGAATTACTCCCGTGGGAAGCCCTGGCAAGCAAGGCTTGAGAAGCAGAAGGCCCAATCTGCTAGGCTTGGAGAGTTTGGGAATTCTCCCATGGAAGCCTGGATCCAAAAGGCTTCAAGATTTGGGAACCCACAAAAGGCTTGGCCTGCAAGCCCAATGTGGGTTGGAAACAAAAGGAAAAGAATAAAGAATCCAACACGTGTTCTCTGGTGCAAAATGGAGCAAGTCTCTCTTGATTCTTCTCTCTTGCCGCACCCCAGCAAGGCTCTTTTATTGAAAATCAAGAATTACAAAACATACGTCACACTGCAGCATTTTTCAACCAATCACCAACTTACACGATTGCCCAATGCCCAAATAAGGGTATTTCTTTGTTTAAATCTTAGCAGTTCTGAGCATGCCCAAGAATGTTTGTTCATAATTAAGCTTCTGCGCATGTGCGAGATTTTAGCCTGGGAACTAAATCAGACTACATGCTTTTACCCAATCACAAACGATTTTTCCATCTAAAGTGCAACATAGTATCTGAACATTTCTAAGAGTGCCAGTGCGTATGTGTTAACCTTGCTCTGCTTGCTGTTAATGGCGATGCCACAGAGGCATGCCGGTAAAGATTCCCTACATTGTTCCTAGAGGAAAAAATGGTGTTTCATTTCATTTTGTAACAAAACACATTCTACTATTTTGTTATGTAACAAAACAATGAAACAGTGTTTCATTTTTCGTTTTGTGCCCATCTCTAGTTTCCAATATACCTACTGTGGTTAGCTAAAATTGGGTTAAGTGCTGTCCAGTTTTTCCTTGGGAGATCAAAATAATAAAGACATAGTACTGGAGTGGACAGTAAGTTAAACATATCTAGATTAGCCATTGCCCTGTCATGACACCATGCTGTCTCTATGTGAAAGGCTTCTCTGACTATTTTCTGTCTAGATTTCCATGGCAGGTTCTGTTGTGCAAGTAGACTAGCCTCCTTGTGGTGCACCGTGTGCAACATCATCCGTCACACCTGAATAGCTGACACATTTTAGCTGCTGGACCTCACAAGGATTTCCAAGCAAGAAGAATCATCATGAACACCAAAATATGTTGAAGGCAGAATTATTTTCTTTCTACAGTACACGTGCCCTGTCTGTGAGCTACATCCCTCATCTTTTCCCATGGATGGTGAAAGACATGTCCAAATTTCTGCATTGCCAGACTGTTCAGTTCAACATGCACTTACTTAAGAGTAAGCAGCTTTGGGATGAGTGGGACCTGCTTCTGAGTAAATCATGCAATGTAGCTGAAAAAGTGGGGAAGCATTGGATCTTGTGAGTCATCCAGAACTGTGGCTGTGCCTTTGCATCTTCCACAGTGTAGGAAAAAAGACCAAACAGCCACTTTAAAGTCATTCCAAAATCTCCTCCATTTCAGAGGCAGAATTAATAATTGCTCCCTCCAAAAGATGAGCTAAATAGTCGGGATTAGGGTGTCTGGGCCTCATTCTGAGCTCAGATGCAAAAAAGCAAGTGTTGTGGAAATGTATTAGAGGTTTTATTTCAGTTTAACACAAATGTGTTGATAAGGCATTATGATGTAGTTATTAACTTGCTAAACCGAGAATGTGGAGAGGCATTTTCTAGTCTCTACTGAATAGTGAATGTTACTGGCTGCCCTTGGGCTAGTCACTCTCAGACTCATATACTTTCCAAGCTTTTTGGAAGAATAAAGTAGAGAGGAAGAAAGCTAATTGTGCCAGTCTGAACTGCTTGGAGTGGAAGTGGAATATAAAAAACAAGTAACAAGAAACTTATAGACAAACTGAAGCGGGAAAAACACACACACACACCACCTTCACATTCATCACACTTTGTAGATGATTTTATGCTAGGTTTTAGACCAGCAATACATATGTAATGGATTTAGCAGCATTTACTGCCAGGAGATCTCAACAGGAATGTGAAAATTTCAATTTTGCTGTATCTCTCTGAATTCCACCTGGGTTATTTATTTATTTAGTTTCATAGATTTATATACCACCCAATGTAGCAATATGCACTATCCTTGACAGTTAATGGCAATTTTAACCTTTCCAAACCCAACCCAACACAATAACAACAAACAATTCAACAGTAAATGAAGACAATCAAAAAGCTATCCCAAATGCATTAAAGATAGGAGTAAGGATAGGTGCAATCCAATTCCACATTCACCTGTGGGAAAGATGTCACTAAGTGCTTCTTTATAAAAAGTAGTGTTCTGCTTATATACCGCCCCATACCACTTCAAGTACTCTCTGGGCAGTTTACAGTTTAATTACAGTATGCAGGCTACACATCCCGCCCCAGCAAGCTGGGCAGTCATTTTACTGACCTCGGAAGGATGGAAGGCCGAGTCAACCATGAGCCTGCTACCTGGGATTGAACCCCAGATCATGAGCACAATTTTACCTGCAGAACAGGCATTTAACCACTGTGCCACGTCTTAAGCATCTTGTTGGATGAAGTCAAAGAGGCTGGAAGGATCTCAGGAGAGAACCTATTCCACAAGGATGGGGCCACAGCGAAGAAGTTTCAATTTCTGACCACAGTCTTCCATGCATCCCTATATGGGGCCATTCACAATGATAAGGCTTTGGAAAACTGGATGGGACAAATAGAAGTTCTTAGGGGTCAATATTCAGACAACATGGTTTAGCAATGCTGCTAATTTCTTAATCATTTTAGCCCTGAATTGCAGATCTGAGACTAGCCAATAACTAGTGCACTTGGGCACTTCGTGCTTTGTACAAATTTGCATGAAGCATGACTTCAGCACCATAGATACCATGGAACACTACCCCCCAACCTTCTGGGATGCTAGTTCGCTTATTGGGCTCCCTATGTGCATTGCTGGGGTCCTTCTCTAGGTCTGGCACACAAATCTGGGCAGGAGTTTCATGGATCCTGATCACTTCCCCAAGCAGCTGAGCACTCATCAGTTATATGGGGAGGCCAAGTGGAAAGGGGTCAGCCAGGCTCCTACCTGATTGATGTGTCAGCCCTGGAGAAGGACCCTGGCAGCATACATTGCCCAGGAATCAGACTGGTGTCCCAAGGTGGGGGTGGGGGTGGGCCTCTGTAGCACCTGTGTTACATTTTTGCTAGTGAAACCACCTACAGGCAGAGCTTGGGTCCAGCCTAGGGTGTCAACCTTCCACGTTTGAGCACAACCAGGTGAGAGATGGCAACCCTCAGGCAGAACCTGAGAGTAAGTGGGAATTCCTTAGATACCCTATCTCCTCAGGTAAGTGGAGCTGAGCCCTAGGAAAAGGGGCAGAGCTGGGGCAACATGCCTCTTGTGTGGAAATGCTCTTTGGAAGGCAGAATGGTGCCAGGTGTATGTGAGATGCCACCTGCAACCCCCGTGGTTGATTTACGGATTGTGATTACCCCCAACCCTGAATAAACGCTGGGAGTCTCTCTTTGGGAGTGCGATTCCCACCCGAGAGCATTCAAGTGTTGTTGCCTTCTTTCGTGGCAACACCTGTGGTGTTAATTTGTACAAAGCACAAAGTGCCCAAGTCTGACCTAAGGGTATAGATCTCATTACTTCTGTCAGGAAGTTATAATCCCTTCGACTAAAGAAGCATTTATTGTTAACTATTGCATCAGTCCCATCATAGTAAATTTAATTGACCAGGAATCATAAGTCAAAGTAAACATTCCTCACTTCCCTGGACATCCTCTATACCAGTGATGGCGAACCTTTTAGAGATCGAGTGACCAAACTGCGATTTAAAACCCACTCATTTGTTTGCAAAGTGCCAATACAGCAATTTAACCTGAATACAGGTGATTGTGAAGGGGCAATGTCGAGTGCCCACAGAAAGGGCTCCGAGTGCCACCTTTGGCACCCATGCCATAGGTTTGCCAACACTGCTCTATACATTGTCTGAATTGCTCCAAACAACCAGTATCCAAGTCAAGGTGAATCCAGCTGTTTTTACCCACAAATTACACAGCAAACAAGTCTCTAGGAATGTCTGACTATTGAAACACTTGTTCCCAGATTTCTGTTGGGCAGTAGGATGGGCAATACATCAACAAAATCTTGCAATATCCTGGTCCCTGCACCACAGAAGCATGCATGCATTCAACGTTTGTGGGTTGCTGGACAGGTTATAGCCTTTAGCTAGCCCATGCCCTCATCCTGCCATCATAATAAACCAAGGAGGAGAGAGGTAGGGTGGCTAACTCCTCCTAGTCTCAACTGGTTTTTTGAAATACAAGCCAAGGCAAGCAGTAAGAACCTAGTTGTTGATGTTTTCCTGGTTACTGACCTGGTTTGAAAAAGCAGGGTGGGGTGGGGGTCTGGAATATCTGCCTTCATCATCACCACCATCATCAGCTAGACTTGAAGATGAAAGGAAGAAAAGGCAACCAGAGTCTGCATTTATTTTCCCTACTGAATTTTCTCCTCATGTCTACCCTTGCCAATAACTACCTCAACAGTTGCTCCCTCCCATATTTCTATGCTCAAAGTGTTTCTGTTCTCTCTCTTCAAGGCCCACAAAAGAAGTGAAATAAATTTCAAAGATAACTCTCTAGTTGTGAGCCAGGAAGAATCATGACACAGCATCCTTTTGATAGATACTGTGGAGGAAAATGATGGTTCACACCAAGGCCTCCGTTATGCATTATTCTTCCCTTTACATTTAAAATCCATCCCAAAGTGAACCCAGCAACTCTTCTGAAAATTTTTGGCCCATAAACAGTTATAATGCACTAAGCCTGGATATGGAACATTGGGTTTCTAATTCCTACTTACAATGGCAGCTCCTCTGAGAGCTCATGCACATCCCATTATCCGCCTGCCATATATCTCTTGGGAAATGTTGCCATCAAATATGTTGGTTGTTTTAAAACAATGCTCAAATGAATTTTACAGCCTTCTAAATGTTTCTATATCAGTATGAGTTTAAAAAATTACATCTCAGTTAGTTTTCAGCCCCTTAAGGTTCCTGAAGGAAGATCAATGCAAAAAGCATAACACGGCTGTGTAATGCATATAATTGAATTATCTTTGACACACATATTATGTTTCTGTAATATTTATCCAGCTTGCCTTAAATGGGACTCCATCATTATGCTGCACTCAAACATAACTTTGCCATCTCTTACATCATCATGCGGTGCAGGTTTCTCTAAAGACCTGTTCCCTTCTTATAAATCAATAAGGATGTATTTTACTCATTGTTGCATGATATTCCCAGTGAAGTTCTTTGACAGGCAAAGTAAATGATGAATACTAAAATTTAAATTACTTATTTGTGTTGCTAGCTGTCTAACACTTACCCTTCACAGATCCAACTGAAAAAAAGAGAAAGAAAATCATATGGATTATGTAAAACCCTCCTGTCTCCACCCACAAAGTCATTTGAGAAAGTGCCTGTTTATTTATTTATTTATCCCTGTAGTTAATATGTCTGGTTAATATGAGAATGGCTATGCATAGCTGTCTTTTTGGTTGTGATGTGTCTAATCTGTTCCAGCTTCATTTGATGGGCTTGAGATCAAGAAGAAAGGATAGGGATAGAAGTGAAAATGTTCTGGTCTTTTCAATCATGCAACTGATTAACATTCCTTGTAGAAATTAAAAAAGCGTACTTCTTTGGTCTCTACTCACCTTAAAAAGTGAAGACAATAAGGTTACCTGCAGAGCTTAATAGGGCTGTTAAAATATTTTATTGTATTTTCTTTATACAAACATCCCTTTCTCCTTAAAGGACCCAAGGTGGCTTGCATCTTTTCAAGGCAATATGAAAGTGAATGACTAGAGATGGGGCTGAATACAAACACAAATTGCATATTTGTTGAATATTGATGATTCATCAGATACTCATCACTTCATACTGGTGAGTTCTGGAGACCCCCATGAATACAAAAGGATGACTATAACCCTTATACATTTGATCATTTGGGAGTTAAGTTTCCCTCTCTGCCTATGCCCCCCATGAATCAGGATTCCTCTGGGGCTAGAAGGGAATCTTCCATCCTGTTTACAAAGACATGGGAGGGGGATTCCATTCAAGTGGTTTGCCCTCTGTTTCTATGCCCACAGAGATCTGGGGAGACCTAGAAATAAGAGCAAGCAAGCCTGCCTGTTGGTCCAAAGGGTATGGGGCTAGATCCCCTTCCCAAAGCCCCAGGATGCCTCCATCTATGCAACAGCAATGTGATCACAAGGATTGGGGGGGGTCAACTTCCTGAAGCCAGGGGCTGTCAACAACAGGAACTGACAAACGAGTTCTTCAGTTCAGTGGCTCCTTGTTTCATGGGCAGGAATTTGTGGGTTGTGGCTCATAATAAAGGGAGATACAATCCCTGAGATAGCTGGGGCTCAAGCCATTTAGAGCTTCATAGATTAGAACCAACACCTTGAATTCAGCCCAGAAATAGATCAACAGCCAATAGAGCTGTATGCCTGATGAGAAAAGGGGGAACCCCCCTGGCTCCCATAGCCATGTTTTGGATATGTGTGTGTGTCTGTGTATGGGAATGAATGGTATGGGAGTAAAATCATACCATTAAAATTAGAAGTAGACAATCTTTGAAAATGCACACTTCTCCTTGGGCTGGTGGAGCCTAATGTTTTTGTCATGGTTGATTAACTGCTTGTTGTACTGAGGCCAAGTATCCTCCAGACCATTTTAAGCTAACAGCATCTGAGAATTTCATGCTACATTCTTCATGTGAAAATATGAACCCAAATGGAGCTGTCTTATACTGTCTGTGCTAGTTAGTACTGTCTATTTTAATTAATAATGGCTCTTATCTGCCTCAAGTGGCGATTGCTGCCAATATGCTGCCCTAGACTTTTACAGGAGATGATGGTGTCTGAATCAGGCCCCTTCCAAACACAAATTCTGTGAATTTTCAATCAGCTATAGCTTCTTTTTTTAATAGGTGCTGCATTAGACATGTTGGGAGGTCAGCAGCTAAGCTAAATGGCATATACACAAGTTTGTCACATGTGTTCTGCTACACTCCTGTGTAGAGGGAGGGATGGACATTGGGAACAGTCAGCTGCCAAAAAGCATGAAAAGGGCATTTTCTTATTTTATCCTTTATTTCCACAGCCATAATGAAGCACATAAACACCTACCTATATTTTAGAATTGCAAGCATTTCCCAGGTCTACCCTGCAATAAAATATTGACCCCATAATATTTGAATAATGCAATTAGAAGACTAAGTTTCTTGTCAGCATGTTTTCTCCTGTAGTTAATTAAAGCCATTAAAATTGATTAAGTTTAAAAGATGGAGATTGTGAGTTGTGTTACCTTCAATAAAAATAGTCTAGTTTCATAGATTTGATCAAATTAAATGGAGAATCAAATTAAACATCAGTGCAGGAAATTAGATGGAAGCCATAGGGTTTGAAAATTATTCCAATATTTGCTCCATTTGCTTGGAAGGAAATGCTTCCTGGCTTGTTTCTGTAAGGTGTCTATTTAAAAATAAAGCTCAACTAAGACTAAATAAGACCAAAATTCTATCAACAAAATAGCTGGCTTTCTAAGTGTGATGAAGCTGGTAGGGTGGACACCCTTTCAGAGGAGTGCCATCCCTGACTATAGGAAGTCAGAAAATGGGTGTAGAGGCAGGCAAGGAAGAAATACAGAACACAAGTGAAGCCAGTCTTCCCACACCCCAGCAGACACCAGGGGAAAAGGTGGAAGGGTCAAGTAAAGAGAAAGTAGAGGAAACAGGTGTCAGTGAGGAAAGGGCGAGCCCTATCGAAGGTGAAGGGTCTAAAGCAGTGGTGGTGAACCTTTGGCACTTTAGATGTTTTGGACAACTCCCACAGTCCTTCGGCATTGGCAATACAGGCTTGGAATTCTGGGAGTTGCGGTCCAAAACATCTGAAGTGCCGAAGGTTCACCAACACTGGTCTAAGGGAAAGGAAGAGATAAATATGAGGGGAGGGGGATGTGGGAAAAGGGGGAGTGAGGGGGAAAAAGGCATGACTGAGTTTTGATGGAGGTGCTATGGCGAGCAAAGTTTGGTGGCAGCTCGTGAAGCCTTAAAGTACAGAAAATGGCTGCCCTGACAAGGTTCAAGGTTCTTTGCCCACTCAGACGGATCCTTGGCAGCATAGAGTTCATGCCAAAAACATGATCTGGAGGGAGGGGCTGGGACACTATTTAGCCCAGGTCCTCCATTGTTCATCTTCAATGAGAGTTCATCCCCACCCATCCACCCTATAGTAAAGAGAGAATGAGATTATCTGGTTGCTTTGGGTCTAGATGGGAATTTTTTGTCGTCACTCAAATTGGCATGGAGTGGCAGTGAGTTTTCGCCCATCCCATTCTCCCTTTGGTGTGCAGCAGGATGTTTAGTTACATCACCAGTCACAATGCTGGCAGATAGTGCAAGAGGTACGGGCATTCAGGTATGCCCTAGGCAAGTTGCCCTTAAAGCACTGGACAGTCCTCAGACAAATTAAATGCCACCAGTAGGGTATTAGAATTAAACAAAGTTGTCAATGGTAGGTGAAATTGTAGGCTGTCCTGAGCTAGTAGATTCCACGCAGGGAGGATGGGCAGCATCCTTCCGAGAAGGGAATCTCCCTGAATCTATTTCAAAGAAGAGAATGATACAATTTAGCACAGTACCTGCTTGCACTACCTTCCAGGTCCCCTTGACAGAATAAACATACTTCAGAGTTAATTATGTTATCAATAAAATTGTGGCCCATTTTGAACCCAAGTGAATGTGTCTTGCCTCTTTATTCTGAGCTGGGTGGGAAAGGCTTCACAAGCAGCACCTGACTTTGCTTGCAGCAGGGCAGCCAGTTTTTGCTTCAGCCAGCTGGCTCTTTTGCAACCAGACACCTGCCCTTGCTCCCCCAGTGATGGCTAGCAAAGACTGGTTGAAAAGGAGCTAGCTGGCTGAAGCAAAATCGACAAGCCTCCACCCACCATGATGCCTTCACGTCCATGCCACCCGTTGAAGGCAGCACAGCAGGGGGAGGCTTGGTGAGGAAGAGGGGTTTGAAAGTGGTGCTTTGCAGGTGCCCTGTCTTAGGCTTTCAAACCTCTTTACCTTGTCAAGCTGAACTCACCAGCAGAGGCTCCTTGTATCTTGAGGTACCACTGTATTTCACTATTTGGGGAAGCACTAATGGGGGTAAAATGTGATAAGTCTTAAAAGACACTGGTCAAGATGTTATAAGCACATTGAACGGAGTTTATTATTTTACACTGGAAAAGAGACAACACAAACTGCTGTTCTATCACCTGTGTTCTAGTAATCAATGGAGGGTAAAGTAGTGCACTTAATCTTATGTACCAAAGGAATATATAATTTGGATTTCTACATTGAGGGATTTGGGCAAGATTGTTAACCCACTCAGTACCCAGTTTTTGATTCCACCTTCTCAGAAGGCAAGTTTTGGGGCCTTGAAATGCACCTCAAGGAGGCAGGTTATGGGGCCTTCAAATACACCTCAAGGACAGGCATTTATCTATGAATTTCTCAGAGCAGAAAGTACTCTGGATTTTCACTATGATATATTTTGTTATCACCTCTTTTTTCACATCTACGAATCTTAAGCTGTGAAAGATATGAATCTACATAATCTTGAGGTATTATCAATGTGTTAAGTATATGGGGCAATTTTAAGCTTCTACCGTCTTTTGAAAAGTCTTTCTTTTAATAGAGCTCATTTTGCTAAATTCCAGCATTTGTTTTATAAATGTCCATATGATATGAAAAAATGGGAGCACTGCTTGCTTGTGTGTGTGTGTGTGTGTGTGTGTGTGTGAGAGAGAGAGAGAGAGAGAGAGAGAGAGAGAGAGAGAGAGAATGGGGGGAAGGGAGTTACTCAAAAGGAAAAGAGCTTGAAACTCAGGTTTTACCGCCAGTGCTCATTTAGGAAAGCCATTTTCTCCCCACTCTCATGCCTCTACAAATATTAGCCAATGATAAATTATTCAAAAACGATTATTATATACATGAGAAATTACTCATCATCAAACCTGTAATATTTTTTTCTGTTATCATCACTCATTCGCACAAAATCCATCCAGTTCTGTTTGCCTACTTTAATATATGTAAGGTCCTTATGCACTTTTGGGACAATGAGTAATAAAAAATACATTTCTCCCATACAAAGAGCAATTCTTTATTAAGAGAAAAAATGCCACCAAAACTAAATACAGACCTACTCAGCATAGCCCCGCTCGTTATTATTTTTTGTTCTTTTGAATAATAATGTTGACTCCCAGCATAGAGAGAGGAAAGGGAAATCCTTCTATTTTAAAAAAAAGAAAGAAAGAAAAAAAGAAAAGAAAAAAAAAAAAGAAAAAAAAGGCATGCCTTCAAAACAGGCTGTAATATTGCTGATGATTACTATAATAGAGTTAACAGCCAGTCTAGTCCGGAGTGCATTTTTGTCTCAAACAATGCCAACCAGAAATGGTAACATGAGTCCAAAGGGCTCATCTGTAGTGTTCCTTAAAGCTGGGTAGAGGGAATGAAATTATTGCTTAGGTTCAAATTTGCTTGGGTCATTTTTATATGACCCCCCCTTTAAAATATTTATTTATGAATATATTTATAAATTAAAAGTCTGTCACTCAGACTGATAAATTAGGCCGTCACTCAGTTTTGAAACGCTGTGTCCGCCCGGAGAATATGCTCCTGCCAAAATAAAAGTCTCCTTGCTCCAGGTTTACTCCACATGTTTCCCATCAGCATGTGGACAATATCTTTTGGCTGTGGCTCCACATAGAGGAAGGAGATTGCAGGCTGCCCACTCATTCTTTCTCTCGGTGGTTCTTTTTAATTGGCTGCAGCCACAGGGCATTGGCTAAGTTCTACGGTGGCCCAGAGTCACAGTTGGAGTCTGAATGAGCTCGGGTACATCTGTCAACCCTCTTGAAATCTTAACGTGTTTTGCCACAGTGTACTGATCTGCTTCCAGCAGAAGCTATTAGTAAGAGTTCATTCCAGTTGCTGTCATTCATCGTTGCCAGGACTCTAATTGTTTGACTTTCAAATATCGGAGATAATTGTATTTTTAATGTGATGACTTTAGTTATTTTTACTTGGCTTTTGTGGAGGGTGAGGGAGAGAGAGGGAGCTGATGCAAGGCTCTCCAAGTCTTGTGGCACATATTAGTATTGTGGTGGCGTGTGTGGCATTTATCTTGCTTGATGATAAATGGGAGGACGGGGCTCTCTGCGATGTTTTGATGCCATCCCACAAAGTGAAATCTGAAAAGGGGATAAAAGAAAGCCAGTGGCAGAGCTTTTGACATGAAGTAAACAAAAAGTGAAGAAAGGCCAAGAGATTGGCTTTGAATGTCTTTGAAGGCAAGCATTATCATTGCTTCTAAAAGTCTTCAGAAAGAGGCAGCAACTCACATAATTATACATCTGCGAAGATACTGGGTTAGACTACGAGCACTGATAACATTTTTAAAGTAATAGAACTGAAGGACTAGAAAAGGGTGTGCAAATCAACAATTCCAGTCATCAACTCCCAGAATCCTACATGCAGAAACCAATTAGCCTCCCTCCCTCTCCCTCAATGTCTCTCCATGTACCATTTTCTCTCTATATAATACATTCCATCGGCATGCTGATTAGCAAGGTTCTGTCATACCCTTCTATCTCACTCTAGGGTAACAAAAAAGGGGGGGGAGAAAATATAAGGGGGTAATAACAAAGAAACATCCATAATTCAAACATTTTTCACTAACTTCAAGGGAAAGTCTGTCTTCAAGAAACCTCATTTGTTTGCCATATTAGCAGAAGGCCAGAGACTGCTCTGATCAAGAAACTGGAGTCATGTGGGGACAGTGTGTTTTTTCTTAATTTTTATTTTTTGTCTTCTTGTTTCAAGCAAGGCACCTTTCTCATTGAGACTGCCATTGTGACCAACTAATTAACAGGAAAAAGCTATAATAAACACTAAAGATAAATCACCTGAATTGTTGGTTACAGAACAGTTATATATATTTACTAGATCAGTAATGGTTGTTAATATATGTCATTTGGCCTGTTGTGCCACATCATTTGGTAACTGAGAGCTGATCAATATCTTTTCTTGCTTACATTCTTCTTTAAGCTCAGGATCCCTTGTTCATTATTGTCTCCTTTTCTTCAGCGCTCCTTGTTCTCCTATCTTTCAATTAAGGACAGAAAAATTAATTTACTTGTCCTCCATGTCACTTTTTCTGTATGCTCACCCATATGTTTGATCCATCTAATTTCTGAATTACTTTGTGACAATCATTTCCTTAATCTGTAGGAAAGTGCACAGGACAGCTTTTACACACATGAAACATTTTTCCTCTTCTCCCAACATTTTCCTTTCTGTTTTCCTTATGATGGGAATTTTTTTAATGAACCCAATATTCTACATTATCTATCTATCTATCTATCTATCTATCTATCTATCTATCTATCTATCTATCTATCTATCTATCTATCTATCTATCTATGTTTGTTTGTTTGTTTGTTTGTTTGTTTGTTTGTTTGTTTGTTTAGAGTATTTTTACCCCACTTTTCTTCTTGGAGAAGGACCCAAGGTGGCTTAGAGTAAAGAGGGACAATATACAGTCCAGTACTATTAAGACATATTCAAGTTTGAGAACAGGGAATTGAGGGAAATCTCAAATCATTAAAAGACAACATTAAAGCTACAAGATAATGTGAGCAGTTAAAGAGAGAGTAAAAATTTCCATGTAATCATGCACTGTAGAACATCCAAACATTATGAAGGATAGAAATTAATACTGTAGTCATAGTGTCAATGCAATCACACAAGAGGAGATATAAACACAAAGTTATAGGTGGTTATATAGTAATACCCCGTTTATTGTGGGGGTTATCTACCTGATCTGACCTGAGATAAAGAGAAATCTGCATTGTGCAGATGCTGGGTTTGCTTGGGATTGGGAAGCCTGTCTGGGGGGCCCTATACCCACCCCAGAAGTATCACATCAGAAGTACCTACATCAGAAGTATCACTGATCCCATACTTTACCTATTTCCATATAAGTGAAAAGGTACTTAGAAACCCTAAGTAGGAAAATAACAGATTGAACTTTCCTCTGAGTCTCACAAGGGCTGGTTGATCTCCATGTGGATGCAGGGGGAATCTATTTTGAAGAATAATCAAATAAGCATTCTGCTGAAAATTACTGAAAAACTTTAAATATATCTTTAGTTCTGAGCCCACACATGATACTACATGGATTTACATAGAGAACAATTATATATAAATGCATGTATTTACATGGACAAAACCTCATAGTTGAATATTCATATTACAAAGAAAAGATGTCAGACAAGGGTGCATTTTATTTCCTTGTCTATTCCATCTGTATACAAAACACACCACATGGAAAGCCAGACTAGACTCAGATGAAGAAGGAGTAAATCTTAAAGGGAAGAAACAGCAATAATTTAAGATATGCAGATGAGGCTTTTGTATTGGTACAAAACATCAGTTACTTTAAATGACTTTTAGTCAATGTGAAAGAAGAAAGTATCAGAGTAGGACTGCAGCTGAACATTAAGAAGCCAAAAAAATCGTGACTAGAGATGGCGATGAATTTAAAAAATGGTGATTCATCATGATTTGTGATTTGTTGGGGCTGACAAATGAATGAATCAATGAATTTCCAGCAAGAAATAAACAGACTGAAGAATTGGTTTGTGTCCCTTTTTAGATTCTATAAAAAGCCTTTTTGTCATCTAGAGGCCCCAGATTTACTGGGATGCTTTCTTTGCCTCTCTTCTACAAGACCTGAAAGTTTGATGACGATTGGTATTCAGACATCTGAGCTATGTATGGCCCAAAATGTCCCTCCCAGTAGTGTCCCCCAAGCACCTAGAGCAGGCATGTCCAAACCTCACCCCTCCAGATGTTTTGGACCCCTAACTCCCAGTCTTTTCCCATTGGCAATCTAAGCTTAGAATTCTTGAAGTTGTGGTCCAAAACATCGGGAGGGTTGAAGTTTGGACATGCCTGACCTAGAGATACCAAATTTGCACAGAGGCCTCTCTCCACTCTCCTCTACTATCCCTCCAAGTTTGGTAAAGATTAGGCTTCAGACACCTGAGTTACAGACCCACAAAGTGCTCCCCAGGAAAGTGCAACTAGATTGGGGGAACCCCTCTTCAAAACAATTGGAGGGATTGTAGAGACTCAATAAGTTTATTTGCAATTTTGGAACATCTAGGTGGCTGGTGAGAACTTTCCTTGCGGTGCTATTTGAGGGTGTATAACTCAGGTATCAAAACTCCAATGGTTAGCCCTACCAACTCTTTTTAATTTGGAATGGATCCAGGCCTTTCAAAAGCGAAAAAACATTGCTTGTGATAAGACTGGGTATTTGTGATATAGACTACCCAGCAGGAGCTTCTCTGGTCTCGAAATGGAGCATTGCATACATTCATAGGCTAGGAGGTAGATATTTAGAGAGAAAAGTCACAGAAGCAGACTGAAAAGACAGGTGTTCTTTAAAGATTAGAAAAAACAAAGATTAGAAAAAGTAATGGAGTGACAATCTTCCAAAAACGGAGATATTTTTTCATGTATCCTTCGTAAACATTCTGTCAGCATTTCTTAGATCAGATACTCTCATGTTTTCAAAGAGCAAATCAGCTTCAGGTGTGAGGCAATATGAACTTTTGACCCTGACAATCAGGAAGCAATTAGCTTGCCCTTAGGTAAGTTTTTAACTTTTTAACTACTTCCAGGATATGCAGGTGTATAAGAATCATGCTTGCAAGGGGGTTTTGTGTCTGGCTGTGAAAATGGAGACTCAAAAACAGCATTAATTTTTTTAAAAATCAGGCATGCATTGAAAAGTTTTAAAACATTTTAAAATATTATATTCAGGAGCTCACTTATTAAAACTATAAAATTATTATTATTATTATTATTATTATTATTATTATTATTATTATTATTATTATTATTATTATTATTAGTAGTAGTAGTAGTAGTAGTAGTAGTAGTAGTAGTAGTAGTAGTAGTAGTAGTAGTAGTATTTTGCTTTGAGGGCAAAGGTAGTCTTATATGATGCTAGCAGAGCTTTAGTGCCTATATCCTGTCATAGTCATCTGTCATAATCTCCATTCCACCCATCTTGTCACCCTACAATTGCTTGGTAATGAAAACTCTGAAGATGTGCCATCAAGTTGTTTTTGCTGATGTTGTTGCTTTATTTGCCTCCCCGGCCCCGGTTTGGGCGTGCTATCTCCGCGCCCATCCGGGTTTTCTTCCCGGGGACGGGAGCCTATAGAGGGCTCCCGTTCCTCGCCGCCATTTTGACAGCGGCGAAAATTTTGGCTGCGGGGACGTGCGGTTTTTCCCGTCAGCCGGTTCCCTCCCTACCTTGTGGGCTTTTTCCCCTCTTCCATGGGAGGGTTCCCGGCTCCGTCCCTGCAGCCGGGGATCGGGGCTTTCCCGGTGAGCCCGGCGGCGGCTGCGATGGCGGCGTATCGCCCGCGAGCGGCGGAGGCTCTGGGCCTCTCCGCGCGCCAGCTGGTCTTCCTTCCATTTGGACAGGCCGCTCGACAGCTGATTGCCCTGATCGGAGCCCTGATAAGGGCTCAGGCAGCCGGCGCTTGCATTTCCGCGCTCCGGCTTGCCTTTCTTTTTGCAGCCCGCCCGCCAGCTGGGCTTTCTGCTCGGAGCCCTGATAAGGGCTCCGGCAGCGGGAGCGGCTTCAGCGGCGGTGGCGAGGGCGGCTTGGGTAATGGCGGCGGCGGGTTGCTTCTTTAATACCAGGTAGTGCGAGGACGCACCTTCTATTTTGTGGCCCGTGCCTCAGGCGGGCCGCCTAGTTTACTCGGGGCTGTGGGTGGGAGGGTTTAGGGGGTGGGTTAGTTAGGGGGTGGGTTAGTTAGGGACCCGGTCGGGCCATCTACGGTGTTCCCGGCTGGGAGGATAGTTGTTAAGGCTTAGGGCACAGTCCCGGGGGGGGTGAGTACTTTGGCCGCTGCAGCCGGCCTTTGTGGCCTGCGGGGCGGCTCTTCATGGCCAGGCACCTGGCAGGGGGGTGGCGGCCGCCATTTTGGGCACGACAGGGTCGCCATTTTGCGCTTCCCTGTTCGGCTTCTCTCAGAGAGAGCTTACAAGAAATCCAAGACATTCTGAATCCAACTATAACATAAAGTCAAAATTACAACATAGTCTTCATGTCCATGAGGATTCTCAGTAATCCAGGTGAGGTTATTTTAGAGTTGAGTCATGGCAACTGGATTTCTTTTCTTGTTGGAGCTAAACATTTTGCTTCTCATTCACGTAGTTTCTTCAGTCTGAGAAATGTTAGTGGGAGGCTTCCAGTTTCTACATTGAAGAAAGCAAGCAGCCACTAAGCAGGAGGATGGCCCACGAGACTGGATGTCTGTCTCTCGGTACCATTCTCTTGCATCTGGACCTGGCGGTGCCCTGGTTCTTAGTCTGAGATTGTATATTTCGACCATAGTCTGTGACCTGCGGTGGACTATTCCTCCAGGAGTCTGTCCAGTCCAATTTTACGGCATCGCGGCTGGATGCCATTGCCACATCCTGAGGCAAGGAGTTCCTTAGACTGGCAACGTGCTCGGTAGAGGATATTCTCTTTTGTCTGTTCTTGCTTTCCCAGCCCTCAACTTGAGGGTGTGTTCTCTGGTCCTGGTTTTTGGAGGGGGAGTAGAACTTCTCTCTGTTCCTTTTGCTCATGCCCTGCATGGTTTCGGGCATCTTAGCCTTGGCAGTCTGAAGTGGCCCTAATATTTTGACCTTTTCTCTTGAGGGAGGTCCCCCAACCCAGTGGTCATGTTGGTCGCTTTTTCTGCACCTTTTCCAGTTCCACTGTGTCTTTCTTGAGATGCGGTGCTCGGAATTTTACAAGGTACTCCAGCTCAGCAGGTGGCTACTACGCTCCAAGGTGGCTGCGGCCACCCAGTTTTAGCAGGCGCCCCCTCCTTTATGAGGTGTACTCTGCAGGTGCCGCACCTGCTGGCGGATGGACCGGCGAAGAACCCAGGCGAGGCTCCCCTGGGGCGCATAAGGCACAGGTCCTGGCCCTTGATCTTTCCCTAGCCGGCCGTGATTGTCCGGTAGCTCAGGCATTATCCCCTGGTATCTTGGCATCAGCTGTGGTGCCTCCAAAGGACTTGCCTGCTGGCGATGAGTGCCTGCCCCTGGGGATCACCTTTCGCCAGCAACCATTGGAATAATTCGCAGTGGTAGCTATGTTGGCTGCTGGCCAAGAATTTGGAATTGCTCAAGGGCTTCGAGGGAGTTTTTAGGGATAAGAGTGCTAAGGGGTCGCAGAGGGTCGGGTGTTGGGCTCGTTCCCCCACCCGCCCACTTCCCGCTTCCGGGCATTGCCCCTTGGCATTGTGACGAAGAAGATCCCGGGCGAATTACTGGCTTATTCATCATCGGTCCTCTCGGAGGGATCATCAGTCAATGCTATGATCTCCCATGAGTGGTGTTTGGTCGGGTGCTCGCCCTTGATGCTGCCATTGCGTTGGTTAGACCTGTGGTCCTGGCGCAGAGATCGGTTAGAGTGATATTGCATCCGCGTTTAGGTGGTTACTTGTTTTCCTGAGAGATTTCGAATTGTTGGGGTTTCCCCTTCAGGGTCAGTTTTTATGTCGTCTGGGCACCCTCTTTTGGCTACTCCATTTCGTGTGCAGCCTTTGAGTCCTTCAGTTTTTTCTGGAGCGGGCCTTGTTGGATTGAACAGGCAGCTATCGGGTAGTCCTACTCAGTCCTGCCAGCTCGGGCCCTTGTGCCTTTCTTCTGGAGGAGTTTGACTGCCTGGTAGCCGGGTTGGGTGTTGCTTTGGCCCGGGAGTAGATTGAGGTCCCTTCCACCTGCCTTACATATTTGGGTATTGAGTGGGATACCGTCCAGCAGTCCGGCAGATTACTGGAGGCCAAACTCAGGGATCTTCGGGTCTCTTCTATGGCCTTTGGGCAAGCGCAAGGCTTCCCTTGGAGAGTTTTAGGTGGTCATGGGACATCTTAATTTTGCCTGTAGGGTTATTGCGCCTGGCAGGGCATTTGTCCGGCGGCCCGGTGAAGCCACGGCTGGGCTGCTTAAGCCTCATCAGTGTAGGAGCGCTTCTGCTGAAATGCTTGAAGATCTCGGCGTTTGGCTGAGGTTTTTGGCTCATTGCAACGGGGTTTTCTTTTGGCAGGCAGAGCTACTCTTTGGGGTGGAGCTGCAGGTCTAGGCGGCCGCGTCTGGGTCTTACGGCCATGGCATTTTTCATCCGTAGCAGTGGTGCACAGGCTTAGGGCCGGCACATTGGGCAGCAGTCGGCGTTACCAGGGACCTTTACCTTCGGAATTGTTTCCCATTGCGGGTGCCGTCTGGCTATGTGCTGAGGTGTGGGCGAACTCGGCCACCTGTTTTTGGCGTAACAACCAGGCGGTCGTCCGCGTGCTTGTCACACTATCTTTCCGTTCGCCTCGCGTCAGGAAGTTGGTGCACGCGCTGATCCTAAAATGTCTTGACTTCAATACAGTCTCCCAGGCTTGCTAGGTGCCGGGGGTACGGAATGAGATGGCTGCCCTCTCACATCTACAGAAGGAGTACTTTCGGCTGCTGGCCCCTCTGGCACCTTCTGATTCTGTGATCTGCCCCGTCGAGGTATGGTCCCTTGATGGATTGTAACTCACCGAGCTCTAGCACTTGCCCTTGCCCCTAGGATGCGGCGGGCCTATGCGTCCGCCTGCACTGAATATACCCAATTTTGTGCCCAGTAAGGGTTTACTTCTTTGTGGCCGGCCACTCCAGACCAGCTGAACAATTTGCAGTTCACTTGCGTTTTAAGGGGCTTGACCCCTCGGACTATCCAGGGCAGATTGTCTGCACTTGCACTTTATGCCAGGGTTCAGCGCTTCGAACACCCGTCTGATGATTTGCTCCTTCAGAAGATGTTGCACGGCTGGTCTACAGAACGGGGGAACCAGGGATACGAGTGCCCCGTTTGCTATTGAGATTCTGGCTCTTTTCCAGGTTGCTGCCCTGGTTGCTTTCTTTGCCGCCCTCCACATCAGCGAGTTGGCTGGCATCTTCCAGGTTTGATGTGTCGTACACGGCCCTTCTCCTGTCAGACCTCGGTTTATTGCCAGATGGCATTTTGTTGTGTGTTCGGTGGTCCAATCTGACGGGGGGCCAGGGGTCAGCGGATAATTTTGGGCCCTTGCCATCTTCTAGTGATATGCTCCTTTCGCGCTCTGAGCGCTTATCTTTCCTTGCGGGGTAATGCTCCTGGGTATTTGTTTTCTCACCAGGATGGGACCCCTCCTTTTCGTTTCCAGTTCTGGACCATTACTGTTGCGGCCCTCACCAGGGTTGGTATCGTGGGATGGCATTTTGGCTCCCATTCATTCAGAATCGGGGCAGCCTCTACTGCAGCAGCCCTGGGCTATGGTGTGGAGGAAATTCAGCGTATTGGACATTGGAGGTCCCGGAAGTTCCATGTTTATGTGCAGCCGTTGCCGAAATGTTAATTGTTGCCTGAATGTTCTAATCTTTCTATCGTTCCAGGACCTGTTATGAAGACTTGAGCCAGGGTGGTCATCTGCGGCCATTGCCTTGTCTTCTGGGCAGCCGTGTATGCTGCATCTTCCCGTTTGGGCCGATATGTGGGCCTGGGCGCGTGTGCCATCATTGACTGTTTGGGCTGAACGTTTTAATCTTTCTGTCGTTCCAGGACCTGTTATGAGGACAAGAGCCAGGGTGGTCAGCTTCAGACTCAGCCTTGTCTTCTGGGCAGCTGTGTATGCGGCACCTTCCCGGTGGGGCCGAGATGTGGGCCTGGGCGCGTGTGCCACCATCGACTGTTTGGGCCGAACATTTTAATCGCTTTATTGTTCCAGGACCTGTCATGAAGACAAGAGCCAGGGGGTCACTTTCGGCCACTGCCTTGGCTTTTGGGCAGCCGTGTATGCTGCATCTTCTCAGTGGGGCCGAGATGTGGTCCTGGGCGCGTGTGCCACCATCGACTATTTGGGCTGCAGGGGCATGTGATGGGCGGAGTTCCGCAGCTGGGCATGCCGGCTTTCCCTGCATAACCCTCTAGATGTCCTGTTGCTGCACTTGGGTGGCAACGACCTGTTTTGTGCGCCTGGCGCCGTTTTGCTCCTCAAGCTCCTTCGGGACTTGAGTGAATTTTTGTTTTAGTTTTTCCCGGCACTCGCATCCTGTGGTCCGCGTTGATTTCACGCTTGCGTGAAGGTCAGCCCATGACCATCTCTTGATTAATAGGGACATTCATATGGTCTCTTGCGAGGTTGCCATTTTCCTTGGGCATGGTGCCGGTCTGTGAATTTACGCCCGTATAGTTCGGAGCATAGCCCCCCCCATCCCTATCGGAAGGATGGAGTTTACCTAATTATCCCGGGCCTGGAGATTTTTCTGGCTGATCTGTGAGGGGGCCTGAAGGCCGAGCTGCTCGGCGTGTTGGGGTAAGAGCCCTGGGCTCTTATGATGGCGGGTAGTGCAGCTGGTAACCGTATTCTAGTGTAGAGCTAAGTTGTCGCCATTACGGCGTTTCACAGCCCTCGTTATCAGTCTATCCACATTGGCTATGTCAGCGGACAAATTAAGCTATTTTATGACTGGAGGCCTCCCGAGGGCTGTGCTGAGCTCCAGATGGACTCGTTTGCCTAATTGAATACAGAGCTTCTTGGCTGTGGAATTTCATTCCACCCTGTTACCAGCTTGCACTACGGCGTCAGGTCCCCTTCAGTGATCCTGACTTTATCAGTTAAGAAGTTGAAGAGTTATTAATAAAATTGTGGCCCATTTGTACCAAACTGGAAGTTGTCTCGCCTCTTTATTTCGGGGCTTGGGGGGGCAAAGTGCTACTGCACTCTCTGGGCAGTTTACAACATAATTATGCTAACAATATTTTGCACCAGAGAGCTGGGTACTGATGTGTGATAGCACTATTATTTAATAACCTCCAGAATATCCTGTCATTAACAGCTCAGCTCAGATCCTGCAAAGCAACAGAACCATGTTAGTTGGGTTGCTTCCAAACCCTCAGCAATATTATCTCTTTCTGTAGGTTCTGCTCAAATCTTACAAACTAACAGCTGTGGATACTTTTTTTGAGTCAACCCATATCATGATAGGTCTACCTCTTTTCCTATCGTCCCCTCCCACTTTCTATGCAATACTATCTTTTCTAGTTGCATATGTAATATATTCTCTATATGAGTGTAAGGTATGATAGCCTCATTTTAGGGTTTTTTTGTTTTTTGCTGTAGTTAGAGTTCAGAGTTGACTTGTTCAGCACCCACTTATTTGCCTTTCTGTTTGTCTATGGTATCTGTAAGACTCACCTTCAACACCACGTTTCAAATGAGTTGATTTTCCCCTTGTCTTTCTTTCTATGACATATCCTCTTGCACTCATTCCCATTCACAACGATACAGCATCCAAGGGAAAATACCAGAAGCTGACTTCTATTTTTCCTCCATTAACCACTTCTTACAAAATCAGAAAACCACTGTTAGGGCTGTTTTTCAACAAGTTGTCTAGGTATCAATATGCTTAGAAGAAATGGTAGAGGCTACAGGCAAGCTTCAGGCAAGCTTTACCTGAATGATGGAGTACCTATTATGTGTCTTTCATATGAATCTATAGGATCATATAGACTTTTTGTTTATAACCACTTATAACTTTGTATTATTACATTGACACTATGTTTTCAATGTTAGTTTCCATCACTCATAACTTTACATGGAATTTTACTCTCCTTTTAACTACTCGCGTTCTCTGGTAGCTTTAATGTAATGTTGTCTTTTTAATGCTGTAAGATGTTCCTCAATTCCCTGTTCTCAGTACTTGAACATGTCTTAATTGTACTGAACTATATATTATCCATCATTACTGTGAGCCGCCTTGGCTCCTTTTCCAAGGAGAAAGGTGGGGTAAAAATACTCAAAAATAAATAATAAATACATGAGATCCTCTGTAGATCATCTTGACTCCTGACCTAGGCGTCTTTAACATTCAGGCTGCCCTTTGCAAAAAAAGTTTGGTATCAGTTTTCCTGCTGGCAACATGGGCATGATATTGTACACATATATCAGGACATTGCCTGGCATTTCCAGTTACCAATACAAAGGATGAAAGCCTCAAAGAAGAATTTTAAAGACCTGCAAGATTCCTCATCTCCAGCTAATGATGATACAGCTTTCACTCTATCAAGTGCCCTTTCCATATGAACTACAAAGCATACAGAGAGACGGTGAGAACAAAAAGAGTGGATAAATGTTATGATAGATGTCAAGAACCCATGATTTCAAAATGACTTCATTCTGAACAATTCTCCAAACTGCATGAGTTGTGTAAATCTGTGCAATTTTCCCAAAAATATATGGTATTTTATGCTTTATTACAGTGTGAGAACTTTTATGTGTGGACATGCCACATTGTTTAGATGTTGGGCATAGGTATGTTTTGGTATACCGTACATGCTGAATGTTTGGGTTTCGATTGGCAGTGATAAGCAGGATGTGTTCTAAGAGAGTTTGTTAGAACCAGTTTTATTTTGGGGGGGGGGGTCTAGAATAGGTGGAGATGGAACTGTGTTCTTAGACTGGTATACTGTCTATATGTAGAAATACTATTTTATGTATATGGTGTGTGCATAAACAAACACAGAGTAACATCAGTGACTAACATTGAATTGTCTGAAATAATTAAGAGTTGTGCTGACAATTACCTGTTTTTGTGTGGAAAAGCTGCAAATAATTAGTGTTTTCAGGAAACTTTAGAAAAGGAAGCATCTATCTCTCTGTGTATGTATGAACAGCTGTGTTTAAAATCTAAGAGGAAATTAAAGAAATTTCAGTTATATGATAAGAACTTAGCAGCATTTAATACCCAATTTTCTTATTCTTTTGTTATTGTTTAAGAAACTTTGTTTTGGTTTATAAATCATGTTTTCATTTTTGAAATTTGGAGTCACAAAATATTATACCGTGCATGCAACTGACCAGTGCTGGGACATATAGTAAAAATTGTGTTATCAAAGTAAAATGGGCTATGTGTGTTTTACTAAAACTCTTTAGAAAAGTGTGGTGTAAATTCCAGAGATGCTGGCAAGTCTTTGAATCTGAATCTAAGTTCCAGTCCTAACCTTTGGTACCAAGTCCCAAGTCCCAAGTCAGAGTCCAATATAAAATACAGTTTTTTGCCCCAGAAAAAAGGGGTGGGTGAGTTCAGAGACTTCTTGAGTTGAATCCTATTCATTGGGGGGAGGGAGTTGAATCATCTGTGTGATTTATTTGGCAACTTCAATGGGTGCAAAATGCTGCAGCCAGACTGGTGGCAGGTGTGCGTCGATACAACCACATCTCCCCAGTACTGGCCCAACTGCATTGGCTACCCGTTGCATCCCGAATAAGATTCAAGGTCTTGGTTTTAATTTATAAAACCCTCCATGGCTTGGGACCAGAATACCTGGCAGAGCATATCTCTGAGAGATCAACTGAGGCCCAACCTACCAGAATGTTGTGGGTGCTCTCACTTCGGGTGGCCATGCCCAGGAAGGCTCAGAAAACGGTGACACACAACCTAGCCTTCTCTGTGGCTGGTCCTGCACTCTGGAACCATCTCCCAAGTGAGTTGCACCTTGCAGAGCCAGCCTTTAAAAAAGCCTTAAAGACCTGGCATTTCTACGAGGCATTTGACAACCGTTAATCCTTTCCCCCCCTTCTTCTTCTTGTCCTGCCATCTTCTCAGTGATTTTATTGTGGCTTCACCATGCCACTTATATTATGATTTTTTTCCTCTTCTTGTTGTTTGTTTATTCAATTATTATTATTGTTTCTTTGTTTGTTTGGTTTGTTATTATTGTTATAGTTATTGCTGTAAACTGCCCGGAGTTCCTCTGGAAGACGGGCAATATATAAGTATTAAATAAATAAATAAATAAATAAATAAATAAATAAATAAATAAATAAATAAATAAATAAGAAAGATTTAAGTGTGACTTAACTGCAGGTCCTACAACTCAAGTCCCCATCTCAGGAAAATTCAGGTCTTTCCTGTGGGAGAATTTGGCCTGTTTTGGCAAACGGAATACAGTAGGTAAAAGTTCCTATTGCAAGTTAATTGGCAACCCCAAACTTAGTGAAAGGGGAGTTGATTGTAACTTAGTTACAGCACATGCCAGGTAGGAGAAGGTTCAGTGAGTGCCACATGAGTGAGCGTGTCAGAAACTCTTCACCATCCACAGTGGTGAGAAAAGAATGCTTCAATTCATTTCCATTCCAGGACAATGAGACAAAGCAAAAGTGAGACAAGAGCCAATTTCCCTCCCTAACAATCCCCTACACTTTGCCTTTGAAAGGATATGCTCTATTGCTATAGATATGGGTGATGAAAGACAGCTATTTGTTACAGCTTTAGGAGAAAAGATACTAGGACTAAAGTACATAGAAAATCAAATTTTAAAAAATATGTGATGTTGCCTCCTGCTAGCAACATTCAGGCCACTAATCATGTGCTTCTTTCATTTAAGGTGCTTTTACACGACCCCTAAAATCCGAGGCATAGGGCTCCCAGATGCAGAGCTTAAAATTGTTTTCCCACCAGCTGCACACTTAAAAAAAAATAAGTACGACCACACCCACTTAAGCGTGCCCCAGTGCATTTTAAAACTACCTGGTCTCCGGAGGTAAAAAAAAATCTGATGCGGATTGTAAAGCAGTGAGTGCCCGGCTGCCTCGCCTTCTGTTTGGTTTTATTGCCCTCCGTCCCTTTAAGAAAATGGAATGCTTCCCAGGGCAGATCCTGACAGCAGAGCGGAGGTGAGCCTGCATTCTTTTCTCCCTTTTTTTCTCCCTCCCCTCACGCAGACAGGAGCAATGGCATGCGGAAGGGTAGGAACACAGCAAGAGGAGCAAACCCCCAAGATCTCTGGTCCAAATTTAAGTTGCCAGCGGATCTTAGGGGTCGTGTAAAAGCGCTCTAAGACTTGTAGAAGGTCTTTCCTTCTTGGAATACAAAGGTTTCTCCATATATACATTCTTGTAGTGCCACTATGGAATCATGGGAGGTTTGTGAATGGCAGATACCCAGCCTTTCTAGTCATGCACATACACTCCATTTTCTACTTTCACAACCCTCTTTCTATGCAGAATCACAGACAGACCCTTGGAGCAACAGCTATCCTCTGTAGTAGAACTTGTAGGGGCAGGCTGTATGAGTTAGGCCTGGACGCCAACTCCATCCTCCCATAAAAATAATACTGCAGTGTAGCTGTGGGGATTTTTTCCTGGCTAGTGCTACTCTCCACTTTGGCCTCAAATCCAGGTTTCACTTTTTGAAAATGAGTATGTGTAGAATTAAGGCAGCTGAAGGCGACATGGGTGTCATGTCACCCCATACCCTTTTAGTGAGCCCTTAAATACAAGACCCAGAAGGTATCACCAAAGCAGCAATCACACAGACTGTGAAAAAAGACCACATTTTTTCACCTCTCAGATTAGATGGTAAGGAGAGTGAACAAAGAGTGGGAGAAAGAAGCCTCTGAGAATTTTACCTCAGAAACTTTCCAAAGCCTTTTCTGTGTGTTTCACTCTTTATATAAATGAGAAGCAAAGCGCCACCAGCTCCTGGGGCTGGTTGGCACTTTTTAAAAAACAAAACAAAAACAAAAACAAATTACAATTCCCCTCCCCCCAGCGCTGATCAGCTGGCCTTCAGGCTGTCAGTGCTGTTTTATTTATTTATTTTTATTTATTTCCTAGTGCAACCTGCTGGCCTTGGGGCTGAATGGCACTTAAAAAAAGACTTTGTACGGGGGAACAGTTGTCCCACATCTTCAGTCATGTGACCTAGAAAGAAGAAAAGCCGGACTTTCACAATATCCGGATCTTCCCCCAGGTGAGATAGTGGCCTATGACAGCTTTTCTGGTGAAACCCTCCCCCCCCCGACATCTGTCAGAAGCTATTAATAATTAATAAATATATTTTATTAAGAAAACAATAGTTTTCTTACTGAGATGAAGCAAAAGTCACCAAGTTCTGAGTGGGGTCCATCAACAGCGATTGCTGATTTGACAAGCTTGATAGGATGAAATACTAAAAGGTGTAAAATACACTTCATTATTATTTTTGAACGGAGTAGAGGTGCTTGACTCATGAATGAACATGATAAACAGTGAGGAGGGGGAGAGGGAATCTATATTTGTAAACATCTTGAGCATCAAGAGATGACCCTTGAGGTAATTTTCATACAAGTGACTCAGTTCTGTTGACAGTGATTATGGAATCAGATCTCCTGCAGGTGAAACCAGGCATCTCATTCCCTCTTTCTGATCTTTGACAGTGTAAGTGTAGTGTTCAGCCATCAAAGTACAGGTGAACACATAAACACATTTCAGGCAGACATGCATAAGAGGCATAGGAGTTCTGAAGATAAGAAGGGATTTAGAGATCAGATCATTGATGATAGTTACACTTTTGAAAGTCATTGAACGGACATTCTGGTCTAATTGTTTGCTCCAGGCAACAGAAAGGCTTAGAAGTTTAATCAAGCTTACTTTTTCACCTCTCAAATGAGAGGTGAAAAAGGGAGAGTGGGATAAGTTGTTAGACAAAAATTAGGAAGGTGCTATTGACTGAGATCAGAATGACATGTTTGTTACAATAGCTGAATGATTTTCAAACTCTCTTTTGGAAACCCTTGGGCTTTCTGGCAACTTCTCAAATGTTTTTAATGAGGTCACTACTGATGCTACATTTCCTACTGGATCCCTGTTTGCATACATATACCAACTAGAGATGGGTACAAACCCATTCAACATGGTTCATAAACCTCCTTAGTTGATCTAGCCCGGTGGTTCTCAACCTTTGGGTCCCTGGATGTTCCTGGACTGCAACTCCCAGAAGCCTCCACCACTTGCTGTGCTGGAAGTGGTTTCTGGGAGTTGCAGTCCAGGAACATCCAGGGACCCACAGGTTGAGAACCACTGAATTCTAGCCACTAACCTGATTAGTAAACCTGGTTTACTTTGCCCACCCAACCTGGAATAAAGAGGCAAGACAAATTTGTTGGGTTAAACTGGGCCACAATTTATTAGTAACTTTCCCCTCTTACAAGGGGGCCTGTGTATAAGCAAGTGTGGGCCTGGAATCCTGTTGACTACCAGCCCATGCCTGAATTCAGTGAGTTCCTATTTCAGAAGGGTGCCGCCCACCTGATCAGCACCCTCCTAAACTCCAGCAATCTTCTTACCCCAGGGCAGCACTCATTCCATCATCACTTGACAAAAATTTCCAACCTGTTATCTTATTATTCTGAACTCCCTATTCCTCCATTCTAATTTGATATGAGGGCTGTCTAGCACCTTGTGAGTATTTTTCATGGGGCACACCTGAAGTCTGATACCTCTTGAACTACCCACCAATTGTGACGGAGTAAACTATGTTATACCTCCTGGCCCCTAAAAGAGAATGGGATGGGCAAAAACTTGTTGCCATTCATGGCCAATCTGAGTAGCAGCCAAAAATTCCCATCCAGCCCATATCTAATTCTTTCTACCTATAAGGTGAGTGGGAAGGAACAACTGCCAGAGCAGAAGAGGAGGCTGAGTCCCGCATGGGCCACCCTTATAAAGGCTGCTTGGCCCATCCTTATAAAGCCCCCTGCAGCTCCAGCCCTGTAGATGCTGCGCTTTTTGTACCAGATCTGATTGGGTGGAGGTTCAGGGTTGGAGGAGCTGTCTTGGGGTGGGAGGATGGAGATGAAGGACAGATACCCTTGGACCAACATGGCTTTTGTGTAGGATGATCTGTAAACCACTCTCAATCATAGTCACAATTTCTACCTACAGATTGGACAGTGGCTTGGGGATCATGTGCATCCATGCTTGGATTTGTGTTTTTGCACCACTGCAAAGCCGTGCACCCTTCATTTCTGTAGTACAAATGTAGATACAAATGGAACTTAAGATTCAACAGTGTTTGGGGCAAATCAAGTCTCACAAGTTCCCTTCCTTGCCTCTTTTCTGACATCTACAGTGCAGTCCATCCTGGATTGGTGGTGTCTGGAGCAAAAAAGCCCAGAATATCTTCAGGCGCCATGGCCTGGCTTCTTTCGTCTTCTAGTCCCTAGTAACTTTAAATTTCCATGCCTCTTTTCTGAAATGCTGCTTCTCTCTGCCTCCCAGGGAACAGTTTTGTAAGTATGTAAATCAGCAATTGCTGAGGTTCAGAGCCTACTTGAAAAATATCATTTGTCATTACCTACATTTCTGCCGAATTCCAATAATTTTTTTATTAATTTTTATTATTTTTTTGAAATTTTAAGACATACAAACAAATAACAATACAAGTGCATCCCCACCCCCCGGGACCATCCTGTTCTTCCATGAGATCTTCTTTGTTACTCCATCATCTGTTGTTCTAGTATTCTTCTTAAAGTCTTCTTCTCCAGAACTGTCTTGAAGTATTAGTCGGCTCTTTCCCCTTCCCTTCTACTAATACAAAGTCTATAAATTTTCCTCAAATGTCGTAAAAGATGTCTTTTTTTCATTTCTCCTCATTTAACTTTTAAACTACAAGACAATTTATCGTTTATGGCTATATTCCAAAGCTCGTCGTACCAATCTTCCATCTTGAGATCTAATTTAGATTTCCACTTTCTTGCTATAATTAATCTAGAGGCTGTCATAAGGTTTGCTATTAGTTCGTTTGTTGTAGCATCATAATCTTTACTAGTTAACAATGATAACAGTGCTGTTTCTGGATTACAATCAATATCTACTCTAATCACGTCACTTAACTCTAAGAAAACCCTTTTCCAGAACTTTTGAACTATTTCACATTCCCACCAGAGATGCATATATGTACCTATCTCTTTTTCACATTTCCAGCACATCCTAGAGTATCCAGGATTAGAGATGGGCACGACTTAGTGGTATTCCCGTTTCCGTTTCCGTTACTCGTATCCGTTACTCTACGGAAACGGTAACGGGAATTACTCCGCCAGACTTCGAGCTCGAACCGACGAACGAACAATTTTGGTCTGATTTGTCGTGCTCGTTACTTGCATCGCGGCGATCGCGCAATGCCAAGCGGCACAGAAAAAAAGTTTTGAAAAGTTAAAAAAAAACCGATTCCCGGCCCTAAAAGTAGGCGAAAACTGTCTGAGGGCACCTACCAGGCCAGAAGGGTGTTTTATTTGGGGGGGTTTCCCCGCCCCCCTCTCCTTGGCTATTGATACTGCTGCGCTGCTGGTACCAGGCTGGGACGGCGCATCCATTTGCCATGCAGTGCGGGGGATCCAAAATGGCGACCGCAATATTTTTTTTTTTAAATCATTGCCCAAAACCCCACCAAAGCACCACAGAAACATGCGAAAATTAGCTATTTTAAATGCTTGAATTTTTACAGTAGCAGCAGTGGGTTTTTCTTGCAAAAAAAAAGTCTCCGTTGATTTTATTTTATTTTATTTTATTTTATTTTATTTTTTTACACCTGCGCATTCACAATGGGCTCACCCATGGGAGTGGACCATGCAAAGTTTTGGAGCCATTCCACCAATCGCATGGCCAGGTTTTGCTGACTGTACCAGGCTGGGAGGGCGCATCCGTTTGCCATGCAGTGCGGGGGATCCAAAATGGCGACCGCAAGATTTTTTTTGAAATCGTTGCCCAAAACCCCATCAAAGCACCACAGAAACATGCGAAAATTAGCTATTTTAAATGCTTGAATTTTTACAGTAGCAGCAGTGGGTTTTTCTTGCAAAAAAGTCTCCAAAATTTTATTTTATTTTATTTTATTTTATTTTATTTTATTTTATTTACACCTGCACATTTGCAATGATGGGCTCGCCCATGGGAGTGGACCATGCAAATTTTCCACCAATCGCATGGCCACTTGGCCAGGTTGACCACAGAGACTTCTGGGATGTGCCCAATCGGGCATAAACTGCCCACTAATCGTAGCCCAAACCCGAACCCTAAGCCTAAGCCTAACCCATACGCCAGTACACTGTCCTTCTAAGTGGGTCAGAGAGGCACCCAGAGGTGCACCCCAATACTCACTCTAACCTCACCCGTAACTAGCCTAACCCTAGCCCTTGTGCTAACCTGTCTTAACCCTAAGCCAGATCTACTTGCATTGCACTACATGCAAGTACATGAGACACAGCGGGTGCAAAGAGTCGGCCAGTCCATCACTTGTGGCTCTGTCTGACTCCTGCAGCTCCCTCCAGGAGCCCGCTACCCCCCCAAACCAGTACTAACGACAACGAAAAAATGAAAAAACGAACCAACTAATTTTTGCAAAATTTCGCGAAAAACGGAAACGAGCCTAAACGGACTGCCTCCGACATACAACAACTCGAAAACGTCATTTTCCCTAGTCGTGCCCATCTCTATCCAGGATTCATTCTATTCAACCTAATTGGTGTCAAGTACCATCTAGAAACCAGTTTAAAATAATTTTCTTTTATCCTAACCGATAATGATCTCAAGATTCTCATATTCCAGATTTTCGCCCAATCATCTTTTTTTATCTCTAGTTTAAGATCTTGTTTCCAGACCTCTCTCAGAGAATCTAACTCCTTCACTTCCAATGAGTCCCCTATTATTTTGTATATTTTACTTACTATTCCTTTATCTATATTATCCTGTTCAGATTCAAGGGATAATAAAAACTGTTCGAACTGTGTGCATTCTCTAAGTTGACTGTTTCTTCTGACCCAATTCTTTGTCCACTTTTCTAACTGGATATAGTTTATCCATATTAAATCACTAGATTGCAGAATATTTTTATGTTGTGGGTTGTTCTAATTTTGGCCATCCAGTCTTTTAATCTAGCTATTTTCTTAGCTTTAAATAACCCTAAATAATGCTTCAAATTTGTAGGGAGATTTTCCAAATCTGTTACTAAACATAGTGGGGAGCCCTTGGGTGACAAAAATTTTCTATATGTTCTCCATGTAGTCATTAAACCATTCAAGAGGGGATTCTCAATCTTTTCCTTGTTTTTAAAATCATTAAACAAAAAATTATTTATTTCCCCCTTTATATCCAATGACTCTTGCTCCCACCATATTACCTTCTCCATTTTGAATAAAATTTCCCCCAAACAACTGATTTGATTAGCTATATAGTAATTACTTAAATTGGGTATACCCAATCCTCCTTCTTTTTGGGATCTATACCACAAACTTTTATTTATTCTTTATTTTTTCCCACAATTACAGTACCTGTTTATCATGTCTTTGAGAGTTTTAAGTTCCTTTTCTAAAAACTGAACGGGTAACATTCTAAAGATAAAATTGATTTTTGGCAATATTTTCATTTTTACCAATGCTATTCTACCAAACCAAGATAAGTTCAATTTACTATAACTTTGTAATCTATTTTTCAAATCTTCTTTTAATTTTGAAATTTTTTTCCTTGGTCTTAGTAAACTCCTTATAGAATTCTAGTCCTAAATATTTAATACTTTTTCCGGATTTCAGCCCGAAGTTTTCAGTTATCTTAAGATCTTCTCTTCCATAGTTAAACAATAAACTTTCTGATTTTTGCCAATTTACACATAATCCAGTTATTTCCCCGAATTCTTCTAGATGAATTTTTACTCTTTGAATACTCTCTATTGGGTCTAAAATTGTCAATAGGGCATCATCCGCAAATAGGCTAATTTTGGTTACCCCATGTTTCCCAACACCTTTAATGGATTTGTCATTCCTTATAGCATTTGCCAAAAGTTCTATAACAATACAAAAGAGAACTGGAGAGAGAGGACATCCTTGTCTAGTTCCCCGGCCTAGGGTGATTTGTTCGGTCATTCCATCATTAACTATTATTGAGGAAGTAACTTCTGACTATAATTGATTTATTACTCCTAAAAACATTTCCCAAATCCCCATTTTTCTAGCAGAATTTTTAATGTAGACCATTGAACGCAGTCAAAAGCTTTAAAAAGATTTAAGATAGCATGCCTGCTTTGATGGTGCTTTTTCCCATTTCATAAAGAACATTCAAATTTCTTCTTATAATGTTTGCCATTTGTCTTCCCTTGATAAAACCAAATTGATAATCTTTAATGTATTTAGCTACAAATTTATTCATTCTTTTAGCCAGAATTGCAGTAAAAATCTTAGCATCCTGATTTAATAGGGATATTGCTCTATATGATCCGATGTCCCTTAAGTTTTTATTGGGTTTAGGTATTAAAATGGTTAAGGAGTGGGTCCAGGATCTCGGCACTTGTTCTCCTTCCAATATTTTATTGTATAGCTTTTTTATTTTAGGTATTAATGCTGCTTTAAAAGTTTATAAAATTCAGGTCCCAGACCATCCACTCCAGGAGTTTTATTATTCTTTAATTTATCTATTACCTCACCTATATCTTGATCTGTAATAGGTTTCTCCATTTCCAACATATCTTCCTCTTCCAAAAACCTCTTCAGATTTTTAGTAATATATTTTTCTATATCTTCCTTGGTCTTATTTTTTGCTGTGTATAGAGACTGATAAAACTCTTGTATAGCTTTTAATTTGTCTTTCATTTGTATACAGATCTTACCTGAGGAGTCTTTTATATTCCCTATGTGTTTTTGTCCCTTCTTTTCTGAGCTAATCTGGCTAAAAGTTTTGAGTTTTTATTACTATATTCAAAAAAAAATTCTTTTTAATTAGAGTAAATTTCTTTGTACTTCTTGTAGTTCTAAATCCTCTAATTCTTTTTTTTTTTTTTTTTTGCTAAAATCTGCCTCAATATCTTCTTATCATTGTTGGAAAAAAATGGGATTCTAAATCTGCTATTAAATTTTCTAAATTTCTTTTATTAAACTCTTCCGTTTTTTTATTCTAGAGTTTTCTCTTATGATAAAGCCTCTGACTGCAGCTTTTAAAGTGTCCCATATGTTTTCCATTTGCCTCCAGCCTTTTCATTAATGTCCCAAGTTTCCAACCAATCTTTTTTAACCCTTTCCAGCACTTCTGGGTATTGAATTTTTTTTGGATTCATTCTCCATCTTCTAGCTTCTCTATAATTTTTGTTTATTGCTATGTCGATGGACATTATAGCATGATCAGATGTTTTTATAATCTCAATCTCAGCATTATTTACTTTAGGTATTAGACTTTGTGAAACGAACACAAAATCTATCCTAGAATAACTCTTGTGAACTGGTGAGTAAAAGTATAATTTCTTTCATCTCCTTTGAGTTCTCTCCAGACATCCTTCAATCCTGTAATATTTATAAACTTTGCTAATATTGTGTGTCTAGCCCTCCAGTCTTCCTTCTTGCAGACTGATTTGTCTTTAATTTTATCTAACACCGTATTAAAATCTCCAGCCATTATTAAATACCCCTTTTTCAACAATTTCAATCTGATTCCAAAGGGCATTATAAAAGCTGCTTTGATTAGCATTTGGTGCATATACATTTACCAAGGTATATTGCTCTTTACCCATTACAACTTGCAATATTATATATCTGCCTTCTGAATCTTTCACCACATTTTCAACAATACATTCACAATTCTTTGAAATTAAGATGGCTACCCTTCTTGCTTTAGATGTGCCAAAACTTTTTTCATAAATATCGATACTTGGAATTTTTAATTCATTAACACCATCTCTTGTTTGATGAGTTTCTTGCAAAAAGCAATATCAATTTTATGTCTTTTAATCATCGCTTCAACTCTCCTCCTCTTCAAAATTGACCCAGACCCTTCACATTCAATGTTGCTAATTTTATAAACTTTCCCATAACTTAACTTTTTTTCTATTCATATTCTGGAATGGTCCCATTGTGCAGAAAAAAAATTTAACACCTACAGTTAATAAAAAACAACTAAAATAATCAAAACCCTCCACCCTAAAGATATGTTCTTTTCTCCCACCCCACTAGCTACCATACATTTTGCATGTGCCCTCAAGGGATGGGAGGGAGGAAATCCATCCACGGACAATAACCGGCCAAGATCCCAAAAGCTCTTTAGTTATCTTGATACTGTATATCATTTTTTCCCAGAAAAACTATTATATCCCCCTCCAAACCACCCTCTCTCCCCCTCCCCCTGAGGGAAATTTAAAAAAGGGGGGGTAGGGGGGAGAATAGAAGGAGAAATAGAGAAGAGAAAAAATAAGGGAAAGAAAAAAGGAAACAAAGAAGGAGAGGGAGAGCGAGAGGGGGGAGAAAGAAAGAGAGAGATAAACTGGTGAGCTTCAACTGTTGTTCTTCATTCTGATGTTGCCACAGAGGTCCCAGGAGCCGGACTAAGAGAAGTCATCTTGAATGTTCCATGCTTTCAGAAGGTGCTGGCCTTCCTCCAGGGAGTAAATTGTGTGCTGAATAGAACCTTCCCAGACTTTCAAAAACAGGGGATGGCCCCAAGAGTAGCAAAAATTATGTTTCTGTAGTATTGTTGTCACTGGTTTCATCGATTTTTGCCATTCAGAGGTTTCTTTGGAAAGGTCTTGATAGACTTGCACGATTTTATCTCCCCTCTTCAGGAACTCAGGATTTGCCCTTATAGATGACATGAGATATTTTTTGTTTACATAAGAGGCAAATCTGACTATTATTGGTCTTGGACTTCCTTCTCTTGTGTTGCCCAGATAGTGAATCCTCTCTATATCTTCTTCTACAAGTTGTCAAGATAAAAATGAATTAAGCCATGTTTTCACTTCCTGTTTTAGTTCTCTCTTCTTTTGACCTACAAAATTAATCAGTTTTACATTCTGTCTTCGAGAGTAGTCTTCCATATAAGTTAGTTTCTTTTTGGCTTTCAGTAATTCTTGATTTTGAGAGTTGATTTCACCTTCGTTTTTTGTTACACGTGTATCCAGTCTCTTGATCTCCCCTGCCAAATTTTCCAATTTCTGGCCGTCATTATCCACCGCTGCTTGTGTCTGCTTTATCTCACGGGATAAAATTTGCTTGGTGTAATCAACTTTTTGTGAAAGTTCATCCATCTTTTGCATCACATCTTTCAAACCCAGGCTCATTAGACCGGCCAGTTCTGATTTAATTTGTCGCATTTCCTTCATGAAATCTGGATCTACGGGGGGAGTAGTTTCTGCCTCTTTCCCACCAGTCGCCATTGCTGCCTCGGCTTCCCCCACGACTGCAGGTTCAGTACGATGCAAAGCTGCATGGCTGTATGTGCCGTCGGAAGGTTTTCTGACCCAGGTCTTTAAAAAAACAAGACTTTTTCTTTTTGGCAGGCATATAAACAAACAAAAATCGCACATGAGAAATCTCGCTCTGGAGCTGCAAAGTTCAGCCTCTCTCTCCGTGCAGGCTACTCAGACAGTCAAAACCGAAAGTAGCTAGGTCTTAATAAATCAGGCTTATCTAACTCTCGAAGAAATATATATTGCTTTCCCAAAGGGTTTAATGATACATTACTCACGGCTCCGAGGACTTTAGACAGTAAATTTTTTTTCTTGTCTCAGTGTGGAGCTCCAAAATCAAGCATCCGGCATGTTTCATGGGCGGAGACTTCCTCCCAAATTCCAATAATTTTAAAAGAGGGCAAAGAGAAGAAGTTATCACTCATACTGTACCTCTATTTGGGCAAGAGCAAAGATATGGCTTGTTTTTCCATTGAATTCCCAAATGTAATTCCCCTTGTTTCTGTAAGGGGAAAAGTCCTTCAGTGGGCTTGGATGTCTTCTTCATAAGAACATAAGAAGAGCCATACTGGATCAGGCCAAAGGCCCATCTAGTCCAGCTTCCTGTATCTCACAGTGGCCCCACCAGATTTAGTTATTTTTATTTTATTATTGTATTTATATCCCGCTTATCTACTACGAGTAGTACTCTAAGCGGCTAACAAGCAATGAATGCAAAATCAACAACAATAAGATACATCAAGTATAAAGCAAAACAACATAAAACAATATTTTATATATATATTTAACATATAAAAAAAAATTGCAGATGATACCAAATTGGGAGGGGCTGCAAATTCCCTAGAGCGGTGGTCCCCAACGCCGGGGAGGCTCCTCCCCTTTTCCTCCGCCACCCTCCTCCTCCTCCTCTTCTCTCCCGCGGGCAGCCGGTGGAGGAGGAAGGCTGGAGGAGTGCAGGAGGAGCCGCCGCCACCACCTTTGTCTTGAGCATGAGCGCATGAGACTAGATATCTGTCTCCTGATACCACTCCCCTGCATCTGGCCCTTGAAATACCCCGGTTTTAAGCCTGGAGATTGCACATCTCCATCATGGTTTTAACCTGTGATGTACTTTTCCTCCAGGAATCTGTCCAATCCCCTTTTGAAGGCATCCAGGCCAGATGCCATCACCACATCCTGCGGCAGGGAGTTCCACAAAACTAACAACGTGCTGGGTGAAAAAATATTTTCTTTTGTCTGTCCTTACTCTCCCAGCCCTCAATTTGAGTGTATGTCCACTAGTTCTGGTATTTTGTGAGAGGGAGAAGAGCTTCCCTCTATCCACTTTACTCATGCCCTGCATTATTTTGTACGTCTCAATCATATCCCCTCTCAGGCACCTTTTTTCCAGACTAAAGAGCCCCAAATGTTTTAGCCTTTCCTCATAAGGGAGGTGCCCCAGCCCAGTAATCATTTTAGTCGCTGTCTTTTGCACCTTTTCCAGTTCCACTATGTCTTTCTGGAGATGCGGTGACCAGAATTGTACACAATAATCCAGGTGCAGCCTTACTATCGTTTTGTATAATGGCATTATAATGTTGGCTGTTTTATTTTCAATCCCCTTTTTGATAATCCCTAGCATGGAACTGGCCTTCTTCACCACTGCCACACATTGGGGAGACAACTTCATGGAGCTGTCCACCAACACACCAAGAACTCTTTCCTGATCCATCACGGATAACTCAGAGCCCATGAGTTGATAGATAAAGTCTTGATTTTTTGCCCCAATATGTATTACTTTACATTTGGCTAAATTAAAACACATTTGCCATTTCACAGCCCATTACCCCAGTTTGGAGATATCCTTCTGGAGCTCTTCACAATCTTTTCTGGTTTTTACCACACGGAAAAGTTTTGTGTCATCTGCAAACTTGCCCACCTCACTGCTTATCCCTGTTTCCAGGTCATTTATGAACAGATTGAAAAGCAGAGTTCCCAGGACAGATCCCTGACACCTACTCTTTGTTTCCTGGATCTCAACCCGTTCTCAGTCCATAAGAGGACCTGCCCTCTTATCCCGTGACTGTGCAATTTTCTCAGCATCCTTTGGTGAGGGACTGTGTCAAAAGCCTTCTGAAAGTCCAGATAGACTATATCTACCAGTTCACCCAAATCCACATGCCTGTTGACCTTTTCAAAAAAAAAAAATTAAAAGATTTGTGAGGCAAGACCATGCTGATTTTCTCTCAGCAAGGTTTGTTCTATGTGTTTTAAGATTTTCTCTTGGATGAGGCTTTCCACCATCTTCCCTGAGAGAGATGTAAGGCTAACCGGCCTGTAGTTTCCCAGGTCCCCCCCTCCTTCCTTTTTAAAAATTGGTGTGACATCCGCTGTCCTCCAGTCCTCTGGCACTGTGGCCTTTTTAAGAGACAAGTTGCCTATTACTACTAAGAGATCTGCAATTTCATTTCTCAGTTCCCTAATAACCCTTGGGTGGATGCCATCTGGGCCTGGTGACTTGTTGATCTTCAATTTATCAATTGGTCCTAAAACATCTTCACTTTTAACCTGTATTTTATTTAATTCTTTAGTCAAGAGGGGCCATTCAGGCAGCAGAATCTGCCAAAGTTCTGTCATGAAGACAGATGCAAAGAACCCATTTAATTTCTCTGCAATTTCCAAGTCCTCCTTAACCTCCCCTTTTTCTCCCTCACTATCCAGAGGGCCAACTGGTTCTATGGCACACTTTCTACTTCTAACATATTTAAAGAAGCTTTTATTATTACCCTTTATATTGCTAGCCATGCGTTCCTCAAAGTCTTTCTTTGCCTCTCTTATCATCTTCTTACATTTCTTTTGCCAGAGTTTGTGTTCCTTTTTATTTTCCTCATTTGGGGAGGATTTCCATTTATGGAAAGACCTCTCCTTGTGCTTTAGAGCCTCTCTAACTCCACTCGTTAACCATGTCGGTGCCCTCTTGGACTTAGATGAGCTCTTCTTTCTTTGTGGTATACACTTGTGCTGGCCCTCTATTACCGTTGTTTTAAACATGCTCCATGCACTCTGGAGAGATTGGATTCTTCCAACCTTCCCCTTCAATTTCTTTTTAACTAGTTTCCTCCTCTGAGGGAAGTTTGCCCTTCGGAAATCAAGGGTTTTTATGTCTGATTTGCTTGACAGTCTTCCTCCAACATGCATGGCAAAGAAGATTGCAGCATGGTCCCTGTTCCCCAGAGGCTCAGTGACATTCACATCCCTGACCAAGTTCTGAGTATCACACAGTATTAGATCCAGAGTTGCCTGTTCTCGGGTGGGCTCCTTGACATACTGAAAGTTATGTAAATCACTTTTGTTTCAGTTTCACACTGTGGATTCCAGTAGTGGTATTTACAACCCTATCTTTGTTTGTGAAAGAGGCACTCCCAGAACTTGGGATAGATTCACTATTCCTATTGTCTCCCTTCCCCCCACCCCCACCCCACACACATCCCAGCACAAAGCAATAATAATTTTTGGAGAAAAGGAATGGGGATATGACAAAGGACCTGCATGGAGAAAGTGATGTGTTTAAAGTGAGAGAACTCCAACTATCCTTGCTAACTCTCCAAATGACTTGAAACTCTGGAGAATGAGGATCCCAATATACATGGAGTGGTATAAGCAGCACATTTTTTCTCCCCCTTTTGCTAGTTAGCAGATGCTTGGGGTAAGCAGTAGAAACCCTTGGCCACTCTTTTTATGAACCTTGGCTATTCTTCTTTTTTTTTGGGGGTAAGAGAGCTATCTGCATTACACAACTGGTCCTTTACCCACCCACCCCCAAGTAGCCTGTTGCCCTTAGGTGAAGTGGTGGTGGACCATATTCCATTGCCATGGTTGAAATAAGAGTTGGCACCAGTGCAAACAGAGGGGGCAGCGTAATGTCTTTTGCCTCAGGCAGACATTAATTTCATTTTTTGACATTAGAATGTCAGGTGTTTTTATAAGGGAATTGCAACCATGGCCTGCCCCGTCCCTGACACATATATGATGGTCTTCAATAAGTTACAGAAACATTTTGGATTCTGTGAGTGACAGTAGAGTTTTGGCATGGTAGAATGAAATTCATTCTGTTGTCTGCCAAAACTTAATGTTGGAGAAATAGCTGGTTCTACACATCCCTAGTCACATCTAAGTCTTCCATCTAGTCATTACCATAGTGGCATGGGACTGAGCCAAGGAAAAACAGCTCCCACATCACTGTGGTCCAATTTTTTGAACTGTTAAAGCTAAAACTTGAATTTCTTGGATAGGTCCCATTCAGAGCAATTTCAGAGATTTGGCAACAGTAAAAGGTGCAATCACCACCCTCAACTCTAGCATTTCTCTATCAAAAGTTGTTAGGAAACCAGAATGGCTGAATAAACTGAGACATATAAAATTATGATTTAAAATTTGTCATGTTAATCAAATATGGCAGATGCATACTATGTCACTAGATTAATTGCAGCCTTTTATTAAATTGTTTGATTTCCTTGAGATTTGGATAGATAAAACCTGAATAATGACAACTGATATTTTTCCTCCTTCACAGAAAGATCAAAGACAGTCAACCTACAGTTTATTGTACTTGGCACCTTAATAAAAATGCCAAATGCCTACATGATTGAATCATTCTTGGTTCCATTCATTTTGTATCTATTAAAATTAGCAACTCATATCCCCAGCCAGACAAAATATCCAGGAAACAAGACAGAAGACTGTAAACATGACACTGAGAGATTGATACAAAGAGTATATTACAAGAAACCATTGTCCCACCAAAACTAATGTCATATTAAAAAGTCCCCATCAGCCTTTGCAGTAGCAACCAAGAGCTAAGAGGAGCCTCTTTGTGATAATGGTTTTGGGATAATGGTTCCTCAGTGGTGATTTCTATCCACTTGCCTTTTGGGCTGCACCAGACCCAGAACAGAACTCTGGGGCACCCCACTGGTTACACCTCTTCAGTGGCACCCCTCTGCTGAGGAGAAGCCATTTACAGCCACCCTTTGTGTATGATCAGTCAACCAATTACAGATCCACCTAACAGAAGCATTATCTATCCCACATTCTACTAACTTCTTTGCAAGTATGTCATGGGGAAATTCATTGAAGACCTTATTGAAATCAAGATAAACATCATCCACCAGGGGACAACATTTGCCCTCCTCCAATTGATGGGGACTCCCTCTGTTTTCCAGAAATTTTCAAAGATTATTGCCAATGGTTCTGAAATTACATCTGCCAGCTCTTTTAATATCCTTGGGTGTAATTCATCTGGCCCCAGAGACTTAAATTAATTTAGGGTTCCTATGTATTCATGTACTACCTTCCTATCTCTTCTATGCTGCAGTTTCCACCCTACTTCATTTACTCTTCCACCTGACTGAACACTTTTTTCCTTTCTGGAGAAAATGGAAGCAAAGAAGGCATTGAGTAGCTCAACCTTTTCCCTGCATCTACTGGCTATTTGCTTATATTCCTCTTTGCTGCATTCCCCATTTTTCCATTTCCTGTGTGTGTGTGTGTGTGTGTGTGTGTGTGTGTGTGTGTGTGTGTGTGTGTGTGTGTGTGTGTGTGTGTGTGTGTGTGTGTGTGTGTGTTAGACATGGGCACGAACAGAAAAAATGACATTTCGAGTTTTCGTTTGTCGGAACGGGTCCGTTTCCGTTTGTCACGAAATTTTTCAAAAATTTGTCATTTCCATTTGTCGTTTGTCTTTT